>CM052542.1:49975399-50023935 GCA_028533065.1 Trachops cirrhosus
TGTTATTGAAGCAGAGCATAAAGTTGAAGGAAAATGTAGTGAACCATAAGAATAGCCCCTGCATCCTATTCTTCAGGAGCTTCTGTGTTTCTTCCCAAAGTATGAACTTTAAGGCTTCCCTGGCTTCATTTTACCCACCACTATCACCACATCTAAATATCAGTCTCCTATTACCACAGAGCATTCCATGAGCATTACAGCTCCACGCATGCCTCCTTTGTGTCATCTACTGATGTGTTTTCAATATGCATGAATTGGTGGCATGCTTTCTGGATTCCTTTTCATGATTTCTTTTTCTCCCCCATCTCATTGTCTTTCTTTCTGAGAATTTAATTAGTTTGCTGTTTACCATCCTCACTAATGAGGAAGCAAGTCAACATGAGGTCAACATCAATCCAGCTGCAACCCACCCTCACTGACCTCCACTCCAGCTTCTCGCTGCCCTTCCCATCAGCGACTGTTCTGCAGACAGCTGAAGCCTAGATGCTGTTGCTCCTTTCTTTTTTTTTTTTTAACAGAAATGAGCAATTAAAGTCCATTAACTAGCCAACACAGAAGAAAGATCTTGGAAAAGTTGTATTATAGGCATAAAGTATGCTATGCAAAGTACTGGCCATGTTGGTTTAAAAGAAAATAAGTGAAGAAAATGAAAAGCCTCTACTGAACATGACTTTAATAAACTTACATGTCTTGAAAGTTAAAACAAATGAGAAAGTTAAAACAAATGCATCCTATTTGTTAATCTCTCTGCTATTGTTGTTGCCATAGATATTTCTAAATTCTCAGTCTAAGATGATAAAAAAAGACTAGAAGGGATCAGAGAGAGAGAGGTAACTAGGTCCAAGCGTTGTAAGTGAAATCTTTTTGAGGATAGTCACTTTTTTCCATAATAAAGAGGCATAGAATCCAGTGCTCAACCAGCTCTGTGATTACTTTCTTGGATTACTGAAGCCCGTGCAGCAACAAGAGGAGGTGAGGAAGAAGATACCAAGGATGTGCCTTTTCCTGATGCCAGCTCTTTCACAGGTCATGGCTAGCACTCCTCTAGTCCAACCTTTATCTTCTGGGTATAAAAGGGGCATGGGCAGCTCCATTTCTGATCCTTTGGATGTATCACCCACAACCAGGTAATGTCAAGGATAGCTTAGGCAGAATAGGAGGTTGGACAATGTTTGAAAGTCTGGGCTTTGAATTAGACAAGCCTGGGTGTTGAAGAGTGGCAGAGTATGCCACCCCAAAATGCACAACTTTGGCATAAGGATTATATCTTGAGCTGAAGGTCACTGAGAAGTAGTAGATACAAGAAAAGCTTCCTGCCCTCCCCTATTTGCCTAAAAGCAGAACACAAATTTGTGAAGGTGTCCTCTTGCTTCTCTAGCAGGAAGTACAGAAGTTAATCATAGGAGACAACTCTATGCCCTTATTACTCCAGACATGCATCAGAGGAATCAACATAACAAACCCTAATAAAACTAGAATTTGTCTATCATTAGTTCCCCACATAAGGTCCATCCAAAAAAAATCCAGCCATTGTTAATATAACAAGAACGGTTTGCCTGACATGGATATAACCTGGCAGCCCAGGAGAGTTGGCTAGAATGCACATGTGTGAATGATGACTCACTATACTAGTCAGTGGGGGTGGTAGACATCATTGAGTGAGCATGTGCACTGTGTGTCCTTCGCATTCAAAATGACTGAGCAAGTAGAGCAATGAATCTGCATCAAATTTTTCATTAGGCTTAAACATTCCTCTGTGGAAACTATTCAGATGATTCAGAAGGCCAAAGCTGCAGCTATAGACAACTGAAGATTGGTAGCTTCATCACAACAATGTGCCTGCTCATGCATCACATCTCATACAGTTTTTTGGTGAAAGATCAAATCACCCAGATGACTCAGCCCCACTAAAGCCCAGATTTGGCACCCTGCAACTTCTTCTGGCTTTTTCCAAAACTAAAATCACCTTTGAAAGAAATTTCAGACCATCAGTGAGATTCAGGAAAATGTGACAGGGGAGCAGCTAATGGTAATTGGGAGAACTGTGTGAGGTCCCAAGGTGCCTACTTTGAAGGGGACTGAGGCATCATTGTCTTGTGTACAATGCTTCTTGTATCTTCTTCAATAAATGTCTCTATTTTCTATATTACATGGTGAATACCTTCTGGACAGACCTTGTATATTTGCCTTCCCCCAATTTGCTGCCCCTAGAAGCTCAAAGTTCTTTTCCTTTGTCTTGTCACTTCACTAAAAATATATTGTTCTTTTGTTAACAAGCCATATAAACCTGAGTTCTAACCACTCCTTTGAATTGCTCCATTCTGAGTGCTACCATGGGTATGTGTGACGTGCACGCTAATAAATTTATGCTAGTTTTTTCCTTGTTAATCTCTTTTGTCAATCTAATTTATAAGGACCCAGCCAATGAATCTAAGATGAGTAGAGAGAAAACACTTTTTCCTCTCCTACAGTTTGAGTCCTAGTTGTGTTACTTTTTCTCTGCATGTCTGAACTGTAATTTCCAATCTTGTAAAATGGAGGTGATAATAATATCTACCACATGAAATGATGAGGATAAAATGACACAGTGTGTGGACAGTACCTGGCTCAGTGTTCACTGCCTGGCCCTTTTATTACTGTTATTATTACTACTATGTTTATGAATGTGAGTGTGGAAAGAGGGAGAGAGAGAAGTGGAGGAGGAGGAAGAAGAAGGAGGAGAAGAAAAAGGAGCAGAAGGAGAAGAAAAGAGAGGGGAAGGAGGGAGAAGTGAAGAGGAAGAACAAGGAAAAGTAACAGAGGAGTGGAGGGAATAGGGAAAGGAAACGAGGGGGGAACAGGGGAGGGATAGGGGAGAGGAGAGGAGCATAAGAAAACAAAAAGGTCAACAAGTTGACTCTAGGACCCTAACCCTATGTCAACTGCTTCTAGTTATGGAATACTCTACCTCCATATCATCATACAGATTGTGCCTACCTAATGATAAAACATCAATATCACCAAAGCAAATACATTCAAATACTAAAAAAAAAAAAGAAGCAAATTTTATTTAGTCAGAATGGCCTCTCTATGCAGAACTAAATAGAGCCTCTGGCTCACACACACAGACATAAACTCCCCTTCCCCACTTCCCCTTCAGAAGCACCTTCAACCCCTCTAGAGGCTGGTGACACAGAGCTCCACGCTAAACAGTGGAGGAAGGTGGTCAGGGATTCCTAGCAGGGAACAGAATTACCTAAACATCATAACTGAATAATATCACACAATGCATAGTTTTGCAAATTTTGATAATTACATGTTAAAGACTTAAGCAGAAGAACAATAGCGGTAACAATAAAAGAACCCTGTATCATTAGTTACCTTACCATATTTATATATATTTTCCTGATCATCTTCCCAAATATGTCGTTTTCCTTTATGTTGCATTTCTTCTACAGCAGTCCGCACTTCTTCAATCCCTGTTTTTCCTTCTTCAGCTAAAAAAAAGCCTGAAGCAGAGCTTTTGCTCCCCTCCATCTCGTTTCTTCTTGTCTTCGTGTATGCTCTATCCTTCCCCAGTTTCCCCTCACCCTTCTTCAGTTCCTCTCTTTTATCAACACTTATTTGTTTCTTCAGTTTCGGTGAAGTTAGTCTTTTGTCAAGGCCCATCGCAATAATGCACCTATGAAAAATATGAAGATACGGTGTTTATCAAGCTGTGTATATAGACAGTGGGACTTCAAAGTTTTTTAAATTGCTTATCTTTATATATTCTTGTAAGAAATGTTATAAGAAATATTTTATTAAAGTATACATCATTAACTAAAAGTAAACTTTTTATTAATACTAAAATCTTATAATGAGCAGAACAAGTTCTTAATAATTTTACCCACAATAATAAAGAAGAAAACAACAATAAGAACTTTAGTTCCAAACTAAAATTAGTGCTTTAAAGCATATTTTTAGCCTTATAACAGAGTTCAATACATGTATATCATTCAAGTCCTTAAATGAGGATTATGTGATAAAAGAACATTCAGGTTTACAAACACAGAGAAACTAAGATAAAAATAATCAGAAGAAGAAAGATACCATTCAGTCTTTGGTAATTCATTATTCCAACAATACAACAACAAAAGAGTACATGCAAGGCTGACTCTAAACAAACATGGTTGATGTTTTAAGAAACATATAGTCACATACTGTGCCCTTTAAATAAACACCTCAGGAACCTTCAGTTTATTTTAATAAAACTCTCATTATTACCTTTAAAATGGCCTTTGAGACCATAAAAAGAGACAGAGAAGGTCACTTCATAATACTTAAGGGAAGAATTCATTAAGACATAAATATTGTAAACTTATATGCACCCAAAATAGAAGTACCCAAATATATAAAGAAAATCTTGGAGGACTTCAAGAAAGATGTAGACAACAACACACTTATACTAGGGAATTTTAACACCCTACTGTCAACAATGGACAGATCTTCCAAACAACGAAGCAACAAGGATATCATGGAACTGAATAACACCCTAGATCAAGTGGACTTAACTGATGTATACAGAACCTTTCACCCCAAAGAAGATAAATATACATTCTTTTCAAATGCACATGGAACATTCTCAAAGAGAGACTACATGATAGGACACAAAACAAGCCTCAATGAATTCAAGAAAACTGAAATCATATCAAGCATTTTCTCCAATAGCAATGGCTTGAAACTAAAAACCAACCTAAAGGGAAAAAAACTCAAAAACAGTCAAATTCACGGAGATTGAATAATGTTATTAAACAATAACTGGATCAACAAGATCAAGGAAGAAATCAAAAAGTTTCTGGAAACAAATGAAAATGAACCCACAAAAGCCTGAAACCTATGGGACACAGCAAAGGCAGTCCTGAGAGAGAAGTTCATAGCAATACAGGCCTACCTAAAAATGATAGAATATTTTTAAATAAACAACCTAACACTGCCCTACAAACAAAGCCCAGAGAAAGTAGAAGGAAGAAAATAATCAAGATCAGAGCAGAATTAAATGACTAAGAGACTAAAAGAACAATTCAAAGAATCAATAAATCCAGAAACTGGTTCTTTGAAAAGATAAACAAAATTGACAAGCCTTTAACCAGACAAAGCCAATATTCAGAAATCAAAGGAAGTGTATACTGTGTTCATGAACTGGAAGAATTAACATCATTAAAAATGTCCATAACATCCAAAGTAATTTATAGCTTCAACATGATCCCTATTAAAATACCAATAACATATTTCACAGATATAGAATATTTCAAAATTTACACAGAGCCATAAATGATCACAAATAGCCTCAGCAATTTTGAGAAAGAAAAACAAAGTAAGAAGGATCACAATACCTGATATCAAACTATATCACAAGGCCACTGTAATTAAAATAGTCTGGTACTGGCATGAGAACAGACACATAGATCAACGGAACAGAATAGAGAGCCCAGAAATAAACCCAAGTCTCTATGGTTAGTTACTATTTGACAAAGAGGGCAGGAGCATAAAATGGAGTAAAAATAGCCTCTTCAATAAATGGTGTTGGGAGATCTGGACAGGTACATGCAAAAAAATGAAAATAGACCACCAACTTACAACATACACTGAAATAAACTCGAGATGGATAAAAGACTTAAATATAAGTCATGACACCATAAAAGTCCTAGAGGAGAACATAGGCAGGAAAATTTCAGATAGTTCATGCAGAAATATTTTCACCAATATGTCCTCTAGGGCAAGGTATTTAAAGGAAAGAATAAACAAATGGGACTACATCAAATTGAAAAGCTTCTACACAGCTAAAGAAAACAGTATTAAAATAAAAAGCAAGCCAGCTGTATGGGAAAACATATTTACCAATGATACTTCAGACAAGGATTTGATCTCCAAAATATACAAAGAACTCACACAACTCCACGCCAAAAAGATAAACAATTCAATTAAAAATGGGCAAAGGACCTAAACAGACACTTCTCCAAGGAAGACATACTGAGGGCCCACAGGCTCATGAAAGGATGCTTAGCATCACTAGCCATCAGAGAGATGCAAATTAAAACCACAGTGAGATACCACTTCACACCAGTCAGAATGGATATCATAAACAAATCAACAAACAACAAGTATTGGAGAGGATACAGAGAAAAGGGAACCCTAGTGCACTGTTGGTGTGAATGCAGACTGATATAGCCACTGTGAAAAACAGTATGGAATTTCCTCAGAAAATGAAAAATGGAACTGCCTTGTGACCCAGCAATTCTACTACTGGGGTTATATCCTAAGAACCTATGCACCCCAATGTTCATAGCAGCACAATTTACAATAGCCAATTGCTGAAAACAATCTAGGTGCCCATCAGTAAATGAGTGGATCAAAAAACTATGGTACATTTACATGATGGAATACTACACAGCAGAAAGAAAGAACTCCTACCTTTCGCAACAGCATGGATGGAACTGGATAGCATTATGCTAAGTGAAATAAGCCAGGTGACAAAAGACAAATACCATATGATCTCACCTATAAGTGAAACGTAATCAACAAAACAAACAAGTAAAAAAGAACCAGAGACATGGAAATAAAGAACAAACTGACAGTGACCAGAAGGGAGGGGGAAAGGGGATAACAGAGGAAAGATCAAAGGGTAACAGTCAAGTCAAGGAACATGTACAAAGGACCCATGAACAAGGACAATGGGGTAGGAATTATCTTTGGGAGAAGGGGTGGGATGGGGCAGAGGAGAGCAACTGGGGGAAAAATGGGGACAACTGTACCTGAACTTAACAATAAAAAAAATGCCAGGCACAAAATGTGCAAAACTTTTAATTCCATTTATATAAAAATATCAAATAAACAATATCACATATTTTAATAAAAATTAAAAGAAGAATGGCCTTTGAAACCTGTACCACAATCTTTGGTGATTTTTATTGGCACTAAGCTTTGTTCTTTATAGATGGCAATAATTTGTAGAGGCCATAAAGTTATTCAAAGTCAAATCAGATGAACCAAGCAGATAATCTGCATGTATTAAGACATTTAAAAAATACTTAAATCAATTACAAGTCACATAAATAATTTCTTCCATAGCTTTTATCCTATCTCTCATTAATACCAAAATAAGAATTCCAATGACAATACATACATTAATAAAATGATAATTATAATAATAAAATTACAGAGCACTCCCTCTGTGTCAAGCTCTTTGCTTTGTACCATATATGCATTATTTTACCAGATTTGTTACACCACAGACTGATCAATTAAGAACTATCATCACACTGCTTTTCAATGAGGAATTTGAGGCTAAAAGGGTTCCGTGAAGTGTTGAAGCTCAGCCTGCATGTCAGTGATGGAGCAGGATTCCAGCTCAGGGCTGTTAAACCCCATGAACTCACATTAAAGTACAAAAATATTATTAGATTACAGGTATAGTTCTCTCACTAGCTACACAAGCAAATTAACAGAATCTGGAGAAGTTTTCACCAAGATCTAGAGATAATCCATGATCTGTAAAAAGGGCTTGGGCACAAATCAACCTCCACAGTCCTTCTCCTCTAGAAATAACTCCTCTCTTTCTCTACAGGTCACACGATTATCAGGGAACTGGATCAAATGGGAGTGAGGGGGGGAGGTGAAAAGAGAGTAGAATGAAGTCGAGACTTGTCAGTCCAGGAAGAATAGAAATAATGTGTAAAGTTTCACAATTGTCTCAATGTGAATCAAATCCAAAGGCAATTTCTTAAACTCAAGATTCACTGAATTTCAGCTATCTGCAGTCTAGAAATAGCATAGGGATTACTTCTGCCAAGAAGCAAATACAAGAACTTCGTTACGTCACTTCACTTTTGAGTACCACCCCCTGCCCCCCAGCCCACGAAACAAAACTAGAAGGATCTGCACTCAAAGTACCTCTCAGGTTGTAAGAAATGAGATGAGTGCACTTCCCTCACTCATGTTAAGCATGATAAATACTTAACTACCATGATGATGTACTTAGCACATTGCTTTCCTTAAAATAAAGGTGTCATGAATCTTCACAGAATATGACTACCTGCATTGCCTTCTGTTCAAGCTGTTCTTCCCTTATCCATGGCAGCCCCAAATCCATTGATTTGGAGCCTCTGATATGCTGTTACTTTGAGTTTACGTTGTGAATGTGTAGATGCTTTGATGCCTCCCTGCTGCATGCACAGACTTTTTATTGCCCATCTGCTTAAGGGAATTGGACAAACAAAGTGAGTAACATCTGTGCTCTCCTCCTCACTGACTACCTCATTGACTTCGGAGTATAATTTGAGGTGTTGATTACTTGAGCTCCAAGCTCTCTGCTTTCTATTTGGTAGGGCGATTCTCCTTCCTGTATTTCACTCTGGTAACTGAAAATAACTACCAGGTCTCTTCAAGCAGTTCCCGTGACTGTGAGGTAAGTACAATGGTTGAACCTCAACACTTTGGAAGGGACCACTGCTGAGCTTTTCTTGTTTTATGAGAACCTTAAGCAGGTAATTCCTAATCATTTTTAGTACTGAAATTCCCTGCTGTTTTATTTTATCAATACAACTTCCAGGGACCACTACTTTTTAAATGAATTAAAGTTAATTTCCTTTTTAACAAATTGGAAGAATTAATGGACAGCCCTTAAAATGAGTAAAAGTATTATTATGGATGTGACAATAAAAAACAAAGGTTATTCAGTATTACAAGTGACATCAGTCTCCTTTGGGGTAGTTCTCCACTGTCACCGGAGCTCTGCAGCCTGGTGTCAGAGTGGTGCTCAGGTGGCAGGGCCAGATGGGCAAGGAGCCAGCACTCACCCACCCATCCATCCCTGCCCCCATTAAACCAGTCTGCCTCCACTGTCACCTGGTCTGAGGCAGGCAGATATCAAATGATACCACACTGTTCTACTTTGGACAGTCATAGATTTTGTTTGAAGAAATGATAATGAAGCTAACAAAAAACTGAAAATGGGTGAAGGGAGTCAAGAGGTTAAATTAAAACATTGTTTAGAGTTTAAGAAAATAATAATTAAATTTAAAAAGAAAACCAATGACTATAAGAACTGTGCCTTTCAGTTGAGGGTAATAGGACTTACTCTTTAATATCATAGCTACTTGCTACCGTTATTTGAAAAGCTCAAAGAAAGAAGCTAGAGGAGACTAAGTGAAATCATGTAAAGAAATGCACCAAGGCCAGTGAGTGTTGCATGGGAAAAGAGAAGACATCAGTCAGATTTTGGAATTGATTGTTAAACCCCCACGGAAAGTGTTTAGGACCAAACATTTACAGCTTAAATTTACACAGCACCTCCCAAAGAATTCAGTGTGTTTACACATGGATGGTTGTGTATATGAGCTCATTAGCTTTCCTAAGAGTTAAAGAGACATTTGTTAAATGAGTTGCCCACAAATATGCAGGAAGAAAATTTAAATTGGAACAGAAAAGCACCTTCCGGTGGGTCCTAAGCACACCCGGGCAATCCTATTATATTGTCTGAGACCATTCACTCTCCCACTTACTGGATGACACTTTCACACCTCATCTCTCTCCTAAACCCTCGGAATCCCTCCTTTTCCAGCCTTAACTCCACAGATAAATTCTTGTTTGACTAAAAAAAATTGAAACAATCAGCAGAGACCTTCCAGTTTGTCCAAACACATCCACCAATTTACCTCTCTTTCTATTCCTTATGCCATTTTTCCACCTGTTATTACAATGTTTCTCCTCCTCTGAGGTTAACACTTCTGCTTGAGCCCTGGATCCCACCTCCTCTCATCCACCCCAGCACTGTGCTCCAGTAATTCCTTCCTCTATGTCATTCATGTTTTATCATTTTTTCCCTCTAGAGTATCAATTTTTTTCTTTTCTAGTGTATCAGGCCTATCTATCAGCCTATAACCATATTATGCTAACTTCCTTCTTAAAAAATAAAATGATCCCTCTGACCCCAACAGCCTCCCTCCTTGTTGCCACCCAATTTCTACCCTTTACAGCACAACCCTTTATAAAAATACTTATCTATATTTTCTGACCTTCACTCTTTTCCAATTATGTCTTAAACCCACTCCAATGAAACTTGCATGCCTACCACTCCACTATAACTTGCCCCAAGATCAACAATAACCAACACATTACCAAGTCATGCTCAATTCTCATTCTTCATTTACTTAATTTATCTACACATTCAACTATGTTGGTCATGTCTTTCTTTTCATATGTTTTATTCATTTCCCATTTTATTCATCATTCTCTAACTTCTCTTTCTAATCACTGGCTTTCCTTCTTAGGCTTTTTGCTTGCTCCTCTTTATCGTCCTTGTTTTCGAACTGGAGTGACCTGGAGCTCATTACTCAAGCATCTTCTCTATCTGCATTAAAATTTTAAGCAATCTCATCCCATCTTATGATTTAAATGTCATCTATACGCAAACTATTCTCAAATTTATATTTCCAGCTTCGACCTCATATCGGAACCTATGGATATCTTAAACTTAATTTGCCCAAAACCAAAACCTCTTCATTCTACTTTCAAATCTATTTTCTCCACAGTCCTCCTCATCATAGTACAGTTAACTGGACATCTTTCCAGTTCTTCAAGTGAAAAACTTTTCAATCATCTTTGGCTCTGTTCTTTATCCTATGACTTATATCCAGCCCATCAATAAATGTTGTAAACTCTGTCTTCAAAATACATGTAGAACACTGTCACTTCTGTTTCCAACATTCTCTCTCTGCTCTGGATTAAAGTAATTTCTACCTTTCCCCCAACCTCCCTCATTTATTTTTGCCATAGGAGCTACTGCCAAATCATGATAGGCCATTACCCAGAACTCCCCACAGAAGCTTTGTGTCATTCTCAGAGTAAAAGTCAAAGGCCCTGCTCTGACCTTCAGACCTACATTACCTGGACCCCTTGTCTCTCTGACCTCATCTCCTATCATCATTCCATCCCTTACTTTCTCCTCACTAGTGACCTTATCTCCCTTACTCTGTTTTGTGTTCTTCATGCTCAGTACCAGCTGATATATATTAATTAGTTTACTGGGATGATATTTGCTCCTTCCCCATTAGAACAGATTCCATGGGGGGAGATACTTTGGTTGGTTCACTGCTGAGTTCCAGCTTGGCATATAGTCAATTCTTTATGAGGACATTCAGAAAAAAAAATTAAAGAAAGCTTGCAAGGAAGTCTCCTAATTTCAAGCATGATATTCAATATCAAAGTTGACGAACAACAATTAAAGCTGACTTTTATTATGCATTTATTTTATTGTGCCCGAGGTTAAAATTAGGGGCATAAGAATGATATTTGGGCCACAGCACAATGCAGTCACAGCTTGAAAATGTATAACCTATACTATCCAACCTTTTAAGCCAAATGCTTGCACGGGCTTTGGGGCTCAATCCAAAACCAATTCCTAAGAGGGATGGGGGATGGGAATCCCTCTCTCTTTCACTCCAGAAACAGAACTTAAAGCAGGATAAGGAAAGGGACAGAGAGAGAAACATAATTTGAAACACCACCAGCTTTTATCCCCATTTTACAATATGTCTAGATGTCTAATTTAGATCTTAAAATTTCAAGTACAACACACAGTTAAACCACCTTAGATATTTTAGTTTCTTAACGAATGGTGCATAAAAATGTATCAGTAAAAGCATCAGAAGAAAATGTAGCAAAACACGCCCTCTACCAAAGGACATTTGTTTCCATACTTGTAGCAAGGGGATGATCTCTCCACACACACAAACCCAAAGTAGCCTCTTTTGCCTCCAAGTCTGGAACCTTTCCGATGTTTATATTCACAGCAGGAGCTTAACCTGTTCACTTGCATCCCGTTCAGGAAAAAGGTGAGACTGAAGGGGAAACCATGATGTCTTTTGGAAATAAACTGAAAGGTCTCTGGAATTAAAAAGGAAATAAATTAGTTAAAGCAATTGACTTTGGACTAACATGTTCTAAATCTCATTTTTCTATTAGATAAGTACAATATTATTGTCTAGATCACCTTTTAACATGGGGACCATTTTTAATCATGAAAAAACATTCTTTATTTTTACTTATTAAAAGCACTCTAAGCCTTTATAAAACTCTTTGTTTTATAGTAATAATAATAATACCACCACTTATCATTTTATGAGCACTTACTATGGCCAGACATTATGCCTGATTATGGTGGGTGTATTTCTCAACAACCACATGAGGTGGGAATGTGACCTATCACTAGTTTCCAGATGCAGACATTAAGGCTTAGAGAAGCTCAGTAATTTACACAAAATCATACAGTAAGTGGGAAAGTTAGTATTTGAATCTAAACACCTCTCTCTAGATCCTATGCCTTTATCTTGCTATGTTATCTATTAAAGAAGTACATGACAAAAGGCTAATGTGAACTCAGTAAGGCTTTTAAATAAATGAGTATTTTAAGTCATGACATGAAAAATCCTAATTCATACATAGATGAGGCAGACTTATTCGGTCTCCAATCCATTCTCAATTCCACCTGAATCGAGACCCCTTTTTTTCCTGCTAACCACCCAAAAGTCCCACCAATACTAACAGCCATTGCTTGCAATTAATAGGTTTTCATTATTCCAAGTTTTTATAAGGCTCTTTGAAAAGATCTCACTGTAGAGTTCCCAAACCCTGCATCTGAAATACTCTATTCTACAGAGTGACTCAGAAACCTGCTACTCTTGACACTGCCAATGTCACTTCCTACAAAAAAAAAAAAAGAAAAAGAAAAGCCTCCCTGGATTCTTCTACTTCTACCAAGAATAGAGTTAAAATAATAACTTTTGCTCCTCTGCTATGTACATATTTCTATTGTTGCATGTATCACACTATATTAAAATATGTCTGCAGCAGCAAGTGTTGGTATGCATCAGAACCACCTGGAGAACTTATTAAAACTCATACTGCTGAGCCTCACCTCAGAGTTTCTGATTAATTAGGACTCCGGAATTTGCATTTCCCTCAAGTTGCCAGGTGATGCTATGCTGTTGGTCCAGAAATCACACCCTGAGAACCCTGATCTAGATGTTGGTTGCCCCACATGTTTGTGAAATCCATGAGAGCTGACGTTGGTCGTACTCACCTTCATCTCCCCAGACCCCAGTGCAGTGGCATAGGAGGCTCCCAGTAAATAATCAGTGGATTCTTATTTTAACCCATTTCTTTTATAGTCATCTAGAAATACTGTTTATACCACATTATGCTTCTAAAAATAAGCCTGACTAAATAAGTCTACTAAAGAATAGACTTATTGAGAAGGTAATTCTGTCATTTATACCTTAGATGCTATAGATTTTAAAATCCAATTGTCTTTATGATATATGGGCTCTTTAGTGGTAAGCAGAAAGCTTTCACTCAAGAAACTTGAATGGGGCATTCATGTGATATGATCCATTCTGCTGCAGCATCACACCCAAAGTACCCAGCCCAGGAAGAGAGTGCACCCAAGGAAATGCTGAAAATGGGCATGGGACATCAACTTCTAGATGTGACTGCTCTTCTGTTTGGCTTTCATGTGACTGGAGAGCTCACCCACCTATTAGTTCCATTTCTTTCTTTTTTCCCCCAAACTTGCTAAACAAGAATTGACACCTCTGCCTTTATTCCCTTAATATTTTGTAATTTTATATTTTAAATTTTAGCAACACTTCCCAATCCTGACTTGATGGTTTCTACATGGAGTAGTGGAAAGAAAGCAAACCATAAATTTGCATTTCAGAATTCTTATCTATGAAATAGAGATGGCAGGAAGAGTGGGTGAGGGAGTGGGGTGGAGGGGGTGACCCAGTCTGGCCACTTCACAGAGCAGTCTTAATGATTACATAAGGTTTGGTATAAGAAAGCATTCTATAACATTTATATAATGTAGTTATTCATTGTTGACTGACAATGGCTAGCACTATTTTAGGCACTGAGGAGAAATAAAAATACTGAAAAAAAGTCAAATAAGGTCCCTTCCTTCAAGAACTTATAATTTAGCAGGACAGAGACTAAATTAATATACCAGACTTCTGAAGTGAGGTCACCAAAACCTCTCCCTTTAAAACAGTGCATCTGAAAATGGACCAAAGATTTAAAATAAACTAAGCAGCAGTTATTCATGAAATATGCTGAACTTTTGGTAAGAACAGTGGAAATCTGAGGCACTCTTGCCTGTGGCTGCTGCTATCTCTCTCCCCCTGCCACTATTTCATCACCGAAGTTCTAACAGGGTAGGGCAGGCCATAAATAACCAGCAGCTTCACTGTCAGTGGGGGCTGACTTGATTTGGAAGAGAAGACAAAAAACCTTGGCCAATGGCATTACCACTATAAGTAGCAATTTCGCAGGCAAGCTAACATAGAAGGCCAGAGGTTCTACTAGCCTGAAACTGTAGTTCTAATTAGGACAAGCAATAGGCCAGTGGGCTAGCCAGAAATTTAACTTAGAGATACAGGTAATAAGGCAATCATAGATGTATTTGTAGGGGAGCAAAATTTGCCATCCTGAGATGTGTCTCTTTGGCATAAGGATTCTTTTAGGCTGATTATTTCTACCAAACAAAAGACTGAGCAAGAACCTTTGACCTTCCTCCTAACTGCCTAAAAGAAGTCAGAGGACCTGCTCAGTAAAGGAAACTGTCATCACCTACAACTCTCTCTTCGTATGAACTAGATGTGAGAGACAGGGAGGAAACTAGCAAGGCCCATTTGATGAAAGTTTTCTTTCTGTGTCATTGTTTCTGTATGACCCAGCAAACACTTGTTTTCCAAACATTAACTTGTTTCATCTGCCTGTGAATTGCTTCACTTCTCTTTGAAGTTCCAGATCTCTATCTACCTCCTTCTCCTTGGCCTAGAATGACATATGTACCTCATCTTGCCTAACTGTCTGGAATCTCTTCTGTTTGTGCAGATTCCCTGAATGTGTGTGCTGGATTTTCTCCTGTTAATCTGCCTCATGTCATTTTAATTATTTGACCAGCCCAAAGAACCAAAGAAGGGAAGGGAAAAATTTTCCTCCACCGCACATTCAATTAGCTTATACACATCCTCAGATACGTGGAAATGGAATGGATTAGAGTAGGCCCAACCTATTCGTACATTGCTGGACAACTGGGAGTCTGCATTCACAAATAAAGGAAACACAAGAGAGTCTAGCGCAAAATCAAAGTTGGAGAAGACTCGAAAAACTGCCCGAACTTTGAATGTACTCTTGAACTCACTATAGCAAGTTGAACATTGCCCTCTAAAAATTCATGGCCACCTAGAACCGCAGAATATGACCCAATTTGGAAATAACATTTGGCAGATATAATTAGTGAAGGATCAAGATGAGATCACCCTGGATTTGTTTTATTCTAATTCCAATGACCAATATTCTTATAAGAGAAAAGAACAGACACAATGATACACAGGGAAGCATGACATGTGAAGACACAAGCAGGGATCACAGTGACAGAGCTGAAAGCCAAAGAATGCCAAGGATGACTGAGAATCATCAAAACCTGGAAGAAACAAGCAAGGGTTTTCCCCTGGAGCCTTTAGAGGGAACATAAGCCTGCTAACACCTTGGTGTTAGACTTCTGGCCTCCAAAATTGCAAGAGAATAAGTTTCTATTGTGTTAAGCCACCAGTTTGGAGGACGTTTTTATACCAGCTCAAGAAAATAGAACGTAAAAGCAATCTGAGCAGAGACATCACCGGCTGTGTACCAAGGAGAGAGAGAAGGAATTTCACAGAACTGTTCCAGATGAGTTACTAAACAAACAACAATAATAAAAAGCAAGAACAATAATCTTCAGGAGGAAAAGTCAAAATTCAGAATCACAGTTGCTCTAATACATGACCTAAAATGTTCAGTTTTTCAACAAAAAGTCAAAAGATACATAAAGAAACAGGAAAGTATGACCCATACTCAGAGGGAAAAAAGGCCATCAAAACCACTCCTAGAAATCTACTCAAGAGAAATGAAAAAGCTGTCTACACAAAAACCTGTGTTTGTGTATTCACAATAGCATGATTTATAACAGTCCTAAAAGTGGAAACAATACAAATGTCCATCAACTAGAAATGGATAAATAAAATATGGTACATCCATATGATGGAAAATACGCCCTCGTATTCAGCGATATGAGAAGAGAGCAGCTCTCAATAGATGATACAACTGGATGACTCTCAAAAGCATTACACCCAGTGAAAGAAGACAGCAAATACCACCTATTGTATAATTTCCTTTATGAAATGTCCAGAAAAAACAAATCTGCAGAGACTGAAAGCAGGTTGGTGGTCGCCTGCGGCTGGCTATAAGAATGGGGATTAACTGCTAATGGGCACAAGGAAACTTTTAGAAGCGATGGAGACACTCTAAAACTAGTCTGTGATAGATACTGGCTGCACAACTCCACAAAATACCTAAAAAATCAGTGAACTGTACTCAAAATGAATGAATGTTACAGAATGTAACTTATACCTCAACAAAGGTATTTCAAAAAACTAAAAAAATCTACGTGTGCTAACCAGATAAAAAATAGTTCACGTAAGTCCCCGTACAATGAAATGCTTTGGTTTTAAGTGTAGCATGAGAGCCGTAGCCATCATGAGAGATGGATATCACAAAATAGAAGTCAGCTGAGAAAGTTTCATGGCCTTATTCTGAATCTTAAAAGATGGGGAAGACTTGAATTGAAAATTCTATTTTGAATTTGAAATCCATTGTCCTATTGCAGACAAAGGAAATGTCACACAAAAAGACAAGATAACAGAATTGGGGGCAGGGAGAGTAATGCGTAATGCACAAATAGTGACAATAGAATCAGGTCTAGAAATACAAGAAAATGGGGCAGAAAAGGAAAAGATTATAAGAGGGTCAGAAACCAGTTACTTTGTTCTTTGTATCCACAGGGACCCAGGAGGCCAAGGTTTGCCTCATGTGAAATGACGAACATGGCCAATCAAAATGCCTGTGAAGAACTGCATTCTTCACAAGTAGCAGAAATTTTCAGTGACTTGCTAGG
Organism: Trachops cirrhosus; assembly: GCA_028533065.1. Lineage (NCBI taxonomy): Eukaryota > Metazoa > Chordata > Mammalia > Chiroptera > Phyllostomidae > Trachops > Trachops cirrhosus. Next base: position 49,992,411 of record CM052542.1, read on the forward strand.
TGTGCGTAATAAACAATCAACATGTGGCTTTATGTCAAGTCACAAGACATCATGAATTACTATGGGAAGAAAGGAATCATTTGCCACATTATTAATTAATTGTATTGTTATTTCCCACCCAGAAGCAAGACAACTTAACAAATGCCACATTTTTAGTGAGTTTACTACTCCAAACATAATGTTAAATTTTTTTACAGAAATCTTTTAAAAAACTATTCACAATTCACTGAATCTTGAACAAAGCTTTGATTTGTAAAAAGGGCAGATTCTTTTCAGTTCAGCTAAATTGCTAAGATTGCTTAACCACAAGTCAACGCTGAGCCATTGCACTTTCCTATTTTGAATGCTTATTTTCCTGACAATGAAGGGACAAGCTGAGACAAAATTATTGTGTGGACAGGACTCAATTATTTAAGTCCCTATTCCATCCCATTACTCAAGACTGTCCAATGACATAACAAAAAGACAGTCCCAGGACCAATATTTTTTGCAAAAAAAAACCCCACTTAACCAAGTAACTCTCTTCTAACATTTGGTTTTGTACGCTAGTCACACAGGGTGTATAGTCTCCCAGAAACTCATTCAGCTAAGTCATGTTCTTCTTTCATTTGTATGTACCATGTTTTCCAGCAGTCAAATAGACATTATATATGCATTTTCTTGAATAAACAGTGATCTGAGACCCAAGAAGAGTTTTATTATGTTAATTCCAACTTTACAGTATAGCTAATTTCAGCAATTCTTCTAAATTAGTGGTTGAAAGTTATACTGTTAAAAAATAAATGCCTGTATCCATGCTACTATCATTAGCAGTTTCATACTCATCATATTATAAAAGTGTCGGAAGACCTTTGCTACTGAAAATAGCTAAGTAGGGCTGGAGAGTGCTAAGCAAAGGCCCTGCACCTGGTCAGGAGGCTGAAATCTGCTCTTGATCATGCCCAGAGCTGCACATGTGCCCTTGGGAAGCCTGTACCTCTGGACTCCTCTCCTTTTCCTCACCTACAAAATGGAAGGAATGAACTCTCAGAAGGAATGAACTCAAATGTTGTAACAAAGTGAGACAAAGCAAATTGTATTTGAGCCAAGTATAAAAATGGGGAAAATATTTCTAGCATTATTTTTATAAATTTTATATATTTTATAAAATAAAATATATTTTTATTTATAAATAAAATTTTATAAGTAAAAATATAATTCAATTAAAATTCACACAGTAAACATTCACATGTTTACCCTTGCTTATGTTGGAAAGTTTTGATATTTAATTCCTTAATATATATGGTTTCTATTTCATTACTTGAATTTTTAAAATTAATATTACTGTTTTTTTAAAGATTTTATTTATTTATTTTTAGAGGGAGGGGAAGAGAGGGAGAAAGAGAGGGAGACACATCAGTGTGTGGTTGCCTCTCACACACCCCCTGTTGGGGACCTGGCCTGCAACCCAGGCATGTGTCCTGATTGGGAATCAAACTGGCAACTCTTTGGTTTGCAGTCTGGCACTCAATCCATGGAGCTACACCAGTCAGAGCAATATCACTATCTTCTTGATGAGGGAAAACAGACAAACCAAAAGTAACAATTCCATGTTTGCCCCCAACTCCTCCCTTAACCTCTAAGTCTATATATCAAGGAAATCGAAGATGGAGACATAGGTAAACATGGCTTGCCTCCTCATGCAACCACAGCAAACCCACAACTAGACTATAAAATAAATATCACCCACAATCATCAGAAAATTGAGCTGTATAGAAGTCCAACAGCCAAGGAATTAAAGAAGCCACATTCATCCAGAGGGGTAGGAGAAGTAGAGACACGCAGAGAGGCACAGATATGCAGAGACATGGAATGAGCAGTCCCACACCCAGGTGTGATAAAAATTGGGAGGGATACCTCAGGAGCAAGGTATCCCAGCCCCACACCAGACCACACAGCCCAGTATTCCAGTGCCAGGAAGATAAGTCCCTCTAACTTCTGGCTGTAAAATCCAGTAGGGGTTGGGGTGGCAGAAGAAACTGCATGATTCTCAGGTATCTCCTCTTAATGCCAGGACCTGCAATGGACTTAGGGCTTACTCAGATTCACTCTCTCTGGGCTCCAGCACTGGGGCAGCAGCTGGAAGGGCACCAGCAGCATATGGGGAGAAACTGAAGTATCTGCCACCAAGGTGAATAACAGGAGACAGCTTCCTCCTGGACAAAACTCCAGAAGCCAGTCAGCGGCCATTGTCCCCTTTCCAAGCACTCCCATACACAGAGCCACAGAGCAGTGACACCACATTTGAGACTCCATTAAACTGGTTCTTAACAGATGCCCTGCCCTGGCAGTTACCTAAGGCTCTACCCCATCCAACTTACCTGTGTGCTTTTCTATAATAGGTCACGCTACTAAGACAACAGAGTTAGAGCAGCTCTACTTAATACATAGAAACAAACACAGGGAGGCTGCCAAAATGAGGAGACAAAGAAATATGGTCCAAATGAAAGAACAGAACAAAACTACATAAAAAGAACTAAACCAAATGGAGATAAGAAATATATCAGATGCAGAGTTCAAAACACTGGTTATTAGCATGCTCAATGAACTCAGTGGGTACTTTAACATCATAAAAAGGTCCAGAAAGAAATAAAGATTACATTAAGCAAAATAAAGAAAAATTTACAGGGAACCAACAGTGAAGTGGATGAAACCAAGAATCAAATCAATGATTTGGAACATAAGTAAGAAAAAGCCATTCAATAAGAATAGCAAGAAAAAAAAGAATAAAAAAAAAAAACAAGGATAGGCTAGGGAGCCTCTGGGACAACTTCAAATGTATCAACATTCGAATCATAGGGGTACCAAAAAGAGAAGAGAAGGAGCAAGAAATTGAAAACTTATTTGAAAAAATAATGAAAGAAAACTTCCCTAATTTGGTGAAGGAAATAGACATACAAGTCCAGGAAACACAGAGAGTCACAAACAAGATGGACCCAAAGAGGACCACACCAAGACACATCATAATGAAAATGCCAAAGGTTAGAGATAAAGAGAGAATCTTAAAAACAGCAAAAGAAAAGTAGAGAGTTACCTATGAAGGAGTTCCCATAAGACTGTCAGCTGGTTTTTCAGAAGAAACTTTGCAGGCTAGAAGGAACTGGTAAGAAGTATTCAAAATGATGAAAAGCAAGGATCTACAACCTACATTACTCTATCCAGCAAAGCTGTCATTTAGAACAGAAGGGCAGATAAAGTGCTTCCCAGACAAAGTAAAGCTAAAGGAGTTCATCATCACCAAGCCATTATTACATGAAATGTTAAAGGGATTTATTTAAGAAAAAGAAGATCAAAACTATGAACATTAAAATGGCAATAAATTCACAACTATCAACAAGAATCTAAAAAACAATCTAAACAAACAAGCAGAACAGAAACAGAATAATAAATTTGGAGCTCATTTGGAGACTTATCAGTTCAGAGGGGGAATGGGGAAAATGGTGGAAAAGATGCAGGGCAAGAAGTGCAAACTGGTAGGTACAGAAGAGGCAGAGGGATGCCAAGAACAGTATAGGAAATGGAGAAGCCAAAGAACTTATATGCATGACCCGTGGACATGAACTAAGGGGTGGGGGATTGCTGGAGGGAATGGAGGGTCCTGGGTAAAGAGGGGCAAAGGAAGAAAAATTGGGACAACTATAATAGCTTAATCAATATAATATATATTTTAAAAGCAGAAAAAAGTATACTGACATATAAATATTTCTTTTAATAATGAAAACTCTATTACTTTCTAAATAGAGTTCCTCAAGCAAGGAAATCACAAGTACAGGGGTGGGCAAAAGTAGATTTACAGTTGTTCACATGGAAAAATACAAAATAGTAAAAATAATACAAGAATAAAGTCTGTGTTTTAAGTACTCAAAACTGTAAACCTTCTTTTGCCCACCCTTGTATATTCCTATAATAACTCTTTAACTGTTGTCCCACAGATTAAATATTGAAAAAATACTTTTGTAAAATATGTGAAACCCTATATGGAATACAAAAATAATTTTATGCTAATGAGGACGATCAGAGTTTGCCACCCCAAAACATGTCTCTGTGGGATATTGATTATTTTAAACTGTCACCATAGATCACTCTAGTATAATATGAACTAGGTGTGGTGGGGGAAACTCAGCAGAGCCCAAATATCAGAGTTCACTCTGTGTCCCCTTGTCTTGTCTCTGAACATTTGCTTTTCATTTCCATGTGGACTGCCTTCCTACCCTTTAAACTCCCAGATTCCTGCTTCTCCTCCTTAGTTCAGAAAGGCGTATAAGCCTCACCTGCCCAATTTGTCTCTGGGCCCATGTTCTTATAGGACCCTCTGTGTATGTACCAGGCCTGTCTGGAAAAAGTATGACCATTGTTAACTTAATGAGAACAGTTTGTGCAACATCAATGTAACCTGTCAGCCAAGGAGAGTGGACTGGAATGCACATGCATGAACAATGAAAACTTCACTGAACTAGTAAGTGGGGGCAGTAGATGCCCATTGAGTGAGCATGTGCACTGTGTGGCCATTGCATTCAAAATGACTGAGCAAGAATAGTGCAACAAATCTGCTTCAAATTTTGCATCAACCTTGAACATTCCTCTGCGGAAACTATTCAGATGATTCAGAAGCCCATAGCTATGGGCAACTGGAGATTGGCAGTTTCATCACAAGTTGCCCACACATGCATCACGTCTCATGCAGATATTTTTTGCAAAACATTAGGTCACCCAGATGACTCAGCCCTTTACAGCCCAGATTTGGTGCCCTCTGACTTCTGGCTTTTCCCAAAACTAAAATCACCTTTGAAAGGGTAGGGATTTCAAACCATTGATAAGATTCAGGAAAATACAACAGGGCAGCTGATGGCGATTGGGAGAACTGTGTGAGGTCCCAAGGTGCCTACATTGAAGGGGACTGAGGAGTCATTGTCCTGTGTACAATATTTCTTGTATCTTCTTCAATAACTGTGTCCATTTCTCATAGTATGTGGCTGGATACTTTCTGGACATACCTAGTATGTAATTAAATTTGGTTATTTTCTCTTACTAATCTATCTCACATCAATTTAATTCCTAGATCTGCTAGAACTTAAAAGTGTAAAAGAAAATTTTTTTCTCACAACACTAACAAACATGGATTGATGATCAAATGAAAGTGTAAATGTACTAAATGCATTTGGCTAAATTCTGCACCCTGTTATTTAGGTGTGATTCACCCTAAAGTTTATTGGATTTGTGATTTTATCTCAACATACTTCTAAAGAACAAATTACTAATCTGGTATTTTTCTCTTAGAATAATGTATAATATAATTCACTATGGCAAACCAAATAATTACCTTGTAATTTGGGGGACAGTTTATTCGTGCAACACTATAGTAATCATATATCTCTATCCCCAAATTAATCTGTTACTGGGTTAAATCGCTCCAAATTCTCCCTTTCACAATCTGTAAGAGTAATTACTGCTCCAATTTCAATCACGGAGCAGTAAATCCTGATTTACTTTGAGGCAGCTGGTTTATAAATCCCTGGATATGCATAATTTCATAGAGAAATTGAAGTCATTTTGATATCAGTAATAGTTTATAACATTAACTTCAAGCACTTAGAAAGAATTCGCATTTCATGTGTACCTTTTTCAAGTAGTTTGCCTTTGTAGACACACAGGTTTTCCCCACCACAGTGCTGTTGGTAAACTTTTATTTCATCCCGGAAGTCTGGGTGATCATAAGATAGGTGCACATTTCTCCCCAAATAGATCATTGTGATAACTGCATTGCTATGCAGTGGTGTCTTATTAATCCTTCTCGAATCCTAGAATAAAAAAGGGGGCACTCATTAACCAATTACCTTCTAATTAGAGTGTAAGGTCATTGTACTATGAAGAGCAGAAAAGGCTATTTTTAGGTACCTAGCAATAAAACCTTTATAAAACATCAATCTACACAATGCACAAAAAGCGAAGCCCATTACAAAATATATCCCTCTAACAATTATCACATACGCATTTTGGCTTTGCATTTTTAATTAAGTGCTGGGAACTTGGACAAAATTCATCCATTTTTATTTTGCGTGTGTGCATGTGTTTTACATACAACTGTAATGTCAAGGATGCTAAGAGGAAACTGCTCTTGGCCCTTTTAACTGGTTCTCAAAAAAACAAAACAAAGCAGAACAAAAACACCTTAAATCACAGTAATTAAATTAATGTTGGTGACATAATTTTGTTCTAATTGATTGTGATTTAGCAGTTGGTTTTGAAACTGAGTGCTGTAGTTTTACACTTCAGCACTGACACCTGAGCTTATTCTGATGCACACATGTGAGTGATTCCTTCTGTGGTCACTCTGAGGAATGGGAACAGTGGATGCGCCTGGGACTATCATTTCACAGGAGGCACTGAACCCAATAAAAAACCAACGATGTTATTTTAAATATCAAATATACCCAACAAGTAAAATATCACCTCATAAACCTGCCTGATATCCTCTGATGCTGACGAATTTAAAAAATTTATTTAAAAAACAAACTTAAATTCCAGAGATTAAAAGAAATGTCCTTTCCTTTCCTTCCTTCTTCATATAATCTGAAGTATTTTCACAATAGTGAATGAACATAGTGTTTGCCTGATCTTTAGGGGGAAGATGAAGAAAGACACATAGAAAAGGGAAGAGGAGGAGGAGGCAGAGAACTAGAAATGGCTCGCTGAGAGATTTTAAAAGGGCCTGGTAAGAATATTTTGACTTTAAGCATCATACAGAGGCCAAGTATTATTTTTAACTTACTTCACTTTTCTAAAAATCAATGTTTAGCTAATGAAAAATGTAAAGAGACTAACTTTTAGTGGATCAAAGGCAATTATTTGAGTTTGATTTTATTGAATTACAGATGCCTTGGAAGCATGCATTTATTTTTTAAGAATAACAAAGCTGCAATAAAAATTTCTGAAGGAACTACTAAAATATTTCCATCTCTAAACTCATCCCCTTCCATTTCAAGGATTTTTTTTCATTCAATTCTATTTCTCTGAAGAAAAACCCCGAGGAAGTAACTGTGATAAATGAAGTTCTACAAATGACCATCTGAAACAGTGTAAATAGAGGGGGAGTGTGAGGTTTAAAATTTAAGCCAATTGTCTTGCCTGTGGACACACGGAACTCCCAAACAGAAATATTTCAGGCACATCAAGAGCCATGAAGGTAAATCAGGAAACTGGATAATTCTTTGCAGATTAGAAGCATCTCCCCGAGTCACAGCTGAAAGCGAAGGGATGATGGCAGGCCTGGCTCCTAGCTGCAAAATTACCCCATGTTTCCTCTGCTTGGGCAGCTGTACATGCGTGTGTGTGCAGCCTAATGCACAATCACCAGCCGAAGGCACATCCAGCGCCAAGCTCCCACTAGAACATTTCATGATAAAACGGATGAAATAAAAGCACCCCCCTTCTGTTAAGCAATATTTTCTAAAGTGGCATGGATTCAGAGGCAGTTCTGTGAGCTTCTGGAAGATAAGCACTATATAAATACAATGTAATAGTGGGATTGGAGTGAAGGAAAGCCTGCCTCATATGTACAAAATGAGAACTGGAAGGAGGAACATTTAAAAATAAAATAAAGAAAATGACAGCTCTTCACCGTTTTCATTTACTCTTATTAATATTCTTTTTTTCTGCTAAAATGTATTCCTGATAGAAAATCTCTTTTCTCCTGGGTCTACTTATTTCATTCCTTTAAAAAATATTCCCTTATTATTGCCACCAAATAGCCTTTTCTGGGTTCTAACAGGAGGCCCAAGTGACAGCTCATGATTAAATGTGTGTACTAGGAAACGAACAATTGTTTCTTTCAGTTGACTAAATTGCCTCTATACTCATCATCTTCCAAGGTTATAATGAACCCAGACTGACCAACCTGTAACAGGCCTTCACGGCCCTTTCTGCTATCCTCAAGCAAAAATCAAATCATCTATTAAAATTCAGCTCCATTTTTTTATTCCAAAGTAGAGATTTATTTATTAAGAATTATTTAGTTTCTGCATAAAAATCGCCAATTGTTCTTCATTGAGTTTTTAACACACATCCATTCTTTGGGGACTCCTCTATTCCCTCTACCACTTTCAAAAATACAGCTCTTTCTAGCACCAAGAAGGACAGTTAAGAACAGCAGCAAGTCCTCACGGCCCTGCACAACTAAGGGTTATCTTTCTGACTTCCTTCTCCAGTTGCTTATGACTCTCCTCATTTCTTTACAGATTTTTCAGGCAAGTACAATCTGAGCTGACAAACAGCAAGGCCACTGAGTGATTACCCAGTTAGCCATTATATATTTGTAATATATAGCATTCAATTGACATATTGTTTTCACTGGGATCCCTGCCCGGGCCTGTGTGGGGTGGATATAAGATTTCTACAGATGTCCAAGTACATGTACTTGGTGATAACGTTGGGCAGCAGTTTCTTTCCATCCATGTAGCCAAGCCCTAATGACCTTTGGACATCGTAGTCTTACCTCGACCACTGCAATAAACTTCTGGTTAGTAGGGTAATCATAGAATTTATGATCCAAACTAAAACACAGTGAAAGAGATGTTACTAATAATTATACTAGAAAAAAATAACATTAATTTGAACTGTTCCAGGAAAGCTGGGATGCACGCTTACCCTACTAACAGGTTTCCCCACTTCTAGCCTGATATCCCTCAACATCTCCCTCCTCCTGCACATCAGAGTGATCTCCTGTCACTAAATGGACCATGAGGCTTTACTGTTAAAGTCCTCCAATGATTCCTGCTATCTGGAAGATGAGGTTTAGCATTCCTCAGGCAACATAAAATGTCTAATATTCTCCAATTCCTACCGTCTCTCAATTATTGCAGTTTCTTCTGTTAGCATTGAAAAGCCCAGCAACCGAACTAATTATAGTGGTATACATACTACCAACCTGTTTTTAATCTTCAGAAGTATAACTCTATGAGTCACATGACACTGACACCATTTCCCTATACTCCTCTCAGTAGACAAGGACAGTGTCTTTACACCCACAGTGTCTTGCTAGTGTTGGCATCTAGTGTTGGACACATACATGGAACTGTTAAGGATTCCAGACTCTGTCCTTTGCTGAGACAAAGCTATTAGTAAGTTGATCCCACCCTAAATCAGAAGCTTTCTATATTTATAGGAACTTGATAAAAATCAGAACATGAAAACCATTTCAAGGCATTCCGTTAACAGAATGACACCTTTGGTGATTAAGCCTTGATAAGATCAACAAAATTCCTGACCATAAAAAGTGTCAGACAGTCGCCATGTTGACTCTGATGGCCTTAGGAAGAAAAAAATTCTGCCAGGAGCAAGAAAAAGAGTGTTCATTTCCTAAAGGTTCAGGAAGCAGCTGGTTACAATGAAAACACAGAGCACCCTCACTATGCTCATTTAGTTCTTCTCTTTGTCTTCCTCACCGGTTTGTCCTTGTTCTCTCCTCCGCCTTCCTTTGCTTTATTATGCTTTCTCTTTCCATTTTCTTCATGCCCATTTCTTACCACTGTGTAACCCATTTCACATGCTTACTCCCTTCATGCTGATAAACACTGCAATCCTTCTGAGGCATCAGAGCTCCAAATTCTGAGGATGCTGAGTTCACACATGCATATGTCCTTCCTCATTTCCCTCAACAGAATAAATTCAGTAACTCTGCTAACAGCTAGAAATTATCCAGGTGGACTTTGCTTTGGGTGAAAAGACACCCAAATCTGACCCTCTTAGCAAAAAGGCATTATTTAAGCTCCAGCTGCTGCAGACACCCAGAAGCATCTTGGCTGTTCCTTTTCCCAGGGCATTATTCCACAAGGCCATCTGGTAAGACATTTGACTGTTGAATTGGATTTTTACACTGTTTCTCAAGTCCTTTTAGTTATGTAGTTGCCAAACTGCAATGCTAATTTTAAGCAAAAACATTGTTTAAAGTAAAGCATTTGTCTGAAATAAATCAACCCTACTATGAGATATGTTGAATAACCATATATTAAAATCTTGCTGATGTTTTCCTTTTTTAATTTCAAATCTGAGTCCTCCGATGAGAAAAGCCAAGACTAAAACAAACCAAAATAATGCATTGGCTAGAATGGAAACTGAAAAACTATTTTCAAAATTAATTCAAACAGGAGAAATGTGCAATTTCTCTAGGAAAGCTAATATTTGTTTTGCTTTACTTGGAGAAAAGGGGCCTGCACCAGAAAGGTATAACTGATATCCATGATATTTTCCTCAGATAAAAAGTATAATTGAGTTTGTTTTTCATACAAATAATAGAGCAATATCTATTTATGAACACAATACTAATAAATATTTGATTAAATATAAATAAAATCAAATACCTGTCCTCAACAAGTTTCATAATCTAAGGCTACAAGTAAAGAATAATAAATGTACTAAGCAGAACCCAGTAAAGGACATAAGAAAAGTGACAAAGTCCTTTTGACGAAAGAAGTGGTGGGATCCTACTACAGTGTACAGAAATACATTATAAAGTGCAAAGCCTTTGGGGGGCTGGGAAAGGTATGATCACACACCCTTCTTATCTGTCAGACACTCACAGGTAATTTATAAAAAAAGAACATTTGCCTTCCTAATGGAAATATCAGTTAGAGGTCTAACTGGTACCTGTGTTGAAGAAACACAGTTACAATTGCCTGGCCAGTTACAATTATTATCATCAAAGATTTGAGAGAACAAGTCTTGTAAATAAATTCCATATGACTGATTCGAGGATGACAATGCAGGCCGCCGGCGCCAGCCCACTGGGTGTGCATATGCAGTCTGCCAGTAACTAGTCATGAGACCTTGGGCAGCTTGTTCAAGCTTTCTTACCCTAGACTCCTTATTTTCAGTGTGAAGAAATGATTTTCTCTTTCTTGGGTCTATTGTGTGGATTAAATGAGAAAGTGTGTGTAAAAGATGGATTAAAACTCGCAGCACGTGGTAAAGGTCGACTAAAGAAAAAGTATAATTATTGTTGTCATCATTCAATAACTTCTCTATTTTATTGAAGGTTAACCAAAGACCAAAACATAATAGCATGTAATTAAGTGAGAATAAAAGAGTATAGATGAGTTAAAAGTGGGTGAATTCTGGCAGAAAGGAATAAACAAAGAACACAGTTCAGAGGTGGGGAAGTGGTGGACCAAACAGTTGAGGGTGTAGGGAGTAGTGAGTTCAGTTTGGCTTGATAGGAGCAGAGGCAAAGCTGGATAGGGGTAAAAATCTGAAAGCCCTTGCACGCCAGTGTACCAAGCACGTCGTTGTATTCTGATACTTTGACATCCGGGGCTCAGTGACCCTGGGGAGACTACTCCTCCCAGGACTAAGCTATTCTTAGAGATAGTAAATGAACTGCCTGGGAGAGAACTTTTTACATGCCAACCAGGTAAGAGCCCACACCCACCCACTCCCTCTGATACCTGGCTCTTGGACTCTGGGCCAATATTCCACCCCTCCCCACCCTGCCCTAATCACCCCTGGATCAGGTACCAGACAACTCAGGACAGCTTTAAACCCCAGAACCTACCAAAATTATTCACACTACTCAATCCTAAATCTGCTTACCCTGCCTCTCCCGCTCCTTTTCTTGGAAACCACAACAAAGGCTCTTGCTTGTGTTTTTTTCACATTCCCTCAGCCTCCTGACTGACCCCTCAGTTGGTTCTTCCCTGTACTGCCCTGTGTGACATGGTGTGATGGCTACTTTTATCTATTACCTCAGCTGGGCCACAATGCCCATGTACATGGTCAAATACTGTTCTGGATAGAACTCTGACTAACATACATGGCATGCTCCCTCCTCTTGGGAACTATAAGTGACAAAGTGCCTCTCCTATGGCAATCATCTCATCTATGGATCTCAATATACCTAGAAAACGATAAAACCTACATTTTAAAACAGCCAGACAGAAGAATGTACCTGTTCTCATTAGGAAAGAGGAACTGGTGAAGGCGTTAAGCAGGGGAGGATCATGACAAAACCTATTCTACAAAGTTTAATTTAACATCATTATGTCAAATCTGCTAATACTGAGATGGACTTCATTTACCCCCACTTTCTGCATTTTACCCTCTGCTCCCACTAACTTCCTACTTATCTTTCAAGGCCCATTCCAAATGCCATTTTCTTTCAGAAGCACTCTCCAATCTCCTCATTCAGAATGAATATATCCTTCCTCTGTGTTCCCATTGTGCTTTATTTATACCACTATGCTTCTTCTCATCACAATGTATCATAGTTAATTGTACATATTTCTGTCTCTCTTGCTAAACTGCAATCTTCCGAGAACAGGATTTGGTCTTATTTATCTTGGTAGCCTCAGCACCTAGCACAGTCCTTGTCATTATAAATAAAAGCCAAATTGAACTACTTGTTGATTTAGAGGCAGGACATAAGTATGTAAATGATTACAATAGCAATAGTCTGGTTAGGAGTTTGGCAACAAGCGTCTGAACTGAGGATGTAGCAGTGGGAACAAAAAAGGATTAACACATACATGAGCCGTTGTTAAGGTGTCACGCTGTGCTGTCTGAGACAGCAGCCACTAGCCATATTTGGCTGTTGGGTGCCTGAAAGCTGGCTCATTCACATAAGAAGTGCTGTAAGTATAAAATACTGAATTTAAAGATATGGTATTAAAAATTATATAATACTTCATTATAGTTTTTATATTGATTTCATATTGAAATGATAGATAACATTTTTTATATACTTGGTTAAAGAAAATATACTTTGAAAATAAATTTCACATGCTCTTTTTACTTTTTGAAATGTAGTTATTAGAAAATTAAAATTGTTTTTGTAGTTTACAGTATATGTCTATTGGGCATTTCTGATCTAGAAGATTCAGCAATTAACTTGATGTGTGATGAAGATGGAAGAGGGAATCCTAGATTTTGAGCTCAAATTACTAGAGAAAAGGTCCTACTTTAGGAGAAATAAAGCAATTAAATAGAGACTCGGGCTTAAATTGTAACCATGTCAAATTTGAGAGGCAGTTGGACCTACCAATCGGGCATGTGGTCTTATTTACTGTATTATTTATCATATTTTGCTGTGTATAATATGCATCTATGTTTTTGGCCGAAACTTTCAGGAAAATAATCTCATTTTAATTTTTTAAATTCAATTTTTTAAATTATTTATATTGAGAAACAAAACCAATTGTTGTATTCCAGGGTATTATTTTTCATATGGATATCATTATTGCTTTCTAGAGTTACAGTTAACACATAAACATAAATGAAAGAATTAAAAAGTTATATAGATACAAAATTAGTACCACCTATGTATAGTGTACATCCTTATTTTTCCCTCAAAAAATTGGGCAAAAAAGTGCACATTATACACTGCAAATTACGGGTATCTTGGTGGCCTCATGTGGAGTCTAGGAGGTCAACCAGATACAGAGAAAGCCCCAGGTTAGTTCTTCCTTGGAGAAGCTCATTACCCTCTTACTCACTAATCATAGAAGAATTAAACAATTGGTTTTTTCTAATTGATAAAGACAATGATTAAGCAGGTTTTTATCTGAAAGTCTGCATTTTCACATTTATAAGCACTGTTCATGGGACCATCCACGGCTTCAGTAGATTGCTACGTAGAGTAGGTGGCAAGCAATCCTGAGTGAGAACACAAAAATCTGCAGATGGATGAGACAAACCTCAGAGCAAATTCCAACTAACCCCATGGATCCCGTAAAAGTGGTGTAAAGCTCTGCAGGTCCTAGAACAAAATGAAACAGAGCACCGGGGCACAGATGCAACTTGCTGGGTGGTGAGACCTACCACACCTCACCCTCTGGCTCAATGGATCGACCCCCAGAGACACAGTCCACAGAATCCAAGGACCATGTTCTACACATTCATAGAGGAACCACCTTCTGCCTCTTTCTTTCCTTTCAAAAGCATTTAAAGGATGCTTTGAGGTGGTATTCATAAAATAAAAGAGTGAAGGTAATGTGTGAATTAGTTGTGAGAGCCACCTCCCCTTAAATGAATCATTTCTAGATCAAAATAAAATAAATCCAAGTCTAAAAGTAAAAGTGCATGAGTCACTCCATTGTGCAAATTTTATCCTATACCCCAGGACCCAAGGGACAAATCCCAGGGACACCTAGCAAGCTATCAAAACCATGTAGGAAGATGACTACATCTTGAATAAAAAACAAGTATCAAGATCTAAGCCTATGGTGATGGCCAGATTTAGAGGTGAAGAAGAAGGAACACAAAAAAGCAAGACAACAGGTAAGAGAAGATGACAAAGAAGCATGAAAAAAATAGAGTGGTATGGAAGGCAAGAGGGGAGTTTCAAGGAAGAGTCAATAAGAGCATAAAATGCTACTAACTAAGAGAAACTGTGGTAAGTAGAAAATAAAAACTGAGATGACAGAAGGAAGCCTAATTATATGACTAAATAAAATAAATGTAATTGGACTAAGCTCACTTATCAAAGTAAGAGAGTCTTGGCTTGAAATAAACAGAGCACTCATATGTTGCATAAATACATTTAAAGCCTAAAGCTTAAATGTAAAGACATCAAAGGCTGAAAATAAAAGAAATATATATTAAATGTTAATCTAAGAAATGAGGAAAAATTAAATACTAATCTAAAGACAATAAGGTAAATAACGATTAGCCAAAATAGATTTTAAGGCCCAAAGTAATAAGTAATAAAGAGGATCCTTTTTTAATGATTAAAAAAAGATCACTTCACCCACAGAAAAGAGTAATCCAAAATCTGAGGGCATATAACAAGATGTTCTCAACATTTACAAAATAGAAGTTGCCATTTACAAAACAAAGCAAGGAGAAATCGTCGGATCTACAATTACAGAGAACTATCATTAGAATTCAGAAACTGGGAGACCACACTGATTTTTTAAAATACTAAGAATGTAAAAATATGAACGACATAATTTACATTTCTTATCTATTGGGCATTTGTAGAACGCTGATCCCAAAATTTACAGAATCACAATCTTTACAAAAACTGAACATATATATTAGCCTACAAAGCAAGTCTTCACAAATACCAAAGAATCAAAATCATACAGAACAGGAATAAGCAGCTTTTAAAAAGTAACATTCAGTGAACACAAAGGGAGTACTCAGAATTAAAATAAGGCAGTAGAAGAAAAATCTCAGCAGTATGTGTGGAAAGTAAAAGTGAAAACATTTCCCAGCAAGTAGAATAAAAAGATAAAGAAGTAGAAAATGGGAAAGAAAAGCTAAGAATATTAAAGCATCAGTTTAGCAGTTCTAACATTCCCAAAATAGGGATTTCAAAAAGAGAAAACAGGAGGGGGTTTTCTTAGGGTTTTTTTAAAGACCAGGCCGAACTGAAGGCTTGTGACTCAAGAGACAGACATGCTAAGGTCGGTCAGAGCCGGGATGCCTGCTGACACCATGCTGCATCTCTAACCTCAGAATGTCCAAGCGAAGCTGCCTCGGATGCTTATCTGTGTTTCACTTGTCATGCCACAGGCTGGAGAAGTTGCTGCTCTCTCCTCTGAGCTCATTTACAGAAGCTCATTCACCTAACTATATTCCTGTTGATGTCCACTGGCCCACGCCATCTAGGACCTTCTAGAAGTCCTGACTCTGGTGAGCTCCATTTTCTTAGGACATACTCATGACCTGGCTTCTCTGGCTTCCCCAGAAGAGGTTCTTAAAACTACTTTTTTTAAAAAAGCCCTAGGCTCTGACTCAAAAACTCCTTTCAGCTTATTTTCTCCTAGAAATATTATCCTTTTATTACAATGCCAGCTTTGAGCTTATTTCTAAAGTTTTATGCATATAAGTAATAGTACACCAAAGAACAGCAGGGACTCAGTTAACGCATATGTCAGCATAGTAGTTGCTCTGGGGATGTGAAGGCTCAGGACCAGGGGGTCAGAATATGACAGTAGTCTTCTACCTTGTTAAGAAGTAATGGTGTGAACATGGGTGTTTGCTTATTGTTGTTTAACTTGTACACATAGATGTTTTATATTCTTATGGTTTATGACACATTTAAACTTTTTCTTATAAGTATGAACAGGTAGAGTTTATCTCAGTAATATACCTCAACATAATAAAATCAAATGTTGCCAGCAAGAGGGGATGATAAAGAAGCTACTTTATTTGCTGAGTGGGTACCAAATCCTTTGAGAGAGCATGTTTGTGGACCTGGTAGAAGCCAGTACCAGCAGGCAAAGGGTTGAAAATAAGTTAGTAGATGCAGTAGATTCTATTATTGCTCCAAATATTCACTGCCACTCTCTGGGAGAAGATGATATTTCCCACTCTACTAATGTCAGGTTTGAGACTGGAGTTCAAGCACAAGTGGCATGTGTCAGTTCTGAGTGGAATCTTAAAAGCATTCCATGGTTCTGCTGCTGTGAGGTCAACATACCACAAACAGGGACAACTCCTCAAGACTAGGTCCCAGAATTGCAGCTGAACAACAGATAATAATGAAAACAAGAAATAAGCCTGTGTTGTTACAAGCTGAGTTGCCTGGGGTTGTTCGTTAGACTAAGACAGCAGACTACTCTTCAGAGAGCTTTGAAGCAGCAAAGGAGAAAAATAGAAGTTTAAGCCACAGAGTGTGAGGAAAGGATTTTGTTGCTTTATATGAAGTCCAGGTATGTTGAGATACAGAGATGAATATTGGAGAGAGAATAAAAATATAAGTTAAAGAGGAGAATGGAAGACAATGTTGAGTGCATGCATAATGGAAAAAGGTAAGATTGACGACACAGAGCAGAACATGGGCCTCAGAGATGCTCTATCAGAGACTGTAACAGAAGAAGAAAACTGGTGAAAATAGAAGTGAAAGGAGGAAATCTGAGTGAGTACAAGGAAGATAGTCCCAACTTCTTAAGAAAGTTATTGGTAGGATAGATGCTAAGAGTGCAATGCAAGCAAAAAGTAAATAAAGCACTTAAGAGTGAAGTTGGTTACAATGGCATTTATCACAAAATGAAAACAAATAATTTTAAAATGTATGTGAAACCACAAAAGACCCCAAACAGCCGAAGCAGTCTTGAAAAAGAAGAAAGCTGGAGGTATCATGCTTCCTGGTTTCAGACTATACTACAAAGCTAAAGTAAACAAAACAGAATGGTATTAACATAAAAACAGAGGCACAGATCAATGGAACAGACTAGAGAGCTCAGAATTAACCTGCACATACATGAACAATTAACTTACAACAAAGGAGCTAGGAGCATACAATGGGGAAAGAACAGTCTCTTCAATAAATGGTTCTGGGAAAACTGGATAGTTACATGAAAAAGAATTAAACTAGACACTATCTTACATCATATACAAAAATTAATTCAAGATGGATTAAATACTTGAATGTAAGACCTGAAACCATTAAGTTCCTAGAAAAAAAACATAGGCAGCAAGGTTCTTGATAAGCCCTTCATCTTAGTGGGGTGTTTATTTATTTATTTATTTTTTATATGACTCCAAAGCCAAGGGAAACAAAAGCAAAAATAAACAAATGGGGTTACGCTAAACTATGAAGCTTCTGTACAGCAAATGAAACCACAAACAAGACTAGAAGGTACCCTATTGAATGGGAGAAGATATTTGCAAATCATATTCAATTAGGGGTTAATATCCAAATTATATTTAAAAAAACTCACATAACTCAACAATGTAAAAACAAAAGCACCAAATTATAAAATGGGCAGATGATGTAAAGTTTCAGGGATGTCCAACCTTTTGACGTCTCTGTGCCACACTGGAAGAAGAAGAGTTGTCTTGGGCCACACATTAAATACACTGTGATGCGTAATCACAAAAAAAATTGCATAGTATTTTAAGTAAATTTACAATTTTGTGCTGGACTGCGTTCACAGCCATCCTGGACTGCATGCGCCCATGGGCCGCAGGTTGGACACCCCTGACAGACATTTTTCCAAAGACATACAAATGGCCAACAGGCACATAAGAAGATGTTAAACATCACTAATTAGCAGAGAAATGCAAATCAAAATCATAATGAGACATCACCTCACACCTGTTACGGTGGCTCTTATTGAAAAGACATCAAATAACAAGTGTTGGAAAGGATGTGAAGAAAAGGGAACTCTTGTTAACTGGTGCAGCCACTATGGAAAACTGTATGGAGAGTCCTCAAAAAGTTAAGGTAAGAACTGCCACATCACCCAGCTATTCTACTTCTGGATATTTATCTGAAGATATGAAACACGGATTCAAAATGAGATATGCACCCCTAGGTTCACTGAAGCATTATTTACAATATTGAGATGTGGCAATAACCTAAGTGTCCAACAAGGAATGGATGATTAAAGAAGATGTGATACACACATGCACGCACATACAGTGGAATACTACTCAGCCACGAAAAGGAAATTTGCCATTTGCAACAACATGGATGGACCTTGAGGGTATTACGCCACGTGAAAAAAGTCAGAATACTAAGACAAATATTGTACGACGTCACATATATGGAATATAAAAAATGGACAAATAAAGAAAACAAATTCATACATACAGAAAACAGATCGGTGTTTACTAGAGGGGATGGGCGTTGGGGAGGAGGTGAAATGGTTGAAGCTGTGTGGCGATGG
This sequence comes from Trachops cirrhosus, assembly GCA_028533065.1. Classification (NCBI taxonomy): domain Eukaryota; kingdom Metazoa; phylum Chordata; class Mammalia; order Chiroptera; family Phyllostomidae; genus Trachops; species Trachops cirrhosus. The sequence goes on from CM052542.1 coordinate 50,011,058, forward strand.
ATGTGAGCTAGACTTACTGTGGTGAACACTACACAGTGTATATAAATATCTAATTATAATATGCTCTTCAAATTTACATACACACACTGGGTCCAGCCAGATAATGCCCCCTTTTTATTACAAAATCTTTTATTACAAAATCAAAGCATGTAATTATGTAATACCACAATATCACACTCAAGCACGCCATATGACATTTTAGGTGAAATGTTCAAATTAAAACTATAAGTTATCACACCCATATTATTACCCTGCCAAGCATACTCAAGCAGGTGCTACTTCTGCTGGACCCTGTATATATGTATTCTTGTATACCAATTTTACCACATTATAATTTTTTTAAAAGAGTGAGGTTGGTTTTGAAGAGCCAGCATGCAGCCTATGTGCATGCTGGTATGACAGTCCCTGATTCTCAATCAGTGAATTGTTCACCCAGCTACCTGCTAATAATCACAAAAGTTACAGATAATTACAATTATACATATATATATGAAATATGTATATATATACTGGCACACATATATATGTACAGACACACACACACACACATACACTGGCCTTAGGACTATTTATCAATATTTTGAGGAAATAAGTATAGCAAAGTAAAATATTTTCAAAGAAAATTGAAATAATTGTTTTCTAAATACTATACAGTGATTTGCCAATAATCATTAAAAATAAGCATTAGTAAGATATTTTAGATAGTATATATTTTGTTACATTTAAGTTTCTGAATTTCATCAATTAAATGTTAAAATATTTCTGACATGTGATTGAAAAAGTAAATTAAAAAAATAATTTGAAAATGAGTAGAGTACAAACTAAATTTGATCACAAGACTCGGTGTATTTTTTATCAGTTGTGCAATGAGTTACTGAACTACTCAAATATTTGACTTCACATTCATTCAAGCTTATAATTACATTTATAAAAGTATTATATTTCCTTATGCAAGTCATTCTGCCTTTTGATTTCCTTAAATTATTTTACTGCACATCTAGAAATTAAATAATGCAATGTAATCTGTGCTAAATTAATAAAAGAAAACTTGATTCCATAATCACCCTGGTAAAGACTGGTTCTAAGCTATTTGGAGCAGTGGCCGGATGAAATCTTCTCCTTCTCCACGTTTCAGATCTATTTTCCCTTGTGATTTTTCCAGCCGGGGGAGGAGATGGAGGAGGAATCGGCATCATGTAACTGTTAACGTTCAGAAGTTGATATCGATTCCTTCCTTGTGAATTGTCCATGGAGTTCCTGAACTTCATTACTGCCTTCTTGCCCTGTAATCACAGTTCATGATGTAAGAACCAGCGAATGGAGAAGTGGTGACTCACTGTTACCCAAAATTAGAGACAAGGCTGTATGATTGACATTGCATGCAAACACAACGGATAAAAATAGGCAAACTCTGCACACTCCAGTCTGTTTGAAGTGTCCACAGCAAATTAAATTTTCATGAATTTCTAACCTTATCTAAACATATTTTTAAACCAAATATACAGTGATTGCATCTTTATAGTACTTTTGGAATTTTCCCTCAACAATCCATTAAATCTATGTATAATTAAAGAACTTAGAGTTAAGAAGTTTGAAATGTTTACTTTGAAGCAGGTTTGAACAATCTACTTAACAATGGGGTGTTAGCATTTCCTTCATATTCATTCCACCCATCCAGGTGTTATAATATTCCTGGATAATATGATATTAAGGTACCAAATACAAATACTAACCTAAGACTCTTTCTCAGCTTATTTTTCCCTAGAAATTCAACTCATCCAAATCAAGCTACCCGAGATAACTACACAAGTACACTGATGTAAATGTAAAGATACACACATGTAACAAATTTAGTTGAACTGTCATGTCCATCAGTAGGAGAATATTTTACTACATTTTGTTTTGTTTTTATAACACATTCCCACTACCTTCAAAAAAACAGTGTAAATCCATTTTTTTTATCCAGATATAAAAGGATCCATGTGGTGTAATCATGCATTTCTTTTAAATAACTTACATGTAATTTTGACAAAATTGAGGATAACTGGAAGATTTGAACATAAGGTTGTTATGGGAATTTGGATTACTGGGGAAGATATCATTTAGCATTTTGGAAATCTTTGTATTATTTGACAGTTTAATCAACATATATTATCTCAACAATTAAAAAGCACCAAAAGTTATAATCAAATGTGTTACATCTTTCAGTTATATTTGAGTCTTTAAGTTTTCACAAATTGTAGTTTTTGTGTATATGAGGTAGTTTTCCAAACTTTAAATCATTTAAAATAATTTTTATCCACTTTATATCCATTTAGTTTTTCTGCTTTTAAATCAGTTTTATTTTTCAATTACAGTTGACATACATTATTATATTAGTTTCAGATGTACACACCAGTGATTTGACATTATATAACTTATTAAGTGATTATCCTGATAGCATATCCACCTGACAGCATACATAGTTATTAGAACATTATTGGCTCTATTCCCTATGCTGTACTTGACATCCCCATGACTATTCTGTAACTATCAATTTGGACTTCTTAATCCCTTTACCTTTTTCACCCATGCTCCCCCAACCCCTCTTCCATTTGGCAACTGTCAAAATGTTCTCTGTATCTATTTCTGTTCTATTTGTTTGTTTTTAGATTCAATTGTCAATAGATATGTATTTATTGCCATTTTATTGTTCATAGTTTTGATCTTCTTAAAGAAGACCCTTTAATATTTCATATAATACTATTTTGGTGGTGATGAACTCCTTTAGCTTGTTCTTGTCTGGGAACCTATTTATCTGTCTTTCAATTGTAAATGATAGCTTCTCTGGGTAGAGTAATTCGGTTGTAGGTCCTTGCTTTTCTTCATTTTGAATATTCCTTGCCAATTCCTTTTGGTCTGCAAAGTTTCTGTTGAGAAATCAGCTGACAGTCTTAGAAAGGTGCCCTTGTAGGTAACTAACTGATATTCTCTTGCTGCTTTTAGATTTTCTCTTTGTCTTTAATCTTTTGAATTTTATGTGTCTTGATGTGGGTCTCTTAGGGATCATCTTTTTCAGGACTGCACTTTCTGGACTTGAATGTCTACTTCCTTCATTAGTTTAGAGAAGTTTTCTGTCATTTTTATCAAATAGGTTTTCAATTTCTTGCTCTCTCTCTCTTTTCCTTCTGGCACCCCTATGATGTGAATGTTGGTATGCCTGAAGTTGCCCCAGAGGCTCCTTACACTACCTTCATTTTTTTGGATTCATTTTTCTTTTGGTTTTCTTCAATGGGTGTTTTTTTGCTTCCTTATATTCCAAATTGCTGATTTGATTCTTGGTTTCATCTATTCTACTGTTGATTCCCCGTAAATTAGTCTTCATTTCAGTTAGTGTATCCTTCATTTCTGACGGGTCCTCTTTTATGCTGTTGAGGTTCTCATTAAGTTCATTGAGCATCTTGTAACCAGTATTCAGAGCTCCAATTGCTTATCTTCATCCTGTTTAGTTCTTTTTCTGGAGTTTTGTTTTGTTCTTTCATTTGGGACAGGTTCCTCTGTTTCTTCATTTTGGCAGCTTCCCTGTATTTGTTTCTTTTGTATTAGATACAGCTGCTATGTCTCCTAGGCTTGGTAGAGTGGCCCAATGTAGTAGGTGTCCTGTAGAGTCCAGTGACACAGCCTCCCCTACCCAAGCTGGGCACTCAAGTTGTATCCCTCTCCATGTGGGCTGTGTACACCCCCCTACGGTTTTATAGTGGAGCCTCAACTGCTATTGACACATCCATGAGAGGAATATACCTTCAGGCTGAATAGCTGCAAATCTGGCTGCAACCACTGACCTCCGACCACTGTGGAGGATCAGCTGTGCAGGGGCACACCCCACAGAGCAGGACTAACTTCAGTGGGACTATGGTATCTGCTGAGTCTGCCCCTTGAGTGTGTCACTCACGGAAGTGATTGGGTGGTGATGCTTTGACATGGTCTGAAGCTGTCCACTGGATGCATTACCTCTGGGGCTTCCCAGAACGTGCAGGCCAAGGTCACCTCTGTTCTACCCCAAGCCACCTGAAATGAGCTTCTAAGCAATCTGCAGGTGGCTGCTGCTTGTGCTGCACTTGGTGGTGCCCCAGTAAGGCAAAGCTGTGAACTAAAGCTGGCTGCTTCTAGTGCTGGGGCCAGGGCCACCTAGTGAGAGGTACAGGGCATGCTGAGGCAGATGCTGCTTGTTTGGAAGATTTTAGGAAAATCTGAAGCATGAGGCAAGATAGGCCATTTGTACAGTAAAGCCACTGGAAACAGTCTGGGTGGGCCTGAAAGTTGGCTCAGACAGGGCCTCAGAAAATCACCAAGGTGGGGCAAACAGTGTTAACCAGGTTGATGAGGTCTCTTGCATGGTGCCTGCTCTTTATACCAATTTATTTGGTATGGTTTTAAATTCATTCTCGGTTAATTTATTCTTTATTTTGAGATGCTTAAGTAGTAAAAAGTTAATTTTAAGAATGGGAATTCATTCTCTAAACATTTTTAATTATAAATAAATAAAAGCAGGTGAAGTACAGGCATGTGTAGTACATATTTTGACTAAAGCCAACATTTATATGAACAGAGAAGGATTTAAATAGATATTCACCAAGTTATTTAGAATTATTAGAATGGTTCATATTGCAGGTGATATTTATGTTCTCATTTTACTTTTTCTACATTTTCCCTTTGAGATGGTGTGTATTGCTAATGCAATAAAATATAAAATAAAGAAATGAAAATAGTAAGAACAATAAAATGAATAAATGGAAAACTTTTAGAGCTTGGGAAATTATATTTTTAATTTCTAAGTAGTTGTCAGTCAAATAAATGCATGCCTTATTTGAATGGTCTAATAATTTTTTTAAAAATTAACATTTTTAGCTCATAGCATCTTGAACATATTTCCATACCAGTACAATAATTCTACCTTATTATAAAAACACAGTTTAATATATTATAACACTTTAAAACAATACCCTATTAAATTTCCAGGTATCTTATAATTGGTCACTATTATAATAATAAATATTCTTGAATTTATTGCTTTCCACATACGTATGTATTCCTAGGAAAAATCTCTATAGGTTAAAATGCTTAAGCATGTTCATTTAAAATGGTGACAGATAGTCCCATATTGTTTTCACAATAGTTGTACCAATTTCTGTTTCTGTCAATAGCGCATGAGAAACTCTCATTCCAAGGATAATCATTTCAATCAAGTCATGATTTTTACTCAATTGCATTTCAACCAGCCTGTTTCTTACCAAATTGCTTTTGCCTAAACCAAAGACCCCAACTCCTGATATCTAGAAAGATCAACCTGCATATGTCTGTTGCACCTTCAAACAAGTCCCATGGGCACTCCACACCCTTCTTTACTCTTTAAGAAAGCGATACAAATTTATTGGGGGCTCACTACATCGTCAATCATGCAGACTACGATTCTTTAGGACTTTCTTGTCTGACTTTATATTAAATCATTTTTGTCATCAATGCCATTGAAAAATTATCTGTCTTTTCTAGCAGTATATTTTGTTTATGTACATTATAGTATAAACTTCTAGTAAGTTAGAGAATTTTGCCTGCCTTGATAATTTATGTACCACCAATGCCTAGAACAGTACCTCAGTGGTAGTAAGTGCTCAACAAATATTTACTGAGTGAAAAGTGTAAGTTTAGCTAGTTTAAATTAATATAGGATTGATCTCAATTTTGTCAGCCACATAAGTTACCATTAAGTGCCTGTCCCTCAATCACTCACACCGCAAAACTTGAAAAGCAGAAAATATAAGGCCCTGTGAATATTTCATTAGTAAATCCACTCAGTGGCTCAAGAAAGATTGGGAAAATCACCTGAAATAAAAAATCCCTTCCTAACCCAACAGAACTTGAATAGTGTCTGATTGATAGTATTCATATATCTTATAGGAAAATGTATCTATCAAAGTATATAGTAAAAATACTTAAATACTTAATACTTAAAGGAGCTTAGAAAAAATATATAGTCACCTTGGTAAACATGGAAAGTGCCCATCCAAGTACTATCTATGGTAGAGAATATATCACCCATTGGACTTTGAATATTTTCAGTCTTAATGGCAAAGTTTTTCTTAGAGCATACAGAGGGTTTTAGCCAGAGACCTTTGCGTTTTTAATGAGATGGGTGTATCAAGCCATCTTAGCCTGATGCTGTTAACATTCCATTCTACCACATCTGCTCATTCTGATTCCATGCTCACCAGGCAACCTTCTCATTGTGACATGGCTTCCTGTGTGGGTGGGTCTGCCTATAGGGGGAGATGCACCCTTTCTACAAACTTCTATTATTTGATAGCTGTGGATTCATCGTCCCTCATTATGATTTTGCTCCACATTCTGGTTTATTGGTCAGAGAAAAATTAGCTTGCCATGAGTTATTTTCATTAGCCTGAGACAATGTTTCAGAATCTGACCATTTCTGAAACTAGCTGAAGCAGGAAATGTCTGGGGCCAGCGGAGACCGGGTCCTAGAAAGTGCAAATCTAATTGAGTTATGACCCAGTAAGTTCCCTTTTCTGGGGAAGCTTTAAGCAGACTTCCCCAGAAAATGTGCCACCACTTTTGGTTTAATTTCCCCTGCTTTCTGATAAACTACGTACCATTAAGTTATAATAAAGCTTGTAAAAAGTGCTACATAAACTGTAAACCATATTAAATGCATTAAAACATTATCATTTTAGTTATATTTATACTTTTACTGTGAAAAATCATTTACATGGATTAATTCTTTAGTGTTTGTCAGTGTTAGATAAAAATATCTTAATTTCATACATCTCATGTTTCCTAAAAAGAAATGGTACTAAATTCACCCATTTCAACCAATTACTATTTCACCAATTACTATTGTATTACGATACAGGTGCTTAAGCTGGTAAATGTTTCTCCTTTGTGTTAGAAATACAAACAATACCCGCCCTAGTTACTGAGTGTCTGAATTGTATCTCCCTGTTTAAGGAACTCATGTTGTAGTTGCTATACTTCCTTTCCGTGCTCTATTAAAATCACTGAAAATTGTCTGAGACATAACCTTGGAAAGGAAGCAGAGTCGAGTTCTTGTTTGTGGTTAATTCAGCATTTTTTTAAAGATAGACATTCTTTTCCTTCTCTATCCAACGTTCTCCAGAGTCAAACGTGAAGCAATTTCATACACTGATGGTAAAGTAAATCAGCATGCAAATGCAACCCTATTCTTGGAAAGTTTCATTTTCTAGGTTTCATGCATTTAAAATTTGGAGGCAGTCAACACTGGGTCTGTTCTGATAGAAGCCATATATGTCCATAAAAAGTTCCTCTTTGTTTTTCATACAACCCTTCAAATTAATGAGAGATCACCTTATATTACTACAAGTCTATTCCTCAATCTTTTTGCTCAATAACACAGAAATTATAGGCTATCCCATTAGAGTAAGATAGTTAAATAGAACAACTTAAGTGCTTAATAAGTGCACAATACAAATTTCACTGAGTAGATTGATTAAATATACCATCTTAAATACTGTGATAATCTAATATTCTAATCAAGAATAAAAAGATATGTCCTGAAGAAATAATATTTACCACAATGGGGAATGGAGCATCACTTTCCAGTGGTGAGGTTTTTGATCTGGATCCCGGAGTTACCTTTGGAACAGTTCCTACTGCAGGATTACTGGGAAGAGGCTGCAATCGAATTGGAGGCTGCATAATTCCTGGGGCAGTGTATGGTCGAGGGGCTGTCTAGACAATTAAGGGGAAAAATCCACTTAAATTAGTATTTTGACATGTTTCCAGAACCAATTAATAACCCAACAAATTGACTAGATTAATTAATGGTGCCTTTTTACTGAACAGATTAAACTTTAATTATGTCCTTCCATTATGCATACCCTTATGACCCAAAGTATTTGTTAAAACATATGGCGTGGAAGTCCTCTACATAACAAATGCCACAATTACAGAGTATTCTAGACAAAGGAGATGTTTGTTCTCTGTTAGGTTCCTGTATTTATTCATACCGTAAACTCGCTGGCAGTACCTAATTTATGCTGTGCACAGAATGACTTTGCTCAATTAAATGTTAAGTTGAATAATGTTCCTATTTTAGAGATCTAAAGAGATATGACTGGAATGGAATCATTTCTATTTAAATGTTTTCAACATAAATTCTACTGAGAATCCTTTAAGTCTTAAGAATAGTGCTGAAGTAAAGCACTGTGATTCAAAAAAGAGGAAAGGTAAGTGCCTAATGGTAATGCATTGCTATTTAGTCAACTTTTTCCTTGAAATGTTAAGAAAACAAAAAAGAAAAATAGTCACTGGCAACTTTGGAAAACTGAGAAACTGAAAATTTTTGGCAGGCTGGATATTTTCTACTGGCCCCTCTTCTCTGCCCTGCTCTGGTCTCTGGGATTCATTTCTTCATGGATTACACCAACTAACCTCAGGATTCCAGCTAGATTTGGCCAGTGAAAGGCACTGGTAGGAGACCAAAAGAGGAGGAAATGAGATCGGGGTCTTAATTCTCCTGGCCCCTTCTGACCAACGTCGTGGTGGACCAGCTAGGTCCCTCCACCCAAGTCCGCAGCTCTGTCAGAAAGATCTCTGCTGGCTTACAAGCAGGAGAGGTTCTCTACGCAAACCTTCCTTCCCCCTTTAGGCCAGGGTGGTATGGTTTCCCTGGGCTGACCCCAGCATGCCAAACATCCCTAGTCGTTTTTCCTTAACCCTGCCTGAATCTTTGTAAATAGTTTCTTTATTAAACCCTTCCTAATTACCCTATTTGTGTGAGCCATCTGTTTCCTGCTGAGACTCTGACTGATACACTTTCTAATCAAGAATATGCTGCAGAGAATACCAAACATGCCTGCATGGAGCATCAGCAGTGTCTTTTGTGGCACTGAAGAACATATGAGGTTAGTATAAAGATCAGCAATGTTACAAAAGTGGAAGAAACAAGACTTTTGGCCCAGCTGTTCTATTATAATCAAACAGTAAAAAAGCCGTTAAGAATAATACATGCATATTTGGACAAGCAGGTGTGAGGAGGGTAGTATATAAAAATTCATAGTAAGGTTTACTACATTGACTCTAAAGAATGGCAAACAAAATATTCAACTCTGTAAAAGTGTAAATTCATAAAAAATAACAGGGCAGCTTCTACCACCAAAGGTTGTCTCTGGTTTTAGTCAATATTTATTGGATTCCAATTATAAGCACTATGAGGAGATTAAAAAGTAATTTGTAACGTCTAATGGTGACACAAGACAATTAGTGCCAAATGATCCACACAAATACTGCCAAACAGAAAATACAATAAAATACCTGAGAACTAATAGCGCTTAGATCTACAGTTATTTGGGAAAAGCCAATGAGACTGAAAAATTAAAGTTTCACAGAAGCAGGTATATCTTACCCAAATGGATGAGTAACAGAAGACAATGGGGGAGCAGAGACAAGGAAGGGTAAATCTGAACATCTGAACGAGAAGAGAACACAGGTAGCAATCCCCAATATCTGCCTTCCTTTCTCCACTAGTAATAGAATTTTTATCAGGAAACATGGCTCCATTTTCCTAGCATCTCTGGCAATTCTGTATAGATAGATTCCTCAGTTCAGACTAAAAAGATGTGAGCAGAAGTAATACATGAAACTTCCAGGTCACGTGCTTAGAGAGAAGGAGTCTGAGCTCTGGGGGACTCTGTGGAGTAGATGGCACAGCAGTTGGGATTCATGTATGTGTACTGGGGTTGGAGGGCATCCTTATGCTCACCGCACACAAACCTATATCCTGACCAACACCGGAAAACAAGTGGATTGACTACAACAGCACTCGATTTCATGAAACAGAATGTAAGCCTATGTAAGCCCCAAACAGAAAGGTTGTAAAACCCACAAAGAAAAATGAAGAGGTTTCTGAACAAGGAAATCAGATCACCCAAAAGAATTCCTTTGAACTCTGTAAAACAAACATGCTTTAAGACTTTCTCCTGTCAGACAATCCAACTGAACACAAAAGCACTGAGAATCTAATGTAGGAATTCAAACAAGCAGGTTACTATAAACTAGAACATGATCAATTGGCTGTTGTGCTCTAAACTTTATTTCTCCACATTTGCATACAGATATTCAGTTAGATGAATGTGGCAGTCAAATGTTTAACTGATTACATTTATCTCTAAAAACAAATCTGCACCATTCAGCTAACAGCTGTGAGCTACAAACTGTTGTAGTTCACATCAAAAGCCACCTTAAACTTGCTATATTTTAAATTGCTCATAATATATTTTCTTGGAATAAATATGTCACTATAGCTTAACATTTTCAAATCTGTACCAGAATGTGAATTGAAATTGACTACCTGGTGATTATTCAGCTTAGCTGAGCATTTCTAATTCTTAGTGGATGATCTCCAGGGGTGAATTTTCCAAGTCTGTGCAGAATTAGTGGAATGGCTTTCCAGAGTTTTAATGGGAACAATGCAGCTAAAAGCCTATACATTATTTTGGAAATTTAGGTGCAATTAGTGACCAATGCAATAACTATCTACTGGATACTTTCTTTATTCACTCAAGAAAGGTAAAAGAGAAAAATCTATGGCAATATCCCAAAAGGATCATTATCTTTATCTCAATGGCACTTGGAGGTCAGGAGTCAAATGCAAAGGAGATGTATCCAGGTTGAGAAAACAAAGAGTAGGACTTGAACGTCTGTAGAATGGGAACTACAGTTCCGAGACCACAATAGCTATCCTTCACGGTGCAGAAGCACCGTAGGGGTGACCAAGGGAAGAATTGCAGCTTACCAGATAGAAAGGCTTCTGAAGTGCTGGTGTCAGTGTTTCCTGTAATTTTTAAATTACTTTCTCATTCCTGCCACATTAAGATCTCCTGGATGTATCATAAACTACTTATTGAGGGTGTTCAGCTGGAAAATTGAAAAGAAAGCCTTTCAAGGGTTTTTCCTCTCTGAAACAGGTGGGAAGATAGAAAACAGCACTTGATTGTTTCTTTTGTTTCACCCAGTTTAAGCTTTTGAGAGTCTAGTAAATTTGCCACATAAAAAAAGAATAATTTGTATACATATACATTTAAATGAAGCCTGGAAATATGGTATCAAGAAAGGGAAGGCAGTTGTTTTTCATAACTTAAGCTGTTCACCCAGAAATGTCAAAACATATTTACCTTTTGAAGAATGTCAAATCTTAACACTATATGTGATGAACCTGCTTTAACAATCTGTGAAAGCACTGCAATTTCTCTGTAAACATTGTGCAATCCAAAAAAATGTTCACGCTAACAAGGAAATATATCAAGCTACACAAAGCAAGAATAAAGACTAATCAAGCAATTCATTTACAACTGAAACCATCAACCTCCAGCAAATATTTTACAAATCTTTTCTTGTATCTACATTGTTCAAGCTACCTTACCTTCCTTCAAGCAAATACCACCTCTAGGTTATAAATGAACCAAACTGGAAGGAGAGGTCGGTGTGTAATTTCTTTAAATAGAATTTCTGCATATTTAATTATTTTTATCTTAGAGTATGTGAACACACTTTTGATAAATGAAGCACAAATATAAGTGTCTGGCCCCAAATGCCATAGAGTGCCACTCAATTTGTGTGCATAAATAAGCTCTACAAGCAAGGTGAGAGTAGAGGGAACATCAAGAACAAAATGCAGAGATCAAAAAATAGAGCACAAATATGTAACAACCAGTGGTTCAGTTTTGCTGCATTGTAGAATGCTAAAGGGTAATTGTGGGAATAGCTAAATTGAGTTCATATGGTTTAGGGTCTTAAACGTCAGGTGAAAGAGTCCGATTTTCTATAGGTGACACAAAGCAAGTGAAGGTGTTTCAGCATGTAGATAACACAAGTAATCTGTACTTAAAGCCAGTGGTCCCCAATCTTTTTGGCACTAGCGACCAGTTTTGTAGACAACAGTTTTTCCACAGACAGCCTGGTGCGGGGTGAGGGTATGGAAAGCCAGGCCTGGGATGTGGGCATGTTCAAGAAGTTTCTGCTTGTTTGCCCACCCCCACAGGAGGCTGAGCTCAGATGGTAAAGTGAGCAAAGCTTTGCTCGCTCACCCATTGCTCACCCGTTGCTCACCCGTTGCTCACCTGCTGCTCACCTGCTGTGTGGCCCAGTTCCTAACAGACCATGGAATGCTACCAATCTGCACCCCAGAGTTGGGGACCCCTGCTTAAAGCAACTTAATCAAGCAATAACAACTAAAATGCATTCAACAGGGGTGATATTGATTAAAGGTGGGGTATTCAATAGAGACAGAGTTGAATAGACACAAGACTATGTTTTTATTCAGTAGAATTCTTAGGATTATGCAGACATGTACCCAGAGAGCATTTTTTCTTATAATTTATAAGAAGTCATAAATTACTTACTTGGGATGGTGCATAACAGTGTTAAATATGACTCACCAGTGTTATTGGACTAGAAGGTCCATCCTCAACCAGAACACTGTGGCCACGGCTAGCCTTTGGGCCCACTGGGGGGTGGGGAGACAGGACTGGCATGTTTTTTTCTACAGACCATTTTATGGGTTCTCCCTAGAATAAGACAGTAATTTAACAAATTGATGCATAGTTAGTAATCTAGATTAGGTTAGTACCTACCAAGTAGAAAAATACTACATAACTAAAGAAGCCTTTTGTCATTACTTTCAAAATGTTCCTTCTCAGGTCTACCATGATAGCCAGAAAACATCTCCACAGCTGTGCTGGGGCTTTGGATGTGGCAGTGAAAGGTTGGAAACCGAGTCCGCTTTATTCAAAGAAATAACTGTACTCAAAGAAATAGCTATAGGGGCAGTGTATCTTCAGTTTTGGCAA
>CM052542.1:50024435-50049838 GCA_028533065.1 Trachops cirrhosus
TGGGATGGTGCATAACAGTGTTAAATATGACTCACCAGTGTTATTGGACTAGAAGGTCCATCCTCAACCAGAACACTGTGGCCACGGCTAGCCTTTGGGCCCACTGGGGGGTGGGGAGACAGGACTGGCATGTTTTTTTCTACAGACCATTTTATGGGTTCTCCCTAGAATAAGACAATAATTTAACAAATTGATGCATAGTTAGTAATCTAGATTAGGTTAGTACCTACCAAGTAGAAAAATACTACATAACTAAACAAGCCTTTTGTCATTACTTTCAAAATGTTCCTTCTCAGGTCTACCATGATAGCCAGAAAACATCTCCACAGCTGTGCTGGGGCTTTGGATGTGGCAGTGAAAGGTTGGAAACCGAGTCCGCTTTATTCGAAGAAATAACTGTACTCAAAGAAATAGCTATAGGGGCAGTGTATCTTCAGTTTTGGCAAAAAACATTTATTAATCAGCTTTAAGCAGATCACTGCAAGAAGCATAGTGTTCCACATTAGTCTGATCAGTAAAGGATACCAGAAAGTATTTCTTTTCTACCTTAAAAAATCGTTAAACAATGACCTAAGCAAAAGGGTTGCATTGTTACATGAAAGAGGCCAAAAGTAGGTCTTTCACTAAGTGCAACTATGAAGTGAAAACTGTTACAAACTAAAAGCACACAGGGAGGAACTGCAGTGTCTGTCACAAATCTGCCAATTCTGCAGGCGCCCGTCTATCCCGTTAGTGTGCCTGGAGACCCGGGCGCGAGCGGACTGCACACTGCTTCGGGCAGCGCTAGTCACTCTTTATTTCCAGTGGCCATTCTTCTCCATCAACACGTCAGCAGTAAATTACAGAATCTATAACTCAGTCCTTGATGTAGGACAATATTGGCCAAGTCGAATTAACCACAAATCTCTGCACACTAACTCTTCTGATCTTGAAAAACTGACCTGTCTTCTGTTATTTAACAACACTTTTGTAACAAGATTATCTTTTGACCGTGATAAAATAGACATATTTGAGTCTATCAGACCAGGGGGAAAAATTACTGTCTTATATGGCAAGTTATACTACAGAAGCTTTACAAATATTCATCAGTTTGTGAAATGTGTCTTAGGCCTCACATTTGCAGTATGGCACAGAAAATAAAGAAAAACATGTGCATCTGAATGGCTCAAGGAATTGAATAAAACTGCCAACCTAGACTGAAACCTTTCAGACATGCCTAATGGAATATCTGGTCTTGATTCAAATGTATGTATTTCATGCATTCCCTTCAAAGAAGGATGTCAAATACAATATTAAAAAACAAACAGGGAATTTTGAAATGCCTCATGCAAAATGCCTAAATCTTATGCTGCTGTTTGTTTGCTAAGGTAGATTTTACCTACCACATATTCTCACGGGACACATGTGAAAATGTGCCATTGGATAATTCTTCGAATGCCCTGCTTTCCATCAGCTGGGGAACATAACCATCACTTTTACTTTCTTAAGAAAAAAATCCTACAGCCTCCATCACACATCAGTCAAGAAAATACAAAAGCAAAATTCTGAACTTGAGAAGAATGTTTTCAAGCTTTTCTTTGAAAGGTTTACGCCTTATAAACTTATTTTGCACGGGCAGCTCCTCTTTTGTCACGATCCTCTGTGATAGCGCGGCCAAGATTTAGGCAGTGTGAAACCAGCACTTGACCTCAGCTATGAGTTACCCCAAAGGAAAGTGCCCCAAGGAACTTCAATAATAGCACCACTGGCTTTCAAAATCATAAAATAATATTATGAAGTAAAAGAGAGTTATGTAGCTTCTTACCTTAAATCTCTGAATTCGCTCCTTTTTAGCTAAGGTCTCCAGTTTCTTTTTAATTTCAAGCTGATGGTAACGCTAAGCATACAAGAAAGAATGGAGGAGAGATTCATATCAATTACAGCAACAAATTGTTTAGAGAAAAATAATCCTCCCAGCTAACTGTATTCTCAATTACCCCTCCTGTCATTGAGATGGAGAAGAATCACCTGCTTTAGTGTGCAAGTGGGAATATAAATTGGTACAACTCTTTGGAAAGCCAATATAAGATGTATCAGACAGTTAAAAATGTCCCTACCCTTTAACCAGTAAATTTTATGTCTAAATTTACGAGGAAATCTGATTTTTTAATAAAAAATGTGGTAAGCATGAAAGTACCGTCTAAAAGGTGTATTTGTTGTTGGTAGTGTTGTTCTCTTCAAAGCAAAAAATTCAGAAGCCCAACAAACCTTAAAAGAATAGTGAAATTTTGGGTACATCTATATAATGGAATAGAGTATAATCATTAAAATGAAAATGATGGAATAGAATTAATCGTTAAAATAAGGTTCATGAAGATTTTGTTTTAAAAAATGAAAAATACAGCCCTGGCTGGTATAGCTCAGTGGATTGAGTGCTGGCCTGTGAACCAAATGGTCGCTGGTTCAATTCCCAGTCTGGGCACATGCCTGGGTTGCAGGCCAGGTCCCCAGTTGGGGACACGTGAGAGGCAACCACACATTGATGTTTCTCTCCTTCTCTTTCCCTTTCCCTCTCTCTAAAAATAAATAAATAAAATCTTAAAAAATGGAAAATACAGAAAAAAGGATAGAGAATTGCACAGAAATGCAATTTTAATTCATCAAGTTCATGTTGTGTGCCTGTCCCCATGCTAGGTACATGTTCTGTGTTCATCATCTCTCTTGAACAACTGTAACTGCTCAGCTATCTTACTTTACAATGAAGAAACTGAGACAGAGGACCATGATTTCACCCCCAGGTCACACATCTCGTCAGTGGTTGAACTTTGTTCTCTCTGACATTAACTTTCTATTTGTTTTTGTTAGTTTGGTTTTTCTTCACAAAACCATGTTTCTCTCAAAATACAGCATGCTTTTTATTAATGTATAATATGAATGAAGACTAAAAGCAAATATGAATATGTAAACAGCAGTTGTCTCTGAGAGGAGGCATATTTCCTTTTTTATACTTTCTTGTGTTTTCCAAATTTTCTATAGTGTATTATCATATAATTGAAAAATAAAAATCACATAAAAATAATCTGCTTATAACTGCAGTCGAAATCATTCAGGCACACTTGAGGGCGCTTTAATGAGTACTTTTCCTCTGCTCCTGAGCCACTCCTGCTGCCCTGGGCCCTGCAGACGCAATCCCTCCCTGCCTAACCAGCACCCTCCCTCTCTTCTCTCGCCCTTTCCAGCTCTCTCACCCACTTACCATCAAGCTTTATGAGAGTCAGTATTAACCAACTTCCATCTTCTATTTATTCCTCACTCACCGCAGTCACCCATTCCCACCACCCCTCCTCTTCCCCATCACTGGAACTACTTCCACGAAGGTCACCAACGTCTTTGTCCTCTGGGCCAAACCTCATGGCTTTTGTCCCAGTACTCATCTTACTCAACCACTCTGCCACTCTCAAGAGCCTCCTGCTTCCAGGGCACCACACCATCAGGCACATTTTCCCATCACCTGCGGGTTCTTTTCCAGCCTATGTTGTTGCTCCTGATCTGCAATGCACTCAGCATCCGCCACGCTGGAGACCTCCGAGTTCCTCTGAGCTCCTTCTCCTTCACCCTCCGCACTCAGTCAGTGTCAGTGTCACCCCCTCCCCCTGTCTCTGTGGACAGCTGCGTCTCCCTGGAGCTTCCACTCCCGCTGCCAGCCCACGCCCTTTGGCAACAGCTTCCTAATTGACCTCCCACCTCCAATCTTTTCCAGCTCATTAATCCATCTTCCACATTTTTAGTAACATCATCTTTCTAAAGCAGCTCTGCTCATTTGTTTCCCTCCCCTGCTAAACATTGTTTCATCACCTCATCGCCTACACCCCAGACCTAGTTTGCAGTTGAAGGCCCTCCAGAAACTGGGCGCTCACTTAGTGGAGAGCGCCCTTTCCTGCCACTTTTTTTGAACCACCCCACTGTGCTGTCTGGCCTCAGGGAGCTTTCCTTTCCACCCACTATGTCCCCTGAAATGCCTTTCTCATGTTTTCGTGTGGTGTCTCACTGTTTCCAAGGTCCAGTTCAAACAGCAGGACCTCTGTGCGGCTTTTGCCGCACCAGAGGCAAGGCACCAATCTCTTTTGTTCTGAACTCAGTCTGTTTGCTCCATTCTTCTATCATTTGATCGCCTTCTACAGTATTTTCTTAAAATTATATCTCACAGCTATACATCACATAGCCTTATAATGGTACACAGTAAGCCTGCAGTTAATGTCTGTTGTATGAATGAATTCATGAATATTAATATAACTATATTAGTAAACAGCATCAGCCTAAACTAATGTGAGGCAAATATGGCAATTTAGAAATATTCTATTTGTTAATTAATTTATATATTATAATTATATATTATATATTACATTTCACCATTTATCTATGACATTTATTCCAAACTTTAAGAATACATGAAGATACTTAAATAATAGCATACTTAGCCATTATAATGTGTAAGTTATATGAAAGTCTGGAAAACCAAACTTCAAGGATCTAGGCTAATATAGAACTCAGTGCCTGCTGATTGTTTAAAACTAAGTATTGACTAACTTTACACTGTACTATTTTTTAACCTTAGTTATAGAATTGCAACTAATACTTTTCTAAGCAAGTGAATTTGGGGGTCACTAATAATGATTCTATGTAACTCATACAAGCACACAATGAATTCCTAAATTAACAGGTCATATACACATTGAGTGAACACAACATTTGCTCAATATAATGGTAGCATAATTTTCAGTGGCACTAAACTTAGCATTGGTTTACTGATGATTCTACAGTTGCTTATAAGTGTTTACTGCACCCACAGGTCAATGGTGTTATGAGCCAAGTTTTCTGATTTATTGCTGTATGTTCAAGCCAAGAAGTGACATGCTTTTTCACAGAGATTAAAATGGTGTTGATGCTTGAAACTACAAATTTCATGGAGCAAGGCTAAAATAATTTATCAAGCTAGCTAGATATCCTACTAAAAATGCCATGTCAGATTTTTTAAAAAGTTGTTGATGCTTGGATTGTAAATCCATGCTGACCAATGTGGCCTAAAGGAGGAGGGACAGCAGATGTTTCAATGCCTACTCCTTGCAATTTAGCATACCGCCGAGTTTCAGAGCCTTAAAAGAATAACAAATCTGAAAAAATTCATGGCAGTGGAATTACTGATATTTAAACAGATGTCACTTTTTTAGCAAATGGAAATTGAGGTACAGATGGTGAGGACTGCTATGTTTTAAAGTAGCCATTACGGATTAAAATCTATATTTGTTCAATTAAATATCACAAAATATATAATGGTGTCCATATTTTTCTCAAACTGAAAGGAGAAAAGCTTACTTTAGTCTGTTGCCTCCTTGCTACAGAGAGATATAGAGCATTTCTCAGACCACCTTCCATTCTTTTTAAATGAAATACAGGGAGAATACCCCTGCCTGCCTCTGGATACAGAAGTATTATTAATTATCATATTAGAAAATATGAGTTACAAAGAAAACAGTAAATGTGTGTACCTCCATATCAAGAACTTTATGGAAAATAGCCTGGGCTAAGCACTCCCGGATATATCTTTGGTGATCCCTCTTCATGATATTTAGTTTGTATTCTTTTTCCGAAAGTATTCTTCCACTTCTTGTGATCTGTCATGAATAAATAAAGCACACAGAGAAATACAAAGCAGAAAATGTATTGTTAGTCACTAAAAAGGGAAAGAGGGAGAGAGAGGCAGAGTCTCCTAAGCCTAAAGGAGTATGCTACTATGGTTGCTAAACTTTCACTTTTAATAAATATTTCATAAGTCAAAAAAAAGAGAAAGGCAGTCTTATATATCCATCACTGTGAAAACGCACACAGGTGGTGCACTTGTTGTTTTAAACAAGGTTTTCATCAGAGTAGCGATTTTCCCTTGATGGAACCCAGGTGTTCTCATTTCTCATTTTGCGGGCTTTCCGGAGGAAGGGGTGGGGTGCCGCCTTGAAACCATAAGTAGGAGCATGGATCACAGGACTGATGATTCCCAGGAAATAGACTTTGAAGAGCAAAACATGTAAGCTACAGAGGCTCTCATCAGTTTGTTTTTAAAATAATTGGCTTCATTACTTTGTTTTCATACTGCTTTTTCCTCTTCCTTCACTCTCCAGCCTAGAATGTAATTTAATGTGTTGTGATTCAGGTTTTTTTTAGATTATGCAGTGCTGCAAATATAAAGTAATCCGGATTGGTTTCAACCGGCATCACTGCTGCGTCCCAGGAATGGTAGTTTCTGTTTTATATTTACAGTTGACCATGAACAACATGGGGTTTAGGGAGTAGCCACCCCCACACAGTCAAAAATCTGCATATAACTTTTGAATCCTTAAAAACTTAGTTGTTCTTCAATATCTGTGGGGAATCAGTACCAGGATGCCTAATGATACAAAAACCCATGCTCAAGGATGCTCGAGTCCCCTATATAAAATGGCATAAATCAATGCATACAGTTGGCCTTCAGCATGTGCAGATCAAAAACAATACAGGTATTTATCAGGAAAAAACCCACATATGAGTGGACCCAGGCAGTTCAAACCTGTTCTGTGTAATTTAAGGGTCAACTGTACTTGTTTTCCTTTTCTTTTCATCTTCCCCATGGGCACATTTTTTTGTATCTTTATATATAAGGGTGTTATTTGTCCCTGAGTTCGAAAAACCACCCTAGCAGTTGTCTGATCTCTCCAACTAAACTAGAAGTTCCTATAAGGCAAAAGTTCTGGAAGTTGAGTCTGCATCAGAATCACGTAGAAGGCAAATTAAAAAAAAAAGGTTGGGATTTTGATGGGGATTACATTAAATCGGTATATTGCTTTGGGTAATATGACCATTTTAATTTGGTACAGCCACTATGGAAAAACAGTATGGACATTTCTCAAAAACTTAAAAACAGCATTACCATATGACCCAACAACCCCTCTGATGGGTATCTACCCCCAAAATTTGAAAACAGTTATTTGTAAAGATACATCTACCTCTGCAACCAGATGCTGTCAGCAGTGCAGGCTCAATGTGTGGGTGTGGGGTGAACTGGGGCAATTTGTCCTCCCAGCAATAGCGAACAGGGGACCTTCAGGGGCAAAGCAATGAAATCTCATCAATTTGGAGCCCCATTGGCCACCACGTTCCCCTGGACCAGATCACAGGGGAACAGGGGAGGCACCCACCTTCCTCGGGTACACAGGCCATTTTCTACCACCCCAAAGAGGTCTAAGAACGCTAGAGAGGTGCAAGAGGGTTTAAAAAAACAAACTTGTGATTCAGCACCAAGTACTGGAAAACAATAGAAAGACTTCTTATCGATCTACTTGAGAAGTGCCACGCATATAGAGATGCCTAGGAAGAGAAGGAACCGTTTGAATACCATGAATAACCAATATAATGAATGATGCAGTTCAGAAAGAAAACGAAAAATCTCCACAAAATAAACAAAGATATGGAAATATGTGATTTAAATGACAGAGAATTCAAGAATTTCAAGTTATGAAAAAAACTTAACATGATACAAAAAACCATAGATAGGCAGTTTAATAAACTCAGAAACCTAGCCCATGAACAAAATAAGTACTTTACCAAAGACAGTGGAACTTTAGAAAAGAACCAAATAGAAATTCTGGAGATGAAAAACTCAATAAAAAATATCAAGAATGAACTAGCAAGCATAGGAAATAGAGCAGACCAGATGGGGAAAGAATAAGTGATATCAAAGATAGAAATCTAGAAGTGACACAGAGGGGAAAAGAGAGACTTGAGCAGAAAAAAATATGAAAGAACTCGACAAGAACTGACTCTGGCAGAAAGAGTAATATAAGAGTAATAGGCATACTAGGAGAAGAAGAGAGGGAGGAGGGAATGGAGAGCCTATTCAAACAAAGAGTTGAAGAGAACTTCCCGAACTACAGAAAGAGCTAGGTACTCAAATCCAAGAGGCAAACGGAACACCTAATTACCTCAATCCAAAAAGGACCTCTTGAAGGCACACTCTATTAAAATGAAAATTAATGACAAAGGAAGAACTCTCAAGGCAGCCATGGAAAAGAAGAAAGTCACCTACCAACAGAAGCCCACCCGGTTATCATCAGACTTCTCAGTGGAAACTCTGCAAGCCAGAAGAGAGTAAAACCAAATATTTAAACTACTAAAAGAGAGAAATTACCAGCCAAGAACAATATATCCAGCAAAGTTATTCTTTAGACATAAAGAAAAATTAAGGTGTTTTCAAACATACAGAAGCTGAAGGAATTTATCACCAGAAGACTTCCACTGTAGAAAATACTCAAGGGGGTTATTCTACCTGAAACAAAGAACAAAAGGTCACAAAACTACAAGTAAGATCACCAACAAACTTATAACACAAACAGGGATAATGCATGACAACAAAAACATGAAATGGGAGGGAGTAAGGTCTGAGTTTGTAAAGGAGACAGAAACATACAGTGGAGAAAAGAAAGCCTCTCCAGTAAATGGTGCTGGAAGAATTAGAAAGCCACATGCAAGAGAATGAAATTAGACTACACCTTGCCCCTGTACAAAAATTAATTCAAAATGGATTATGACCTAATTATAAGATATGAAAAAATAAATTACATACAAGGAAACATAGGTACTAAACTCATGAACCTCAGTCTTAGAGAAGATTTTTATGAATTTGACCCCAAAGACCAGGGAAGTAAGAGCAAAACTAAATGAGACTATATCAAATAAAGTGCTTCTGCTCAGCAAAAGAAACAGACAAAAAAAACAAAACCAACCAAATGAGAAAAGATATTTGCAAACCACTCCAATAAGAACTCATAAACTTAACACCAAGCAAACAAACAATCCCATTAAAAAATAGGCAGAGGACCAGAGCAGACACTTCTCTCAAGAAGACATACAAATTCCCCAGAGACACATGAAAAGATGCCGAACTTCACTAACCCTAAGGAAAAGTGAAATACTGCCATTTGCAACAACATGGATGGACCTTGAGAATATTATGCTAAGCAAAACAAATCAATCACAAAAAACCACATGATTTCATTCGTATGTGAGACATAAAACTGACACTCATAGACAACAGTGTGGTGGCTACCAGAGGACAGGGGATGGTAGTAAAGGGTAAAAGGGCCAAATACATGGTGATGGAAGATGATTTGACTTTGCATGCAGGCACACAATGCAATATATGGATCATGTATCATAGAAATATACACTTGAAACCTATATAACCTTATTATCCCATGTTACCCCCAATATTTTTTAATAAAATTTAAAAAACTAAAATGAATTGATTGGCCTCACCCCATAGTTTCTGACTCAACAGGTCTGGGGTAGGGCTTTAAAATTTGCTTTTTCTGGTAAGTTCCCAAGTAATGCTGAACATTGCTGATTCAGGGAGTATAACAGAAAGACTACTCTAGAGAAAGAACTGTATCTTCCTCATTTGAGTTGCCATGCACATAACCAATGTTCAATTAAGTGTTTGTTGATGATGCTGATAAGTAAATGCAAAGTTCTTCCTATTTATACATGAAACTCATATTTTGTTATCCAAAGAAGTAATGTTAATTGTAACCATAGTAATTACAACAACCATTTATTAAACATTTCTAATTGTCACAACAATCAGAAGGCTGGGGATCATTATCTTTATTTTACAATTGAGAAAGTTGGAGCTCAGACAGTCAAATGATTCACTCAAGGGTCTATGTCTTGTAAATGACAGAGCCAACTTTCAGCCAGGTCTGCCTGGTGAGGAAGCCATAGGAGACAGAACGCGAGCCTCTGTGAGACCGACCCAGCCGGATGCCAAGCACATAAACAATTACAAACGCAGTGTATATCCTTTCAACACCATAGCAACAGGAGTTAAGGAAAACCGGCCACGTTTTAAGAAGGTAAACAGCAAAACTCTTTAGTCACACTTTCTATAACTACCCCCATTTCTTTCAATGGAAAGCTATAATATTTTTAAAAGGTTTCACATTACATTTAGAGGAATAGAAATTTTGTGGAAATGATAGTTCGGAGCTAGCAAAATACATTAATGTGTCAATAAACCATCTCAGAAAATGAAACTTTTTCGAAATCCGAAGAGAAATTTTGAACTGTTTATGGCTTACACACCAGATTCTGTGATTATTAAAAACAATATATATGTTTTCCTAAAGACAGTAAAGTACTTTCTATCCTTAATCCTTAATATTCTTGGTCCCTAAACTCTGTTCAGTAAATATATTGAATAAATGAATGGACAAAGAAGTGAAATATGATGTTGGAAACTCGAGGTTTTTCCTCAATAATTTATAAGTTGCCTTAGTAGTCATTGTGCCCTCCTTTCCTGTCTTCTGAAACACAGCCTCCAAAGGATAAATCAGAGCTTAGGAAAGGAAGCAGTTTTTCTGAAATGAAGGTGGGGGGAGATACCACTAATTAGTTAAAAGAGAAAACCAGAAATGGGAGAGAATTATTGGATTTAGTGAAACAAAAGGGCAGGCAGAAAGGAAACCAGTCTTACCAGCCCTGATCTTAGGAGATGCCGCCTTATCCTTGTATTGTTAAAATATCCAGCCAGGTGTTTGTCAGTAAGACTATTATATGCTGCAAGTAATCTGAAACAGAAAAATGAAACCATTAAGGTTTTATGAAGTGCTCTTGATAACCAAGGCAATTCTTGACTTTCTCCTCCCCAAACTGCCCATAACCTTATTCAGCCAGCCAGCCATTCATGTGCATGTTAATAAACAGGTAGTTTTGAACACCTATTGTTTTCTAGGTTTCATGAGAAAAACTGGGAGATAGTCCTGACATTGTTTATCCTGAAGACAAGTATGAAAAACAGATATGAACAATTAAATTGGTGTAAAAAAATCCAACAGTAGAAATGTGTAAAAAGTCCTGGGGATATGGAGCAGGAGAGCGCCAGTTGTCAGGAATGTCTTCACGGAGGAAGTCTTACGGAAAAGGTGGGGGTCGTTCAGGGGACGTTTCATTCTCCTGTCACACCCTACTCGCTAACTGGAACTTACCTGCACTTCCTCAACATGTCCATTCATGTCTTCAGGACACAGTGCACAGTCCCTCCATGCAAAGGACTGTCCCTCACCTGCTGGCTAGCGGCCAATACCTGTGATGCACAAGCATCCCGCCTCCCAGGAAACATTCCTGACACACTCTGGGTGTGCTACGGTGCCTTCCACTCCACTCCCCTTTGCCCTTGAGTTGCATTACACGTCACACAATGTGTTATTCTTTATTCCTCAGTCGCTTCTGAGACTACATTTCAAGGTCAGGTGGTGCATTATTCTTGGCATCCCTATTGATGTTATGTACTGTGTGCCTAAATCACGATGTGTTCAATAAATGAAAGCACAATGTTGTTTGGGACTCATTCTCACTGCTATGAATTTCTCTCTAAGTTTAAGCTCAGCAGTTTAGAAGTTTTAGCTTCCTTATATGTATCTAGAAATTTCTCATTCAGAAGCAGAAAAAACCATTGATCACTTTGGATTTTTAGGGTCTTTTATTTTAAGAGTTAATAGGGGACAAACTGGTTCTTGGATTACAAACTATACCTTGGTAGATGGTCAATCTAAGACTGTAAATAAAAGTTTGATGCTATTTTTCTGTTTTAACCTATACTTTATTACATAGTATTACTTGACAAAAGTACATCCACACATATGCATGTCAGTATACATGTATGCAAATATGTGCATTCATATACATACATATATAAACACGAATGTATGTATGGACAGAGCTAGGCAGAGAACGAGAGCACGCAAGTCCAAACACAGCCCTAACGGAAAGCTGTCTTTAAAGAGATACATATTCTGTTACCTGTAACAATGATTTACAATCTGTACATTTTTTACGCAGCTGTTCTTTAACTTATTGAAAGACTAGAAGGGGGAGGGGGGGACTCATACAGACAATCAAGTAAATGCCATTAGCAACTCTTAGCTGTTTGCACTGCCTTAATTACACAGAGATGGAATCTTGACCTTTTCCTATCTCTTTTCTCTTTAATGCCCATCTCAGGAAAGTTTCATGCTGTCAAATGGTAAGGAAATTTTAATTTTGTGCACAAAAGAGACTGAAAAGCTGTTATAAAGCCCAGAAGTCAGGGTGCCACATGAGGATTGCAGACATATGAACAAGTGTGGAAACCATTATTTCACTGGGTTTATGTAAAAAGAAGACCCAAGGGCTTCAGTAATGCACATACAAAACTAGCCCCGATAATGCTTTGAAACTATCTTTTAAATGAACTGTCTCGGTGTCCTATAGTTCATCAAAGGTTTCCTGTCTCCAAAAGGTCAACATTGTATCCCTTACCCTTTCTGAATCTCAGAATATCTTTTCAGCAACTCATTTCAGAAAGGTGAGCAGGTGCCTCTCAGACCTAACAATCATGATTCCACAGTTCACAGATTCTTAAGATAAATCATTAGAGTGATAGCATACATAGTCTTTTGTCTGTTTTTCAGGCTCAAGGGGTTTTTTTGGGGGGGTTGTTCCTTTTTTTAAGAATGGTTTTGGAATAGCTGTCAGTGCTAAAACCTGATTAAATGAAGTCGGCTCAAAAAGATGGGATTATATGGGCCTCGATTTCCCTATTAACTGATAAAATATGCCTTTCTTTTAATCCATACTTTGTAACATTTTTAATATTTAGGTTTTAATACCAATGCTTAGCCAGCTTTGACACCCACCTCATTTTAAGTCTGCTCTCTCAGCTCCTACTAAACGAACATGTGTGTGCAATGCCCCTGCTCTCTTACTTAAAGGTCCAATGGATTCAGTTCAGTTGGAACCTTTGCAGGCACCTGCTTTCATACCTATCCCTATTTCGGAATTATTGAGGGTCCAGGCTGGGATGCCATTAGTGAAGTGACTCCTTCCAAGACTGTCATCATACAACTTGAGGAACAGTAACTAGATGGATCGACCCAGGCATCATTTCTTTATCAGATGAAGCCTGAATTATTTGTAACTGAAACTTTAGATTAATGGATTGTTTGATAACAAGAAATTGTACTAGAGTAAATTATATACAGACTTAGTAAAATGGTTGTTATGTACCAAATGTTTGTTTCCCCCCCGAAAACTTGTATGTTGAAATTCTAACCCCCAGAGCAATGGTATTGGGAAGTGGAGTCTTTGGGAGGTGATGAGGGTGGGTGGAGCCACCATGATTGGATTAGTGCTCTTATAAGAGAGACCCCACGGAGCTCCTTTGTTCCTGCCCGCCTGTGAAATGACCAACAAGGAAATTGCTCTCTGTGAAGCAGGGAGTGGGTCCTCCCCAGATACAGAATCTTTGGGCACTTTAACCTTGAATTTACCAGATGCCAGAACTCTGAGGAATGGATTTCTGTTGCTAAGCTACCCAGTGCGTGGTATTCTGTCATAGTAGCTGGAACACACTGAGACAGTAGTCAGTACTCACATTTCCACTGTATCCACATAAACGCCACGCCTGTTCTGACCATCAACACTCCTTCCCAGGAGACAGGAGTGGCGCTCCTGTGTCTGAGTCACCCCATGGTCCACTTGATCCTTTCCAGTTGCTCCTCTTCACGTCACTGGGCATGGGCTTGTCGCCTCCCTCGCATTTGTTCAGTTACGAGAGTTTTCCTGACCCAGTCACAAACTTAGAGCTTTTCTGGTGATTCTGCGTTTGTCCTCTCCATTCCCTGCCACTGTTCTTCTTCCTCCCACCATCCACCCTTTTCTTTTCTTAATTGCACTTGGTTTAACCCTGGGCCAGATGAGGTCACCTTGCCCTGGGCTTGGTGACTGACTTGCACCTTGGGCATTCCACTCCCTCTGTAAGTCACTTTAGAATCTGTCATCGAAGCTGGTCTTGCTGGTCACACTGCCTCAGTCCTGCCACGCTCTCCTGCTGCTGTCCATAGGATCAACAACAGCGTGCATAAGGGCACTGCGACCATGTCACTCAAAGGCCATGCTCTTCACACCAAGTCCCACAGCTAACTGGCCAAAGCAGTCTAACTTGCTGGCTTCTTAATGAGATGGATGAAACTATTTACTTACCCACTGTTCACTGGATGGAGAATGACCGACTTTCTGGCCCAACGCCTGGGGAAAAGTCCTCCAGGAAACAAGTGCACAGCCCCCATCCCTGTGGTGCTGGAGGATTCGGGTTGTGGCTGCTGAGTCACTGGGAATGTGACTTCCCAGCAGCAGCCTCTCAGCACTTAATCCTCGTAACCCTGCCTCCCACCATGTTGAATATAGAAATGGGGCTCTGAAGTAAGGCAGTCAGTGATTCCTATCAAACCCTCCATCTGCCCCCACAGAGAGGGTGTCTACCCCATAAAAACCCCAACTAAAAGGAGAGGCACTGAAATATTAATCCCCTCTGTGTACTAAGTACTATTTTCACAGCATTCTATAAGGACACAGAGATGGCACAGATCCTTCACCAAACAGTTCCCAGTCTAGTGGGGAGGTATGCCTGTGCAGAAAACGTGTGTGTGATTGATTTCTTCCTGTGTTAGGGGACAATTCATTCATAAATAGCTCCTGAGAGTGTCTGAGTGTCCCGATGTCAGACACTTGGCCCTAAGCTGGGAAAGGAATGTAATGTCCCTATCCCATTCTACGTATCACAGAGGACTTCCACCTACAAACTTTTATTTGTTTTCTTCTAAGTCCCTGGAATGTACAGTATGTGTATTACAGATCTCCTCTCTTTCTAAAATGGATAAGCTCCAAACACAAGATTATTCTTTAATGTTGAGTCAGTCCTAGGAAAACCTAAGGTAAGGTATGGTAGGTCAGAGGAATTCTTCTGGCTTGCCGCCATCTTTAACCCCAACCTCCTCTCCCAGCGCTGCCTGTCCCCACACTGCCTGCCCTCGTGGAGGGCGAGGGTGTAGAGGTTAACACTCCAGCTCCACCTCAATCCTGGCTCCACCACTGCTGCATCTGTTACTGGGAGCAAGGGACCGAACCTCCCCCTGCCTCGATAGTTCTACCTGCCCAAAACATTCTGCACATGATTATTTATGTATTCTCTCAAAAGAGGAAGCTTTCTCTCCACTCTCTTTTCTTCCTGAACCATCACTACAATCACCTTTAAAAGTCCCTTTGCAAATCATATATTTGATAAAGAATTTATATAGAAAATATATAAGAAATTCATAATGATGGAAAAATATGAATCATAAAATATTCTCAGAGAAATGTGATGCTGCTTAGTATAAAGATAGATATATTTATAGATATATTTTAAATGAGGCTTCTTAGAGACAAAAACTAACAAATATCTAACTTCCATTTCTAATTAGTCATAACACTAGCATAAAAACAATGTACTGAAATCTTTAGATCTTCTTACTCTTAGATATATATACATTTCTGCAATTTGCTCTACTCTACAAATTTCCTTAGCAAACTTGCTCAGAGAGAATATAAAAAATAATTGTTGACATAACCAGTTTTATTTAGCTCAAATTGTGATTTAGCCAATTTCAATTAATAAAGTTTGTGTAGTTTACTATTTACTGCTGCTGTATGAAAACATCATATATTAGCAGCAGCAAACACAAATTTATTACCCCATAGTTCTGGAGGACAGGAAGTCCATATGGGGCTCACTGGGCTAAAATCAAGGTGGCAATTGGGCTGCACCCTGATGGGGCTCTAAGGCAGAAGTCCTTTTCTTTCCCTTCTCACACTCCAGAGGCTGCCCACCTGCCTTGGCTCCTGGCCCTCTCCCATGCCAAAGCCAGCAACGGCAGGTCGTCTTTCTCACGATGCCCTCTCTCTGGCTCTGGCCCTTCTGCCTCCCTCTTCCTCATTTAGGGACCATTGTGATTACGTGGGTCCATCCTGACTAATCCAAGATAATCTTATTTTAAGGTCAGCTGATTTGCAAGGTTAAGTTCCATCTGCAATTTATGCACCTTGCTATGTAAATTAATGCAGTCACATGTTGTAAGGATCACAACATGGACATCTTCGAGGGGCCACTGTTTTGTCTTCCCTAACGTTTTTCTTATGTGCCAGATGCCAGGGAGCAGAAACACTGGGCACTGAGTGCAATGGCTAGTGGGCTGTAACATATACTGTCTAGTGCTCAATCATGTCAGTGACCCCCACTTTCCAAACAAACACTTCCCAGACAGAAAAGACAGTTATATTTTTATTTTTTCAAGATTTTATTTATCTACTTTTGGACAGAGGGGTTGGGAGAGAGAGAGAGGGAGAGAAACATCAATGTGTGGTTACCTCTTGCACACCCCCGCACTGGGGACCTGGTCTGCAACCCAGACATGTGCCCTGACTGGGAATCGAACCAGCGACCCTTTGGTTCACAGGCCGGAGCTCAGTCCACTGAACCACATTGGTCAGGACAGAAACACAGTTTTAAAGCCACACCCAAGTGTACAAAACAATTTGGAGCCTACCTTGCTGTTCTAATTTTGATGTGTCAAATGTGATGACTGAAACAAATGAAATAGAGGTACATGAGAAGCATTTCAAGCAATTTACCATATTTTGTCATGTATAATGTGCTCCCACATTTTGTGTGCATTATACATGGGATTATTATACCCATTATAATGCACATCCTTATTTTTCCCTCAAAACTTTGGGCAAGAAAGTGCACATTATACATGGCAAAATACGGTACATTTTTCTGATAAGGACATGAGTATAGAGGTAACTTACTTTATCTAATATGTGAGGACATAAATTAGTCCATAGTATGTAATTGTATCTCTTGTGAAATATCATTTACTCAGCATTTAACATATTTCATTAATTTCAAATAATTGTATGAAACACTGAGAAGAAATTTTTGCCAATTACTCTATGGCATGCCACTGATTGTCAGCTGCAAATGATTTTAATAATATTAAAATGTGAAACTGACCACCTTAGTACTTACTGATGAAAGAGGTTGCTATGCATGTTTGCTACTGCATGTATACAGACGTGTCTGGAGAAGAAGAAAAACAAAGAAGGTATATACAAGAATATGGCAGGTTCCTTACTAATAAAAGCCTCAAAATTAGATTAGAGAGAAAGATTTTATACATAAAACAATTAGAAAGCATACAGAAATGTACTTCAAAAGCGCTAACAGTGGTGTTTTGGAACTGGCTCACCCTGACTCCCATGAGATAACTGTTAGAATTTTTTAGAATTTTTCAAGCCATTGTTAGCTCACAATTAGCCATCATGGGAGTAGTTGCACCTCTGAAATTGGCAAACACGACAAAAAGCAAGTTTACCAGCACACTACTGACTGGATTTAAAAGGTAAGTGTCAGGACATATCACGGGGGACAAATAAGATGATAATTACATGAGTCAACATACGGAAGTGTGCTTTACATACTTTTAATCCAGGAATTAATCTTGTATACAACATTTGACCAAAGGGGCTCAAATATACACATTCAACTATTCCCTATCCCTAACAAAAAGAACAGAAGGACGCTGGCAAATACATGGACATTATTCAGTAGCATTTCAATCAAGAAATTTTATGCAAGATATCTCTTTACATTACCGCAAATGACAAGTTTCAACTCACCTACCAATCTGGAAAAACTGATTACACCATTTTATGCTTAACAGAATCAAGAGACTTAGGTGAATGAGCATAGTTTTATTACAAAAGATGAAAAGCCTGATCGAGAGGTGCTTTGCATCTCAGAGGTCACTAAATCTGCAATTTGTAGAGAGTTTGATTCTGTTCAAGGAAAGCCTACACCACACCTCCACTACGAAGGCAGCCTTCTAGCAATAACAGACAGGTAAAAGTTTCTGCCACAAGTACTTGTGTTGGGAAAGCAATAAACAAATCACAGGTTACCATGGCTTGACTGCCTTCATGTTACAGTTCACAGCAAATGCAGTTCCATCCCTGATCCAAATACCTCTTTCATCGTGCATCCGAAAAGATTTGCAAGGACCCACGAATTCCAGCTGTAAGGAGAAACTCATCACACTCCAGCCACCCAACCAAACCTAGGGTTTGAATCTCAGCAAGATCCTTAACAAAGTTAATAAAATCTAAATTGAAATAAATTCCCCAAATAAAATATCTGAAAGCATCATCAATAACCAGGAAAAAATAAAGAAAAACTAAACGTTTTAGCTTTCCATCATTAAAAACTGCTTATTATTGATGAGAAACAAAATTTAGGAAATATGTGATCAGAGACCTTAATTCTTAAGAGGTAACGATTTCCCCAAAATTAAAGACAAATAAATCTATATCAAACACCTCCTGTGCAAAGTAAATTTGATGAAATAAAAAAAGGATGGGATTTGAAGCCAGAAGCTTGAGGTTGAATTCTAATTCTACCCCTTACAAGACGGAGGAAGCTAAGGAAGGAGTTCAATCTTCCTCCCGTTACACTTATCACCATGACATAAAATGTTGTGACTACTTCCTGAAGTGGATAATCATTGGATTATAGAAATTCATACGTGGAAATGACCACATAAGCTCTAGCCAACTCCCTCATTTTATATTCAGGAAACTGAGGTTCTGAAAGTAGGCATGGTTCATCTGTAAACTCAGATGAAAGGCCTCAAAAACAATGTCACAGTAGCTCCCATAGAACTTTATCTGTCCCTTTCCTAGGGTCCTCGTCTCACTACCTCCCACCAGAACTTTCATCCATGCTTAATCACTCCTTCAGATTCACATAAGATTCTCCCCTGTGTCCCTCTCATAAGGTATAGAATGGAGCCATGACCACAGCAAACAGCCAATATGTGTTGAGTGGATGACTGAATCAGTTAATGGAAACAAATTATATTGGTCCAATTCCTTGACACATAACCTTTTGTAAAAAAATCTTTGTTTAAGGATCATAACCTTTCTTTTGCTTCAGGATAATAACTGAAAACAATCTATAACAAAAAAGGTTCAAAAGCATGCATTAAATACGTTGGCCCCTTTTAAATGCAGAATGCTCAGTGTGGTGACCACGCTGACAATGTCGGTTTTGCTGTTTTGTTTTTGTGACACAGAGCCTTTGCAGTGTACTATGGAGTTGCATTAGAAGGAAAAAATTCCATGGAGGCAGGAAAAAAAATAGCCTTTTCAGGAAACTTAAAGAAAGACCAATGTAGAAGAGCAATGGACACTGGGGTCAATTATTTACCAACCCTTTGTAAGAAAACTCTTTGCCAACTAAAATTAGACCACGAGCCTCTGCTGCCTGCCACTTTGTAGAGAGTGACGGAATTGGTATCATATAAATGATTGTATATTACATTCTTCATTATTTTTTATTTGCATCCAAACCTGCCAGATCTCAGCAATTATGCTAAATATTGATTTACAATTTCTCTCAGCTTATTTTAATGATGCAGCCAGATGAGAACCTTAATATTATTTTATTTATAGCCATAATATCATGGCCTGAAGTAAAACCGAAACTAGTCTCCAACTGCGCTGACTGCTGGCGGGAGGGTTCTGTGTGTTCACAGATGAGTCGAAGGGAAAGCGGTGCATGGGGAGGCCATGGGCCCAGGTGCACTAAGGTTGCTGAGTTCCCTATAATACATGGTGTGGGCCTCCAAGTTCTTCTTCGGAGTCTTCAGAATCTTACATCTTAGAACAGAAAATAAAAAAAAATATGGCTACTTAAAAATACGCATTAATAGAAAAGTAGAATCCAAATTAAGAAAGATAATGAGGCTGTTTGAGCAAAGGTGACAAAGGGAAAGTTCTAGAAATCAACAATTTTCATCACTAGTACTTACTGTTCACTTAAATTTCTATAGGGCACACATTAACATTCTATATGACAAAAATATATGCATTTTTAATTCTTAATGCTGCAAAGTACTAGTATCCTCCCTCTTTACAGATAAGGAAACTGAGGTATAACTCTGGATCTTCAACAGATCTAGAATATAAATCAGGGCCTGTTCTGCTTTGACTGCTAAACTGAGTTGTGTCCTAGGAAGTACAGTCAAGGTCACTCAGAGCTCATCCTGGAGAAGAAATACATGTAGGGACCCAGGTAAGTGGATGGCTGCTCGTGAAAGATGCTAAGGCAGGATCATCATAAACAATCAATGAAAGTATAGGGATGATATTTTGGCTCAATAAAAGGAAACTGTTTAAATATCAAAGTGATGACCTGTAGGATGATATGCCCAAAGGTCCTGGAATTGTATGATTCTGTGAGATCAATGAAGGGTTTTAAGCAGGGAAATGAGATGAATTAAATATTCCAATTCTCCTTTTGACACCGATATCCCCCTGCTGTGTCTTGAGAAGGCATTGTATGGTAGTTAGGAATTTGACCTCTCAAGTCAGACATCCTGAGTTCAAATCTTAACTGTATTATTTAGTAGGTTAGCAACCTGGGGCAAACTATTTACATCTTCCCCTGAAAATGGGAATAGTAGTAGCTCTACTTCAGAAAGTCATTTAGAGCATCGAATAAGTCAGTATGTATAAAGCACTTAACAATTTATTTAGCCCATAGTTAAATAAATAAATACTTAATGCTCAATGAATTTTGGAAGTTATCATTAAGTATATACCTCCTCTTAAATTATCAATTTAAACCCAAACTGAAATAATACTAGGCAAGTAAAACTAACTACTTCTTAAAGACTTCTACTATGAGTGATTTCTTTCCACAGTTAACGTTCCCTGTTGGTAGAAAACCTTCCTTGAATGAGACAACACTTAAAAATCTGTTTCGTCCTATTTTTTCCTCAAAGAGTGGTTAATCATTATCTTCTTAGGAAGAAACTCATGTAAATCTGAGCACTATCC
The DNA here is from genome assembly GCA_028533065.1 of Trachops cirrhosus. Lineage (NCBI taxonomy): Eukaryota > Metazoa > Chordata > Mammalia > Chiroptera > Phyllostomidae > Trachops > Trachops cirrhosus. Next base: position 50,045,253 of record CM052542.1, read on the forward strand.
TTTTGAAGTCAGAAAGCCATGTTCCTTAATTATCTTTCCCTATATTATAACCTCCATGAGGGCATTAACTTTGTCCTATTCACTAGGGCCTCGTATTCCAGTTATGAAGAACAAGGTCTGGAATGCATTTTTTGAATGTAAAAATAAATATTATTTCTTTTTTTATCTTCAAATGCCTTTCTAGCTGTCAATATCCATTTTGAGTTAACAAGTTACAAAATTGCAGTCTTTTAGAGAAGCTCTGTAAAACATACATGTTATGCTACTTATTTCCCTATTTAGAGCTGATTTAAGCAAAATTAGTAAGTAGGTGAAGATTACCTTGCATACACTCAACCTTCTTTTCCTATGCCTTATCTTTCTCCTAAACGACAGTCCTATACACAGTGATCCTTGATATTGTCAGATTCTTCTTCCTTCTCCCCCACTCCTCCTTTTCCTTTTCCATACTCAGCTACTCTCAGATAGCAAATGTCAGAATTGTTCATTCACATACTGAAATGCAATTTAGGTGCAAGATGTTTCCTAGGAACCAACATAAGTGAAAGTAAGAAGGTGGAAGCAGAATTCAGCAGAGGGAGAAGTCAAAATGAGCACAGACCACACACAGCCTTGGCCAACCTGGAACAGCCAAGCCTTTATATCCCTCCATGCTCAGTCAGTACTGAGGGCTGCCCAGGAAGGTTATGACCTTGGACCAGGTGGTACTCTGGGGCCAAGGAAAGGAAAGAGGAAACAAGGAAAGAAGGAAGGAAGGAAGGAAGGAAGGAAGGAAGGAAGGAAGGAAGGAAGGAAGGAAGGAAGGAGAAAAGAAAAGAGAAAAGAAAAAAAAGAAAAGAAAAGAAAAAGACACAGTCACCAAAGAAGACCACATCAATGAAATACTATGTGTGTTGGGTGAGGAAGATTAACAAATTAACCTCTTTAAAAATCTCCTCATTTCCCTAAATTGTAATTCATATGTGCAGTAGTGAGATTTAAAATTGTAAAGCCCTCTGGTCAAAAGTTAAAGAGGTTGACTAAATTTTAAATTATCAGTCATTTTTAAAACATGCCCATAATATTTTCACCAGTCTACCACTTATCAGTGTCAAAGAAATGATGCAGTTTTCTGAGTTTGTCCTGAATTCTCAGATTAGATAAGAAGAATAAATATGTTACAGAAATGTGAACACTCTGGATAATTTCATTTTCATCAGAATTCTCAATTATCCAGGTCATGGCTTCTTAAAAGGGGCAACCTCATTTTTGGTGGGTCAGTGCTAATTCTTTTTTGTATAAATACATGAATTTAAGAACAGGTTACCATTTAAAATAAATTTATCTAATTGAACAAGAAAGTGCTTTATGGCCTGGAAACATTTCCTCATCTTCCCTTCTAATTAATAGTTTGGGATATCCCTGCTTATTTTGAGCTGTATATTTTAGGAATTTTTGGCTGATGTACTTTGAGATATTAATCCTAAGGACAAGGATGTGTTAAGTACTTTATTGTAATAACCATTTCATAATGTATGAGGTCTGTCCAGAAGTTATTCAGCCATGTTATATGAAAAATAGAGACATTTATTGAAGAAGATACAAGATACAAGCAACATTGTACATAGGACAATGATGCCTCGGTCCCCTTCAAAGTAGGCACCTTGGAATCTCATATAATTCTCCCAGTTGCTATCAGCTGCCCCATAATATTTTTCTGAATCTTATCAATGGTATGAAATCTCTTCCTTTTCAAAGCTGACTTTAGCTTTGGGAAAAGCCAGAAGTTGCAGGCTGCCAAATCTGGGCTGTAGGAAGGCTGAGTCACCTGGGTTATTTGATATTTTGCAAAAAAACTCTGCACAAAATGTGATGCATTAGCTGGCGCATTGTGGTGATGAAGCTGCCAATCACCAGTTGCCCATAACTACAGTCTTCTGAATCATTTCAATAGTTTCTGTAGAGGAATGTTCAAGCTTAATGAAAAATTGGATCCAGATTTGTTGCTCTGCTTGCTTAGTCATTTTGAAAGTGACAACCACACAGTACACATGCTCACTCAACAGCATTTACCACCCCCACTGACTAGTACAGTGAAGTCATCATTGCTCACACATGTGCATTCCAGTCCACTCTCCTTGGCTGCCAGGTTACATCAGTGTCGTGCAAACTGTTCTTGTTATAGTAACAATGGCTGGACTTTTTTTCTGACAGACCTTGTATATGTATATAATGAAAGTGTCACATTATATATCTTAAATGAAAACATTGTTATCTGTCAATAATATCTCAATAAAGCTGGAAGAATAAAACTAGGAAGAAAACTTTTATAAAATTTAAGCAATATAATCTTTGCACAAACATCAAAATAAATACACAATAGCTGCCATTCAGTGATTCTCTAATATATGCCAATGTTTCTACAAGAAGGGCATCTATTACCCCCATTTTTGAAAGAGTAAAGTAAGGCACAGAGAAATTAACTTCCCTAAGTTAACATAAGGCAAAACTGAGATTCAAATGTATGTCTTTCTGACTCCAAAAATATCACTCTTTCCACTATAGCATCCTGTCTTATAATTTTTAATGGAATACTGATTTTTCCTTTGGAATTTCATTCTATTTCATTCAGAAGAAAAAGAAATGAGACAGTTTTCAGATAGTTTCAATCCTTCAGACACTTCAAACTGTTGATCATGTCCCCCTTTGAAATGCTCTTTCTGTCCCCACTTCCCACTATAATTTCTAATGTCCTTGGCCTCCATCCCCCAGCTTCTGTGCTGAGCTCCTCTGTGTCCTGTCATTGGACTTTAGGATCTGGCTCCTGCTCCATGATCTTACATTTGGCTCTGAAACTTCAGACTTTCCTCTTTTTTTCTTCCCTGAGGCAATCTCTCCATCAAGGACTGGAACCTGAAAATCCCTCTTCACAGACTGAAGTTTGAAGTCAGCTTCACTCACTTCCTATTCTCAAAGATTCCAGCCTAGGTCAAAGCTCCAAGTCTCAAGTTTTAGAGGAAAAAAGAATTTGTAGGAATAAAGAATTTAACAGTAATAATTTCATGTAATCATGAATTGTGGTGAAATAGGACAAAAAATAGAATCACCTACCTCTAGACTACTTGTGAAATAAAAATGAGGGAGGACACCAAAAAATCTCAGAATTTACCTACCAAAAATTGCATATTTATTCTTACATGTTTAAACTTCACTCATCTTCAAAGTTCTCTACATTTGAAGCAATTCATCTATTGAGTCTTTATTCCACCGTTCAAAAGTTTTTTAACTGGTCCATTTTAATGCCTTTTAGTGTTTCAGCTGTTTTTTTTTTTTCACTTTCTAAAAAATTTCCCTTTGAGAACTTTATTAATCCAGGGAAACAAACAAAAAAAAGTTTCTCAGGGTAAGATCGGGTGAATAGGGAGGGCGGGACATGGAGTTTATGCCATTTTTGTTCAAAAACTGCTGAACATTCGGAGTGGTGTGGGCAGGTGCACTCTAAATCACCCATCATGAAGTGGGCAAGGGCATTGAAATTTTTACTGAAGCCAAATGCAGCCTCTCACAACAATGCCAGCTGGTACACTGGTACAGATGGGTTCCTAGAACTCTCACTTACTGGGGGAAGTCTGTATTACAAGGGGCCTGCTCTCTAGAAGGTAATTCCTGTTATTTGGGGTCCCCTTCATAATGACTGCTATTATGGTTTGCACCACTATTTGTTTGGTTTTCTGTTACTTGTAATTGAACATATTCCTAATTGATACCATCACCTTGCTGCCCAAGGACAGCAAAACTCAATAAAGGTCAAAGACTTTGGATACCTTTTATAAACACTCACTATTCAGGTTTTTTCAAGAACTCAAATGAATTTCTAGAAGACAGAATAAGTGCTTAATATGGTAGCTTGGTGAAACTAGCAATAGAGGGCACTCAGTACATATTAAATGAATCAATGAGCAAAAATGTACTCTTGGGACACCTGTCTCACTAAGATTGGAGACATAGGTCAGCAATTATTGAGCTGAGTTCAGGTCATTGCCCTGAAGATGCAGAGAGGCCCAAAATATGTGGAGAAGTGTGGTCATCCCCTACCAAAGAATTTGCAGGGTATAAGGGAAATATAAAGACGACTGGGTAACAGGAGGGAAGTACCTACACGGTGACTACTGGTGTGTCTTTTAAAACAATGTGTCTTAGAAACACCTTTTCAAGCAATGTTTCTTCATTAACATAGCTTTAAAAATAGGAATAATCCAGAGGAAAATGGAAAAGAAAGAAAATGACAAAAATGCTATGATAAGTTGTGGATGGTAAGATTTCAAGTTTATTGTCCTCTTCGCATTTTTCTGCTTAAAACAGAAAATTTTCAAAATATAGACAAGTCATAGGAGAAAAATAGAAGACCACTTGTATCCATAGTACCCAGAGACTTGAGATGCTTTCCAAGTCTATTATTCCAATTTATAAAAGATTATTTTTATTTGAATCTGAACAACACAAACAATATTATAAATATCTTGAAGCAAGCTATGAAGACAAACAAGTTCTTAATATGAAAGCCACATAATATTCACAAATATAAAATATTACAATCCATGGCATAT
>CM052542.1:50050338-50078406 GCA_028533065.1 Trachops cirrhosus
CATGACCCTCATATTCTTAAATCATTTATTTTCAATGACTCTGCATTTCCCATAAAGACCATCTTCAGCTTTTGCAGGACCAAGTAATAAAGAGCATCGGCAGTTGCAAATGGGTTGTACTAATGTGCTAGGGCTGCCCTAACGACGTATCACAGACTGGGTAGCTTAAACAACAGAAATTTATCACCTCACAGGTCTGGAGGCTAGAAGTCCAGAATTAAGGTGTCAGCAGGATTAGCTTCTTCTGAAGGAAGGGTCTGTTCCACGCATTTCTCTTTGGTTTCCAGATGGCCATCTTCCTCTATGATCACAACGGTCTTCTCTCTCTCTGTATGTGTGTCTTAGTCTCCTCTTCTTTTAAGGACACCAGTCATATTAGGGCCCAGCCCACTGACCCCATTTAACCTTAACTACCTCTTTAAAGACCTCCAAATAGAGTCATCTTTGAGATAGTGGGAGTTAGGGCTTTAACATATGAACTGGAGTGGGGGTGGGTAGCACAATTCAGCCTGTATCATAGGTATAACCAGAAATGTGACCAATTTAAGTATGTGGCATGGATTTATACAGAAGGAACAAAGTACATGATCCCTGAGTAGAAGGAAACCCAAGCTGCTACACTTTGATTCTCAATTATCTGATCTGGCAAACAGAAAAGGGTAATTGGTGATCTATCAAAAAGCGGAACAGGTAGCTTCAGGATCTTACCACATTCGTGTACATAGCTAGGAAAGATGAATAGAGGTTAATGAAGCTCTGAATGAAAGTCCCCAGAGAATGGGGAAGAAGAAGAAATTGCACTTCATAGTAATCTGCCCACACGCCAAACAGAGTTTACTACACAAAAGAGACAGGAAACCAAGACTAAGAGTGAAAGGAGACCTGGAACAAAACAAGAAATTGTTGAGGAGTCTACACTTTAAAGTGTTCTTTACTTTTAAAGTATCTTTCTTATATGTTTGTGTGGTGTTTGTATGATCTTACATTTCACTATAAAAGCAATGGCTTGACAACAATTTTCAAACCCTAATACCTGAGATGGAATTTTGATAAAGATTTTCCAAGCTGCATCTGTTGAACTTGTCACATCTTTTGTCTTTTTCTCCAGAACAACGTTAATCCAGAGACGCAAGCTCTCAGGTAAATTACGTAAGCCCAGATGTATTTTCTGATATAACAACATGCAGCCGTGTTGTTGTCAATGTTGTTGTTCCCTAATTGGGACATTTGCAAGAAGAGGCTGACTTAGATAGAGCCTGTGGCTAGTGAAAGAACAAAGTAGTTCCTGCTCAGTGGGAAGCCAGGGGTATAATGGAGTCCTGGTTAACATCTGGGTTGATTTTTCAGTGTGCAAGATACAAATATACCACGTGGTCAAAAGTGCCTTTAAAAATCATTAATTTAACCCATAAAGTACAACACTCCTGCTTTTGGGTCTACCATTGTATACAGTAATTCTTTGCATGCTGAAGTTCAAGAGCCATGGAGCAAGGCCAAAGCAAGGAACTAAACAAAAATCAAAATGCAGTATCTGTACACCGAAACAACAACTTCTCCCTTGAGGGCACTGCTCTAGTCTTCTTCAAAGTGATCAGGACCGGCAGTTGATCGTTTAAATGAAAAATTAAGTTAACGAGCTAACTCTATATAAATATATTTATTTTAAATAGTTTAATTGTAAGCATAAATATAGGTCCACACATTACTTTATTTGTTGTGTCACAGGTTTTACTTTGAATGTGACTCAATTAATTGTCCTCTTTATCCTTTTTTCTTTTTTAAATATAAATCATACTCCTATCATTTGGGATTTCAAGTTTAAGGAAAAGTAAAGATATTTGCAAACCAATATGAATATTGAATCCTAGATTTTTTTCTTTTTTACAAATTTTACCCTCACTTTATTTGACAGTTTATTTTTAAATGATGGACATAATGAAATCAGTCTGAAGTGCACACCATTTTCAACTATTTGTATGGAGAAGTGAGTCAGCCATTGGAGGGAAAGATCAAATAATCCAGTCTGTGTACAGCTTCTGTTGGTCTACTCAAAACTACTAATGAACATTTAAAATTTAATTGCAACATTATCTCCCAGAATCTAAGGTTTTCAATGAAAATTATATCAGTGGAAACATAAAGTTTCAAAAATTCATAAGCCCCAGGTTGATTATTTAAGGCTGATTTTTTAATTGAAAACTGAGTCGGAGAAGTTTTATTTTCTCATCCCCTGAAGAAACACCATGTTATTTACAACTAAAATAGGTTGGGGGAGTTTCCACTGCCCCTCCCAGCTAGAGACGCCTTGACAACCTCAGCGGACATCAAGGGCCATGAGGGAGCAAGATGAAAACCAATAGGAGGGAAAATTCTGGGGGTCTTTTCCTAAGGATGAAATACATACATGCAAATAAAATACCTCGATGGACAAAAAAGAAAAAAGGAAAGCAAACAAGGGGGAGAGGAATGATGCCGCAGCAGACTGTATCTGACCACACCTGTTCTCCAGGCCAGATGCTCACTAAGTGGGACAGGCGTACTCCTGGGCTCCTCAAAGCCATTCCTAAGGGAACCCAGGCAAGGACACTTTTAAGGGAATCAATTTTCAGACCCTCAAGTTTCCTCCGTATGCTCCTAAAATGGGTCTACCTGAAAAATGTACTTCCAGTCACGATGACCTCTCCCTTCCCTTTTATCTTTCTATTTTTACAATAGAAAGGCACACCTCTCACCATCTGGTGTCTTATTAGGGTGCACTGAACTTAGAAAAACACCCGAGAAACAAGAGGACAATCTGAAGCATTGTATAGATGCTGATACAACAAATCACTTTCATGACTGGGCAACAAGCAGGACTGCAACCCTTGTTTCCAATCCTTTGCTTTCTAAACAATTGAAGGAGGACCTAAGTGCCATTTGAAAGATCACTGAAAACGTTTTTGGAGACTGATCACTATGTGAGTTTTGACTTGTAACTCCGAAGGAATTCAAAGATTTGATTGGCATTGTATAACAAATCTCTTTTCATGTCCATCTGCTTATATGAACAGGTTTGCTACGCAAAGGGTTAGGAGAAGACATCCCATATATAAAAACAGAGCAGAATTGCAACAAAATGTTAACAGAGGAAATAAAAAACAATGACTCCATTCAATTTACTTCATTTAACCAGAAACAATTTACTCCTTGAAATTCAGTTGCCAATATTTAACAGGAGTTTGAATAGGAACTATTCAATTTGAATCCGAATATTTCATGACTTCAAGTCTGAAGTGCTGTGTGACATATTGCAGTGGTGGGAGTGAGTGGCGAGCACAGACTGGAATGCTGCTACACACATTCAGAGCACTACACCGTTTGCTAATGAGAAAGGCAGAGACAAAGTGCAGTGGACACTCCCATTGCAAATAACATGGTGGATCTGTGATTATTTTGTCACTTCTGGATGTAAATCTTCATTATCTAAAAATTGACAATTTTACTTACAGCAGTTGTTACTTTGCTTTTGATGAAGGGATGAGTTATTGGGGAGTGCTAAGGCTGTGTTGGTACCACACTTCAGTATATTGTCACTACAGAAACACTTCTGTACATTAAAAAAGTATAAATTAATAAGTCTACACAAAAAAATGCTTCTAAACCTTGGCAGAATCTTTCCAAACATACAACATCTTGTGCACTTTTATGTTGTCATAAATGATAATATTCCCCATTCTTCTCATTCCTCAAAGCAAATTTACAGATGAGTGTGACTATCTCTACTTAAAAGAGCCAAGGATTCCGAGATGAACCTTTCAAGGAGCCAAAAGAGCCATATCATTTTATTGCCATGAATGGCTGAAGGTATAAAATTGCCATTGAATCTCTAGAACTAGTGTACAACCCACAAACAAGTAGCAACTTAGCAAACCAAAGAGAATACTGATTGAAATTCTGCACTCTAAAACAATTTTATTGGAGATGACAATGCCAGAAATGGTGCTTTATACTTGACTTCCCCCCAATTACAATGCAGCTCAGATTCAAAGTCTTTGTAATAATCTGTGGCAGAAGTTTTTAAGACTATTTTTATTTACTCCAAACTCTATCTGAACAAAGTGAGCACAGGCCCTTTGCGATTTTTATGTTGTGCTTCATGCTGTAATTAAGTAAGCGGTGGAACTCAAAAGGAAGCCCCAAGAGAAAGCATCAGGACATCGCTTATTGATTGGTGGGATTTCAGGGACTTAAAATTTCTGTTCTATTGTACAACTGCACTTTATTACCACTTTATCCTTCAAATGTAATAAGTACAAACTGCTTCAGTAATGATGGAAAAGCTTTCTCAGCTTTAATGAAACCTTTTATTTGCTACTGAAACTTTTATTATTTCCAAATGATAGCACAGGCAAGAAAAATAATCACTACTTATACTGAGGGAAAACTTCGGCAATTTGAATAATTTTGTCCTTGGGTGAATTTTAAAGCATTTAGAGTTCTTATGTTTATTATTTCATTTATTTTTGATGAACCAAAACCAAAATATATACATGAACATATACACACAACAACAAAAGTATTTTCTAATAATATATTAAAATGTTAGGTATTTATGTGAAGCTGCCACCTGTACAATGTCATTCTGATCTGGGTAAGAATTTCTGTATATTTAGGGCTCCCAGGAATCTCAGCTCTTGACCGTGACAGGCAATGCAGTTGAATGGCTCCGCCCACAGGCTCTGAAGCTGGAACACCTGGCTTTGCATTCCAGCCCTCAACCCTCCTTCCTGTGAGATCTGTAAAACGTTCCCAGTCCTCACTTTCCTTACTTGTGGAACGAAGGGTGACTGGAACCTGCCTCTTGGAGTGGATGCAAAGATTAAATGAGGAATTTCATATAAAACGTTAGATTGGAGCCAGACGCACAGTAAGCACTTGATGGATGTTTAGCTCTGATACGGTTTTCATACATGAATACATCCACTTCTAGACGGTACCACTCACTCAACAAACATTTGCTGAGCTTTACTTTATGCAGAACATTTGTCCTTGGTGAAGGGCGCACAGACATTAACGAGACACGGCGCCTACTCTCCAGGAGCTTCCAGTTGTGCAAAACTACGGTTGCGATCCTGATACCTTTCTCGAAGACTACCATGAAGCATACTCTTTCACCAGATCGCAAAGTTTCCTTTTCCCCATGTGCCTGCTACGAATGGAGTTTCAGAAAAATTTCACTTCGGTTTCTGAAATCTTAATCATGCGCAATTTCATAAGCAGCTACAGGTTTTTCCACATTTTAAAATAGACGATTAAATGGTCTAATCAGATTCTAACTTAGCCAAAAACTTGAAAAACATAGGAAGACAACCATGACTGACACCTTCATTCTCCCAAATGGGGCCGTACTGCGAACAGCTGCTGCAGGAAAACCGTGCCAATGACATCCTATGCGGCCCACCGCTAACGAGGAGGTCAGCATCAAAGCGCTATAGCACCTAAATTCAATTCGGGATAAAATAAGAACCTTGTTTAGTTGCACCTACATCACTTTCCAGAAAGTTCTGAAGCTGACTTCCAACATGGTGCCCGATATGCCTTTAGTGTTTTCAAACATTTTTGTTCATGTCACGACACTCAGAGAAGTCATTACAAAATAAAATCTTTAAGTGTGACTATAAACCCGAAGCACAGAGACTAATGCGGTATTTCAGACACCACAAACTCCAAAAGATCTTAAATAAGTTGTCCTCTGCTAATTTGCTGCTGTTGAAAATGTGCAATAAATCCAATTAAAAAAAGAAAACATCTTCGAATTAGTTGCAAGATAGACTAGGATATTATCTACTCACAAGATGCATCATAATAAAAAACTATCTAATATGCATGGCATTGTTTAATCCAGAAAGAAATTGGATATTCACTCTTCCAGTAAAAAGACCAAGATTATCTGAGGGAGTTGTGCGGGGGGAATAGCCAGTACTGGCTGTGTTAACTTTCTAGAATGGATTGAATAATTGCCAAAAAGGTCTTCTGAGGAGTCACCTGCCCAAAGCAAGGGGAGATCACCGGTAAACATACAAGCACACAACTCCTTCGTTTCTCCTTCCTTTCCCCGTGTCAGACCACCTTCCCTGATCAAAATACTATGGATGGCCCCTTATGTTCCTTTTGGGACGGGATAAAAACCCAGAGGTAAGGGGCACCCCTCACAATTTAGCCCCCGGTCAACTTTAAGTTAACTCGCGCCTCCTCTGTATGCAGGACGCCACAGTGAGAATTTATCTCGCTCCCGAATCTCCGAACGAATGTGTACTTTGGTGACTGCTACTTTTGCATTGAAACACACATGTTCCACACCACAGGATCCTCTGGGTCCCAGCTAACATCCCTGCTTCGTGTGTGCGTTTCTCACATCCATCTTTTAATCCTTCCACGGTGCAAATTTCAAAAAGGGTGAACGTTGGTGAAAAGAGAGGAAGGGGAGGGAGGAACGCAAAGCCTAGGATTTCTGCCATTCTCCTGCAACCCAGAATCCGTATTATTTTACTCCTCGAGCCCATCCCCCCTGTCGCTCTCCCTTTCGCCCCTTCGTTCTGCAGCAGGAGGGAGGAGGAGGGGCCTCTGACTGAAGCCGCCACCTGCCGCGGCGTGGAAAAGCTCCAGTTGTCACTTACCCAGAGGGGTGAGAGTGGCTCATTTTTGCAGGATCTTTTTTGGACCCGCGGCAGGTGCGGAGGGTGGGTGCGTGGGGCCCCGCGCACTCTGGCGCTGCGACAGCCGCGCTCGCGGGTGGCTCCGCACTGCGGTCGCCCGTTCGCGGGGCAGCTGGGCTGGGCTGCCACCGCCCCTGCGCCCGAGCTACTCGCAGCCTCCCGAGCCCCCACCCACTGGCGTATCCACAGCCTCCCGGTTGCTAAGGGAGGGGGGAAGGCAAGCGCGGAGGTGCCGGAGAAGCCAAGGCGCTGCTGGAACTGAGCCCGGGGAAGCTGGAAGCTCAGCTCAGCTTCTAGCTCTTTTTCTGGGCCCCGGTGTAGGAGGAGACCCAGGCTCCTGCTCTGTTGCCCAGGACGCAGGTTCCCCATCACCTGTACTCCGAAAACACACACACACAGAACCGGTTTAGGCTGGGGTGTTTCCTGCTAGGCCCTGGGGAAGGACTGAGGGGTGGCTGAAGCTACTATTAAGAAGAGCAGGGAGCAGCTACAGTGTGATGCGTTGGTTCCCAGTTGTAAAACAGACTTTAGATTGCAAGTTCAAGGGTAAGAAAGAAGTCTTTCCAAGCTGCTCTGGGTTTTTATTTTGTTTCTGCATCTGCAAGGCTCTGTAATTGGTTCATTTCCTCCTTGTAAAATTCCCATTTCGCTCCTAGCTGATGTCCCCACTCCCAGCAGGCAGGGCCCACAGTTCTGATGCTCAGAAGTTGGGGAAGATGCTCAATAAAGCATCTTCCTAAATAAAACCTGCTGGAATTGTAGTTGCATTTGAATCCAGTATGTAGAATACAAGGCTTTAATGAAGAAGCCTGGATTTAAATGAGAGAGCCTTAGTATGGGGGAATTTTAAATCATTGGATTCCCATGACTTATTCCTAGTCCTGTTCTTGCTTTGTTGGGTTTTTGCTGGGTGACTTGATCTCTGACCTCAGGTTCCTCATGTAGTAATGACAAGTTGGACACATGGATCTCTAGTCTAACTCAGCCACACTTACAAATAGGAAGGGTGTCACCTCATTAATGGCTTTCAGCTTTCCCACATACCAGAAAGGCCCACGGAACATGTCAGAGCCCAGTCTTCTTTGCGTGACAGTCAAGGCCTTTCATCATCTGTCCCCAGCATCTTTCATCCACCTCACTTGTGACCACTGTCCCCCTCTCTGCTACCCTAAACTCTCACAAAACCAATCTTGTGCTGTCCCTCTAATGGGAGGACACTCCCACCTCTGACCACCGGACAAACTTCTATTCATCCTTCAGCACACCATAAGCACCACCTTCTTCGATGTCCCCAAGTCCGTTGGTGACTCCCACACTGCCTGGACGTGCCTCTGTTTCACACTCATCCCCCCGTACTGCACATAATGGTTGACGGCTGCCTTTTTTATTTGAACATGAACTCCTCTATTTTATGTTTCTGTATTCTTAGAAGCAAACAGCACTACAATAAACATTTGAAGTGTAAATGAAGGGAAAAAATTGTTAATGTCTTCAAAATGGTAGCATTTTTATTGAGTACTTTACTAAGTGCTCTCCTCAGCCTTTCAGTGAGCCCTTACTAAGTGTCCATTATCTCACGTAACCACATCACTACTCTAGGAAGTAGCACTCCTCCATTTCTTACCTATTAGAACTAAGACACAGAGAAGTTCATTACTTTGCCTGAAGTCTATAAGAGCTGCTAGGTGGCAAAACCAGAATCCAAATCCAACTGTGTCTGAGTCTAAAGCCTGTAAGTGTTTTTTAACAATAACAAACTCCTTTTCCTACAACTCCCGTGAATTGCCACAGAAGGCAAATTTTCTATACTATCAGAGTTTTCTGATCTGAAAGACCAGAGGCACCCCAGTATCCCAGTGTGTGTGGAAGGGTGAACAGGGGAAATATGTTGGTGGGGGACAGGGTGGGGGGTCCAAGCTCAATAGTTCAGATTCTAAGGCTGGTTTGGGGACCAGATGACTGCAGCTAGAGAGAGGCAGAGGTTTCAAAGAAGGAAGATGTGAGATGTAGAAATGGCATCTTAAGCTTAAACAAGGAAGCCCTATAGACACTTAATTATTGTGCAGCCATAAAGAGGACTTGGGCCGGTGCTTCCCCATGTGTGCTTACCCCCACTGACTCTTATTCTCATTTCCAAGTGTCCTTAATGGTCACTGTAACGGGATTTCACCTGGATAAAAATTGGGAGCGAGGGAGGGGGGACTAGGGAGAGATATTATAATTTGCTCAAGTGTTGCCAACCCCCAAGGATGGTGTAAATAATATAATTTTATGTAGGTACTAGTTGTTACATATTAATTTATTTGTGTAAATAGAAAATGATACTCTCTCACTGGTGGAATAAGGAAGGAAATTACAATACACTAAATAGATGCTAAGGACTCTGTAGAAATGAATCCCTAGTACTCAACTGACAGTGAGGTACCCTCGGAAGCACGCATGAATTCAAACGCAGGGTTTGAGTTCTTCACCCCTCTGAGCTGCACAGTTTCACATCCCTGATGAACACCACAAGGGCGCTAGTAATTTTCACGTCAAAAAATGCTCACTGTGAAAATGTATTGGGAATTTAGCCAGAAGGAGTTTTTATGTTAATTTCTAGATGGAGATAGGGAAAGAGAAATACAAAATTAAGCCATTTCAGAGACCAAATAGTCATCAGAGTCATTTTTGTTTTCTCACAGGAAAATGAGTCCCCAGATGTTCTCAGTGGTATCATAAGTATATAAAAGATTTCTGATTTGTAGAAAGACCTATGGAATTGGGGTTTTGGAGAACAGGAAATTAACAGAGGTAGGAAAGAAGAAAAGATAAAGATTGCTCCTACGATGGTAGATCTCCGCTTTGATTGAACAGGCGCTCGGCTTAGAAATCACACATCATCTAACCTACCAGTGACCGTCTCTTACATCAGGGGTGGAGAATCTATGGCTCAAGGGCCAAACCCAGGCCCTTGCCCCTTTTTGTACAGTGCACAGGAATGGTTGCTACAGTTGTAAATGGTTGAAAAAATCAAAAGAATAATATTTTATGATACATGAGAATTTCATGAAATTCACATTTCATTATCCATAAATAAAGTTCTCTTGGAACACAGCCATACCATTTGTTTGAGCTACCTATGGCTGCTTTGGTGCTACCAAGGCAGGACTGAGTAGTCACAACAGTGACCTGACGGCCCATAGAATCTAAAATATTTACTATCTGGCCCTTTGCAGAAAAAGCTTGCTGAGCCCTGGCCTAGGCGGTCACTGCAATCAGAGAGATAATGTACCTGCGAGGACTTTGGAAACATCGTTCACCCTTCTATCCCCAGTACCCATCATGTGCCCTTCACAGCATGTGCACTAAAGGAACGGAGGCAGAAATAAGCAGAGGAGGAGTAAGTCTCCCCATGCATTTACCTTTCTCTTGCAGATAAAGGTCAAGTCATCAAGGCTTTCTCCTCAGATACAACGGACATGCATGATCATTCGATGTGACCCCAGAGCTACCTTTTTTTATCAACACCACTTCAAAACCCAGTAGGAAGTAGGTAATGTAAGCATTTCCGAAGACTACAATTGTGCAAGTGGTTAAGTTTCCAAGAGAACTTCCTAGTACCTGTCATCAGCCAACTTTAGCTTGGGTCACTCAAAGCTGTAGCACTGAGAATCTGAATAATGAAGAGCAAATGTACAAGGATTAAATTTCAAACCTGAATTGTTTTCCAGTCTTCTTTAATAAGCCTCCCTAATTAGCTTAATTCCAGTGAGCCATTTAGTGAACCATGGTATTAGGCACCAGAAAGGCTGAGGGGACAAATGCAGTGGATAGAGTGACAAACTCAAAGGGTCATCCCTGACTTAGAGTTCTGAGTAATCGGAACAGGCAAGGTTTCTCCAGTTTCTATCCCTATATCTGAGTTGAATATAATCTGCAGACAGATCAGGTAGAATAGGAAAGTCAATGAACTTCTTTAGTGGCCATGAGGAATCAATGGTGTTTACTATGCCTGAGGTCTCAAAGATGAACATGATTCCTGTCTGCCCTCAGCCTGAAGTCTGCACAGAGATGCAGACAGAGAATGACAAAGCAAAGGGATAAAGGCTTTGGCGGAGGCATGTGTAAGGTGCACTCAGAGGTACCTTCTGACTAATGTCCTATCCTATACCTATCTCCCACCACTTCCAGCCATGTGCCCACTCTTTGTAATGCTGAGCATCACTTCTCACTAATGACATTATTTTTTTCTTCTGGACACCCAGATTTTTCCTCACCGTCCTCTCCCAGGGATTCTACATCAGGAGAGGGAAGACACTGGCCACAATGGAGAAGAGAAGAAGAGAGAAACATAGAGGCTGTCAGGGAGACATAACCACTAGGAAATACGAAAGGAGAATAAAGGATATTTGTTTTTTATTGTTTTCAAATAATTATGTTACTGATAAATACATTCTCCCTTTCTGCCTTTAAAGGTTTGTCCAGGGAGGTCAGGAGAAAACTTGCAGAGGAGCCTTAGAAGATGTGTAGGAGGTGTCCAGGTATGTGGGGCTTGGGGTAAAAGGACATTTCAACAAGCCAAGACTTCCCATTTGAGCCTCTCAAGCTGACAGTAGACTCTGCCAGTGTCTGGAGACTCAGTTCTGGTTTCTGTAGCCCAAACATTAACAGAGGTTGTGATTTCGAACAGAAAAAAAAAGAAAAGAAAAAACAGAGAAGAGGTAAGAGATGATGGCTTCATTAGGGAGATGATATTTGAACTGAGCTCCGATGAATCAAATCATTGCTTTGGGGTCACCTCCTCTTCCAACGTGTATTGTCTGCACCTGTCATGCTAAATGTCATATGCTGTGTTGTTTGCACACATGTCTTACCTCCTTGAGTCCCAGGTTAAGTTTGTGCTTTCTCCACCAATACCAATCCCATAGCCATGAACGAAGGAAGTATTTAGTAAGTGCTCATTGAATAAATGGTATAAGGAACTTAATTCATCTTTTCCTAGACAATCCAGTTGGGAGGGGAAATGTGAAGCCTGTGGCTGAGAGTCATGAATAATTAGCTCTCTGGCCCTGGCCCCACCTACATATGAGTGTATTTGTTACATATTAACAAGCTCACCATGTCTGTGATTATCTACCATTAGCCAAAACTGCTTTCTAAAACATAGGCATGAATTTGGGAAGAGGAACTGAGCAGAGCCATCATAATGACTTAGGCAATGGGGGACTAAGTTTGTTGACTTGATCCAATGTTTCCTAAGCAGCTGCAAATGTCCGACACTACTGGTCACCACGAGAAACAGAGAGCACATTTGGAGTACTCAGGACTCCATGCAGGCTCCACTTGTCCTGGCGTCAGAGACTCTTCATTGACTTTGCTACGTCCCAGGGACTATGCTAAGTGTTTCATTCACTGAATCCTCACAACTGTCAGGTGAGTGTTATTTTTATCCCTCTTTTACAGATGAAGAAACTGAGGCTCAGAGAAGTTAAATACCAGCTGCCAAGTGACACAAGCTGAGATTCAAATCCCATTCTCCATGATGTGAAAACTCACACTTAATACTTTGCTCTCTTCCTTCCCACTTCCCAGAGTTAAAGTAGCCTGGCCACAGACAGAAAGGGTAATAATGTAAGGTCACTGATCTCAGGGAAAGTTGTTCTCAGTCTTACCAACTCTTCTCCTCTCAACATTCCCCACGCACAGTGACTCAATATTGTGGCTGGTGAAAAGAAACTGAAGCGCAGGAATTTTATTGATTATCACACCTGTGTTTTCTGACAGAGGAAATAGAATATCCCACATCTTCTAGACCTAAGAGCAAACGTTCCTAAAAAGTTTTACAGCTTGATTTGGTTTAAATGACACTGCACTTGGCTCTTCCATGAAAGTGTAACAGCCCTGATCTTCAAGAATTCTGGCACCATAGCAAGGGGACTGTGAGCCCTTGGATTTGATCATAGAGACAAAAATATCGCACTTCTTAAACTCAGGTTGAGGGAGATGCATGCCTTTGGGGTAAAGACGGGGTTCATTCATATGGGAGGCGGTGATAGCCTAGCTTGTAAAACAAACCTTCTGAACTGCAGTATTTATCTTTAAATAAAAGCATAGCTTCAGTTTGTTCATTAGATTCCACATATGAGTGAAATCATACAGTATTTGTCTTCCTCCAACTGGCTTATTTCACTTAGCAATAACAAGCAAAATAGAGACAACTGATAGATAGAGAGGAGGCTGACAGCTGAGGTGGGTGGGTTAAGGGGTGGAGGGATTGAGCAAAGAGGAAAAAGGACTTGTGGACATGAATAACAGTGCAGTGATTGCAGGGATACATGGTAATGAAAAAATACAATAAAATAAGTTTATAAAAAACGTAGCTTCATTACTTACTTATATTGTAACTGAAACTAGATTAAAGAAGTGCTACTTGATAAGGTCCTTGAGAAGTAGATATTGACTAAAAACATTTTGGCAACTAACATGTAAATATAAATAGTTTCATGTAAATAAGCACCCCTAGAGGAACTTGAGTGTGCTTTCACTAATAACCGTGTGGTCAACCCTCTCTGCCTAAGAGCACAGAGGTTAAAGAAAAGTTTTGTCATTTTGGGGTGATCATAGATTCTGAATTAATGAGACTTTCCTATTATGATTTAAAAAACGGAAGTGCAGACTGACATCAGAGAACACACAAAGAGGAAAACATAATTCCGGAATGGGAGCTGGAGGGACTATCCACCAGCCAACTATAGAAAAAACCAAAGCAATGAAAATGAATCAATAGGTAGGTGGATTAAAACAGCAAAACTATGAGCTCCTGAGCACTACAAATTTGCCTGGGAAAAAAATCTGGTTCTTTGAGACACCATTTTGTAACCATGTAATGAAGGGCACATCCGATCCCACGTGTGGGTGGAAGACGAGGGCTCAGGGTGACCAGGCTTGTTGCCTGTGCCACGGGCAGGGCTGTCACCGCAGCCACTTCCATCTCTGAGCCAAATGGCAGGCAGGTGGGGACACAGAAGTGCTCTGAGGAGCCGACATTGCGCAACGTTAGAAACTGAAGCACAGATTTTATGGCCTTTTGCCCCCAGTGTGGTCCACAGTCACTCACAGCAACTGAGGCGACTTCCCCGGCTGTAAACCGAAGTGGGGAAAGCAAAGCTTTAACACTGGAGTGTGCAATGGTGTGGAGAAGCATTTGGCGATCCGGGAAAAGAAGCCAAGAAACACAGCTTTACTGACTTAAAAGGCAAATAAGTGACAAAGAAAAAGGCAAAATCTTAAATGGAAGGTACTCAGTTTCAATTATTCATGATTACAAAAAGTAGAAAATTGACAATTCCCCTTCATTTTGCTTGACATTATGATTTTTCTCTTAGATTTGAATAGTTACGCATACGTGATATTTGAATTGTGAGAATTTACTTCAGTATACCAGGAGGCCATGTGATAAAGAACTGGTTTAAGAAAAGGTTTCAGGGTCTGGCTCCCCTATTTTGCCCATGTGCAAGTCAGAGAAAGGGAATTCATCACTGTGGAAGGTGCTGCTATTCACCAGTATCTGGTTCTTGTCCACTTTAGGTTATAGGAGAGGCTTGCACATCTCCACCACCTTGAGGTCAAGTGTGGCATAGGACTTGTTCTGGACAATGAGATATGAGTGAGATAATACATGGGTGTGAAAGCTCTTTTCAGGATTTTCACAAGTCTAGAAGGAGGAGTATATTTGCAGAGGGCACGATGGCCCAAGCTAAATGAAAATGTTTTCTTTATTTTTGTTTGTTTTTATCAGAATTTATAATGGGTCATCTCATATGGTACATTTGGGTTTCTCATATGAAGACACTATTTGTTATCATCCATGAATAAAAATAGTCTTTTTCAAAACATTAAGCTTGTAATGGTTGGAAAAAAGATTCAAGGACATGGACAACTGTGTGGGGATTGCTGGGGGCAGGGGGTGTAAGGGGACAAAATGGAAATGGAAAAACTAGAATAAAGATTAAATACATTTTTAAAACTGTATGTATGCTGTTAATCACCAATGTAATTTTAAAACACTTTTAAAGACAATCATTTAATAAATAAATAAATAAAAATACCATATGATCTCACATTTAACAGGAACCTGATAAACAAAACAAACAAACAAGCAAAATATAACCAAAGACATTCAAATTGAGAACAGGCTGACAGTGATCAGAGGGGAGAAGGGAGAGAATTTCAGGGGAAAAGGGTTAAGGGTTTGCAGGAACAAGTATAAAGGACACACGGACAATAACGGTGGGGGGAGTGGAAATGGGAGGGAGATGGGGAGGGCTGGGGGTTGGGCTGGAGTGGGGGGAAAAGACAGAAAACTGCGCCTGAACAACAGTAAAAATAAAAAAGAATATATGTATATGTATATACATAAGTATATGCATATGTATATACATATACATATACATATATGTACACACACAATGCTGTAAGTGGTGGCACCCCTTTAGCAATGGCTCTCAGCTCCTGTGTTATATTGTCCCCTGCAGGGTGGCTGGGGATGAACAAAATCACAAACTGAGGAGGTCATCAAGGAGGCCGAGAGGAGCCAGCTTTTGTTGAGTGCTTCCAATGTGCTGACCACCCACACACAATATCTCGTTAAATTCTCACAGTTGAGTGGGGGAGGTGGTGTTATTCTCATGGTTCTGATGAAAAAATTGAGGGTCAGATTGATGAATGGCTTGGCTAACTAAGTAGACAAGACTTAGTGATGCTGCCTCTGCAGCAAGTTGATTCTGACTTAACCTCACAAAAATTATTTTCCTACATAAAATATCAAGCTATCTGACCAAACTGGTTCATATGAGAAATACTTGAATAGTTGCTTGCAAACTCAACATGAGGCGATTTTGTGATGTGGCAACTAAGAACATCAATGTAATACTGATTTACACTCTTGGATGTTCAAGTTCTACTAAGTACAGATCAAGCTTATTGATCTGATCACATCTGGAACACTATTTCCACATGATAGATTTATATCTCAGATATGTATCAGTCACTGCATTCTCCAAATTCAGAAGCAACGCCCAAGCTCTCTGAGTTGAGCTCTGAAAGCCCTCTTCATTTGGTTTGAAATAAGGGGAAGCATTCCCTCTCACCCATGCAGGTAGATGTGGAAACAGAGAAAACACATTTGCAGCTCTCTCCAGTGAAATCCTCACGACCAGCTTCTTCCTCTTTGCCCGATAGTGATAGGCTAATGCATATCCTGCGCGTGTTTCCAGCATGTCTCTCTAGGATGGGTCTGGGACGTCCATGTGGGAGCACACAGGCTGTGCACAGCATGCGCAGCTCCAGGGTGTACTGTTCCCACAGACCAGGCTGTGAGTGGTGCCCCCTGCGGCTGTGCAACTGGCAGCCCTATCAACATCCATTGTTCTCTTCTCTGCCTCTGAGACCTCTTCTGAAATTAAGATAGAAAAGCCTGTTTCACTTACTTCTGGGTATTCAACATTCTAAAATAAATGAATGACATTTAAAAATGCAATAACAAGTATAAGTTTATTAAAATGGTGAAGTAGAAATCATTTTATAAAAGAAACCATTGAAATAACTGGTGATGTAAATACTAAATGTAGTAGGAACTATGGAAAGTGTCAGTGTCATCAAATATTGGGAAGGATTTTATACAGAAGAGAGAAGAGACTGAGAAGTTTCATAGGAGATCATTAGGAGAAGAAGTCATGAAATGATTTTTGGCTCAGTAAAAGATATTTCTAGAACCAAAGAAAAATTAGAAATCCTATTGCAACTATTCTATGAGAAAGGACACACTTCACACCCATGTTATAGAAGACATGTCCAAAACTGGAACGGACCATGTTGGACGGCAGAGTTCTTTATCTCCAGAACTGACCAAACATTCTAGAGGAGATCTTTGTGCAGAGTTATATTGAAATAAATAGACTGTAAAGCTTCTCCTAGGAAACTCTAACTCTGTGTTATATGATGTTACATGCCCAGAGACCGTGATAATCCCTTCCGAACCTCCCCCAGTGCTGGAACAAGGACATCCCTTCACCTCCCTCTTGGAAGTGGCTTGAGGCCCTGCATTAGGTATTTGAACCAATCCTCCTATATGCCAACTTCAGTTTCTCTTAAGTCTTATGTAGCTAAGCAAAATCCGCAGAGAGCATGTAGTTTAGTAAAAGACATGTTTTATTTTTTATGCCTGGAAGACCCAAGAGTCACAATTTGAAAAGAGTAAGTATATTTGAGAAAAGTAAGAATAAAGAACCCAGTGCTGCTCTGTATGTGAATGAGCTTTGCCAACTCCACTGTTGCAGATGTGTCTGGTCTGGAATATTTTTCTGCCTCTTATGGTCTTAAACCAGAAGTCAGAAACCCAAAGGAGGGAGAAAAACACAAGACACCAGGAGTGACAGGCTTGTAGCAGAGGAGATCACACAGCCTGTGGAGGAAGCTGCGCTCCTGGGCTCGGCTATTGGTTGCTTTTTAGATATGCCTTCTAGAATTGCCACGTCTTATTTTATCAAAGAAGCTTTTAAAAAAGAGATATTTTGGTGACATTTTCCAGTTTTTAGAACACTATGCAGGCCAAACAAAAATGATCTGCAGTTAGAATTCTGCCCACTGGCTTCCTGCTTGTGACTGCAGATTAGAACTTCTCTGTCTCTGAAAAAAAAAATGCTTGTCTTTCAGAGGAGGGTGGGTGGAAAGCCCAGGCATGCATTTAGGTCTCCAGGTGAGCCCACAGATGCCTACTGGGCAACTGAAGATAAAGAAAAATATAAACAACTTCACTGATGGGAAGATCTAAGGAGACTCCATTAGGGTGATTCCCCCACATGAGATTGCTCTGCAGGATTTGAAAGCTGGAGGCTACCCCGCACTGTCCTGCTGGGGCTCCTGGGTGTTCGTTCCCCTCTTCATCGAGTAATACACTTGGGAGACCACAGGACTCTCTGGCAATTCTAGTCCCTGTAAGTAGAGAGTAGATTTTTTCCCAAAGGCAAATTAAAGTTCTCAAGGCCAAGTTTGAAGAGAAAGACATTCTTTGGAAGCAGCAGAGATCTTAGAAAGTTCAGCAGGTGGGGACCACCACCAGGAGACCCTGGTAATGGCTTTAATTCCTTGGATATTTTTTTCCCTCAGACTGGGTGAAAAGTCATACTTCCTATATAATTGTGTGTCTTTCCCCACCTGAGGTGTAACCCTTCAGTTCACAGTACCTCTGACACCAGCCCTGATTTTTGATGGGAGGTCTGACAGCTTGTTCATATTGATTTTAGCTTTGGTACAAGTTTGATTAAACAACAGAACTCTAGAAGCACAAAAATTCTTTTTTAAGAATAAATGTAGAAAGAACAGAGTTTGAGGCATGGTTAAATTGTAAAGGTGATGGATATAACATGCAGACATTATAATTGATTTTATAATTATGTGTGTTCCCTATAATTATAGGCAAACATAGATAGACAAGTAGTTGCGACCTTCTAGACTGAGAATAAATGTGATGAGCAACATCAGAGCTTATGTATTGTTTCCTACTTAGCTAATGCTCGACACACTCAGCTATTCAGAGAAATCCATCACCACGGAGAGGCAGCCACATGATGAAACAGCTGGCCAAGTCAGGCCAGATGGTGTCCAGCCTGACCCACGCCTGCACACAGATGGGTGTCAAACAAGGTCATCAGTAGGCCCTAAGCCATCCGATTTTCCTGCGCAGCGAAGGTCAACGATGCAACAAGAACCGTGAACACCTGGGTGAGAACATGCCGCTGCTCCTCCCCAGAGCTCCTGGGTCTTATCAGAGGACTGGCCTCCGCTAATGTCTTTGGGGCGGGCCAGCCCTGACTGAGTGACTGGATGCTAATGACTATGATCTAGAGGGTCACGCATCTGAGTATATATATAGTTGTCAATCATTTCTCAAATTTGGCACAACTGCATAGGCTGACAATTAGCCTGAATTGGCCTAAGGTGATATTTTTAGTTGCCCTAGGCAAATCAGGCAAGCAACCAAAAATTACCATGTATGGTGTGGAGTTAAAAGCTATATCCAGTTCCCACTGCCTGTGTAGTCTGCTACCTAATGATGAGTCCTCTGCTTTGCTTTCTGCGGTTTTTTGAGCAACCACCAGTCCTGGAGCTCATTATCAAAACGAGGAGTAACAACCTGTACTAATAACTCCAGCTTATTGAGGGAACTTGACAGACAGGATTTGTGATGATAAAACATCTGATTACAGATAAAGACCAAAGTGCAAGACTGCCCTGCTCTCTCCTTTGTGGATGTAAAATTTAGTTCATTACCATTACCTTCTGGAATAACATTAATTCCACCATGTACAAAACATTGAACAGCACTACTGGTAACCTTATCGAGGAACAGAGCTACTCATCAGCAATGGACATAACATTCAGCCTGCCTTTTTAGTAACTGGCAACAGCCTCAGTTTAACAGCCATGGAAGTAATGAAGTTTTACAAACATGCACAAGAAAATCTATAAAAGTTAAAATCCATTGCATAGATTGCCAGTATTCTAATAGTGTTTGTGTGATACTGATCCAAATGTCTACAAATCTTGTAGGATGAAGAGTTTAATTTCTATGTAAAAATTTAATAATCTATATAAAAACCAAAGACACATAAAAGGAGAGAATGTTAGGATCAGATTGAGGACATACACAGCTGTAAGATTTGCTTTCTACACCTCATGCTAAATAAACTCTTGGAATTCACTTTCTTTCACCATTTTGTTTTTTGCTACTTATTTCTTACCCAGCCTGTGTAAAGTTCATTAGAATAATAACACCCTTGACTCTAATGCATCCAAAAGTATGTACATGCAAGAAAACATGTTTTGCCTGTTGAAATCCAATTATTTCTGAATTGGAAATTAAAACCTACTAAACAACTTATAATTCTGTGCATGTATTGACATCAATAACCTTAGAAATATAGATTGTTTATATTGCCAGATACAGAGATTAACTTTTTATTTATTAAATATTAATGGAGAACACACCCAGAGCGAGGTTACTCCTGTTGTCTAAAAGTTGCATTTTCCAAAACACATTTCACTCTGTAATAAAGACAGCTTTGAATTAAAAGTTTCATCTTTCCATCTTAAAAAGGATCTAAGAAGTATATGTGTGTGATCTTGATCTTATGACAAATTCTTTCACATCTTTTTCCTTCAGAAGAAAGCTTCCACCAGGAATTTGTTGGCAATCTCATCCAGCACTTCCTTAGAAGCACTAACCCTAACTCTCCACTACCACCAGGCAGCTGAAGCTGAAAACCACCAGTTTCAATAAAGCTCACCCTTCCTGACGATTCTTTAATGGTTAGGGATGGAGAGTAGTATCTGTAATTTCCCTATCTGAGAGACAGTTACTGGAACATGGTGACAGGGCAAAGAAAGAGAGGGGATGCGGGAAGAGGGAGGTGAGGTTGCAACTCACCATCTAGGAGAGAGTCTTGCCCATCCAAGAACATAGAACATGTTGTTACATACAATGCCCAGCACTTCCCTGCCATAGGGTACATGCTTAATAAATGTTTCCTTCACTTTCCTCCTCTAATTCTACTTCATGTCAATATAGCATTTTAAAGAAATGAAGTGTGTTTACATGTATTATCTTACTTGACCCTAAAAACTCCATTTGGAGATAGGTTTTATTTTGTTTGCAAAATACAGACCATCTGAAGGGTCAGAGCTATAAAGCCTTAGGTCACACAGCTAGTAGACTTTAGAATCCATTACCCAGATTTTCTGATTCTAAGGGTCACTCTCCTTTACAGCTCCAAGCTGCAAGTGGTCTGTAACGTGTACCTGCTCCCTGTCTATCTTATTTTAAAATTTTCTTCACTGAACATCTTCATACCTGCAAATCATTTATTATCTCCTTGTGTTTCCTTTTCTGTTTGCATCTCCCTCTCTTCTCATTCTCAGTTTGCAAAAGTGTTATATGTATAATGTTATAGGTCGATATTTAAATGAATGAATGTGAATGACATCAGTTCAGGGAGTGAGGTCAACCATATTATAATATTTCTTCTAACACAAGATTATACAGAATCTTGAGCTCTTCAAAGTTAAAGATATCCTACAAACAAAGCCCGTTTTATTCTAGGCCTTATTTTTCCTTTTAGTGCTTTTGCTAAAATACCAAACACAATTTCCATTTTGCTTGTGAGATAGAAACAGTTGTGTGGCTATAGCTATTATTGTGCCATTACCATTCTGAAGTGTTGATTTTGTGCTTCACATTTTTCCTGTGTTCTGAACTTGACATCCTATCTTGAATTTTTATTTTGCTCTAATCATTTTTTGAATTTGAAATCTTCCTTTTTACTTGGCAATTTCAGTTGGAACACTACATTTGAAAAAAAATGTTCACAGTAAAACTGAAGGTTAAATCAGTTTTATTCTGTAAACAGTGCCTAAATTATCATCTCTTTCCATAACAACTCAATTAATATGTTAGAGCAAAACTGAAAAGCCAAAAAAAAAAAAAAAAAACCTCACCCAAAAACATGCAGAAAACATAGAGCTAGGGTGACACCTTCTGGCGTATAACAAAATGCATTTTGTCAACAGCAGCAAAAATTAATTCAGACAATGGTCCTCCTGGATAGATTTTATTCCAACAAACCTGTTGTGTGAATATCTGGTATGTGACAGGCATGGATCTACTGATAGGGCAAGGTATGATCCTTATACTCAAGAACCAAATCACCCCCTGGTACAATAAGGTCATACAGTTATATTTCCTTGAGACTTAGAGACACAGTTTATTTTATTATAAAATACATAAACTGTTGAATGAATGAATGAATGAATGAATGAATATGAATGACATCAGTTCAGTGAGTGAATTGAACTAGATTATAATATTTCTTCAAACACAAGATTACACAAAAACACTATTATCTCTCACTGGATTGTTGTAATGACCTCCTTAGTGGTTTTCATCGTCTATTCTCTACACAGTGGCCTTAGTGATCTTGTTAAACTCCATGCGGATCACGTATTTTCTTGATTGCCTCCTGTGGCTGCCAGCAGTGGACAGTGAGTGAATAGCTAGTGGTTGCATCTCAGCGTCTAGTGAGGCCTCCTTCTAGTCTGCCTCCCTGCATTGCAAATGCTAGAAAGCCAAGTTCTGTGGTAAAATCAAGTTCTCACAATTACAGGCACCCAAGCCAGGTTTAAATGACAGAAGTTAATGGGGCCATCTCCCTGCCATTTGGCCATCGCTGTGATAAGCAGTATTGTGGAGACCTATATAAGGAGTATTGTGCTTTGATGTCTAGTCACTAACTCTCGAATGGCGAGAAGCAAATGTTGTATTGCTAGTGGTTTGCTAATCCTTAGATGGTAGCCAATTGCTCCTCCGAAGTCCTCACTTTCTTGGTAGAAGCGGAGACAGCAACTCCCCTTGGCAGGCACTTTAAAAGCTTGTTCTAGGAGTCGTTCCTGAAGGTCCAGCCCAGGTCCCATCTCTCTGTCCTGTCCAGTGTTGTTTGAGCACTTATTCTCTGTATAAACCGCTTCCTGCTTTATATGGTAGAAGGTTTTTACTTCTGTAGCCAAACCCTAATGGATACACTTTGCATTTATGGATACAGATTTTTCCAGACTCTGATTTAAAATCTAAATATTTCTGCTGATCTGCAGGCTCTCGGCTACCTCGCTGATGTCATCTTCTGTTACTCCCCCACTGCCTCATTCCATCCGAGTCACACACCTTGTTCCTCCTGAAACACACCATGCATGCAACCCAGTAAGGTAATTAGTATCCCTGACTTACAAGCAAGAAAACGGAGGCCTACTAAGGTCCAAGGTTGGCACAATAGTGAAAGGTAAATCCTAGACCCTAGTTCTGTCTGGTTCTACATTGTTATTTTGCTTAAAGGAAAATGAAGAAAAGCCATCTCACCTGTTAGTGAGGTCAAACAGCCTCCCAGGTAGAAGGAACACACGAGGTAAACCTCCAAAAGTACAATGCTGGGACCAGGCAAAGAACGGAGGACAGGACGTGCTCGGCTCAATGAATAAGCTGTGAGGACAGTGGTTCCATAAAGAAAGAAACATGGGTCCTCTGGACCTTTGTTTTTATCGATAAAATGGGTTAAATTTTGGCTTTCTGGATTAGTTACTAAAATACAATAAAAATACACACACACACACCACATACACACACCCGTCCCATTATAAACAATGGCAAAATCAACTTAATACATAACTCCATCATGCAATACAAATAATCGGCATGAAGGAATTGCATGTAAACACAAGGTGGAGGAAGGTTTAGATTCCATATTGTAACAAAAGGGACACGATTGCTTATAAGCAACATTTTCCATTTGAGCATATAATTAAATAACTTATGTGGCAATTAAATTGCATGCCAATTACATAGAATTGCAAGCTTTATAAAACAAGTGGAAGTTATTACTGAAGTGCATAAATTGCTTTTTTTCTACTAAGTTGAATTGACACATTAAAAATTAATACTGACCTTTCTGTATTTAGAATATGAGTCAAGCTCTTAAAAGTTTTCAAGGTAAAGTTTAAATAAAGTTAAGAAAGTTCTCTGCTTTTTAAAATCCAAATAAAATAATAAAGGAAAATAAGTATTTTAATGGATTAGTTTTACTTTTATGTTCTTGGGAATTTTTTCTTTTCTTTTCACCATCCAAAGTAAGGTTTTCTTTGGAGCAAGATGGCAGGTACCCAGAGCTAAATTTCAAAAGCACATTAAACCAACTTTCCCATACTTGATACAAATGCCAAATTTTCAATTTACAGTGTATGTACACACATACATATACCTCTGTATTCTTCTCTGTGTATGTTTGTATGTAAAACTTGGCATACAAAATTTCACAGCTAGGAAAACCAAACCAATCATTGTAATCCTTTATGCCTCAAACATCTGAGTGCCTGCCCTCTACTATCACTGGACTAGAAGTTTAAATTCTAGGGCAAAAACAAGGTAAATCAAAAGAGGAAAATATTGACTCCTGATCAACAACTGCTTATTATATAAGCTTCGGCCATCTTACCTTCTTCCCCATCATGTGGTTTATAGCAATTTGCTTTCACAAATGGTTTGAGTGACATCTGGTGAAGAACTGCACCCACATTCCACCTACCTCCCAGAGGGAGAGATGCCTTACTCATCTTCTATGTACTGTGCACAAAGGTACATACAGATCACTTTAAAATTAATCAAATGATTCATTTCCAAATGTGTCTGCGGAAAGAGGAATACATGAGGAATAAATAGCATGGACAGGAGAAGCAGCAGCAAAGTTCTGGATCTGAAGGGCAAATGAGAGGAGAAAGCTGAGCTGCACCCATTACATTTGATTGTCTAGAGCTTGGGCAGATCAAGGGAAGAGATAAAATAAAGCTAGAGTTTGGGGGTTGATTATGGGCTTGATACAAGGTTAGGTTTCATTGACTGATTTTGTGGAAGGATGGTGGTTCAAGGTAATTGGGGGTTTGTTGGTGACCACCAAGGCGTGGTGGAGTGAGGGCTGGCCAAGGCCAACAGACTGAGAAGCAATGAGGCATCAAATGAGTGGGAGGACTGAATGAAGTCAAAGAGCAGGTATAATTAAAATAAGTAAGGGAAAAGGACTTGAAACTACCTCTGCTCCGGAAGCTTATTTCTCCTTTTTCTAGTCACTTTAGAAAGGTGAGTCAATTTATATTTTCCCAGTCCGCACAACCTGGGGGCTAGAAATGAGGCAAACGAGGTCCATGCCATAGTAGCAACAAAAATTCTAGGCTTCCAGGGTGTCCAGGGTCTGAGTCAGGGTTCCGGCTCCCGGAGCCCGAGTCACAAGAGAAATCTTCCCCCAGGCTATCTAGATCAAGTCTACTTTCCCTGGCACTGTGGCTCCAAGAACCTGAGTGCTGCTCACTTCCTAGGGTGCACCCCAGTCCCTAGGCTGCCTCTGGCACTCCCCCGGGGAAAATAAGCAGTGCTAGGGACCCCCTGGTTGCAAATTTCCTATTCCTTGGTAAAATCATTGTGTTCTGACATTTTAATTTTAAAGTGTATTGTGAGTACATTTTCATGCAGAAATTAAGGTATGTTCCATAACTCAGTGAATGATAAATATTAATTAATTTATTCAATAACAATTTCCTAAGTTCCCTCTGTGTGTGAGGCACAGAAATGGGTTCAGGAAATGAAAGGTACAGTCCCTGCACTCGAGAAATTTATACCACTCTATTCAGGAAAACAGGCAAATAAATAGCACATTGCTATAGTGTAAAGTGTGTTTGTTTCTCTTCAGAAAGTATGTGTATGTGCAGACCCATCTTCTTCCAAAAAGAATTTAATACCCTTGGCAGGGTAGCAGGTGTTCAGATGTATTCTGGGAGCAGAGAAAAGTCTGCCTAACTCTGGGTAGTGGTAGTCAAGGAGGACTTCCTATAAGAGGTTATCATATTGCCTTATCATATCATGAGGCCTGAAATTTTATGTGCTGCCTTAAAGGCTCTGCTCCTAAAGGAAGAGCAGCAGGGAGAATGGGAGGAGGACAAGGGACAGAGCAGCAGCAGGGTACGAGCCAAGGCTAAGTTAAGGAGCTTTTGCAGTGTTCTTAATGACCTCTAAGGGCATTTGTTGAAGTTTGCAAATGTCTAGACCCCATACTACCCCAGGATCAGAATGACAGAAGGTATGCTTTGTGAATTTGCATTTTAAACAAGCACTCCAAGTGAGTTTTATGCATAATAAACCATCTGAAAATCACTGGCCTACAATATGCTGGGTGCTAATGCCAGGATGCTGTCCAGTTTAACTCATTTATTTTTCAAGCTCCCAGGTTTACCAAAGCAACAAAGGGTAGTAATATTTTAAGGTATTTACAAACTCAGGGATGTGGTGCTTCTGGGATTAATCTCAAACATGAGCAGTTCTCTGTGATGCAAAATGAAGAAAATAACAAAAGACAAGCCAATAATCATGGCAGCTAGCCTTTACTGAGCACTTAACCTTAAAAAATCAATCAATTGATAAAAACAAGGCTTAGCTGTGAATTTCCCTACTCTCGCCAGATATGCCCCCCACAGCGAGAAAGGCTCTCCACCCACTTCATTCCTCTAAGGGCTGGACTGATGACAGCCCATCCTGTCCTCAATTTATTGAGTCTTTCCTTTCTGCCAGCCTATGAAACTCTTCAACCAAACCAATCACCCCCTCGACTCCATGGGAATCAGGGGCTACCCTACCCTCTGGTTATTACAAAGCCTGCCACCTACAAACCCTTATTTATTCTGCTCCCAAGAGTAATCCCCATGTGGCCTGCCTCCCAGCATCCAGTGCCTTCTTCCCCAGGCTCTGTGTGGCTAATAGCTGTTGTCAGTCTCATCTGACCAGTGTTGGGTGTTGTGTGTTTGGCCATCTCACAGTGTTTAGGATGCAGGTCCCTCCTTCACCAACGGGGTGGACAGGAGTTGATCAGAGCAGTCATGTTACTTGAGCTGTGAAGGATGAGAGAGATCCAGGTAGGTGGAGAAATGAAGAAAGGCATGTCAGAGCAGACTTATAAAGGAGGAGAATGCATTTAAGGAAAGACAAGCAGGTTGGTCAGATGGGGTGTAGTGAAGAGTGAGGCTAAAGAGGCTGGGCCTTTGTGCAAAGCTAAGGAGTTTATGTTTTTTTCCTAAAACACATTAAGGGATTTTAATCAGGCATTTACAAAGATCACACCGGTAGTGTGTGACCAGTGGATTTAGAGTGGGGTAAGGCTAATGGCCGAGCAGTCAGTAAGGATGGCATCACGGGAAGCCAAGCAGGAAGCAACAAGAGAGCAGACCCAGGCACTGGCATGAGTCAAGCTCTGTACGTACAAGAACAACAGAAGCCATTCAGCCTCGTGTCCGGCCGGATGCAGGGCCTGGAACATGGGAGAAGGAAGGGCTGAGAATGACTGCTGGACTTGCGTAACCAGGTACCTGTTGTCGTCATTCACTGAGATAGGAAATAGATGAAAAAAAACAGGTTTGTGACTGGGAAGCGTTGAATTCTAGACATACTGATATTGAGAAGTTTGTGAAACATCCAAGTAACTCTGAGGCAAGAAAGTTAGAATAGGGAACAAAGGCCTCAAACTCTAACCCTCTCCTCTGTCTTCTGAAATATCACAGACAAGACCTTCACTGACCACCTGCTTCCCTATGTCCCCCTCTCCAATTTCCTGTAATTGGGAGGACCAAAAAGAAAGAGCTACCTGGAGAGGAGACACAAAGACAAGCTGCATCAGCAGTCACCCCACCAGCATCAGAAGCAAAGGAACCTTATTATGCACCCCCCACATTGAAGAAAAACCTTCCACCCAGACCCCATTGGGTTTCTTGTTCTCTGAGGTCACCTGCTCTCACTTCTCCAGTGTGTACTATTACTTTAATAAATTTACTGTGTGTTGCTAAATCCTTCTGTCACACTCTTGAATCCTTTCTTGTTCTCTGATAAGAATTTCGATCAGGTTGAGGCCTCTCTTGGCCTCCCCAGGTGCCGCCCTGCATCAGTTTCCAGCGGGCAGTCCATACGGTCCCTAGAAGATGCTGGAGACAAAGGTTTGAGAGCACAAAGGCGATCTGATGCCTGGGTTGTGAGGCCAGCTAAAAGAAATGTTTAGAGGAAAGAGGAAGTACAGTACACCAAACCAACATTTAACACATGATCGCGAGAAGAGACATTTGCAAAGAACACTGAGAGTAACCAAGAGTGTCAACAGAATGATGTTCTGAAAGTCAGGTTGGGAAAGAAGTTGAGATGTTTATATTTTTATGTAGAATATGAAGCTATAGGACTCAGGGGATACGTGATACAGGAGATTTCATGAAGAGTTTAGAGCAAGGGAATTCAGAAAAAGATAGAGAAATTATGCTTAATAAGAAGGGTCATCACTTCCAGTGAAAGAGTAGATTAAGACAAAAGGATAAAAATAAATGTGTAAGTGTGGATAGGATTAGTATTTTCTTCATTGTGAAAAAAATTCCAGGTAAACTGTTTACCATTAGGTAGAACAAACTCTGAAAAACAGTGTTCCTCATTTGGTTGAGCAGCAGGATGACGATAAAATGTCAAGGAATTCCCCTACTCAATAGTTTTCATTTATGTGGAAATGTAGTTAGATAGATGTAGAAGAGAACATAATCTGTGAGGCACTTGGAAGCTATGGTGATAGCTCTGTAGGCAAGAATATGTGAAACCAACTAATAAACTCAAAACTTACTCCAGAATAAAAGAAACTGCAAGAAATGTAAAAACTCAAATTACATGGATAAACTGTGAAAGAAAATAATGTTTAGTGTTAAGTCCTAAGCAAAATAATATTTC
>CM052542.1:50088097-50099197 GCA_028533065.1 Trachops cirrhosus
GACCAATGAATGCACAAATAAGTGAACAACCAACTGATGGCTCTTGCTCTCTCTCTGTCTCTCTCTTTCAAACCAATTTGAAAAAACGGCTACTAAAAAATGTTGGCTGAGTTTGAATAGACTAGTCATGGGACTTTTAATGTGTCCTTTTACCTTCTTCAACTCAGGTGACTGATCTATTTATCTAACTTTATATGATTCTAAGGTCAAAGCAAACAGGAACAGAAATTCATCCAGTCAGGACGTGACATAATTCTTGTTGATTCCACAGGTTATTCTCTACTTTGTATCAGGGACAGCACTGGTGACTGGTGGAGTAGCCCTTAGGCTACAGGCACCAACAGGGCAGTAAATATATTTGGCTCAAAACTGGGACTAGACTAGAACTGGAACTACAAAGAGATCCACAGGGAACAGTGCAATGCTACATAACCATAAATATGGTAGTTAATACATAGAATTTGGCTATTAACTAAACTATATAAGAGACTGTGCAGTGTTATGTCAGCAGGATGCTTCAGCTCCTTCTGTAGAGGAGGGATAATTATTCTGCAAAAGGCAGATTTAGATAAGAGATGGAGGAAGATGGAGAATGAGTTACTACTGCAAGATCTGACACTTCCCGGCATTCTGATCCTTGTAGTCCAGAGGATCCGTGAGGTTGTAGGTGAACTTCCAGGTGCCTGTGGGATCCTTGAATTCCAAGCTGCTCACAGGGCTACAGCCATCGTATCTCTGGCCTGACAGGGAGGTGGGAGACGGGGCCAGGGAGGGTCCCACAGAGGGGCCTGAAAGGGGCTGAGAGCCAAGCCCCTCAACTAGGGCACCAAAAAAGAAATCTGACTTTTACAGAATAATTACTCTTTTATCTTTTTGTATGGGATGCAATTCTTCATTTTAAGATACATAACATGCTGATTTCTAGAATCATGACATTTTTTAAGTTTTTTAAACCTGTTATTTCACAGGATGCTAACCTATAAAATAAACAGTGAATGAACTTGAAAAATGCTAAAAGCAAAAACACTTCAGCCATGGCACATACAGACAGAAGTCAATGAAATTCCTAAATTATAGAAGTTAGACATGCTTTCTATTCACGTATCAGGCAGGATTCCACATTCAAACTAAATACATGACTGTCATTCAAGAGAACAAATAAGGTCAAGAGAATCAACCACATACTGTAACAACAGATAGGAGGCTGTGTTCTTATGAAGAAAAACAAGAATAAAATTAACAATCAAACCTTACAACATTAGACATAATATTGATGTCAAGATTTCTAAACAATCACTTCTTTATTTAATTTAGATAAAGATTTCCAGCATAGGACACTGTTAGGACGAGATCATTAGGAACTATGTACAAGTGA
This sequence comes from Trachops cirrhosus, assembly GCA_028533065.1. Taxonomy (NCBI): domain Eukaryota; kingdom Metazoa; phylum Chordata; class Mammalia; order Chiroptera; family Phyllostomidae; genus Trachops; species Trachops cirrhosus. The sequence continues at coordinate 50,089,473 of CM052542.1, forward strand.
AGTAAGGCAAGTGCAATATAAAACTAGAAAAGCTTAAGTTTTTCATTTCCTATAGAATCATTGCAGGTCACCACGTTAGAAAACAAAAGCAGATCATTCCTAATGTGTCAAATTTGTTTATTTATTTAAAAATATAACACACATCCCTATTGCACAAACAGATAATTCTGAATCTAATTTGCAATCAGACCAGCCCAGGAGTATCTACCTGGAGACTATGCAGCTAGTATCACATTATACCCAGAAAAGGCCACTGTCCTCACAGGACATGTGGATCAGTGGTAACTCACCATTAACACACATTTAACAAAATGTTCTAACACTTTGGTAAATATTGGAAAACTAACAAATGTGTCTGGACATGTTTATCATGACTGTCCAAGAGACTTGTTGATCCAGACAAGCTTTATTTGGACAAAGGATCTTGTTTAAACCAGGAAATCTTCAAAGTCTAATATAATTCTGGGCTCATCAGGAAGGAAAGAAACTTTATAAGGAGAAGTAGGCTTGGAAATCAAACTGTCTTATTTTTCATTAGAATGTTTTAGTCAAAGGTATGAAATCAATGATCAGGAACTTCAGGAGTGCACCCCAATGCTAATGACCACAACACTCTGCTTTCTGCTATGGCTGCTTGATCACAGGTGAAAGGCGTGGAGAACATTGCCAGCTATAACATGAATTGTGCACCCCACACCTAGGATCTCTAAAGACAAATCTTGTTTTTTAGTATAAGAAACTCACTGAGTCAAATGGATGGCAATTAAAGAAAGATTGTGTAAGTAAAACTGGAGTAAGAAACCTCTAATTACACAGGAAATGCATGAAAGTATTAATCATGATACGAGAAGAATCATTTTTCCAGTGGCCCCGCTGCTATGAATGATATTTTCATGAGCCTGGACCACTTTCTCCAATGGATACTGAGAACCTATGACTGGTCTCAACCAACCAACTTCCATCCCAGCTTGAAGGGCTGCTGCAAATTGCTGAAATTCCTCCTGTGTAAAAAAAAAAGGTGGGAGAGGGGAGTTTCTCTGTAGAGAAACATATGAGCTGATTTTCAAAAGCATAAAATATTTTCGGAATCTAAGAAAGCATAAAGAGTTTCTCACAAAAGTGTGGCTTTTGTCAACTTGTCCAGAACAATAAAAAAAGTAGCTCTCAATATTGTAACCATAAGTCCAACTTGTCTGAAACAGCATCAGTTTACAAAATACATACCGTCCTGAAGTAATTACTAATACTACATCCTTTCTCTCTCGAAAGTGTCCTGACATGGAAAATAAATGATGCTGCAGCCCTAGTTATCTCCTAGTGACTAATCTTTAATGCACACATCTAGTCAGATGACTAAGTCTAGCATTTACTTAAACCTTCACTCTGCCTGACTAGGCAAGTTACCCCAATCAGAATGACCTCTTTTCCTACCTTGGTTGATGAATAGAGAGCAAGTCCAATTATACTAGATTCCTTTGCCATGGTGTCCCGTGGGTTTATTTCAATAGGGCCTCTGCTGCCAACAACCTAGTATGAGGAACAACACATATACAGCTAACGATTCCTGCAAAAACGGTGTTATATTATGATAAAACTTCAAAATGGTAAAAAAAGAATACTTACTATTACCCGTCCTCCATATGACAGAAGATTCAAATCATTACTAAGATTTACATTAGCTAACATTTCAATAATAACATCAATTCCTTTTTCACCAACAGATTTCTATATAACATAAAAGAATGCAGAGTAAGTTAAGAAAACAAGTAAACAGACTACAAAATAGTTATCATTGTCCCATATATTACAGAAATGAGTTTAGAATAATATAAAATGCATATTTTTAAGACTAATAATGCAAGTTTTAAAATTATCTAATTATATAGTGATGATGTAATTCTAAGGTACGAGCCACAGTATCTAAGATGATAAAGATTTATACAAATTGCTATAACAAAATAAAATTTGTTTAGAATTTTCAGGTGCTTAGACTCAAACTTGACTACAAAATACTTTTTTCTTACTTGAAAATGTTCTATCTTTGAAACGTATTTTCACAGAGAAACATAAATACAAAACAACCCCCTACAGGCCTCCCATTTTTATTAAAAAGCAAAAGCAAACACTGACTGTTCAGCATTGGGGACTGTTCAGTGTGCACATTCAGTTTGGCTCTAAGTGGTTTACAATCAGCTCGGCGCACCAACTTCTTTTGTTTGGGCTCTCAGATGTTAGATCCCAACACCCAAAAGCAGCTCTCAAATAAGCTATACATATCTACCTTATATTCATTTTATTTTAACAAAAATAAACACCTGTGTCAGATACTGTGCTACATAGTGGGAGTTCAGAGACGGAAATGGGGAGCTCAGAACAAAGCTAGGAAGAAAGGTGGGAAATACACAGTCATAGCTGCAAGGTAATGGCTCAGCACTACATTAGCAGAAATAAACTGCATGTTATAATGAAACAAGAAGTTACAACTCTGATCACTTGCAATGCTCATAGAAAGTGCCACAGATGAATAGGAGGTTCTTGAGCAAAAAGAAGAAAGAAGAACATGAGGAAGCTACACATGAGGCAGAGGCAGTCCAGACAGAAGAAAGAGAAAAGTGACGAAGTAGGGACTGAGTTAGGACCGGAAAGTAGCCCAGCGGGCCTGGAGTATGTATCTGGGCAGGTGGGGGTCAGGAGGGAGAAAGAGGTAGCAGAAGGGAGGTTGTAATTTGGTGCAGACTGTGAAAGTACACTGAATGCCGTGTCAGAGGGTTTGGATTTTAGAGGAAAGGGTTCATTAATTCTTGTGCCAGGCACTGTTTAAGCTGGAAGTCCAGCAGGAAACCAGAGAGACAAACATTCCTATCCTCGTGGAGCTCCCACTTTAGTTATTTCTACAGACCTTTGTGGGGTTTTTTTTTCCTTTTTTTTTTTTTTTAAGGAGAACCAAATGACTCTGGAAATAGTGGAGAAGATAAAAGGCTATATTAGCTCAGCTATGAATAATAGTGAAGGCCGGAGAAGATGAAGTCTAAACTAAGTCACAGAGATGAAAGGAACAGAGAAAAACTGATACATTTGAAAGGCTCATCAGAGATGAAACTTGATATGATGAAGTGATCAACCTGATGGGTTGGCTGCAGGGAGAACAGTGATTAAAAGATAGGAATAAAAAATGAAATATGGGTTTCATCTTGGATGACCAGATGAATGGCAATGTCCAGCAGGCAGATCAGGCCAGAGAGAGTGCTGGAAACCCACATCCCACATGACATGAGTACTCAGTGAAGCCATGGGTGTATAAGAGACTGATAAGGTTGAAGGTCTAGCACCAGAGAAGATGAGAGACCAAGGGAAAAGCCTGAGGAACACCAACATTTGAGTAATATGAAGAGGAGGGAGACTGAAAATGCAGTTAGGGAAATGATCAGAGAACCAGTTTGTGGGAGGTGTGAGCAGGGTCGATTGCTGCTGAAAATCAAATGGGATGAGGACAGAGACGAGAGCAGCAGACTGCTAGTGAGGAGCTTGTCAGTGACTTCTGATTGGTAGTGAAAGGAGCTGGGGTGGAGACAAAACTGCAGTGGGAGGTGATGAGAGGCAAGGAATTAAAAACAGTAAGCACTGCTTTTCCAAGAAGTTTGGTGGTAAAGAAGGTGGGGACGGAGTATTAAAAGGTTAAGAGAATGCTTTTTGAGAGTGACAGAGACTAAGTGGAAGGAACCAGTAGAAGAGATAGATGCTACGAGGCCTCATAGTCTTAAATAATCAGATTACTGCAAAACAAAAATATATTCTTAAAATAACTAATCATTTTCCATTTTTGTAAATACTCTTAGAAACTGGTATCAGGAGTAAATACTCCATTAATTTTAGGTTTCCTACACATATAACAAAGGCGTGCCTTGACTCAGTTTTTTGGCAAGATGATTCGGTGGTAATAAACTCTCACTCATCTTTTCCTCAATTTGTAAATGACCTAGTTTACATAGTAATCAGTACCTGGAAAACTGTAATTCTTTCTCAACATTAGCAAGTTGTTTGAGAATTAGCAAAGTAATCAGAGTTTAGTAAATTGCTAGTAGAGCATAAATGGAGAATGTTAGAATCTGCTTGAATTCTATTTATTGCAGCAATGGGATATATGCAACAACTAATTAAATGCTATCTTACTACTTTGGATGAAGTAGTGATTATTCCTCCAGAGCATCCAGTTAACAAATAAATGTGATTCCCTAGGCTAGCCAAATCCAGTTTGTAATCTGAGGATACCTCACCTTCCATGGAAAAATTATACCAAAGAAATACTAAGAATACCTCACAGGTACTAATACAAAGCTACAGATTTACTTAAGCTGTGATGTGCATTAAAAAGTAAATTTTTACAGCTGTAAGACTTGAGAGGCTAAATTTTATTTGGTAAACACAAATAAGACAGAAATGAGAGTGAAGGTTTAAAATTAGACAACTCCAATTTTTAAATTAAAACATTAAAACACATAGGCATAAAAACATAAGCATTAAAAAAAACAACTTGAGAGTGGTTGATAAAAAGAACTTACAAAAAAAAGTAAGTCCTCTAAGGAACAAAATTTTACTTCTATAAAAGTGTAAAAAAATTTTACCTTAATTTTATCAATATAATTAACTTCTCTGTGATTAAACACTTCATGGGCTCCATTTTGCAAAACGGTGTTCCGTCCTTCTTCCGTTCCAGCTGTGCCCAAAACCCTTAAGCCATAAGCTCTAGCGATCTGGCACGCTGCTAGTCCTACCTGAAAAACAAATGTAACCCAATAGTTTTATTTGTTTTGGGGGGTGGTCCACATTTTTTTATTTGTCAATTATAGTTCACACTCAGTATTATTGGGTTGGCAAAAAGTTCATTTAGTTTTCTCCATAAAATAAGACATATTTTTCATCTTCAACAATAACTTTATTGATTTGGATATTTTCAGAGTGTCGGCTATCTCCCGCATGGTATAATATTGATCATTCTCAATTAATTTAATGAAGTTGATTGCTACCAACTTCAACTGCTCTACCTGACTGAGGAGCATCAACCTTCCCGTAAGAAATCTCCAGCACGAAACTTCGCAAACCACTTTTGACACATTTGATCAGTCACAGCACCTTCTCCACATACTGCACAAATCTTTTTTTGTGTTTGTTGCATTTTTACCTTTCTTGAAATAATAAAGCACAATATGCCAAAAATATTGCTTATTTTTTCCATCTTCAATATTAAAATGGCTATGCAAAAATTCAGCAATTTTGATACATTTTTTTAAATGCACACTGATATGACAGCTGTCACAATACAATCCAACAAAATTGTTTTGAATGAAGTCAAACAAAACAAAGTGCTACTAGAGCCATCTTATGGAAAAAAAAACAAACTTTATGGCCAACCCAAACTTTCATATTACTTTTAGGCATAAGGCACAGTGGTGAGACATGTAAAATAATTTAAAAGTGATCCCTCCAATAAGCCTAGTACCCACATGGCAGCATACATCATTATTACAGTATTACTGACTACACGAGGTCTGTGCAGAAAATATCCAGCAATGTGATAAGAAAAATAGAGATATTTACTGAAGACAATACAAGAGACATTATACACAGGAAAATGACACCTCAGTCCCCTTCAAAGTAGGCACTTTGGGACCTCACACAGTTTCCCCAATCACCATCAGCTGCCCTGTCATATTTTCTTGAATATCATCAATGATCTAAAATCTCTTCCTTTTCAAAGGTGATTTTAGTGTTGGGAAAAGCCAGAAGTCACAGGGTGCCAAACCTGGGCTGTAGGGAAATGGGTTAACCTGGGTGATATGATGTTTTGCAAAAAAACTCTGCAGGGGACATGAACAGGCACATTGTCATGATGAAGCTGCCAACCACCACTGCCCACAGCTGCAGCCTTCTGAATCATCCAAATAGTTTCCATGGAGGAATGTTCAAATGTAAGCAAAATTTGAGGCAGATTCCTTGCTTTACTCACTCAGTCATTTGGAATGAGATGGCCACACAGTACACATGCTCTCTCAATGGCATCTACCACCCTCACTGACTAGTATAGTGAAGTTTTCATTGTTCATGCATGTGTACTCCAGTCCACTCTCCTTGGCTGCCAGGCTACATCAATGTCGCACAAACTGTTCTTGTTATGTTAACAATGGTTGGGCTTTTTCCAGACAGACCTCATATTCCCTATGCCGGACTTTATATCGCTGTGACTATCCTCTAACTACCAATTTGTACTTCTTAATCCCTTCACCTTTTGCACGCAGCTCCACAATCCCCCTCCCATCTGGCTACTGTTAGTTTGTTCTCTTAACCCAGTAGTTTTAGATTGTTATATCCTTGCAAACATTTATTAAATATATATAAAGAACTAGGGTTCTTCTAACTCATACCCTATTGTTAAGGAACTTGAAGTTTAAATGAAGAAATAAGAATAGCTAACTTTTATTGAGCATTTATATTATACCAGGTTCCACACTAAATAATTTCTATGCATCTGTTTATTTCATCCTCACAAGAAACCTATGAAGCAGGTATGAATATTGTTCCTATTCTGCAATAAGTGAAACCTATAAAATGTAAGTAACTTGGGGAAAAAGGCACTTCCTTTCAGTCTGGCCACAGCCATCAGGTAAGCCTAGATGGGCGCTTACAAGTACATCCAGGAGGATGGAGGAAGAAGCAGTCCAATGTGATGCACTTTCTTCTCAGGGTGCACTGCTGGCAGTACTGCCAGCTCTACACTCCACAGGGACCCCCGCCCCACAGGCCCAATAAAGCACCCAGGCGGGGATACAAGGCCAAGCAAGGTTATGTCATATATTGGATTTGTGTGTGCCTTGGTGGGCACAAATGCCCTGTTCCTAAGGGTGCAAGCTATGGCAAGCCTGTCCATCACGATGTTAACCAGCTAAAGGTTGCCCGAAGCCTTCAGCCTACTGCTGAGTAGCGAGCTGGACGCCACTGTGGGGCTCTGAGAGTCCTGAATTCTCACTGGGTTGATGAAGATTCCACATGTAAATTCTCTGAGGTTCTCCTCATTGATCCATTCCATAAGCTATTGGAAGGAATCCTGACACCCAATGGATCACCAAACTGGTCCACAAGCACAGGGAGATGTGAGGGCTGACATCTGCAGGCCGCAAGAGCCAAGGCCTTGGAAAGGGCCACAAGTTCCACCACACGATTGATGGTTCTCGCCCTGCAGCTTAGAGAAGGTGCAATACTCTCCAGCTCCACCGTCACCACTAATATGTGTCATGTTTGTAAAATTCTTACCTAATAAACAATTTAGGACAGTCAAAAAAAATGTAAGTAACTTGCCCAGGTCACAGAGATGCAAACAGACTGGACCAACGCATACTGCAGAGCTTGCGTTTTTAACCACTGCAATGATATATTTACTTAGCAACTGTTTTGTACAAAGGTAGAGAGTTTAGAAATTATTAAAATATGTTTACTGACTTTATATTTTACATATAAAAATACTATATAATAGACATGAGGCCTCTATCATGTAAGTGGAAGAGACAGGTACATGGGCAAATTAATTTATTCATCTGTGTGACATTCTTTGAGCGTTTACTGTGTGCTAGACATGGTACTTCATGCAAGAAACTTACATTCTAAAGATGGGGGAAGATGATAAACAAATACCTGAACAAAGTACATTCAGAAAATAAAAAGTATGAAAAAAAATAAATAGCCTATTGGGTTAGAAAGAGATCGGGAAAGGGGTGAGTTAGGTCATCAGGAAAAGCTGCTCTGAAGAAATAATACCGAATGAAGTCAGGGACAAGCCACGTGAAGATCTGGAAAGTCGCAGGGAGAAGGCTGCAGGCAGCATGGTCATGGCTAACCTGTGAAGTGGGAATGAACTTGGGGTGTTCAAAAGAAAGAGGGACAATGTAGCTTGAGGGGCACATGGGACAAAGTGGAAGAAGAGGCCAGAGGGGCACAGAGAGGCCAAGACACTCACGACCTTGGGGGTAAAGGTTTGGATTATATTAAAGAGCCATGCAGAACTACCAGAGAGCTTACGTCAGATATGATCCGATTTAGTCTTTAAAAAGAACACTCTAATTATTTGAGAGGCAGAAAAGAGGGTTGCAGGGAAGTAAGGGTAGGAAGACCAGTTAGCAACTGATGTAATTGTCTAGATAAGAAGTGACACTGGTTTGGACCAACGTGGCCACAGGAAATGACAACAACAAGTTCAGATACAGTTTATAGGTAAACTGAAGGGCCTCCCTCACAGATTGTGGGATGTGAAGAAAAGAGAAAAATCAAGGATGTCTCCTAGGACTTTGGCCAGATTAACTAGGTAGATTAATGGGATGAGGAAGACTAGAGAGGATCAAGCTTGTGAAAGCATCAAGAATTCACTTTGGGCCCTGGCTGGCGTAGCTCAGTGGATTGAGCGAGGGCTGTGAATCAAAGCATCGTAGGTTCGATTCCCAGTCAGTGTACATGCCTTGGTTGCGAGAGGCAACCACACATTGATGTTTCTCTCTCTCCTTCTCCCTCCCTTCCCCTCTCTAAAAAAATAAATAAATAAAATCTTCTTACATTTAAAAAAAAAAAAAAGAATTCACTTTGTATATGACTCACCAAAATGGTGATGTTCAGTAATCAGCTCAATACGGGTATGGGCTCCAAAGAATTTAGAGCTGGCAATAAGAAATCTGAGGCTTGTCAGTTTACAGATGGTATGACCATGGAAGTAGATGAAAAAAATAAAAATAAACCAGGCTATTGGGTTGCCAGAAAAAATGTGCTTAATACAATATAAAGAAGAAATAAAAACATTTTAGAAATACAGAAATAAGCAATTATTTAAAATACAATAGTAGGCCCTGGCTGGTGTAGCTCAGTGGATTGAGTGTGGGCCTGCGAACCAAAGGGTGGTGGTTCAATTCCCAGTCAGGGCACAGGCCTGGGTTGCAGGCCAGTTACCAGCAGGGGGCGCATGGGAGGCAACCATACATTGATGTTTCTCTCCCTCTCTCCTTCCCTTCCCCTTCAAGGAAAAATAAATAAAAATCTTTAAAAATATATAAATAATCAAAATGCTTTTTAAAAAAATACAATAGTAGGCCATACATGTTTGATTACATGCTAAATGAATGGTACAGATAAATGGCACACACAGTTAGAGCAGCGTTTCTCCAACCTAGCACTTTTGACATTTTGGGCAGGATAATCCTTTGCTGTGGGGCTACCCTGCGCACTGAAGGATGTTCAGCAGAGTATCTCACTGCTACCCACAAGATGGCAGAGCCCTCCACCCAGATGCAATAAGCGAAGCGCAGATGTCCCTAGACACTGTCCACTGTCCCTGGACATGGAAGAAGGATGCTGGAACTTCACCCCTTGTTGATAACCACTGATGCAGAGGAAGGCAAAAATCACCATGGGCTGGGCATGACAGAAAAGAAGTAAAATGAAAAATGATGATAGAACCTAATAAAACTTGTAACAGTATCACAAACTCCCAGGCCTGAGATGGACCTTAAAGATGATATGGCATGTGGGCATGATAAGCCTGAACTCAATTGGGTTATGAAAGGAATTTGACTTAAGTGAAACAGCATGGAACTCACTATCTGATGAGTGAGAATACCAGACACTATGGGGTTAGCAAAGTCAATTTTTACTACTTAATTTGCAATTAGAAATTTCAGTTTAAAAAAAAACTT
>CM052542.1:50099697-50113979 GCA_028533065.1 Trachops cirrhosus
TGTGTTCATAAATTGCACATCAGTTTAAATATGCAACATAATCTCAAAGGAATTTGAATTAAATTAGAACAGAATGTACAAACAGAAGCAAGAAAAACCCAGCACTGTTTCCCTCCGACTGGGCAGGGAGGATCAGAAGCGCTTCACACACCAGGTTGCCGGTCTATCCCTGCCAGCCAAGGATTTAACAGACTCAGCCAGCTAGGAAAACAGTGTGGGTTTTGCCTTTAAAAAAAATCATGGTGAAGCAACTGGGCTTTTTACAAGAGGGTAAAAGGGAATGAAGAGATTTTCTCTCCCTTTCCTACTGAAATTTCAGAGTACAAGGTTAGCTCTCTAAAAGCCAAAACAATTTAAATAAATGTATGTTTAAGAGAGTCTTTAGTTATTTAGGGTTAAATTCAACTGCAAAATAGCCTCTTTGGTGAAGGTAAACAATGGAATCATTGACAAGGTACATTTGTCATATTTTCTCAGGCCCCGTAAGAACAATCTTGGCATTTTACAGGAAAGAGTCTGATCTGTGAAATCTTTCAGAACTGATCTATTTGAGGTCCGCAGGAAGCTGGGTGAAACGTTGTGATGCATCTATTCAAGGCACCGAACAATGGACTGAATTCTCTGTAGTACCTGGCCACCTTTAAAGGTAAATTCACATATTCAGAATGCCACTTACTATTCCAGACACAATCTACCGTCCAGAATACATAGTGCTCTGAAAGGGTTAACCACCTTCCTCAGGGTGAGCCACTGGCCCTAGTGTCTCCAAAATTTCTAAACCCTCTACTTGCAGGACAGAGGTCATATGGACTTTTTGCTAAATTCTGCCCTCAGAGGTCATATGGACTTTTTGCTAAATTCTGCCCTCAGAGCTCTAACTTTTCCTCTAAGCTCCTCAAAGGCAGGTTGACAGCCAGCTTCTTGAAGAAGTTTCTAACAGCTCTGCATTGGGTGACTTCGCTAAAGGGCTTATTTTATAAGTTCTGGGTACCCACTACCCCCCACCTTCCTATTAGCATTTTAAGGCATGAGCTATGGTGTTAAGAGAACAGCTGTATACTTTGCACTCCATGAATGTCATCAAAGCGCAGCAGGCAGGCAGCGGGGGGGAGATAGAAAGGACAAAGAAGTCAGTGTGGCTTTGCAGTGCTGTCTGGGGCAACACGTGTAACTCTTTAATGAGCCTTAGTTCTTTATGTAAGAAAGTACAGGATTAATATTCACCTTAAAGAACTGTTTAAAATTCTAAATGAATAGTCTTATAACATATGCCACTTGAAGGTAAAAACAAAGCCAGTTTATTTTGGTCCACACTCAACATGGGTGAAAAACCTAAAGTACACACATTTTGGTGGAGTACTCTGTTGAATTTATTAATAAAGAAATGCTAAACTAACAACAAAGAATCACCTTCAGAAGACAGAACTTAAAGAAGCTTTACTACATAAAGAAAAAATGCACCCCTGACTATATTTATAAATTTGGCTTTTAAAACTGACTTAAATGTGAAACCCACAAATAAATGCTCATTTAAAAATACAATTAAAACTGGTGGGTGGGCTGGAATGGGATAAAGGATAGAAACTGTACTGAATAAACTAAAATAAAAAAAATTTTTAAAAATAAAAATACACTTAAAAAAATACTTACTCCTCCACTAGCCCCATGAACCAGAACACTTTCTCCAGCTTTCACACGGGCGCTGCAAAAGAAGGCATAGGTTCATCATTTCACTGTAAAGATAATTAAGCTCACACATTTTAAATTATTCTCAAGGAAATTCTACCCTCGGTCCAGCTAACACTTGCCCAAAGAGGAAATTCATGGTGAGATGGTCTCCAGGCTGCAGAAGATCAAACAATGATTCTTCAGAGCTACAGATAAAAGAAAACCTTAACTGATTCATTTCTTCATTCATTCAACAAGTGTTTACTGGAGTCTGTTGTGTGCCAGGCACTGTGCTGGATGCAGGGTCACATCACAGTGCTCCTCCGAGAGGCTGCAGTCCTCGCAGGCAGGTTAAGTGGGGCCGCTGAAGCCAGAGGGACTGGAGTCCCTCACTGATTCCCACAGAAAGCATCTCAAAACAGGTTCATTCTAGCCAGTCTTGATTCTGTGGCATAGAGCACTGCCCAAGTGAACACGGCAGGTAGACTAGTTAAGAAAACATTTTTACTTTTCCATGCCTTCAAACATCAGGTTGCACCAGGCTTTAAGCTCTCATTTCAGAAAACAATGCTCAGTTAGCAATGATAGTGTGTAAGAAATACAATAAATCCTGTCACAGAGGTTCCCCTGTCAGCCCTAAAATGTCTAGATTTTCTGCTGCAATGACACACGTGTGTTACTTCTGGTTCACACTACCACTTTTCTAATACACTGAAAACAAGGAACGTGCGACGTGCGGCAAGACAGATAGGGGACCCTTTATTACTCCAGATGGACAGGTGCTAGCATCACAGGCCAGCGCTGTTGGGTGACCCAGATCTGACTCCCAGAGAGGAACTCCTACTTCCTAGAACAGTAGGGTGGGCACGCAGACATGATGTTCAGTCTGGGGGTGAGAACACAGCAATCTGGAGTTAGCTCACGGCTATGTGCCAGCAGCTTTGAGGCAAATGGCAAATGGCAGCTATGGGCAGGAAATGAAGCTTTCTCCAACCGTCTCGCTTGGGATAAGGGGATTGAAGGTAGTGAATTAAAGTGTTTCAAATGATAAACTGTGATAACTATTACTAAAACACTTTGACATTTTAAAAGGTAAAATACAAATGTAAGGGAACAGGATTAGTAATGTTATACTGTAGGATATGAAATACTTCCCAATGAATGTTTTTAAAAATCTTATAAACAACCCCTCAAACACTACAAGCACATTCTCCTGAGTCCCTGGGCCTGCAGTGGGTGGAGAATCCTCTGGGGGGATCCTCTCCTGGATCCCCACTGCTACGATCCTTCTATCCTTGTGTGGAGGCACTGTGATGGTTCATTTAATGTGTCAACTTGGCTAGGCCAGGGTGCCAGATTTTGGTCAAACACTATTCTGATCTGAAAGTTTCTGTGAAGGTGTTTCTTGGATAAGAGTAACATCTAAATTGGTAGACTCTGAGTAAAGCAGATTGTCTTCCATAATATGGATGGGCCTCATGTAATTCAGTTGAGGGCTTTAAGAACAAAAAACTGACTTCTCCCACAGGAAGAAGGAATTCTGCCAGCAGATTGCCTTTGGACTTAACTGAAACTCTTCCCTGAGTTTCCAGTCCCTATCAGATTTTTTATTTTTAGCTCCTTAGGGCTCATGGTAGGGGCCTGAGCCCTTGGGCTGGCCTTCCAAGCTCTTGTCCCCTGCTCCCTCCTAGTCAATGAAAACTAGTACCTGGCACATATGCTTTTCCTTCCACCCCAGAGCCAGCCCCAATCTAGGAGATTTCAACATTCACCAGGCAGATAACCTTACACCACAATTCCTGAATTCTCCTCCACATGAGCCACTCTCTCCCAGGGCTAAACCTAGTGGCCACCTCCAACCATTCTACTTGAAAAATATCAGGCAATAGTAACCAGTACTATGACAACAATCTCCTATCCTAACTCTGTAAACCCATATTCTATCCAAACCTTTCCTTCAACTTCACAGTGATTGCTGTCTCTCAATGGATCGTTTTCTGCCCACTTGCAGCTGTAGGCCTCACTTCCTTTCCTCATCAGACTGGACCCGGTGGCGGATTACCCCAACTTCTCTTTCTCTCCAGTGTTTTCTTTCCTTTGTACTATTGTATTTTGCCACCAATATTACAGCCCCGAATTAATGTTAAAACCTAATTTCTGTAATAATTTGGCTAAGACTTGAAAAAAATCACATGACAATGTGCATTTCGGTGCCACTTTGCCTCCTTCTGTCATGAAAAGTGAGACAATCACATATAAGTTCCTTCAACACTGCACCTTCCTACTCACATGCTTTCCATAATTATTACATCTTTATATCTTCTAGGTTTGATGGCTAAGCTGTCCTTCAATATTTGAAACCAATCTCTCTACATGTATCCCAAGTCCTTTCCATCTTGCCTTATGTAGGATCTTGTTCCATACGCCACTCTCCCCCACTTTTCCAAACCTTTCATCTCTCTCTCTCTGCTAGACCCTTTGTCAACTATAAACACGTTCAAGTCTTGCCCACCCTTACAAAAACCCTTTTGTTCCCACACTCTCCTTAACTACTCTTCTGCTCCCTCCTGCCTGTCTCCCCCCACTTTTTATGAGGAGTCTCCATGCAAGGAATCGATATACTCTTCCTTCCTCAACCCAGTCAATCAGCACCTGTCCTGCTGCTCCCCTGAAAATAATCTGACTGAAGTCACCGATGCTCTCCTAATTGCTAAGCCCAACTGTTATTTTTTTCCAAACACACCTCACTGCTGCATTTGACAGCTAGTCTCCCTCCTTAGTGGCAAAATCAACTACTACCCCTAATACTGCCCACACCGAATGAGTACTTACTCTGTGCCAGGCTGCATACTAAGAGGTATGCACTACCTCATTTCATTCTTGCCACACCTCTATGAGGTAGGTGCAGTTAGTTTTTCAAATCAGTAAACTGAAGCTGAGACAGAGAAGTAACTTGACCAAGATAATACAGCCAGTAGTAGGTGAAGACAGGTCTTTCTGTCTTCAAAGCCCGTGAGCTAAACAGGTGTTTAAAGAACACCAGAACACTTGGTCTTGGAATACACTCTCTTTGGTTTTCTTGGGACTCTGTCCACTACCTCTGACCACACCAATACATGTTGATGTTCACTAAGGTTCTATTTTCATTCTACTGTTCTTCTTACTCCCTGAGGGATTTTAATCATTTTCATCTTGCCAACTGTCACCCACATGCTGATATTCCCAAATGCGTACCTCCAGCCTTCAAGCTCATGACTCTTTTATCCAACAGTCTGCTGGACTTCTCAATCAGGATGTCTGTCTCAATTTCAAGTTCAAAACTGAACTCAGCTTTCCTTTGAAACATTTCCCTCCTTTTCTTTGTCACAGTTAAACATTACCCAGGCTACAAAGCTAGAAGTATTCTTAAGCTCTTCCTTTACCTAATTCTCCACATGCAGTCACCAAATATTCCCGATTTTACACCCTAAATATGTCCTTTCCTCTCCACCTCTTCTCTCATGATCCTTGATCTGGCCCAGAAATATTCTGCCCCCGTGATACTCCTATAAGACCCTCCCATCCCCTCCATTCCTGTGGTCAAGTCCATCCTTCACAGCTGCTAAGTGATATCAATAGAACACAAACATGTCCCTGTCCTGAATGAAACATTTCATGGCCCCAGACCCCTTACAGAACAATGGTAGAGCTCTACAATCAGGCTCTCACAATTTGAAACCTACACACGTAGTGATGCCAGCTAACATTCACCGAGATTACTTATTCTTTGTCACTCTTTGTCTTAGAATCTTTTATCCAACAAAACCAAATTTCTACAGCTCCCCCAGATACCATGATTTCCCCCCCACAAACCAGCCATTCCCATTGTCCAGAATGCCCTCTTCCCTCCCAGCTGCTTCCCCAGGCTAATTCCCTCTGATCATTGTCAAATACAGCTTTAAAATAACCCAAGGCTTACACCTTGCCAGGAAGACCTATCTCATCACCATAGGCACATCCCTCGTGATCCCATAAAGCCCTATGCACACCTCTATCACTGTACTTTCCATACTGTATACAACTGCTATCACTCCTACGCCCACCTCCCTTACTAAACTGTGAGCATCTTGAACACAAAGACAATGTTTTGCTCTTATCCACAGTGATTAGAACAATCTCTCATATTAGCAGTTTCCACTTCATAAAAGCTTAATGCTAACTAAACGGTAGCCCGAAATGATAGATGGTAGGAAGAAAAGCAATTAACACCTCCGTTGTTGTTGGCTATTTAGTCAACAGAGCGTTATTACCTGTGGAGCAGAGCTCGATAAGCAGTAAAATATGGGATACCAATGGCAGCTCCTTGCTTAAAGTCCAGTTTTTCTGGCAGTGTGTAAACAGTGTCATCGGCTGCAACAGCAAACTCTGCATAGCCCCCAGAGATCGTGCTGGTAGTGAAAACTCTGTCACCTTTCTGGGGGAAGCAGTAAATTTATATGCGGGTCAGGGATTAAAAATGACATCAAAATGGGTACAGTCTTTTTTTATGATCCTTCTGAACTTTTTTCTTCAAATACAATATAATAAAATACAATGTCACATTAGTTGCAGGTGTACAACACAGTGCTTAGACATTTATGTAACTTATGAAGTGATGATTCTGGGTGGCAATACTTTTCAATGTAACCTTTATTATGAGAAGTAAGTATTTATATGGTTTTCTATATCTTAAGGTCTCACAGAAATAACTTTAAACTACTGAATATTTTTAAGTATTTTATTAAAGGGAACCAGTGAGAAGAAAAATTATGAGAAATAAAAAAAGTAAAAGGAAAGCAAGCCTCCAGAATGGTATAATCATGACAGTGATAATGAACCTTTAGTGAGAGTGTACTGTGCTAGGCACTGTGTTAAGTGTCTTAGGAATATTATATAATTTGATATTCATGACAGCTTAAGAGGTAGGTACTTGTATTTTCTCTACTTTAGAATTAATCCCACTCTACAAATAAGGAAATTGAGGTGAAAAGAAATTCTGTAATTTGCTCATATGAAGTAGTTAGTAAATGGCATTTAATAAAACCATTTTTGCTCAAAATACTAGGGAGAAAAAACAAAATGTAAGGTTTCACCCTGGCCAGGTGGCTCAGTCGGTTGGAGCATCATCCGGTACACCAAAAGGTTACAGGTTCGATCCCCAGTCCGGGCACATTTAGGAAGCAACCAATTGATGTTTCTCTCTCACACTGATGTATCACTCTTACTTTCTCCCTTCCTGCCCCCACCCCCCACTACCTCTGCCTCTCTTAAAAAATTAAAAAACATACCTCCAGTGAGGATTTTTTAAAAAAGTAGTATTTCTTTTCACATAGGAATTACCTGTTCTAAATCCTTTCCATAAATTTCTTCACCTCTATATTTCCTTCATTTGTCATGTTTACACCAAAAGCAGAACACTATGCCTGGTCCTGACAGCAGGATGAGCCAGGACTGGCATCTTCACTTGTCCCCGCACCAGAAACAGCAAACTCTCAATAAATGTCTGTGTGGCCCTCACTACTGAAGAGCAGATGCATGGATGAGGGTGAGACAAGGCACAGCATAAGCATCACAGGACTGCCCAATGTGACCTGCACACCAGGGAAACAACACTGCCCACTACACGTACCTGCCCTAACTTCTCTTCCTTAAAAAAAAAAGAAAATATTCCTTGAAATAAGCAAAACATTAAGACAATAATGCTTAGCATACTTAAATTTGTCCTATAATTAAGAGATCTGCAAAAGTAACAGCAGTCTGCGGTGGGGCACAGGCAAACAAGACTCACAAGGCAGCTGGGAGTCAAAGACAAGCACTGCTGCTTAATGGTGCCACCTGTAAATGGTCAGGTGTGACTGTGTAAAGATTAAGCCTGCTTTTACAGCTTAAAAACAAGTGCATTAATTTTAGTATAATTCAAACATTTACCAAGAATCCACTACTCAGAAAGCATTACTTTGAGCTCTGTGAAAGCTATTAGTAGCAAGACACTCTCTTTAGTATCAAGCATCCTTAACTCGAAGAAAAGAGAAGTAACATAGAAATAATTACAAAGCAAGGTAAATGTGATGTGCCATTAAAGATAGATACAAGAAAAATAAAGGAATTACTTCTAAGTTAAGAGAATCAAGAATACCCTCATTGAGAAGTTAATATTTGAGGTAGGTGTTGAAGGGCAGAAAATTTAAAAACCAGAATTGAGAAGAGTGGCTGTGGGAGAAGAAAACTAAGTAGGTAAAGGAATAGGGCTAGGAAAAAAGAGGCCAGCATTCATTCGCAAATAATAAGTAGTCTAACGTATGGACTGTAATTGTTTGGAGATATAAAAAGAAAAGAAATGAAAGCTGGAGCATAAAATCCTTTGAACCCATGTTGATAAGTTTCAGTTTAATTCTGCCAAGCAGAAGAATCAATATGAACAAAGAAATAGAGACAAAGAGCATGGGCTATGCAGGGGAGAACAAAAAGTTATTACTAAACTTCAGGGAGAGAAGGAATAGGAGATATGAATGAAAAGATAGGTGAGGGAGAGCATAAAATAGTCTTCTTTTGTAATACAAGCAATTTCAACAATATCCTGAAATCTACACAAAATGAATGCAAGAATTAATTATACAAAACAATCAGAGCCCTGGCTGGTGTAGCTTAGTGGATTAAGCGCGAGCCTGTGAGCCAAGAGATCACGGTTCAATTCCCAGTCAGGGCACATGCCTGGGTTGCAGGCCAGTTCCCAGTAGGGAATGCACAGGAAGCAACCATACATTGATATTTCTCTCCCTCTCTCCTTCCCTTTCCCTCTAAAGATAAATAAATAAAATCTTTATAAAAAAAAACACAATCAGAATTACATTTTAGAAAATACCCTTACAGAGCAAGGATAGATTCAAAGAGGAAGAACAGAGGGTGGGAAGCTAAGGGTCTATTATAGAAGTCCAGGTAAGGGCCTAGAGAAGAACCTAAACTACAGAGAGTAGAAGTGGAGAGAGAGAGAAAACAGTTCTAATAAGGGAGAACTGAGTGAGGGAGAGCGGAGAGATAAGCCTCAAACCCCAGAAGTCACCAACAGTCACACAAGAGAGGAGCAGAGATGAAGCAAGAAAAGACAAGCTCAGGTTTAGACACGCTGAGTAAGAGGCTTTGGAGACTGACCACGTGGGTCCCGTGCTCTCCCGCACGACACTCTGTGAGGACGGAAATGTTCTGCCTCTGCACCGTCCGACGGCATATCCACCGGACGCATGGGGCTAGTGAGCAGTGGCAGTGCTGCCAGTGTGACTAAGGAACTGCTTCTTTTTTAAGTTAATATTGAATTTTAAACAGCCCCTGCCATTTAAATGTAGGCTACCAAGCTTAGTAGCTAGACTTACCTAGGGCATCATTTTGTAAATTATAGAAATTTGTAACCGCTACGTTATAGTGCTGAAACTAATATAAAATATAGAATGTCAACTGTAATTAAAAATTTTTTTAAAGTTTTTATTCAATACAAAAAATAATAAAATAATAAAATTTTTGTAAAAAGAAAAACAACCTAAATATTAGGAAAATGTTCACTACCTAAGAGACTCAATATGCCCCTTATATAAGAACAGGAAGTAGTTCTTCTATGTGATTAATATTTGGTTGGGCTTAAAACACTGCCTCAATAAAATATTTAGACATTTTTATATAAAAAAATTCTAAGCAAAAGCTCTCCATGTAACAATGGGAAATATGGGTATATATGAGATCATCATGAAGACGGTAGGCAATACAGAATGCAGAGGTCTAAGCAGGGACTGGGAGCGCTGGGCAATGCCGAGATTTGAGGAGCATCCACAGAAAAAGAGGCTTGAAAAAGAATTCTCAGAAAGGAATGGGGGAGGAGAAGAACAGGAGAACATGTCACAGAAGCTGCAGAAAAGTTTTTTTTAAGAAAAAGTAAGTGACTGTGAGTGTCAAATGTCACAGAGAAGTCAAGAGAGATAATGACATAAAAGGGCCCATTAACTCCAGCAATATAGATGCCATTAGTGACATTAGCAAGAATCACTTCAGTGGAGCGTGGGGGCAGAAGCCAGGCTGCCAGGGGCTGAGGAGGGAGAGCTCAGGAATCTGCCTGTCTTCCTGTTCAGGGGCCACGTTAATCATCTCTGTCTCAGTCCAACTGTGGGTAAATGAGTGGCCAAAGTTGAGTGGGTCAAGGAATTATGAGGAAAGATGCTAGAACATAAATATACTCTCTCTGTTTTAAAAGTCTTTTTGGCACTTAAATAACAAAAGCCCTGATCATAACACTTTCGTCAACTGCATCGCCTTGTTCTGTCTGAGTCAGAGCTCAGAAAATATATAGTGACCTTGCATTTTTCATTTTTACTTATTATTCCAAAAAAATTACATTCCCTTTACTTTGTGAAGCTAAATTGATAAAAGTACTAAAAATTATGTGGGTTTGTACCCTCAGCAGTGTGGCTCAGTTGTTTGGAGTATCATCCCATAAACTGAAGGGTCCTGGGTTTGATTCCTGGTCAGGGCACATGCCTGGGTTGTGGGTTTGCCCCCAGTTGGGGCGTGTTCGAGAGGCAGCCAATCGATGTTTCTCTGTCACATTAATGTTTCTCTCCATCTCTCTATCCCGCCGTTCCCCTCCCCTCTAACATCATTAATCATGTCCTTGGGTGAGGCTAAAAAAATTATGTTGGTTTGTGTATTATCAAGGGCTAGAAAACAGTTTGATTTTCTTGTTTTCTTCCCTAACATATTTCTGTTAAATGGTTCACCATTTCCTTCGGTGGGGATGTGGGGATACAGAAATGACCCTGCACGTACTCTCAACAATGCAAATAAGCAACACCTCTGGCTAAAAGGTCACTTCTTTGTTACTAGAGGAGTCCCCCAAGTGGCAGAACTTGTATAATACTTAACACAGACACATTTTAAAACTATGTTAAAATATTTTAAGAAAAAATATGAAGCTAAATAGCAATAATTAAAAAACGTAATACCTTGAAAGCAGATACATTATCTCCAACAGCTGCTATTACCCCGGACACATCCAAACCAGGAGTGTAGGGCAAGAGTGGTTTTCTACTGTAAGTACCAGAGCGAATGTATGTGTCCACTGGGTTCACGCCACATGCATGGACTTTGATTAGAACCTGCAATGACAGCGCAGTAGTTTACACAGAGCATTCAGGCATTATACTAGGATGCTAATGGGGATGGGAGCTATAAAAATGGAGGGGACGACCTTGCCTTCCATGAGCTCACATTCCAGTTTTGCAAACACACATATAAATAAGAATATAAGACAGAATGGCTTATGTGCAATATTAAAATATTTTGAGAAAACAGTGATGGAAATATTTGAGATGTGTGGCAGAGACCTCTATGAGCTCATCAAATCTATTTCCTTCTCCTGGGTACAGAGGAAAACTATTGTTTCCTGGCTCCTTTACAGTTATGAGTAGCCAAATGAGTGAGTTTCAGCTAAGGGAACGTGGACAGAAGTGATGACAGCCATTTCCAGGCCTGACCCATGAAGACCTTCCTCGGCAATCCACACTGCTCCTGCCCTTGATGTGACCTCAGAGGACAAGTGCCAACAGTGGCAGAGCCACATGATGGAGGAAGCCAGGTCCCTAAGCCACTGTTGGAGGAGAGCTACCCACCAACATTTCAGAATTTTGGAATTTAGTGAATAAGAAATAATTTTCTATTGTTGATTTATTGAGATTTTGAGGTTACATCTACTACAGAAGCTTATTTTACCTTAATTAACACAGAATTATTTCAGCTGTTAGAGTAAGGGAAGGCATTTCAAAGAAAGTGTATTTGCACCAGGCCTTAAAGGCTGAGTAGAAGTTCTCTAGGAATTGGCGAAAACTTTTATTTTAAGTTAAAGGACTATTTTGTGCAAAGACAGAAGGAACAAAAGGGCCTCATGGAGAAAGTGGGTAAGGCTTGATGTTATTACAGCGCAATCTATTGAGAAGGAGTGATAACAAATAAATCATAAAGATAGGTTATGGCCAGATTGTGAAAACTCTCATAAGGCTTGCTAAGGAAATTAGACTCAGGACCCATGGAAGGTGCAGTAATAAAAATACGCAACTTTTATTGAAAAAGTATATTGTTAAAGTTAGTGGAAATGATTAAGCTCTACATTTAAAGTCTCTTAAATCATATGTGGAAAACAGGCATAGAAAAGAAAATTGTTTTCCTAATGTACAAAAAATCAGGAAAATCTGTAATAGAATAACTATTCACAACTACCTGTGACTCCATTCTGAAAAAGCTAACTATCGCACTGCACAGATGATTCTCAACTTCAAAAAATCCTTAAAACAAGACATTATTTCTTTTCTTTGATCTATTCCACTATTAGAATTACGTTATCTGTCAGAGCTCATGTATATAAACAGTGTAAACTTTGTCCTAATTCAATGTCTGTACAATCACTGTGAGTCTGTTTCTTTTGAATGTTAATTTGATGTGCCAGAGCCTCATGCTCTGTAATTACTGTCTATTTTTAAGTAATTATTTCCACCTGATGGTCTTTTGGAATTGGTACTGCAACATCCAACTGGAATTTCAGCACTTCTGGTCCACCAAATTCAAAAACTCTAACAGCTCTCATCAACTTCTTTCCAGTCGCCATGGTGATCTAGAGACTAAGGGAAAAAAATTAATGTATTGTCCTATTGTATCTAGGCTATCACTATGTTTTTCTTTCCCCTGGAGGATCAGATCAAACAATTTTTCAAATGACAATTTAAATCACAAGCTTACCACTGATCTCATTTTATGTTTAAAAACCTTTTATCTTACAAATCCTTCAAGCTACAAAGCAAAATACTTCATATTGCTTCCTGTAGCGATTCAATGCCTTCAACGGGGAATCAAACATGCAAACAAAAACATCCAGATAGGTATAATATAATGAATATCGTAGGTGTCCTTTTGGGTAAGCCTGGGCTGCAACATCTTGGAAACTTTAGAAGCTAATGTAAGTTTTATCAACATTAAATAAATAGATCTTCTTTTGTTAAATTACTAATTATTTCAAATGCATAAAGAATTACAAAGACTATAATAAACACATTCGTCTCCCACCCACCTTCAACAAGTCTTAACATTTTAAAAACCTAAAACATTACAGATATTACAAGCCTCTGGTACCCATCCCCAAACCTGTTTCTGCCCCACCCTCCACGAGGTAACTGTTACCATAAACTCGGTGCTCCTCATTCCCAGGCATGATGCTATCCACTACTACATGTGAATATATTACCAAACCATATATGCTAAGTTTTTTTTTCAAACTTTATTTTTTTTTAAGATTTCTATTTATTTATTTTTAGAGAGAGGGGAAGGAAGAGAGAAAAAGAGGGAGAGAAACATTGATGTGTTAGAGAAACATCTACGGTAGCCTCTCACACACCTCCAACCAGGGTCCCCGCCCACAACCCAGGCATGTGCCCTGACCAGGAATCAAACCAGCAACCTTCAGGTTTGTGGGGCGATGCCCAACCCACTGAGTTCAAACTTTATTTAGACTAGATCACACTGTATTTGATTCTGCAGCTTGCTTTTTCCTCTTAGCACTAAGTTTTTGAGATTTATTGATCCAAAACACTTGGCTTTATTAAGTTCATTCACTTTAAAAAGGAGGAAAAACATTGGAAACTAAAACACTGCTTTGCAAACCCTCTTTTATAAATTACAAGAGTAATTTCCAGTTACTGTCCTACCTTTCTGTTCTACCACTGTTAACGTGAAAATGAAAACTCAGAGTCTTTTTCCAAAATGAGTTGCAGAAACTAGGACTGGAGATGAAAGAATTCAGACCTTTACTGTACTGAAGCTCAGCCCAGGGCTACTCAGAACAGAGTCCATGCTAACTATAAGATGTCTTTCCATGTATGGGGGAGGAGGATCATAAGCATGTTGATGGTGTTATTAACAGAATGTTCTTAATGTAGGCAAAAGTTGTGTCATTTTAAAAACCTTTATTTCAACTGATTTAATACAGTACCTAGCACAGAGGAGGAAGCAAAGTTTCCACTGCTGAAAGGTTGTTTAGCAATGCCATAATCCTGAAGGGCAGCCCTCTAATAAAAGGGGGCAGAAGCAGGCAAAAGGCCTAAACCTAAGAGCAGCGCCGGGGGCAGCTCCGCAGTCCCTGAGGGTGAGAAGGCCTGTGCAGAGATGACTCCGCCATCTCACTACTGCGCTTCTATCTTCACTCAGGCTGGGCATTTCTTAGACAAGAAACTGGAAATATAAAGAAAATAAAAGGGGAAAACAGTTGTCTAGATCAGAGTTTTCCATTCTGGAAGTAAGAACAACCTTTTTTTCCTTTCTGTCTTCAGCATGGTGTTAGGGAAAGTGTGGGCTTTGAAATCTGACAGCTCTCAGTACGAATGGCAGCTGTCACTTACTGGCTATGTGACCTTGGGAAATGCAGTTGACTTCTTCCAGCCTCTTCATCTACAATCAGGGCTCCCACTCAGGGGCAGAGACACGGCAAGCATCAACTACAGAACCTGGCCAGTGATCACTCCCGTGTACAGTTGACACCATTATTCCTTCCCCATCTATTTTCTCCTTGCCAA
>CM052542.1:50114079-50186313 GCA_028533065.1 Trachops cirrhosus
AGCCCTCACACCTGTCTGCTCACCAACAGACATCACAATCTTCAAAAACTGTGGCAATAATAAAAGCAAAATTGCCCTGAAATAGAATCTGTCAAAAATATCTAGCACATATATTTTCCCCCTACATTTTGACATTTGCTAAATTGGGAGAAAAGAACAAAGCAAGGAGGAGACTCATGCTTAATACTGGATTTAGAAGATACCCTGCCTGGACCCAGACTATCACATTATATCCTTCGGTGCCTGTAAGGAGACAGCCATGACCTTGACAGCTCTGTCTTCTACTTTGTTTCTGGCTATCTTATTTCCCACTGAGTTTTTGCCGTTATGACTGATCAGGATCCAATCTATACTCCTTGTGTTTGAACCCCCTCAGCTACCCACAGGGTCCTGATCTGCTTCGTAATACAGTTGCTATGTCAGAAGGTATAATAAAAAGAATGAAATAACACACAAACTGCAACTATGATTAATTTTAAGATCTTGCAATACCCAATTTCTTCTAAAAAGCACATCTTTCACATCCATTGATAACACTTATTTTCACAATGAGTAGAGAAGCAACAGCTATTAACACTGTATGCAGAAGTGGAAATAAAATCACCATCCATTTAATGGATGGGAAAACATTCTAAGAGGTTAAGAGAATCGTCAAGGTCACACAAAAGCAAAGCTAGAACCTGAGTGCTACACCCTAGATGTTGTTTCGTGATTTCATTTCCTTCCTACACAATCCTCTTCACCTCACCCTTTGCAATGTCCGCAGAAAGGAGCCTTAATTTCTTAGGAATGTACTTTATTATGCTGATAGTGAGAAAGATTGAGTTAAAAATATGAAATACAACTAACCTTCAGGTAGGATTATGTATTTTATGATCAAGGTATCTGCTTACAATTGGAAATATGTCAAATGCCCTTAGGTTAGAGGATCCAATAGACATATACATGGCATTATTCTATTAGGAAAACTAATAATTTCCTTATCTGTAAAATGGGCCCAATACTCCATAGCATAGGATCCTTGTGAAGATTAGCAGCAGCAGCACATGGTGAGTAGGTCACAGTACCCCTAGCATGTAGTGAGCTCTTTTGAGTAAATCATGTGCAGTCAGCAGTCCTGCCACATTGCTTGTGTTTTTCTAAATTAAACTGTACTTCGAACAGGTTTTTCCATTTCTCAAGTATAAACTTTTAAAATTTTTCACCAAGAGTAACTTGGTTTTCATTTTTATTTTATTTGTTAATCTATGAAACATTGCCGACCAAACTTCACAAATCTAGGAAATTCAGAATTTAAAATTCTTCCTGAAATAGTGATTTTTTCCATGCTACACTTGAATCCTTTAGGTTTAAATGAAAATTCAAGGAATAGCCCTGGCTGGTGTGGCTCAGTGGCTGAGTACCACCTCGCCTGTGAACCAAAGGGTTGCTGGTTCAATTTCCAGTCAAGGCACATGCCTGGGATGCCGGCCAGGCCCCCAATGCGGGGCGCAGGAGAAGCAACCACCAGTTGATGTTTCTCTTCCCTTCTTTCTCTCTCCCTGCCCCTCTCTCTAAAAATAAATAAATAAATAAATAAATTTTTAAAGAAAAAGGAAGATTTTATTTATAAAAAAGAGAAAATCTTAGAAATTTTCTAAAAAGGAATTAAAAGGAATAGAGAAAATATTAGAAATTTATTTTAACATGCAATGCATAGCTCAATTTACAAAGCCAGAGCAAAGTCACATTTGGAGAGAAAAGCAGAAGTAAAATTAAATAAAAACTTGGAAAGAGAATCACTCATTATATAATGTGCTGCTGTTGATCAAGATGGACTCGTGTAATCATATTATTCATTACTCCTAACGCAGAAGAAATTAAAAAATTAAAAGTGGCCAAAGATAAGTCTCTTCCTGGCTTGTGACCTCGTCAGGTTGCTTGCTGTTCCGGACCTCAGTGCACGCTTTTGATAAGTGAGGGTGGAGGAGTTACTAACTAGATAATTCTAACCCTCTCCAGGTTCTCTGATACAAAGACTGGATGGAACTGGGCAATCTGCTCTCCACTGTCGGGGAGCAGAGCTCAGTGGGATTTGCTGCTTGCTGCCCAGGCATTTACCCAGCTATGTCCACTAGCTGCCCTGAACTTTAGCCTTTAAATGATTCAATCATTAACACACATTCCGTGGTCACTGAGATAAGTATCCTGGAGGAACTGTGTAAACATCCAACGATGTGTTCACCGGTGTTTTTGTAATTTTTTTTAATATGAAGATTATTCTAGGTGAGGGAAATCGGAGGGAAAAGGTAAAAAAAAAAATTACATTTCTCTTCAAAAGTAAAATGGCAAATCTGATGGCAAAGCAAAGGAGGGCCAGCCAGAAAGAGCTCTGGGCCCCCTGCAGTTGCAGGAACCGAAGACTAACCAACTCCCACAGATGGGTGGTGGGCAGGGGGACGCAACAAACGCGCGCGCAACCGCAGGAAATCGCTAAGCCTCGGCCGGCCGTCCCCAAAATCTAGCGGGTGGTGGGCAAGAGGGTGCAGGGGCAGTGTCAAAGAGCGACCCGCGGTGTGGAGCCGAAACGCACTTCCTACTAGACACCAAGGCTGGGAACTCAGGCCAAGCAGGTAAAACTCCCCCGGTGATGTACGGAGGAGGAGCTTGCGGCCCCTAGAGGGGAAAGACAGTGGCCAGCAGCTTCTCATTCGCTGGTACTGCGCGTAGGCAGCAACGCCGCCAAAATCAAGTTCGTTTCAGTGTGGACAAGCGCCAGGGAAATGCACGGCTTAAATACGTAGGGGGGCTGTTTTACAACCACTTACCCTGTTCTAGAGTGGGGAATCAAAATCTGCGAGGGCTCCCACTGATTCCACAGAAAAAGGGGGCAGACTTCGACGTCTATAGCGTTTGCTAGCTCCGCCTCCTTCGCCCGCTACTCCCCGCCCCCAGGAATCCACGCGAGAATCTCCGAGTTCACAACAACGAGGACGTAAAGAAGTTTGTACCACTTCGGCACCACTCGCTCCAATATGGCTGCCCCCGGGGGGAGGTGAGGGCAATAGTGAAAATTCAAATCCTAAATTCCTCTTCGCAATGGATCGTAGCGCAGAGTTCAGGAGATGGAAGTTGCAGTGTCTGAGCAAAGCGGACCTCAGCCTCAAGGGCAGTGTGGACGAGGATGTGGCTGAGATTGTGCAGCTCCTTAATGGGCAAGAACAGTTTTTTACCACCAGTTCCTGCTCTGGCCGTATCATCCTCCTAGACGGGGTGAGCCTCCTCTGAGCCCGTCCAGCGCTTGCCTTGTAGTGGGAATACCAGGAGCCTTGTGCCCACCCAGTGTAACACTCCATGCAGCCTATTTGTGTTGTCCTTTTTGGTGGGTGGTTTCAATTTCTTTATCTATGGAAACTTAAGAGGGTGAATAGACTTTAATGTGCCTACTAACCATCTGGAGATCTTTTAAAGTACACATTCTGATTCTGTAGGTCAAGCCTGATATTCTGCCGAAGCTACTAGCCTGAGTTGCAAAGGCTAAAGAATCTGATTTTTGAATACTAAGGGAATTTAAAGACCTTCCGGCCTGAGGAAGCTGGCGACTTAAAGCTACCAAATCCTACCAGACTCAACTTCACTAGGGTTAAGGTGTTTACTACCTCCTAGCGGCCCACTTCATTATTACAGCTCTTGTAATTTTTACAATAGGCTGAAAAAATACAATACTGCAGTATATAGTGTGAGATAGTGGTCAAGCCCTCAGGCTTTGGAGTGATAAGGCTTAGATTCAAACCCAATTATGAGAATTATTGGCTATGTGACTTTAGAAAAATTATGTAAGCTCATCCACTCTTTCATGAACTGAGGATAATAAAAGTATCAGCTTCGCAGGGATTTTGTGTAGAACAGCAATTTTCGAGAGGTGTGCCGTGGAAGGCTCACTGGTGTGCCACAAGCAGTTTTAAAACTGACTTCTTTTTCCTTAGATTGTCAAATTTAAAAAAAGGACAACAACCAACACAATATAGCAGCCCGGTGTGAATGAATCAAAATTATGTCTATTTATTGGCAGATCGGCATAAAATGTATTTTTTGCATGCCTCAAAATTTTATTAATTAGTTCGTGTCATGAGATGAAAAAGATTGAAAATGGCTGGTGTAGAGGAAATGAGATAACTTATTTGAAACATTTAGTGTTCTGCCTGGCCCGTATAAGAGCACAGAAAAAGTTAGCTGTTTTTAAATTTTAGCATTAGTTCTAAATTCAAAGCACGAAAGACAGCGCACTCCTAAGCTCCTTTTAGATCCCTCACTGATCTCCCAGGTTAGCAGGGCCTGTTTATTTTTATATTGCTTCTGCTGCCTTTAGAGCAGTGGCACTCCTGCTGGGCTTGCTCTCTTCCCCCATTTCTACTACATTATTTTAGGTGGATTTCTGCGATGGTTTTATAAAAGGTCACTACACTACTAATTTCTCTACCTCAAACCATGTTACACACTGTTAATAGATTTACCGTTCTAAAGCACAGCCCTGTCGATGTCACTAATCCAGGCAGAAATCTTATTACACATTTTTCACCATCAGAATATCCAAACTCCATACTAGAGTTGGATACTCTAGTATGGAGTTTGGATATTTAACCCTATTTTCTGCTCCTTCTCTTCATCATTATCTATTTACTGAAAGTGAATCTTCCCTTTTTCATCTTGTATTTATCTGCCTTTGTCTTTACCCATGTTTGTTTTTCTGCGGTGTTTTCCCCACCTCTGCATATCTAAGGCATGACTCCCAAAACTCCCCTTCCACCTGAGCACACACACACACTCACACTGGGGGGTAATAATTACTACTTCTGAACTGCCTTAGGACTCTTTCTGAACCTTTTTTTATTTTATGTATTTTATGTATTATCTTATGAGAGTATTACGTTTATTTTCATTTTGCCTTATTTCAGGAAGGATTTGGATCCTGAAAGCAATACAAGAAGAAAAATTAAGGATGGAAATACCTGGATAAAGGGAATGTAGAAGCCAGTGATGACATTAATTCCTAAAACATGCTACTACATTCTTTAAATCCAGAGGTGGGCCACATATTTGGCTCTGCAATTTAGAGCAGCTAGCGTAAAATCAGATACAAAAGCCACTGAGGTTATTGAATGAAATCAAACCAGTTATTTATGACAAGCTCAGCTCTTCCCATTACCAAGGCTGAACAGGAGAGTCTTCTGTGTACACACTGTATGAAGAGTCACTTTGTAGAAATACAGTGAGTTAAAAGTGCGTATGGTTTCCTGCTTCCTCTTTCTAGTACCCTTAAGGGTAAGATCTGTTTATACCCAAAAATACATAATAGAACTTTGCAAATAGACACTTTTTTCAGTTAATAAGCAAAGAATCTGATGTTAAATATTTGCCTTCTTGAAATTTTGACCTTTTAGTTCTAGCTTTGCCCTTTGGGACTACATGTAAAGTCACAAATTTATGCCTCTGGAGACTAGGGACATATAAAGGTGTGAACAGCTCAGGTGACAGTAAACGAGTGGCAGGGATTGTGACAGAAGTGCTTTGTTACAAAAGCAACTCTTTTTTTTTTTTAAATATTGTGCCAGCTAAGTGAAACAGCTAGGGGAGAACTCAGAGCCTGCTAGTGTACAACCCCTTGAGTAATCCCTTTCCTCCTGCCAAAATCATGACCATGTTTCAGACAACATTAAGTTCTTTTACCTTGGTAAACACATTTAAAGATTTTGTAATTCATTTTTTATTAGTATATTTTCAATTACAGGTTACTTTTAGTACTATTTTGTATTGGTTTCAGGTGCACAGCATAGTGATTAGACAATCATATACTTTACAAAGTGTTCCCCCTGATATTTCCGGTACCCATCTGGCATGATACATAATTATTGCAATATTATTGACTGTATTCCCTAAGCTATACTTTACATCCCCATGACTGTTTTGTAGCTACAAATTTGTACTTAATCCCTTCACCTCCTACCCAGTCTCTCAACTCCCCTTCCCCTCTGGCAACCACCAGACTGCTGTTTATTTTGTTCTTCAGATTCCACATATAAGTGAAATCATATGGTATTTTTCTTTCTATTTCAAGCATTCTGGTTTCATTTTTGTTTTTGGTAAATGTTACCCAAAAGCCTACCTATTGAATTGTTCTTAGTAATACTTAAAAATCACCACTTGGGATTATTAATTTAAGAAAGCCGACCATATGTTGTGCATTGTACTTAATATTTTTATAAATATATGATTAAATTAAATTACGCTGTTTTTCATTTTAGAGTATAAATGGCTTTGAGGTTCAGAAACAGAACTGTCGCTGGCTACTAGTTACACACAAACCTTGTATAAAAGATGATGTGGTAAGTTTGTATTTATAAATTTAAAGAAATAAGCTTTTTAATTCACAGTCACTTTTAATACAGATGAAAGCAATAGAAAATTCAAGGTGATTTATGTTCATAATTATAATGGGTGAAGATTATTCATAAAGCCTGAAGAGAATTCATTATGATGGCTTTCTTGAGTTGTAATAGATAAAAATAGAAATATTTACGCAAGCATTACTATGAATGCTCAACAAAACACATCCTCTTGGACATAGCAGAGAGTTCAAGGACATTGGACATGTTGGATCCAAAGATTAAATTTCATTTCTGCCATTTTATAACTGTGCAGCCTGGTACAAATTGTAGAAGAAAAGGGGAGGAAGGATGCCAGGAGTAAAGGATTAGCACTATTACCAGCATTCTGATGTAAATAAATTATCCATTACTTACCTGGATTGGATTGCTTCTTGAAATTGTTTCTATTTGTCCTGGATTATTTAGTTTCCTAAATTGAAATGTTTAGATGAGTTCATATAAGTTTGTATTAGCCAAGCACTTACCTTACTGGTTAAGGCACTCAAATGTTGTCTTCAGAGTATTCATTCAACCCCCATCTCCTTGTTTGGGTCCTAGTTCTCTCTGCATATTCGCCCTTATTCTCTTCTGCTTCAGATTATTTTTGTGGCAGGAAAGGTAGCTACCAGCAATCCCAGCAGAAGAGACTTCTGAAGATCCATGTATCATTCCCAAAGGAGGACTCTGAATCATACTGCTTGGGTTAGGTGTCTTCCCCCTGGGATCAGTTATTCTTACCAAAAGAATGGAATGCCATTCCTGATCAGACCTAGGTACCTGGCATCTCTGATATTATGATAGTGGGAGTGATGAGTGACAGGGTCATGATTTATAGTCCCATGAAAATGAAATGGTGTGCAGGAGGGAGTGTGCTGCCTAGGGATGTTGGGCAGACAGAAATAATGACTGCCTTATACAATTCTAGCTCATACATGGATAACACTGAGACTATTGTACATGTGTCTCAAACCTCAGTCTAACAATGGGGTATTTAAACAGACCTTCTAGTACAGTCTTTATCTACCATATTCCTTAATGAAAAATCTGTTAAGGAATTAAATACAGTAGTAACTTACATTTTAACATAGGGTTGGAGAGAATGATGCAGGAATATATGGGAGAATTAAAAATTAGGTCTTTCAAAAGAATAAGCAGATTAATAAGTTTCTGGCAAAAGAAGTCCAAGAAAACAAGCAGAGTTTTTGGAAAAAGGATGCTGCAGGAGTCTAAAAGTTCCTGGGGGAAACAAGTTACATGTCATAAAGGGTCACTGAAAAAGAGGGTCATATATTTGTGTCTGATACGAACACTTCATTTATTTAGACTGTAGCTCTGAGAAACGCGAATGGTGACGCCGTTTTGAAATTTGAACCCTTTGTTCTTCATGTACAGTGTCGACAGTTGCAAGATGCACAGATTCTGGTAAAACTTTTGTAATTATAATTGAAATTATAGATATGTGGATAGATTTAATTAAGCCTTAAAATACCTACCAAAAATCAATGTGGTGTTAGTGTAATCAGCTGGTTTTAATTTAATTATAGGTTGGGCGTTATATATGTTTCTGCAGTTTGTAGAATTTAACAGTTTGTCTGATTAGTCAGATTATCAGAATTTAACAAATTTATTTTCTTACAGCATTCAGTGGCAATAGATTCTGGTTTCAGGAACTCTGGCATAACAGTGGGGAAAAGAGGAAAGACTATGTTGGTAAGATACCTTTTGGCAAAGAGACTTCTTTGAGCATGAAGATATCCAGATTGTTGAAATAACTTAGATTTCTACTTAGAGTCCTGCCTTTAGTCCCTCCTTACTCAGATCTTCTTGTCATTCCCTTGCTCAGAAACCTTCAGTGACTTATATTTTTCTTCAGGGCAGAGTTCAGAGTGGGCAAAGTCTAGAGCTGTTAGATGTTCATTTGAGGTCTTATTTTATAGTACTGTATTCTCTACTGTGCCCTCCTCATCTTACATAACCCCAAATTAATAAGCACCGTGATGTCATGGAAAGAATCACAGATAGGAGGTCTAAAGCCTTCTGCATGAATACCAGCCGGCCCCCTGCCGTGCTGTATGAACTTGGGCAAGCTCTTCAATCCCTCAGGGTCTGAATTTTCTCAGCCATATCAGAGGTCCAGCAAACTACTACCCTAGCACAGTGGGGCCAGATCCTGCTACACCCATTTGATTAATTACTGTTTAAGGTTGCTTTTGTGTTACAGTGGCAAAATTAGGTAGCTGGGACATACTGTGTGGTCCACAAAGTTGAAAATGTGTACTCTCTTTCCTTTTACAGAAAAAGTTTGCTGACCTCTGGACTGAATGATCTCTTAAGGCTCCTTCTCAGTTCTACATCCTCTCTGAGTCTTTTATTGGCCCACCCAATCCCTTAGTGCTTTTGCTGTATTCTGATCTGCTGAGTATTTAGTGATTGTATTTACTATTTGTCATGGCATGTATTTGCCCTTGAATTAGTTTCAGATTATACTCCATTCTAGCTCCCTAGACTTTCCTACTTTCTATCTATTTTTACCAAATAGCCTATTTGACAAGTAGAAGTGGCTTCCAAAAGAAGAACCCTGTAAAGCATGCTTAAATAGAAAGGCAGAGCCCATGATACTGGTCTGTGTCCCTATCCCGTTCCCCAGTGCACCTGGTGGCCCAGCTAGAACAGAGCCATTCCTCTACCTTCCTCTGCTTTATCTTCCATGTTCAGTTAGTTTCAAGACCTATCATATCTGCCTCTAATTGCTCACACCTGAGTCTACCTCTCTGCACCTTCTATCACTGCCTCTACTTAAGCCCTTGTTCTGTCTCACCGCAGTCTTTACAGTGGTCTCCTGCCTGGTCTTTTGGCTGTTCCTAAGTGCCCCCAAACTTCACTGTTAGAATCCCACCTTCTGAAAAGCCAGGGTCTCTAAGTATTTTCCCTGATATTCAAGGTGTTACCCAAACTGTTTTCCATCCACCTTATTTATGCTCATCTCCTGCTTGCATACTTACACTCCAGCCAGATAGAAAACTGTTAGCTCTTTCCCAAATGTGTCATGTTCTTTCATGTCTTCATGATTATGGATAAGTATTTCTCCCCCATTTTTACATCAGGTAATATTGCACTTATCCTTTAAAATCCCAACTCAAATGCCACCTTTCCCATAAAGCTGCAGCCTGTCTCAATTAGTTGAACCTCTTTAATATTTCCTTAATATTTTCTGTGTGTGCACATGTGCACACAAGGACGTGTTGTGTTATAGTTTTTCATTCCCTTATTTATTTCCCATTCTAAGGTGTAAGCTCTTAAAGGGACTATGTTATATTCATCCTGTATCTTCACAACTTGCATAGGGCCTACAGTGGAGGTGCTTAGTAAATGTCCATTGAATTAATTTTTATTCTTCATAATAGTTTTTCTTGTTGTTCTTAATCTATATACCGTGTTTGGATTTACTTGTAACATGTTGACTGTTTCATCAACAGGGTTGCTAAGGTGGACCCGAAAGCATTGAGAAAGCAGCCACTTTGTGAGACAGAGCAGGCATGGTTTATTCTTATAGCCACATTGTGCTGAAGCAGCAGGGAGAGGCTCTTTCGAATCCAGTTAATTTGGTTTCCCCTTGAAGCTTCTGTTGCAATTTTATGTATTTCTTTTCTTTAAATAGTGTATTAAAGCTTTTTAAGCTTTAGTGAGATTGAAACTGTTAAAGTTATTGGATTCTTTGATATTATCTGTTCTCTAAAACACAATGTGTAGAATGACCTTCTTTAGAAATGAGTTCATATGATGGGAAAATCTATTTAATCTCCTTTGATCCAACTGTGTTTAGCTAAATTATATCAAAGCATAAACCGAAATGCTGTAGTGGAACTGAACTATGTTTAACATTACCCTGACTAGGGGTTTTCTTTAGTTCTCTTCAGCGTCTCTAGCACGTAAGTCTTCCTGTCTAAATTGTTTGTTCCTTGTAGGCTGTCCGGAGCACACATGGCTTAGAAGTGCCATTAAGCCATAAGGGAAAACTGATGGTGACAGAGGATTATATCGACTTCCTATTAAAGATAGCAAATCAAAAAATGGAGGAAAACAAGAAGAGGATTGAAAGGTACATTAATTAGATATTTCCATATTATTTTAATATGTCTAAATCATCTATGAATACACACCATTAATACATTAATACACACCATCTTTAGTTTATAGTACCAACTGCTTTTCCATTCGTAGCCTTATCATGAATAATAAAAAGATCGGAGTAATAGATGAAAGTAGGCCAGCCTATAATGCGTACCAAGCAGAGCATACGCTCCATGGAGGACAGTGGGACAAATGAGTGTTGTTAATAGGCATAAAGGAGAGAAACGTAATCACTCAGTAAGAGAGCCCGATAGCTGTGGGACCGTAACCGACCGCGTTGAAGGCAGCCACAGAGGAGGTACATACTGCCACTTGGCTGTGATCTCCTGGAGACTAGGCTGCTAGAATCTCCTTTTGAAGAGGATAGACAGGTTAATTTCTAGCCTGGTAAATATTTTACACTTCTGGTGAGTTTAATACCCATCTCTTATCATGGGTTAGATCTAGAATTGCCAGAATTGTCCTAGTAGTAAGGATTATGGCTATTAATGCACATTTTCATACTTCTTCTGTTCTTAAATTTCACCTCATGCTACATAATACTCTTACAGTGCTTTGTTTTTTCAGTTCTTTTCCAAGAATAGTTTTTGGTATAAAGAAGTGACTGTGATGTTGCTTTTCTTATATAATGATAATGCCACTGATCTACCACCAAGAAGATGTACATTTCTGAGTTATTCAAGTGGTAATGGCCAACTCGATATCATTTATAATTTCTTCTTTCCCTTCTCCCTACCCTCTTGGCCACCTCTTAACCAGTCAGTCTCTGCCCAAGTGACTTGAGTCATTCTTCTCTCCCCATCCTTACTGGCACTTTCTTATTCAAGACCATTGCCACTATTAGCTTGTCTCATTGTAGAATGCTTCTAGTGTGTCTCTCTATAAGCCATTATTATTATCTCTATCAATATCCTGTCTGTAAAATGCAAAGGAATCTTACTGCTTACTTGCCAGCTAAGGCCAGAGGTAGAACTGGGATCCAGAGCTAGAAATGAGTTTAAATCCAGGCTCTACCACAACTTACTCAGCTCTCTTGGCTTTATTTTTCTTATATCTGACCAGGGGTAAATACTCTGATCCTAATGAATAGTTTGAGTATAAAATGTCATAGGTATAATGATTAGCGCTGGCCCTGTGACAGCATGGGTTCCAGGGTAGGTGAGCCCTTCTCCTTCTTCAGCGACACATCCAGAGAACAAACCAGCAGTAACGGCAGTGTCACTGTCCAGGCCTTTTCTACCAGGGCTCCTTACTTGAACAACAGGATTCACAAATTATTCAAGTGGCTTTCCCTCAGTTTTCCCAGCAATGGTACCATTCTAGATGCGTTGGAGAGAATTTATTATATACAATGGATGTCTTAGGGCAGGAGGACTTATTTTTCTAGCAGACCTGTGGTTGAAGAAAGCCAAGACATTACCTGGCCACAGAGTGCTTTGAACAAACATCCTAAATAAAGTGGTAAAGTAGGCAACTGATGAGCACCCAGCCACTCCACAGACTACAGACTTTGGCCTATCTGTAGACTCTCGTTGGTACCATTCCAAAAGTTTGCCACACTTGTTATATAATATTCCAGTGAGGTTGTTTGTTAAATCATAGGAGGTAGCAAGCAAATCAGTTTTTCTGTTTCCTTAACTTGAATTTCAACAAGATTATAAATATAGCCCAAGATCAAGTAGCTATACACCTGGTGAAGTTAATTGAGACACATTCACCAAGTATAAAATCAAATTATGCTTTAAATCCGTTGACTCAAAGATACGTTTTGAGATTATAGTATATATTCTACTACCAAGGAAGTCACACTCATCATGTAAAATCAGTGAAAAATTAAAGGAGGGTAAAAAGTGTCCTAAGATACTGATGAGAAGATTACATGTAAATTCAGAAAGACTGTACAAATTAGGGAGCTCCTTTGGGAACAGCTGCACTTCCAGCCAAATGCAGAGAAGGAGTCGCTTTTCTGATGCTGAAAAGAGGAAACGGTAAGCGCGGGAGGTGATGGGTTCTGCAGTCAGACAGTGAGCACTAAAATTGGTTTGTCATAGGACCAAAATGCCACAGTTAAAATAGCTGCAGTGAGAGAATTTTTAAAGTCGAGGTCTAAATGAGTAACATTTTATCAATCAGAAATTCCCTGCAAATGTGAACAATCAAAGTCAAAGGGTAAAATATTTTCAACAGAAAAAAGTCTTGTCTGTGACCACCAATTCCCAAGCCCACTTCTCAGCAGGAAGAGTAAGATAATTTTATACATAATGATTTCTAGGGAAAAAATGGAAAGTTTGGAGATCTCCTTACCAGTTACAAGAGGAAGGCTGTCTTTGATTCCGTTTATAAGTGATCAGGACTAACTTGGATCAGATGGAACCACCGTTCGGCTCTGAGTACAGTGAAAGTAGTCATGTCTTTTCACCAACTGTGATAAGAAAGGCACTGTTCAATAAAATAGCTGAATTTATTGGTATATAATATTGTTGATAAAAATGAAGCAAATTGGAGAGAAAAAGTAAAAGAATCTATTTACAATGGTTGGGTCTTTTTATTTTGTTGTTATTATTTTGTTTGTGGTTATTATTATAACAAAATTGACTGTTTGGACCATTTTTAAGTACACAGTTCAGTGGCATTGAGTACACTCAGTAACCACCCGTCACCACGGTCTGCCTCCAGAGCTTCTCATCATCCCAAATTGAAACTCTGTACCCATTAAACACTAATGCCTCAGTCACCAAACTCCTAGCACCGAGAAATTACTATTCTATTTTTACTTTCTATGAATTTGGCAATTCTAGATACCTCATAAAAGTGGATCCATTCAATAGTTTTCTTTTGTATCTGGCTTATTTCACTTAGCCTAATGTCTTCAACATTAAACCATGTTGTAGGATTATCAGAATTTTGTTTCTTTTTAATGCTGAATAATATTCCATTGTATTTATTTACCACGTTTTGCTTATCCATATATCTGTCAATGGACATTTGGATTTTTTGCACCTTTTAGTTCCTGTGAATAATACTGCCATGAACGTGGGTGTACAAATGTCTGTCTGAGAACTGCTTTCAAATCTTTTGAGGTATCCCCACAAGTGGAATTGCAGGCACATCTGGTAATCCTACGTGTCATTTTTTACGAACTGCCATACTGTTTTCCACAGGAACTGTATTGTGCCATTTTACATTCCCACCAGCAGTGAGCAGGGGTTTCCTTTTCTCAGCATCCTTGCCAAC
The DNA here is from genome assembly GCA_028533065.1 of Trachops cirrhosus. NCBI lineage: Eukaryota > Metazoa > Chordata > Mammalia > Chiroptera > Phyllostomidae > Trachops > Trachops cirrhosus. The sequence goes on from CM052542.1 coordinate 50,127,849, forward strand.
ACATATCTTTTTTTTTTTTGATAAACACTGACAGATATGCCATCCTGACAGATATGAGGTGATATTTCATTATGGTTTTGATTTGCACTTTTCTGATGATTAGCGACATCAAGCATTTTTTCATATACCAGTTGGTAAGAATTTTCTTGTACCAGACACAGAAAATAATGATTAATATATCACTGCTGCTTTCCTTCCTGTTTCCCTTCCTTCTGGATTTTTCATACTATTCTACCTATTGGTTAAATATTGTTGTTCTCCAGGACTCTGTCCCTGCCCCATAGCTTCAGCTACTTCCCCATATTCTGGTAGGTCTTCAGAATCTTTCCCCAGTCATGGGCCCATATGTCCATTAACCTATTGAAGATAGGTAACTAAAATATCCCATCGGTCTTTCCTTAATATCTTTCCTAGCCTAGTCTCAACCCCATAGCCATTTCCTTGGCTCACTTTCATATTATCACTTACCAGTTTCATTATAGTTCATGTCTCAGTGCAAAACAGAAATATGAATCATATTGCTTTGCCATTATTTACGTGCATGTATGTCTTTTTTCTACCACAATGTGGTCACATTGAAAATGGAACTGACTTCTCCCCCTCATCAACCACACACACACACACACACACACTCACACACACACACACTTTAAATATCTTATCCTTTATTTTACCCTAAAACGTTACATAGTGTCTGGCTCATGGTAGAATGTAAATGTCTACAGAATTAATCATAAATAGTAAAGTAACAAAAAGTAAAATACATCGAATTCCCCAAAGGCAAAGATGGTTTCTTATTAGCCATTATTTTCTGTGTCTGGCACAAGAAAATGCTTAATAAATGTTTGCTAAATTTGGTTAACTGACTTTTTTCATCAGTGTGCTGCTTTTAATGCTTCAAAGCCATAAAATGGCCATTCTGGAGCACGTGTAAGATGGCTTAGACATGGGTGAGCAGGAGTGGGCTCTGGCCACATAGTCCAGGTAAAAAGTGACAGGTCCCTGAGTAACAGGGTGAGCGGGAGTGATACTACAGAATATCACTCCTTGAGCTCACAGGCCTGTGTCTTAGCTCTGTTCCCAGCACCTGAGACAGGCTATCACATGCATGTTTTTAAATAAAAACGCTAGAGCTTAGTTAAAATCTAAATGCAGAGTATATGAAAATAGCCTTTTTTGTTATTTGTGAATAATGGAAGCCTGAAAGGGTATGAAGTTGCACCTACATTTTATTAATGTTTCCTTCCTATTTCAGAAGTCAAAGAAATAAAAGCTTTCTATTGCAAGTGGTCCTATAACGGACCTGAAAAACAAGAATTCATTTTCACAGCACTAGCCGGAAAGGTTTTCTCATGGAAAGAATTGAGTACAAGTTGCCCTATGGCATGGTGATCTTGACTGCAGAGGTAGAAAAACTGAAGACAATTTAATTTTCTTTTGAGGGGAGAAAAGAAACAGTTACCTAAATATACTCCAAACTCTTTGTGTTGCCTGTGAGAGCTCAGAAAATTACACTTGGAGAATTGGACTTTCGAATGCTGTGTAAGGGGTCATAGAATGAGGGGAGAACATGTGATTGGAAAACAAATTTCTGACTTAATGAGTAAGATAGTTTCTCAGTGGACTTTTTGAAAGCTCCCTCAAAAAAGGAGAAAGTATTTGATGGTTTTATTCTGGGCTTTTAGTACAAAAGGGTCTTTGTTCCATTTACCAGTTGTTTTGTGGTACCCCAAGGATATAGGTTTGAGTACTTTAGTGAAAGATTAAAGTAAGGCACCTGTTCCTCTTTAACTATCTTTTTTGTGTGTATGATTAACAAGATATTTTATGCAAGTTGTTAATTCACTGTGTTCATAAAAGAGCAATTTAGTCTCGTCTGTGGTTTTCTAGGAATAGAGTATAATCCAGAAATAAAAGACTGGTAACCTGAGTATACAGGGCAGGGTTGGGTGGAGAATGGTAGAAGATGAAGTTGCTTATTATCATGGGTAGTCTCTTATGATCAGCAAAGGACTCTTCACACCATTCTGTGGCATACTTGGATTTATGTTTTAGATAAAATGAGTCATTCTGTTGGGTCATATTTTAAAGCTATTTTAAATAGGCAGTTTGGATGATGGGAAAAAAACCAGTCCTTGAAATCACCTAGGATGATGGGAAGACTGGAAAGATCAAATAAAGTGCAGAAGGTTTCATAAATATAAGGGACTGAACAGAATTTTGTTAGAGGACATGAGGGACAGATGCAGGAGTTTAGTCTTGGCAAAGTCTTAGCCAGTTGAATTCTGACCTCATCTCTCAACTCTGTCCTAAGTGGGGTGTGAAAGAATAAGCAGTCTCCGCTTCAGAGGAACGCAGGGCAGATGGTGACTTTGTGGGTCAGCCAAGTTTCCTTTGAAGTGAGGATGTACAGGGCGCGTTATATGATGAGGTTGTTACCATGGAATGGGCTTTAAAAAATTGTGTGTCAGTTAATATTTTTCAAAGCCTTTTGTGTGCATCTCTTACTGTACAGTTTGCCTTTTATTAGGCATCCCTCTTTGAGATTGACTCCTTCAGTGAAGGAATGTCTATGAGCGTGTATTATGTGGCAGGCACGCTACTGGATATCAAGGTGTGGAGTGGTTAGCATGTAAGTTCTTGAAATATGGACAGGGTGTGTAGTAATCATGTTAAGTATGTATTAGAATTGTGTGGAGTATTTAGGGATAGGTAAATATCTCAGGAAGTTTTAGAGCCTTTGCAAGTAGAATTAAACCTCTCCATTGAATTAAAGAAAGAAGGAAATTGGTCCAAATGGCAATCCATTCTGTAGATGTCAAAAAGTACCTGTCATAGTCTCCAATCAGATTAGGATACATAAGCTTGACGACGATGGCAAGGAGTTTCAGACTCCAGATCATTCTAATTTGGGACCTTTTTTGCTCAGTAGTTACTTATTCACATATTTGGCATACCAAGTGTGTCAACCTTATACTATATGCTATGAATATATCAGAAAATAAGATAGATGGGGGTCCTTGGTCTCCTGGAGTTTATGATTTATGGATAACAGCCAATTTTATAAATGAAGAAATTGAAAAGAGGGAGTTTGGAATTAGCCAACCCAGCATTCCCCATGTAGTGTGCAAAGCCGGTGTGAAGCACATGCAACACACCAAGCCATCTTGATGCCTTCAAACATGTGCAGAAGGCCACTGTGTCAGGCAGAGATTCTCGTTAGGTGTAAATGTGGGAGCAGAAGAGAAATGTAGCCCAATTCTTAGGGAGAAAATGTTAATCGTATCATAAAATTAACACTAAAACTCCAGTAGAAAAATGAGGAAAAGAACAATTCACATTAAAAAAACTTCAAATAGATAATGCAAAACATTCCATTCCACTTACAGAAAAAGAAATGAAAATTGAAATAATAAGACACCATTGTCACCTATCCAATAAAGTGCGTTTTTTGATGGTAATATTTAACATGTGGGTGAAGTGGTCTCAAGTATTACTGGTAGAGGTATATGTTTTAAACATACATTTTGGAAAACAGTATTTCTCAAGAACCTTAAAATATTTATACCTTTTAACCACGTAATTACATTTCTAGGTATCTGTCCTAAAGAAAGACCTAGAAATTTAGATCACATTATTTTCAAAAGTGTTTGTTACATGGTTTATATTAGAGAAATTTGGAAATAAAGACCAATGTAGATGACAATGTTATACTAGTATTAAAAAGTGTTATTTTGTAATTCACGTGAAAATAGAGAAAATATTTTCAAGAAACATTAAATTTGAAAAATCAGTGTAAAATTGTATATGTAATATCCCAATTGTGTAAAAGATATGTGATGTATAAATACATTAATTCAGAATACTTTAATAAACTGGAAAGAATAAAAATATTGAGTGCCTATTTCTAGGTAGTTTTATCAAGGATCTATATTTATAACTTCATATATTTTCTAAATCCTCTAAAATAAGTTTCTATTACATGTATGATGTTTTTATAAAGACACATTTTTTTCTACTTTGTTTGACACCTGCATTTGGAATTGAAATTGAAGTAGAATAGAAATTGTCAAGAGGTGATTCCAACCTGTTTTTAGGATTGTTCTTAAAAAACTGAAAGCAAATTTTTCCCCTAATTAAACAATAATAAAATCAAAAATCATGCTATTTGATTCATTTCAAATTTTAAGGTTACTAGGAGACATCAAATTTATATAATTTATAAGTTCTGGGTGTATTTCATTCAGTTTGAAAACACTGATATAACAATAGTACTTATTTCTTTACAGGTTTTACAGCTGCTTACAATATGCTTTGGAAAGACAAACTACTATTAAGTCCTATCCCAAAGAGAAAGTCAACGAGAAACTTAATGCATATTCTGCTAAGAAAAAAAGAAACCGAGAAAAAGCACGTGACAGATGTATTACTGAAGAAAATGATAAAGAACTTGAAAACGATGCCAGTCCAGGCATCAGTGCTGCTGTCTCCCCGGAAGGTGACGAAGATCTGGTTCTCACGTGTCTTTGGTAGAATAATGTTCCCAATAATTACTATAAAACTGCTCTTTATAAGAGTATTTTACTTTGTTGAGTGTATCAGACATTCAGAAAAGCAAGATTTAATTTTCCTCTATATTTTAGAGACACTAGTCTTATAAACATAGATACATTTTTTAAAATAGCTGTGTATAATGCTTGTTTATTAAGTACCATCTATTAAATCACAGAAATTCGCTGCAAAAATAAAATTCTGATTTTTAATGCATCTTTTTTATTAAGTTTTAATTTCCACTTCTGCAAAATAGGAGAACTGTAATACCCTTTCAAGAGAACCTGAACATTAGGAATATTTGAATAAAAATCAATAATATTTTACTTATTTTTAACTTTGAAACCTTCAGCCTTTAAAGGCATGTCAGAGTTTTCCTGTAGCCGTGGAGTATAATGACGAGTTGCTTTTTTTTCTCCTTTGACCTTGAGATTAAAACAACTGATGCCTTTTTGCTCAGGACAAAATATCTGAACCATCTTCCCCTTTATTCTCACAAACCAGACATTGTTGTGGGCGCAGTCTTCATAAAACAGTAAGCGTAGTTTTTCACTAAGCCTGTTCAGGAGTGATAAGACACAGGGGTCTTAAAAGAACACATGCCCTGTGGAAAATTGCGAGGAACCGGAAAGCTTGGGTGTGAGCTCTGGCTGCTGCACAGAAGTTGGAGGTCCTTGAGCAAGTCACTTAATTTCCAAGCGCTTCCATTTCTTTCTTATAATAGTTGTTGTAACACTTACTGCAGGGGTTTTGACAGGATCAAGTTAAATAAAAGTGTGGAAGTGCATATATGTTACAATTTCCCATTTATTTTCATTTTTAATATATTTTATTGATTATGCTATTACAGTTGTCCCAATTTTTTCCCCTTTGCCACCTCCACCCAGCACCCCCTACTCCCTCAGGCCATCCCCACACCGTTGTTGGGTCATGCGTATAAGTTTTTTGGCTACTCTAGTCCCTATACTGTACTTTACATTCCATGGCTCTTCTCTAATTGTACATTTGTACTTCTTAATTGCCTCACCGCTTCACTCATTCCCCCTCAAACCCCCCTCACATCTGGCAAACATCAAAACACTCTCCATATCCATGATTATGTCTATTCTTGTTTGTTTTTTAGATTGTTGATAGATACGTGTTTATTGCCATTTTATTTTCCATGGTTTTGATCTTTTTCTTAAATAAGTCCCTTTAACGTTTCATATAATGATTTGGTGATGATGAAATCCCTTAGTTTTTTTCTTGTCTGAGAAGCTCTTTATCTGCCATTCAATTCTAAATGTTAGCTTTGCTGGTAGAGGAATCTTGGCTGTAGGTTCCTGCTTTTTGTGACTTTGAATATTTCTTGCCAATCCCTTCTAGCCTGCAAAGTTTCTTTTGAGAAATCAACTGACAGTCTTGTGGGAACTCCTCTGTTGGTAACCACCTTCTTTTCTCTTGCTGCTTTTAAGATTCTTTTTCTTCAACCTTTGGCATTTTAATGATGTGTGTCTTGGAGTGGGCCTCTTTTCATCCATCTTGTTTGAGACTCTCTGTGGACTTGCATGTCTATTTCCTTCACCAAATGAGGGAAGTTTTCTTTCATTATTTTTTCAAATACATTTCCAATTTCTTGCTCTTTCTCTTCTTCTGGCACCCTTATGATGAGAATGTTGGATCTTTTGAAGTTGTCCCGGAGGCTGCTTACACTGTCCTTGTTTTTTTGGATTCTTTTTTCTTCTTGTTCTGAAAGGTTTTTTTTGCTTCCTTATGTTCCAAATCATTGATTTAATTCTCAGCTTCATCCACTCTACTATTGTTTCCCTGTAAATTTTTCTTTATTTCAATCAGTGTATCATTTGCTTCTGACTGGATCTTTTTTATACCATTGAGGTCCTCACTAAGTTCCTCAGTCATCCTTATAACCAGTGATTTGAATTCTGCATCTGACAGATTGCTTTTCTCCATTTTGTTGAGTTCTTTTTCTGGAGTTTTGATCTGCTCTTTCTTTTGGATCATGTTTCTTTGTCTCCTCGTTTTGACAGCCTCCCTGTGGTTGTTTCTGTGTTTTAGGTAAAGCTGCTATGATTCCCTGTTTTGGTAGTGTGGCTTAATGTATTTGGTATCCTGTAGGGTCCAGTGGCACAGGACCCTATTACCCAAGCTGGATACTCAAGATGCACCCTTCACGAGGGCTGAGTGTATACTCCTCCTGTAGTTGATCCTTGATTGCTATTGGCTAGTCAATGGGGATTTACTCAGGCCAGGAAGCTGCAAGGACTGGCTGTAACAACTAACCATCAGTCTCTGCCATCCGTGGAGGATCATGCAGGGACTGGTTGGTGGTGCTCCAAATGGTCTGTAACTGCCTACTGGGTGCACTGGCCCTGGGGTTTCCCAGGTCGTGCAGGCCAAGATCAGTCCCTTCCTATGTTCTGCCCAGGGCCATCCTGCATGAGTTACAAAGCAATCTGCAGATGGCCGCTCCTTGTGCTGAGCTTGGAAGTTCCCAGGTGAAGCTAAGCCATGAATCTAGGCTGGTTGCTACTAGTGCTGGGCCTGGGGCCACTTAGCAAGAGGTACAGGGGGCGGGGATTTGCTGATGCCAGTTGTTGTTTGAGAGAATTTAGGAAGTTATGAAGCATGAACCAAGACCAGCCATTCATATGGAAGAGCCACTGTTAACAGCTTGTGTGGGCTCATAAGTTGGGTGGGGCAGAGATTCAGGGACTTTCAGGGTGGGGCAAACAGTGTAAGCTAGGTTGATGGAGTCTCAGGCACCTGCCTGCTGGCTCAGTGGCTCTGTGTGGGGAGGGCTCAGGAAAGGAACAATGGCCTCTGCCCACCTTTCTGACCAGAAGAGAGCTGTCCCCCAGCTCTCACCCTGATGCCAGACACTTAAGTTCCTCCCTGCATGACATTGGTGCCTTTAAAGCTGCTACCCTGAAGCTGGAGCTCAGAGGGAGTGAGTCTGCATAAGGCCATGTGTGGGTTCTTTAAGAGGAACTGATTGGGACTCTGTAAGTTTCTTCTGACTCAATAACCATTGGTTTTTGCAGCAAGAAAAGGGGACTTATCTTCCTGACACTGCAACCCTGGGCTGGGGAACCTGGTGTGGGGCAGAGAGTCCTCACTCCCAAGGTATCCCTTCTGAATGTTTATCCACCACACATGGGTATGGGACCAGCCCATTCAGCATCGCTGCATCTCCGTCCCTCCTACCAGTCTGGATGGATGTGGTTTCTTTAATTCCCTAGTTACTAGGCTTCCATTCAGCTTGATTTCTGACAGTCCTGGGTGATAGCTATTACTATAGTTGAGTTGTAATTTTGGTGTGGTTGTACAAGGAGGTGAGCTGTGTTTACCCACTCCTCCATCTAGACCAGAAGTCCTAGAATCTCTTGTTTTCATTTTAAAATGAAGATGCTTTCACACTATATTTTCAGAACATAATCAAAATATAAAAATATTTAAAGGGAAATTACTAGTCAATTTCCTGTTATACTATAACAAGCTGTTACGTTCTGAAAACTTTCTTTTGTTAAGTTGTTCCTTTCCTGGTTCTTTGGCTAGAGAGAGCAGGCTTTTCTTGACTTTGTTTTGTCTGAGCCCATTGGCATTTCTGGATTGCCAGCTTGTCCAGCGCCCAGTCTGGGATGTGCAAGGTGAAAGGAGAACCCTGGGAACTCACCACTGTCTTTGCTCTTTAGGTCCTGAGGGCCCTAGCCGGTCCTCCCGCCTCTCTTCAGCTCTCAGAGTCATCTTATGTTTTTTATATAATGTGGAGTATTTAGTTGTACTTAGTGGGAAGGAACAGGAGAAAGTATATATACTCCATCTTCCCAGAACTGCAGTCTGTATTTTTTAATTGTTGACAATATCACATGTTAGGGTTTGGTTGAGGACACTTTAGAATCCATCCGTGTTGCTGCAGATTCCTTTACTTAGTGCTGCTCGCATCTCCCAGCCTGCATGCCCGATGGTGAAGCTTTGCAGTCCATGGTGGAGATAGACAGGTGTTTCACAAATGGCTGTGCCTCCACATTACCCAGGAAGGATGGAGCATGTGAGGCTGCATTCTAAAGCACTGACTCCTGGGTCCCACCCTATATATCTCAAGCCAGAATCTTCCATCTGGGGGGATAGGAATCTTTATTGTTTAAACTTACCTATGTGATTCTGATAAGATTAGCTCACACTTGTAGAATCCACTGGTAACAGACTTAATCCTGAAGACATTGATGAGGAATTAAAGATTTTTTAATAAAAAAGGAAAATGGTTAGATGTTGCAATGTACCTGCATCAAATACTTGTGTATGCACATTATAGAAGGGTAAGCAGGAGCTTCCCATATATTCATCAGTGAAGTCACTGTCTTTATCCTTAGGTCTAAGGCTGTTGCCAAGAGGAATGGCAGCAGGTACAGCTGTGTTAAGTTGAACTCTGCACAACTCCAGGAGGGGACATTCCCCATTAATGACAACATGAATGACACACCGTGAACTTGTGCAGTGCACATTTTTATATACTAACATACACAGCAGTCTTGCCAGAAGGGAATTTGGCCAGGAAAGAAATCTTACAGTCTTAGAATGTCTGGAACATTTCTTCTAATTTAATGAGTAGAATATGGAAAAATTTGCAATGCAGGTAGATGGAAAGAGTAGAGAAGTGATTTAAAAATAAGTCTTACATACATAGCACCTGTAGGAAAAGTGGTGGAGTGGGGTTGGAGAAAAGTGTCCTGTGGTGAAATGACTATGCATTTTGCTGTTTAGAAATATCTCTGTGGGACTCATACTGCATTGACTTTCCTTCATTCATTTAAACTGATCCCTGAGGAACCTATGAATTCCAAAGTTCTATAGCCTGAGTATATGTATGAGAATCTGGAAGAGGGGAGCTGCCTCCTAATCCCGTCATCTAGGGTAACAGAACCACCCTGGACCTCTTAGGCAGTAGACAGGCGAGACCAGGACTGCCACCACACCAAGAAGATACTAAACCCCACTCATTCCTTAGCATCTCTAAATATATTTTTTATATATTCAATCCACACGTGTGATCAAAAATATTAATAACAAAGTGGGCAGTTCAGTAACAATTTAATATGTAATATCACTTACTGAGAAATACTTTGTGGTTTATTTTCACTGTTTTTGATCTACCCAAAATAAAGAAATTTTTTTCTTCGCCTAGGATGGAGGCAGGCATTTTGTTCCAAAGGCCTGGATTCTCCATTTCTCTGTATCACCTATGAGTTAACAATAGTTGACTCTTGAATAATGCAAGAGTTTTAGGGCCGCCAATCTTCTGCACAGTCGAAAATTTTAATGTATATGATTTTGACTCCCTTAAAACTTAAATACTAATAGCCTACAGTTGCCTGGAAACCTACTAGTAACAAACAGTAGGTTAACATGTATTTTCTATGTTATGTGTATTATATACTATATTCTTATAATAAAGCAAGCTAGAGAAAAGAAAATGTTATTAAAATTATAAGAGAAAATACATTTACAGTATTTATTGAAAAAATCCAAATTATAAGTGGACCCATATTTTTCAAGGGTCAACTGTATGTACTTTTGTGTTCTAGAAAAGAAAAGAAAGAATTTGTCAGACTTGTTGAGAAATGGGGAGGGAATCTAAGAAACATGCTTTTGTTCTTGAAGCTCTGAGCCAAGGTCATAAACTAGTGGCCAAGGAATAGGCAAGCAGATGTGTTTTGTTTGGCCCACGCTGACGGTATTTTAACTAATTGAGCCAATATTTTCAAATATGATGACTTCATTTTTTTAAAAAGTACATCTCTAGATTTTCTTTAAAAATTGCAAGATCTGGCTGCCCTAGGCCCACATTCCCACACAACAACACTTAGCAGAGCTAAGAACTAGCTGCCCCTTGGGATGTGGCTCGTTTCCCTGCTCACCACAGTCGCAGCACCTCCTACTGGCTCCCTGACTGAACTGCTGCAATCATTCCACCTTCAATGCCTGGTCCCCTGGGCACCAAGGTTAGCAACCCCAGGTTAGAACTTTAGGGGGAACGAAACTATATTATGATGTTAGTGTATTATACAGTAAGTAAGAGATTTGAGCAGGACTGGCTACATAATTTTCAAAGGTCAGTGCAAATGAAAATGTGGGACCCCTTGTTAAAAATTATTTAAGAAATACAAAATGGCAACAATTGAGCACTGAGTCAAGTAGCAGGGAGGGAACACTACAAAACATGGGGCCCTATGCAACTACACAGGTTACACACCCATGAGGTGGCCCTGGATTGGAGGCTAGGTTCTTCAAGAAGAGGGGAATGGGTGCCAGGGTATTTAACCCTCTTCCCCCCATTAAGCAGGGGGCAGAGTGCTGCAGGTTCTGTGATGTGCCTGGTCTTGGTGCTTGATTGCATGCAACACCCCTGAGGTGGCAGGACCCCGGGGAGCTCTTTAAGAGCCTGCAAGAACTGAGTGTTGTGGAAGCTAAGGCAAAGGTCTCAGTGGCTAAGGTCTTTAGTTCTAAGACCTCACTTCTAAGGTCTTCAGGTAGAACAAGTAAAAGGGAGTCCTCTTCAGCACCACCTGATTTCACACAGAGCAATGCAGTAATGGCCACCATGTTTTGAATTGGCTTTAATTTGATTGCTGGTGGGGGAATAAATCTAACAATGCCATAGAAGGTTTATTATAAGGAATATTTTTTGGCTAGGATTTTTGGCATTTAAAAATGGGCTTTGACCCTCAAGCTTCTCCTTCCTCTGCTTTAATGTACTACTTTAAACATGCAAGCTTGTCTCAATGAAAAAAACTTACATACCCATAAATGCTTATGTTCTTAAACTCAACAATTTAATGTCTTGGATTTTTATGTACATGGTCCTTGCTAAGCATTTATTTTTCCGCCCTTTTTCTTTTTGTTTTTAAAATGGTTCAATTTAAACTTTGACTTTAACCCATTGTACATGTTACCATTCATTTATTTAATTTAATAGATTGTTTTAGAGCAGTTTTAGGTTTACAGCAAAGTTGAGAAGTACTGAGAATGTGTCAAATGCAAATACTGACAGTTTTATATCTTCCTTCCCAATTTGAATGCCTTTTATTTCTTTTTCTTGCCTAATTGCCCTAAGACTTCTGATACTATGCTGAATAAAAGTGATGAGAATGGACATCTTTGTCTTGTTATTGATATTAGAGGAAAAGATTTTAGCTTTTCACTGTTGACCATGATGTTAGCTATGGGCTTGTCATAAATGGCCTTTATTGTATTGGGTATGTTCCCTTTATACCCACTTTTTTGAGTGTTTATATATATATATGAATGTTTAATTTTGTCAAATGCTTTCTCTGTATTTATTGAGGTGATCATATGATTTTTATTTATTACTCATTTTGTTTTCATCATGTATCATATTGTTTGATTTGCATGCTGAATCATCCTTGCAACCCTGAAATAATCCCACTTGGTCATAGTGTGTGATCCTTTTTAAACTATTACAATTTATAAATGCGTTGTATGAATGAGAATTCAAGATCATTACCTAATTTATTTTACAAAGAAATGACAAAATTCCCAATCAAATTTATTACTATTCATTCCTTGGAAAAATATTTACAATACGGTCAGTAAAGTGGATGGTGAAAAAAAGTTCAGGGAGCACTGTGTGTCAAGTACTGTGCTTTCTATCTGACAAAATACCCAGACTCCCAGACCCAGCACTCAAGGTTCTGAGATATCCTTTGTGACTAACAGTGATAAGTTCTCTTGTTGTTTTTTTTACAGCAAGCTTTAAAAAAAACCTTTTTATTTTGAAATAATTTCAAATCTATCTATAGAAAAGTAATATGTTTATAAACTTTTTTCTGAAAATGTTAAAGGTACTATGCTTCTTTACTCTTAAAGATGTCAGTGTATCTTTCTCTAGACCAAGGCTAGTCTGAACACAATTATAAAAATCAGGAAATTCAACAGTTGTACAGCACAATTATGTAACCTTCAGATCGTATTCAAATTTCATCTATTTACCTGAAAATATTGTTTCTAGCAATTTGTTTTTCTGGTCCATGGTCCAATGTAGGAACGTGAATTGGATTTAATTTTCATGTTTCTTTAGTCTCATTTAATCATTAATAATGTTATAAGCCTTTTTCTTTCATAACATTGACATTTTGAGAAATACCCAAAGCTTCTTTTAATAGCAATCAACTTATATTTTTCATGAATTTATCATAATTAGATTCCAGGTATGCATTTTTGTCAAGAACACTACATAAGTGATGTAACCTTGTCAATCAACTTCGAGAGGCACATGCCCTCAATTTGTCCCATCATTGGTGACACTAGGTTTGACCATTTGGTGACTGTGGTATCTACCAGGTTTCTCCACTCTAAAGGTAATATTTTTTCTTTTTGTATTAGTAAGAAATTTATAGGTTGCTATACTTTGAGAATATGTAAATAACATGTTCCTCATCAAATTTCATACACTAGTTTTAGCATCTATTGACAATTCTTGTCTGAATCAGCTATTGCTCTGATGACTTTGATTACAAAATAATGATTTCTAGTTTCAATATTTCTTCTACATTTATCAATTGACATTCTATTTTTAGAGAAAACTTCCCCATCACCGTGTATGTGCGTGATCAGTATGGACTCAGGGATTCTCACTTTAGCCAATGGGTTCTAATCCATTGCTATCATTCCTTATTTTAATGCTTATATTTTCCCAGATTTGGACAGTAGGAGTCACTTCACATCAGCTCCTGTGCTCTTTTCATGCCCACTTCAGGATTTGAGCATTTCCAAATTATTTCACACTAGATGTTCCAGGTTCATCCCAGCATAAAAGCAGTTGAAGCAATTCAGTTCCTTTTATTCAGAAAGTACATTCTGAACACTAGGTGTGTTCATGACAGCAAGTTTTTTTAAATAATTATGGAACGATTCATCAGTGTACGATAATCAGTACATGATAATTATTCAAAGGTTGGACCTTGCAGTTTACATCATCCAGTGATGTGTTGACAGAAATGACATCTAAGACTGCCTACTAAGTTCATTTCTCTGTGATGTAGCAGTAGGAGTGTTCGTATTGTTACACGGAAATGCTGTCTCATTACATTTATTTAATGAATTCCTTTGTCCCTCAGCTTTTCATGACTTAATAGTACCCTTACCCATTTTCCAGGATAGGGTAAGACTTAAATAAGCTGCTTGAAATCCCTTGGAGAAACACACTATACAGAGATCGAGAAATTCTGGCTAATTTTATTTTACTTAACAATTGCCAATAACTTATTCAAACCACCTGTTAATCTTGCAGCTAATCTGTACTGATACTTTAAAATGAGGTAAAAGCAAATTAGTAAGTCATGTGAACTAGCCAATGTTTCCCACAGCAACAGGCAACTAGTCAAATCGAAGTTCAATGTATTAGTTCTATAAAGGGAGCAAAGAAACAATGCCCATACTCACTGTCCAGATATTTCACAAGCAGCCACCAGGTGGCAGAGCACTACGCACAGCAGACCAAACAGAGCAGTTTGAGCCTTCTGTAACGCAGAGGTGGTAAGTGTGGGCTTTGGTTGGATTTACTCTTTTTATATAACCAATTCCAGAATACTTTGATATTTTTACTCTTAACTACTATTTAGAAATAAAAAACTCTGCCACTTATTCTATTATATTTTAGTCACTTGGCATTTTAATTGCAAAAGCTATATATCCAGAAGTTTTCACCTCTGTTGTTCCAGTACGGCATTAAAATTGCAGTTTACCTAAAGTGTGAAATAAAATAAATATTGTGAACAAGATTTGCTTCAAATTTTTGGTAAACTTGAGTCAAAATCTAAATATAGTTAGAATGGTCATATATTTAAATATTTTCACAAGTAAAATATTTACATAAAGAATTCATAATAAAATAATTCTTTCACAAATTCAAAAAATGAATGTATATATTGATTTATGTGTAGGCCTCTCAGGAAATTGCTATATTAAATCTACAGGTGTTCTAGAAAAAGAATGGGTAATTGTAGTTAAATTTATCAGGATTACAGTGTTCCATGTCAAGTTTTTTCTTTAGAATTTTTAATGTTACTATTCCTCATGCAGTCCTATTTGTTCTTTATGTTAAATATAATGTTCAATATTTAGACAGCTCATAGCAAAATTTATACATCTACATTCAATCACCGAGTCTATATACAGTCCATCGCTGTTGGTGTCGAGCAATCATTCTAACACTGCTGTTCACTGACTCAGGTGACAGCGCATTCTTGATTTGGTACAGCCATTGACAGATTATTTGGGATGCCTTGATTTTGAGGGACTTTTGTGACACTGAGTTTTCTTTATGATTGCGTATGTAACATGTAAATAGCACACTTTCAGTTATGCTGAGAGCCATGCTGAAAATTTCAAAATAAAGCACGACTGGGGACTTAAGCCTACACTTCTGGTTTGGTGGGAAAAAAAAAAGTAGAAATAAAGTAAGAAAATATGGAAGTGAAGCTTGGTAGGAAATAGTGTCCCTTAATACAAAGATAAAGATCATCACATGCTGAGAAATTTTAGCAGTTTGTTTTCCTGCTATTTTTTGTGTTAGAGCAGTTAGAGCAGTGACTTCCGGTTTATCCTGACAATCACAAGTTTACACTTTGCACTTGAAAAAACAAAGGAACAATTCTCTTAAATATTACATTTATATTTTCAGTTACAAACTTCTGGAAGTACTTGGCATGCTTTCCTCTGTGAATTCACGTGTTTTGCTTTCTTGCTTGGGTCTCCTTTTTGGATCCTACTCTTAATTATTTCCCCAGACTTCTCTATAGTACACTCCTAGCAAACCAGTCTTCTAAATGGGAAAGTATTATCTGTGAGGACATTTTTTCACTCAGGGAATCAAGAACAGTTCTTTAAACGGGTGACATTCCGTCAACCATTTCTAGAGTCATTTCTTTTTTCTGCCTTTCCATATTTTTAAAACTGAAAAGCTACACGTGATGCCCTGACTCCTGCTTGGTCGGGCAGCGGACTGCTGCCCGGTTGGTTCTGAGCAGTCTAAATATAGGAATGAGCATATAGCTTGCATCAGTTCCAGTATCATGCCTTGTTTCTATGGAAAATACACGATTCAATTTAATTACACAATCTGTCATTCTCTCAGACAGGGCTTCCAGCAGGGCCAAACAATTCTGAAGCGGGTTTGTCTTTTCTCTCTCTCTCTCTCTTTTTTTAAAGAGGGCTAATCAGAAGGGATTTGTGATATTGAAATCACTGAGGTAATTATGAATGATTTCGTGCATTCAGCATGAAAAATTTCTTCCTAAAGCCCCAAATCTTTGAATCTATTTTGTTGTAAAATAAAGGAAGTTTGTTGCTTTACTTACCTATCATACTAGTGTTGTGTCTGGAGATCTCAAATGCCAAAAATGAATGTATGTTCCTGTAAAGAAAGATGAATAGATTACAAGTGACAATAAGATCTGACATATAATATACCTCTAGGAGCAGAAATTTCCACAAGGGAATTTATTCCATGAAAACAATGTTAATAATGGATTTCACCACTGAGATTTTTCATTGTTTCTTTACAATCAGAAAAGAAAAACTTTTTCAGAAAACTTTCCATGGTCTGTTTGGCATGAACATTATTTTTGCTACTAAAGTAGAAACTAGTAATTACATTTTTAAATGACACTCTGGTAATTACATATTTTAAATATGAATCCTGATGTTTAATTAAGTCATATGACTGCAATATCAGCTCACATTAGCAGCAGATTACCAAATCCTAGCAATTCATCCTTAGAGAAATACAAGAAGAAAAGGCTGTTATAATTGTGATACTTAAATAGAATAAACCATAATGCAGTACAATATTCTTTAAATATTTAATGTTTACTAATGTTATTGAGTAATGAAGTTTATTATCATGGCATATTCTTCCTACATAATTACTCGGGTTGCAATGAGCACATAAGAAGCATGGTGTTTTTTTCTTCCAGGAAAGCCTTCAAATTAAGCTCAAAGTGGATTCAAAACATATATTTAAAAGTCGTTTTGTATATTTTTATTATGCATATATGTAGCATTAAAATTTTTTTCTGGAATTAATTTCATTGTGCTTGGATGCTAGGTAATTTTTATCTTTTAACTTATATCATAAATCTGTATTTTATTAGCTCATGTTCACTTTTTTCTAATTTTCACTAATAAATAATGCAGTGCAAAATAAACCTCTTACTTGTAATACAAGTATCTATCATTTACAATCAGTAGTTTCTAAAATGCTTAAACATATGCCTAGATTTTTGTATCTCAATGTTTGATTTTGCATTTATTACAATGAATTCAGATTTTTAGTTCATTTTTGTTCAAATCCCTCCTTGCTTCTATAAATCACACTGGCTGGTATTTACTAGTTGTATTTATTTACCACAAATGCACAAAAAATGTCACAATAGAGTTTATTCATTTTTAATCTTAATGCAATCCTCTTTCAGGAGTATTTTTCTTAGTAAAGAGATCCCTTTAAAATATATTTGTTGCACTTCTTTGATACCTTAATATTATTCCTTAATATTATATTTTCTCCCCAACATTTGCTCTTTAAGATACAAAATTTAACTGTTAAGTAGCTACCAAATTCATTTGTGTAGATTTAGTGATGCAAAAGCTTTTAAATACTTATAAATGTTAATGCCTCCTTACAATGTGTCTGATGATTTACACAGCCAAAACAACTGAGTACTTTTCCATTTAGTTCATAAAAGCTAGGATTTCCTATATATATACACATTACTTTACTACTCAAGAAACCAGTCTTGAAACTGTTCCACACACATTGTCCTTGACAATGCTACCAGAATCTTTATTAAAAAATCCTGCCTTTCTCCCCTTGTAGCTACATCTGCTCTAACGCATAGCTATAAACATATATTTTGTAATGAGAGAAAATTCCTTTCTGAATGACAAAAATTTAATATTGCTTGGGTGGATCTGAGGATTAGATATTTTATGTAATGGGCAAGAGAAAAGAGATTGACTTTATCATACTCTTTGCATCTTTTCTGCATTTGATAAAGCAGCCAATTGTACTACAAGCAGTGGCAAAATGTGTGTGCTAATATTACTATACTTATAAATGATATTTGATGCTTGTGATTCACTCTAAGAAATCTATTTCCTAACACTAGAGGTCATTTTAGCTTGTGGTAATATATGAATTTTAGTTTTAATAAAATAGAAGGTCAGGAATATATTTCCTAGAAAAGTGCTGTCCTGGAAAAACATTTTCCTGGGCTCAGATCCCTAATTTTTTCCCTAGTTGGACTGTGAATAGATTCTGTTACTTAGTCTAATTTTAAAAACGTCAAACAAAAGTGGACTTTGAGTTTCTTATCTAAAGTTCATTTTTGTTAATTCTACTAATATGTTCTGGCTACTTTTGAGGGCATGATGCTGCATATCTCGTTTTTGTCTGTGGTCGCTGTTTGTCAGTTTTGGGGTGTGCTTGGTCTTTGTCTTCAAGACTATATCCCTATCTTTCTGAGCCTCAGTGAAAGTCTTCTGTATTTTTCACTCATTTTCAAAATGCTGTGAAATAGAGCAAATGCATGCATTAGAATGGAGCTTCTTTCTTCCTATAACAAAATGAATACTTTCTGTTACGATATCTCAGACTGCCCTACTCTTAAAAGTTTTTATAATTTCAAGCTCCTTCATAAAATACTTTGTGTTCCCTCTCTGGGACTTAATAATATCAATTCCTTATTTTTTGTAAAAATTCACTTTAAGGCCATGGTGCTGGACATGTAAGATAATATAAGGAAAATGTGTGTGTGTGTTTTTTTTCAGAGTAGAATTATGTATTTTAGAATGTACTATAGATTATGTAATATGAATTATGATTTTGTTTATATTGAATGGAGTGTGTAATTGCAAGCTATAAATCATTTCTAGGTATCTGAAAGAATTAGCTTTCTTACTCTAGTTACACACATAAATAAAGATAGTTATATTTGTTTTTCTAAATCCAGTTTTAAAAATCTGCTTAAAATCTGTTGTGGTTCAGAAAGGATAACATATTCTGTTTAACATTTTCAATTGAAAATCAAAGTATTTCCTTTGATTCAAAAACTGGGTATATTTTCTATTTTTAGTATTTGTTAGACCTATGGAAAATACCAAAAGAAAGTTACTTTTTCTACTAAAAATGAATATATGATAAAAATGTCCATTAAGCTTCCACTGATTCACATGGCACGGAGTTCCACTTTTTCTAACTAAAATCAGAACTGTGGCCTGATTTTAAGTCTCGACACGTCAGTCATGCTGGTCAGAGTTCCAGCCGCAGAGGCCCGTGTTCCGCCCACGGAATCCTTCTGCCGGGTGCCGACCTGAAGAGGAAACTGAAAGAACAGTGCTATGTTTTGGTCCCGCTCCTAACTGCCCATTCTGTTTTAAGTAATCAGTCTTAATTTAGAAAGTAAAAAAGAACAAAGTATACTTTCAATAGGTCAAGTGTTAATGTTCTCCTACCTAAGGACAAAAGGGTTCTAAACTTCAGTTTTAGTACAAGGTTAGTGGAAAGTGGCAAAACGTGAAGAAACAACATTATTGCTCACACTATGGGCTTCAAGTCGCATGTCGATGTTAAGCATATCCTATTACCAAAGTCACTGGTGTCTGTATTATACGAGGCTAACGTGACGCATTCCTAAAATACCCACAATTTAAAGCCATTTGGAAGAATGATGTTGAAAGAATAGGATATAAGGCAAAAGGTATGGTGGCGGGAGTAAGGACAGCCAAGTTTTAATTTAATCTCTGTCATTTACCTGCTGTGTGACCTCTAGGAAGTTACTGCCCTTCCCAGCTTTGGTTCCTCATTGCATAATAATTAAGAGGCTGAAAATTGCGGTCTCCACTAACTTCCCTATGTTGATGATTCAACAAATCTTTCTGGCCTGTATTCTTAATGGCTAATTTTCTTTCCCAGAAAGCAGCATGGCCCTAACCTCTTTTGTACAATATTACATTAGCTGTGCATGCTCAACTGCTTTGTAATGAGAATATTGTGTACATACTGTGTGCAAGTGTCTTGCTCAGTAATATATTAATCTCCAAAATGGCACCTATGTAAAAGGTACCTCACTTTTATGGATGTAACATGTTAATGAAGTGATAAGCATATGCTTATATTCATATCACATATATTCATGTGAATATGAATATATATTCATTCTAATGTAGAAGCTCAAACATAAGAATGTCAAAGACAACTCTTTATTACTTTGTTTCTAGTCACAGAAACCGTACCTGAACCAAATCCATTAACACTGCAACCACTGAAAGAAAATCCCAATGAAGCATTTAACAGTATTATTTTTTATGAAGTCAAATTCTCTAAAGGGTCAAAATCATTTCCAAACCAGTGATACTCAAGGACATTCACTCAAACATATTTTGGAATATTATAGGTAAAAGTGTATAAAAAAATCAACAACACCTCTTCCTCCCTTTTTCTTTGGAGATCCCTAAGTCTGACCATATTGGAACATGTGACATTGCATAAAATATCACCATTTTTTAAAAAACATATTTCCAATATATATTAGTTACCATTCTAGAATGGCAGCAAAGGGATTTGATGTCATAAAAATGGTAGCCCCCCCCAAAGAAACACATTACCAAAGCAACTCCATTCTGTCCTCCTCCCTCCCCCTGAAATAATAACAATTTGCTAAATTGTTGGGAAGTTGTTATAATTCCTTTTCCAAATTATTACTCGCCCTTTAGATTAGAAATGAGGCCAGGGTTAGCAATCAGCTATAAATGGTAGGATTTTTCAAGTAAGAAGCACTTGTCTGATTGTGAAGTGGAGGCCATTACTGCCGTGATTGGGTCTTTTTTTTTCAGCTTGCTTGATTTGTGGTTGAGAGTGCACATTCACTCCTGTACTGTGAGCAATCAGACCCTCCCCCCTCTCATTTTTTGCTCAGCGATTTAGGGTCCACTACTTTGGCACAGCTGCCACCTTTTAGCCTCCATCATGCAGAATATATCCTTTAAAAAAAAGAATGGGGGATGGTAGCAGGTAACCAATGTACATTTGGCTTCTTGGTGTGCCTATTTCATATTTTCAGAGAGAACTCTTTCACTCAACAACAATCATGTTGGAAGTTGGACTTCTACACTCAGTAAATAAGTTTGGACAGAGACCTGAAGCTTGTTAGAGCTTATTTTCTATTTATTTATCCCACCAGAAACAAACAAACAAACAGGTGGGAGGATGCAAGCATCCTAGGACACAGGCATCCTAGGGCACATTTAACTTTAGCACCGGCATAGCCTTTGTTCTCTGGGAAATGATACAAAAACAAGAGTTTATTTCTTTGCTTTTGTTTTGGAGGTTGTTTCATAAGTTTTACACCAAATTTAAGGGTCTGCTAAGAATATAACTGAATCTTAAGATACCTAGGAATAGAATTGCTGAGTCATATGGTAAATCTATGTTTAACTTAAGAAACTGCCAGACTGTTTTGCAAAATGGCTGCATCATTTTCTATTCCCGCCAGCAACGTGTGAGAGTTCCAGTTTCACTACGTTCTTGCCAACACTTGTTACTGTCCATCTTTTTTTATTATAGCCATTCTGGTGGGCCAAAAATTGATCTTATTGTGGTTTCAATTTGAATTTCCCTACTGACTAATGATGATGAAAACCTTTTAATGGGCTTTTTTCTGTTTATATGTTCCTTTTGAGAAATGTCTTCAAATCCTTTGCCCTTTTTCATTTTTTCTTACGGTCGACCTGTAAGAGTTCTTTATACATTCTGGATACAAGTGCCTTGTTGGATATATGATTTGCAAATATTTTTCTCCCAGTCTGTGGGTCGATTTATCACTGTCCAGCTAATGTCTTTGAACCACAATAATTTTTAATTTTGAGTAAATCTCTTTTGAACTCTTAATGGAGCACAACATGTCATTAGTTCTAATGTAATTATTTAAAGAGTCAGAGAGAAAAAGAAGTGAAAGGTTAAAAACAAAATCAGTAATTATACTTCGGTCAGTGTGAGAAAAGGAAGAAATTGTTTTGCTAATTCATTTCCTTTAAAATAATCTGAAAGCTTTCACTAGGAGAAAACATTTTGTTTGGTTTTTAACTCTTCATTGCTAACTTGATGTGGGTCATTGCAATCATTTCTTAGCCAGGGTGCCAGAAGTTCAAAATTCAGCCCTGCCCGGGTCACACATGGTTTTGAATGAGGCACGTATACAAATGGAGCCAACGCTGCAAAGTCCAGCCTTGTGCTACCACCTCTGAGTGACAGTAAATCTCTGAAGAAAAACTCAGGATGCCAAGAAGCTTATTCTCAGGCAGGAGACCCTGCATTTTGCCCTCCCATGCCCACTGCTTTTACCTTATTTGTGAAATGCCTTCTTCTTAGGTTTATCCACATAAGTGGTTAGTAACAGCAGCAAATTTACAAACACTGCGAAATGCCACATTTTCCGGACAAATTTTGTAGAGATATAGATAAAATTCTTAGCAATAAATACCCATTTAGAAGTTCCTTTAGGGGACACAGGGGGTGGGGGAAGAAATCTCCTTGTGAGGCAGACCGAGAATTTGTTTGTAATACCTGTGGCTCAGCTCTAGTGCAGCAAAGGTGAACGTACCTTGCTTTACAATAAAATGATAAGCATTCCAATACTTTCCAGAGACTACAGTTTAAAAGTACCCAGCAATGAAACCTTCAGAAAATTAAATAATTAACTGTTAATAGGTTTCCTTTGCAAGTCCAGGTTTTCACCTGGCATTTGTTGTGCATCGTAAACAAGGTACAGCCATGATGCAGTTTGGCTACTTCTCGCTTCCTTCCCACCTGTGTACCATTATGAATTTAAGCCACCAATATCCAAAGAGCACATACAATTGCAAAAATATTGAGGCATACTCTTATTTGACTTTATAGTAAACTTCAGAGCACGTTTTTAAAAAATGAAAACTCTGGATATAATCAAGAATTCAGTAACAATCGTTGTTACATTATATCTTATAGAAGCAAATGTTGTGGCAAATCTAGTGTTAAAAATGGCAAGTGGCCCTGGCTGAGTGGCTCAGCTGGTTGGAGCATGGTCCCAAAAAGGTTGCGAGTGCAATCAGGGCACATACTTTGGTTGCAGGCTTGATCCCCCGTTGGGGCACGGTCAGGAGGCAACCAGTTGATGTTTCTCTGTCACATGGATCTCTCTCTCTCTCTCTCTCTCTCTCTCCCTTCCTTCTAAAATCAATAAACATCCTCAGGTGAGGATGTAAAACAATGGCAAGTGTTGTGTGGCCTAAATGTTTCCACCAAATTCTATTGCACACAAGATGTCATTATCTATATTAACACTTAATTTAGCACTGTATGTAACCTGAATTTCTCTTTCAAAAAGTAACTTTCAATTGAGACTCCTCTAAGAATATAACTGAGTCGTAAGGACACAGTTAATCTATTTTTGACAGAGTTGCATATTTGTTCAAATTAATACACTGAAAACTGAACTGAAGCTTAGTGAAGTTAAGTCTATTGATTGCAATCAACCTAGTGAAGTTGAAATGCAGTGATAATAAGTAATTAATTAGAAAAAAATAACAAGGCCTATTACGTACAGTCAAGTTTCACCAGAAATAAAAATAGGTGATTGAGAACAAGAAATTGTCTAGAAAATGTCAGGTAACTAAAGCAGTTACTAGTAGCTTTTATAAAATGAAAATAGAAAAGGCATAGCCCCACACAATAAGCTGTGCTCTGGGAAGAAAAGAATGTCAAGTAGAAGAAAAGACTGTTGATTTATCCTAGGAGCAAATGAACCTCAATAGAACAGCACTTGTGGTTTAGATCAATAAGATTTATTGTGAAACTAGGTGAATATTCTTTGCTCTCTCAAGAGACTGTGTTATATCAACTAAGCAACTTTACATCGGAGGGAATTACGTCACTTCTGTCTATCATGAAAGTTCTGGAAAAATGGAAATAGGTTTGTTATAATTTATCAAACCCTGAGTGTAAGCATGCCTCTTCAGCCTACTTTGTAGCTGGAATATTAACAGTAATCACCCAGGCTTCACTGTGTTTTTGCGCACACATGCTCTGTAAGACCTCAGAGCCCTGCAAAGTCCTCAGTATCTATTCTTGGGGTTCCCCATAATATACTGTGTATTTATGAATAAATTGAGTTAATGACCTTGAGGTGTTTGCTATTCCACTGTTCCCCAGGGGGTTAGCACACTTACTCACCTTCACTGCTGCTTTTATTAGGTACTGTAGTGTACAGCCAATATCACTAATCTCCCCTCCCCTCACTCCTCTTCCTTCTCCTTCTTCCTTCTAACTTACAGCTCTCTCTCCATGGAGATTATTTGGGTATAGATGGAAGCGCCAAGCACCACCCACACAGTGCTCAGATTTGCTCCTCTATCTTGGTTTGGCTCTATTTTATGGTTTCCATGTCTGTGCTTAAGTTCCTCCTCTCTTCATGCATGATTTTCACCTTTTCCGTTAGACCCTTTAGTACTGGTATTATTGTTATTTAAAGTCCTGGTCTGGTAATTCCAACAACTGAGTCACCTCTGAGTCTGCTTCCATTCACTGCTTCCTCTCTTGAGCACATCTTCTTGCTTCTGTGCGTACCTTGTAATGTTTTATTGTATTCCAGATATTTTTAAGTATACTTTCTTGATTATGTATTACAGTTGTCTCCATTTTCCCCCTTTGCTGCCCTCCACCCAGTACCCCCATTCCCTCCAGCAATCCCCTACTCCTTAGTTCATGTCCATGGATCATGCATGTAAGTTCTCTGGCTTCAATAAAAGCGCAATAGAGGTACAGGTAAATATTATTTACCTCCAGAAAAGAGCATGCACCCTATTTCTTACCAGACTGCACTAGTGACAAGGCAGTGCCAAGTTATTCTGATTTGTGCTTGAGGTGGATCTTGCCTTTTTTGCAGTTTGTTTAAGTCTCTTCACTACTGGCTTTAAATGTTTGAGAATGGGATCAAGATTTTTCCATCAGTAGGAGATAGGTTCTGAGCACCGATAAGGTTACTGAGGTCTCTTTGTGCTTTGCAGCAATGCCTCCAGATTTCTGAGCTCCAGAGGGTCCTTCTCTGCTTATAGCAAGGGTGCCAGATTTTGGAGTTCTTTGAAAGTCCTACGCTCTCCAGTCTTGTTTAAGGACTTATGCACATGAGATCTCTCACCTCCCTGTTGCTCTGCTGCCAACTTTAGCGGGTAGCCGCTCATACTCTATGAAGGTTGAGAATGCCTTGGAGAGCGTTTTTTAGCTCTCCTGCCCCACCCCAACATTGGTAGTTGAAATCCCAGAGGTCCTTGAATGGGTTCCTTCTATGTTCTTGCTCTGTTCTTGCTCCCGCATTCTGGCAGCTGCCTGTCTTTGCACTTTCTCACCTCTCCTGCCCCCAACCATTCAGTGCAAACCTTAGGAAAGAGTTGGTGGGTGGATACAGATCAGTCTGTTTCCGAGGCTCCTTGGAATTCTCATCTGTCATACCTGCCCATTTGCAGCCATCACAGGTTCTTTGAAAATTTGGTTGGTTTTTCCTTATCCTCATCTCCGGTAAATTCTTCCTCCTCCTGCTATTCCAGTAGGGATCAGAGCAGCCACGTGTCTCTTCTCTTCTATGAAGGCATGCTATTTCCTGGAATATGGTCAATTTAGGATTCTTTGTGTTCTTGCTCTACAATGACTTTAAATCTTAAACAGTTTGTTTTGGTAATTAGGTAGAGAGAACAATGGCTTCTTACAACTTTTTACATCCTAACCAGAAATTTCTCCAACTTGATTATCAGAGAAAAAATAATATTCTTCACTTTCATATTTGTTAGGCTTACATAAAATTCAATTTAGTGATTGTTACAACTCTATAGCTGTCATGATCATACAAAATTGGTAGTAAAAGAAATTCAAGCACACTTTAGTCTCAAGTATTTATGGCATGGGTGTCAGTAAATGTGTTTTTGGGTTATGGAGATGATCAGACAATCAAGAAAAAAAACAGATTCCACTGAATTACCTGTAACAAATTTGCCCTGTATAACACTGACATAAAAGTAGTCAGTGTCAGTAGTCAGTAGTCATTTAAAAGCTTTAAATAAATGAAGACTCTCCATTAGAAGTGTTAACTAGCAAAGAGGTGTAAAATCTTTACTCATCCAAATCAAATGTTAGTTTATTTAGAATTTTTATGCTTTCTATATCTCTAAATTATTCTCATTGGAGTGTCTATTCTAAGGAAATTGATTAACCATATGTTGGACTATCTTTTTCTGTCTTTCATAGCTGTTAACTAGCACATCCTAATTGTTTTAGTCTCCTTTTGATTTTGTAAACAATCTTAATTCCATTACTTCAGCAATTCAGTTTTCAGCAATGACTATTCTATTGTCACTGATAATTCATTCCTTGATTTCATAATGATGTTTTAATTATCAGTTTGTTTTCTTAGATATTCAGTGCCTTTCTTTTCCCGTCTTCTTTGTATTCATAAGAAAATCAGTC
Organism: Trachops cirrhosus; assembly: GCA_028533065.1. Lineage (NCBI taxonomy): Eukaryota > Metazoa > Chordata > Mammalia > Chiroptera > Phyllostomidae > Trachops > Trachops cirrhosus. The sequence continues at coordinate 50,153,965 of CM052542.1, forward strand.
TCATGATATGCACATTAAAATATATTCAAATATCACCCTGGCTGGCATAGCTCAGTGGATTGAGCGCAGGCTGCGAACCAAAGCATTGCAGGTTCGATTCCCAGTCAGGGCACATGCCTGGGTTGCGGGCCAGGTCCCCAGTGGGGACCACATGAGAGGCAACCACACATTGATGTTTCTCTCTCCTCCTTCCCTTCCCCTTTCTAAAAATAAATAAATAAAATCTTTTTAAAATATATTCAAATACAGATACACACATGTGTATACTGATACTTCTCAAATTTATATCTCTTACCCAGATTTCTCAAGCTCCACACTTTTATATTCAACTGTTTACTTGACATCTCTATTTAAATATCTAACAGGTCTCTTAAACATAACTTGTCCAAAACTAAGCTCCTTATCTCTCCCACCCACCTCTCTAAGCCTACTGGTCTACAATTTACCTTACCTAATTACATGAATGGCAACTCCATAGCTTTCAATTCTTCACACCAAATGTTGGGATTATACTGGACTCCATTGTTTTTCTCATACTCACATCCAATCTTATAGGCTCCACCTTCAAATTATACTCAGAATTTAATTCCCTTTCCTGCCACCACAGCTGCCATCCACCATCCTGCTTGCTCCAAGCCACCATAGTCTCTTGTATGGATTTTTTTGTAATAACCTCATTATCTATCTATTTTCTATCTATGTGTCTATCTATCTCCCTCTCTCATTATATTTGGACATTAATTAGTTCTTTTCTGAGGTCTTGTGAAATGCCTTCCACAGGGTTTATAAAACTAGTCGTGGAGGGGGATTGTGCCAACTGGTTTAGAAACACCAGCAGGCTTTGTCTCATACCAGTTCACTTACCAAACTGGTCTTCAAGCAGCGTAGGAGGTGGAGGGTGGTTGTTTGGGAACCAAGGCTTTTTAGACTGTGCAGTTCTTATTTGTGGTTGCTAGATTTCGAAGTGTGTTGACCATTTTCTTATTTGGTTGTTGTAGTTGTGACTTCTTTTTAAGGGACACATTTCTCTGGTAGTTTCTATCCACCATCTTAAACTACTAATCTACCTGTACAATACATTTGGCATGCATTATCCTTCAGATTTTCACAACTTTGTGAAATAAGTGATATTTTTTTAAAGAAAAATAGGTTCAGAGAATCTGCCAGACTTGATATTAGTTCTTCTGATCTTAAACAAGAGGACTTTTCTCTTTTGCCATTTCTCCATACTGTGTACATGTCTAAGCAATCATTTAAAAGGCCAGGTGTCTTAAATGTAATAGGACACCTGATATACAGGTACAGATACCCATAGTCCTTCTGTTTATTTATATATGCATTATATATATTCATATGACTTTCAGGTGATAAATGCTTCTCTAAACTTGACTGTAAATGAAATAAATACATCTGACAACATAAAAAAAGAAAAATCAAAATTGAGGTTTTTTTCCCTAAGGATAATAAAAATAGAAGCAATGCCAATATAAATGGAAAATGCCTACATATAAATAAGAGATAAAGGTGAACCTCGTTCTACATACAGAAAATTTATAAATATATTCAATAGAAAAGGTTACTATCATAGGAAATAAGGAAAGAAAAAGAAAGTTTCCAAAAGGAGAAATATAAATGGTTAATACACATATATATAATGTATAATCTATTTAAAATCAATATGAAAATTATATTTTTGTTTGATGCTGTTAAAAGATAAAATGATCTATAATAACCACCATTGGTGAGTTTGTGAAAAATGAGCACTACTATTTGATAATGGTAATTAACTTGGTTCAACTTTTCTGAAAGATAATTTTCAATATATATTTTAAAAATCCTAAAATGATACATATTCTTTGATTCAATTTTATTTCTACAAATTTTCATAAAGAAATAACCAGAGATAAATTGAAAACAACCTAAATGTTCTATAAACTACTGACTAAATAAATTTTTATAATTCAAGTGATGAAACACTAGCAGACATTTTACATTACTTAGTAATAAAAATATTAAATGAAATAGAAAATTATCGTGCTATTGTTAAGTGAAAAAAAACTATAAAAAATAAAGAAAGGTATGATGAGATTTACTAAAGTAATAAATAATAAAATAATATTTTAAAATAGAGGTTATAGCAGAAGTAACACCTGCTGGAGTGTGTTTGCTAAGTTAATAATATGGGTGTAATAATTTATAGTTTTAATTTGAACATTTTACCTAAAATGTCATATGGTGTGCTTGAGTGTGATATGTTACAGAAGTACATGCTTATGATTTTGTAATAAAATATTTTGTAATGAAAAATGGGTGTTATTTGTACTGGACCCTGTATATAAACAGAAACAAAAGCTGGAGTACTACAAACCAAGGTTACCAATGGTTGTATCTCTCTAGAGAGGAAACTCACAGGTGACTATTGTTCTCTTTTTTTAAACTTAAGATTATTTTATTAATTTTAAAACAAACTCAAATTTACACAAAGACATTTATCTGCTGAACTATTTGAGAGTCACACTGGCCAACATGGTGCCCCAACACCCCTGAATACTTTAGGATGTATTTCCTACAAATAAGAACATTCTTATACATAGCCACAGTGAAACTATCAAAATCATAAAAATAATATTAATACATTACTTCCACTAATTCTCAATCCCATTCAATTTCCACTAAATGACCCCCAAATGCATACTAGAGCAAAACAAATCTAGTTCAGAAGCAGATGTAGCATTAGTTCTTGTGTCCCTTTGGTCCCTTTTGGTTTGCAATAGTTCCTCCATCTTTCCTTGACTTTCATGTCATTGACACTTTTGAAGCTTCAAGCCAGTGACATTGTAGAGTATCTCCCAATGGGTGTTTATCTGGTAGTCCCTCATGACTAGATTTTGGTTAAACATCTGTGGAAGCAGTTTTGAAAAGTGACCATGTGTTCTTCTCATTGCACCCTCATGATTTAGATTTATTGGGATTACAGTGATGTTCACTTTGATTGTTTTATGAGGGCTGTGTCTCCTTGTTTCTCCATTGTTGAGTTTCTCTTCTCATTTATAACTAAGCAGCATTTTTGTTGGAACATATTTTTGGACTATATAAATATACTGTTCTTCATCAAACTTTAATTTTTTTAAATTTATATCATTATGGACTCATTCCTATTTTATTATAATTCATTAAAATTTTAACATTGATGCTTAGTTTGTCTCCTTTTGAGTAGAGGGAGTGGGTTCTGAGTGTGTTTTTGGCATTCCTCCATCATTCATTGAGTACTGCTTTTCTTTCTGTCACAAGATGTTCTGGGCTCATCTTTTACTTTCTTTGCCCCAATCCTAGAATCAGTCATTTCTCCAAGAAACCCTGGATTCTTTTAGTGGAGAACAGTATTCAAAAGCCACAATCTTGGAACTTAATGTGCTCATTGTTATTGTTGTGTCACTGTCTCAAGCCCTGTCAATGTACAGAGCTGGGGAATGTAGGTATTTACATTTACATTTACTAGTGTATCTATCTATAGTTATTGTAATCTATGAATTCTTAACAATGCCTTTAGTTCCAAACATCACAGGGTTCTTTCTAGTTTCCTCCCTTTTTGTATTTGCAAATCAATTCTGACATTGAGAATCTTAGCTCCCACTATTATTAATATATTTACTTATATGTGTAGCACCCCTTTAACATAACCAATCTCCCATCCCACAAAGGCTCTAACTCCCAATGACAGCCCACCCACATCCCATTCTTCGTCTGCCCACTGGAGCTCTGCAGCACATGCTGGGCTGCCCGTCCGCAGCAATGCCCACCTCACCTTGCTCAGGCTGACTCCCCGTGCAGCGTGGCCCTCTTATGAAGATGCCCCCCTAGTCTCTTTAGGACCCCAAGAGGATGGTGTAAGGAGAGACCCCACTCTGGGTCTTTGCAACTTTCCATCCCCAGGCACAGATGCCCACTCTGCTCCACTAGACGACTCTAAGATTCGATTGGTAAGGGAGGAGAAAAGAAAGAGAAATAGGATAAGAATTGAAGTTTTTTTGATATTTTGTGCAGTTCTGATAATAAACCTATATTACTTGTATAATTTGCAAAAGGGTGATTTTGGTGGTATATGCATATATATTTTTTAATTTGAAAAAACAGATTCTGATACATTACCAAGGGCTAGCAAACTTTTTCCATAAAGGGCTGGATATTAAACATTTTCAGCTACGTGGGCCATGCAGTGTCTGCTGCAACTATGCGACTCTGCCATTATATAGAAGAAACAAATGGCCACACAGCTGTGTTCCAACAGGACTTAATTTACAAAAGCAGTGGGCTGTATTTGGCCCTCAGGTCACAGTTTGCCAGCCCTTGTACCTGTATGTAAGGTTTGGATGCACAGTCAAGGTTCAAGCCTGAGCCCTCTCTTTCAATATTTGTGAAACCTTGGACAGTTACTTAACCTCTCTGAGCTTCAGCTAAGATTTTCATGAGGCTCTCATGGACTATCAGATATGAAATACGATGTAAACGGTAAAGTGTTATCTGACACCTAGAAATGAGTTCTAAGAGGGTGAGATGATGGAAAACTTTGTAACAGTTTGGATTTTATAATAGCTAGTGAATATGAAAGTGGAATATGAGGAAGATTAATTCAGTAGTAATTCAGGGGATGAAAAAATCCCCTAAAGCTAAGAAGTATGCTAGATTCTGGGTCTGATAATAGAAACAGGTCCCATACAGACTAAGGCAGAAGAAGCTCTGGGTCTTTAGGAGCCATATACCAAGGAAAACTACTAGTGAGGAGGAGAAAGGAGGGAGAGGAAGAAAGGAAAGAAAGTAAGATTGAGAATGAGGGAGAGAAGAAGGAGAGGGAGAGAGTGAAAGAAATTTTGTAGAGTCCTTTACCAAAACTATTATTATGTTAACAGGCTGCAGCCAGTCACACTGAAATTTTTAAAATACTTAGGCTTAAACTGGACAATACACTTTTTTATCAAGGACATAAAGCAGAAAAGATTTGCCTAAGAGTTCAAGTCCAATAGTTTAAAAACCTCAAGAGCCAAAGAAGGAAACACCTACAGAACTTGGTGAGAAATGTTTAACAGGGTATTACTTTAAAGCAAGCTTGCCTCTGTCTCTTGCTGCATAGCTTTCTAGGGATCTAGAAGGTCTGACCAGTCTTGAAAACATCTAATTGTCTTCCCCATTGTCTATCCAACTAAATCTCTTCATGAACTTTGACGGTCTGTAGCATCACTGGCCATTGATATTAGCTTTTTGACGAGAAATTGCTGAAGATGAGAAGTTTGCCATTAACCTTTTCAGAGCTATTTTAAAAATTGTCACAAAACTTCCAATGACACTAAAATTGGATTAGGAATTCTTGGCTTCTTAATTTCTTATGAAAAGAAATCTGTGCTGGCAATCACAAGATTTGGTTTTTAGTGCCAGCAAACATTAGTTGTGGATCTCAGGCAAAAACAATTACCGTAATGTGGTGGGATAATACTTTGAAAAACTAAATGTGTGTTCTTTCTTCTCCTCATCCTTATCACCGATATTGCCTGCCAAAGTGTGGCTGCTATCACATGGAGCTAATTGTCAAACCAAAACCAGAACCTGACTGAAAATCCTTTTAATGCTTAAAAACAATGTGTCCAGGTGTGAGAAAAAATGTTGGAAGTAAAAGCAAAAGCCGTTTTTTCTGCTCCCGTATTTCTAGTGTTGGCTCTACTCTTTTTTTGGACAGGGGACCTTCCTTACCTTATTCCTGCTCTATTATAGGCATCAAGCACAGTGCCTAGGAACAATAATTACTAATTACTCAGTAAGTGAATGAATAAGTATATAAGACTTTGGTGAGTCATTTACCCTATCTGGATCCATTTTTAAATTTCTACATCACATTCTCATTTTGACTTGATACAAGAGCTAAAGTGTGCTCCAATCCTATTAAGAATGCTGTTGACTTAATGTGATCACCGTGATCAATGGAAATTGGGACTGCGATGCACCCAGATTTCCCTGCACATTTGTTTCTTTTAAGGAACATCTGGCCCTTTCCACTATGCAAAGAAATGGAATAGAAACATTGTATAAAAATCTGGAAGTAAATCTTCTTCTCTAATTTAGAGAAAGAATGATATTCAGGTCCCAAGATAATCCCAGACCCAACATTCTTCTAGATGGAGTAAAGATGAGGAGTCCATTGGGAGAAGGGTTGAAACATTCATCTTTAGGTGACGGAAGAGGCCATTAAAACTCTTCGAAAAAGATGGAGACAGGGATGCTAATGGACTGGCTTGGCGCTTGCTTTGATGCTTTAACGTAGCAAGGAAGAGATCCAAAGTCACCCGATTTCCAGCCCAATGCGGCAGCCCTTTGTCACTTGTTATACCTACTTCCTCTTTAATAAAGTTCTAATTCAAGGGTCTATGTCAGATGGGGGTGATTTGGAAACATTTTAGGGACCCAAGGCTTATCAAAGTACTTAATGGTCCTGGGATGATGAAAAGGATGTGTGTGTTCAAATACAAATGAAGAATGATTTGAAGGTTGGGCACAAGGGATAACAGATGGTAACTATTAATTATTAGCCTATTACCAAAACTTCAGTGCAGTAAGAAAGAAGGTATTCTATGTCTGACTCATTATCATCTAACCCTTGTAATGCTTTGATTTCTTGTAAGAACAGTAAAGGAAGACATTTCCTCCCTCGGTTGATGCCAAGAGATCTCTCTGATGTTCAAGAGAGAAGAATTGTATGGCCACTGATGGAATAACATTGCATTAAATTCCTGAACACACATATTAAAGGCTCAACAAACCACAAAAAAAAGGCCAGAGATATTATTACTAATGCACCATTCTTAAGAAATTATTCCATATCTCTTGTTCTTAATTAGTGCAGTTCTACAGGACAGAGCTGGTGTATGGGGGTTTGAGAGCAGCCCCCACTCAGAGTTGTCTGCATGTAGGTAGCCCATAATAAGCGTGTAGTCAGTCTGTGCCCTAGTCAAGCGGTTTTAATAAATCCCTACAAGCATTTCAGATCTGAAGCTGGCAAGGGTGTGTGGGGGGTAATGCTAGCCATGAATCGAGTCTAACTTTATGAATGAAGTGCCTACATGTCATTAATGTTTCAATAGGTCCCCTAACAAGGATAATTGGGCCTCCAGGGAGCGTCTCCAAGCCTCCAAGTTAACTCTGCCAGCGGTGAGGATGCTCAGGCCTTGAAGGTAAGCGGAACCATTCCTGTTTTACCCTGAACCCAAGGGTCAAACAGGCCTAGGGGAAATAGTTTGGAACTGTCATTTAACATTATCACCGACATGTACTGTATTTCCAAGCCGCCTGCAAAGGGAGCCGGCGGCGTGCGTGCACGGCCCGAGCTGCAGGGTGGTAGCATGTCACATGTCTGGTAACAGAAGGGGATAACCATCCCGGTACGAACTTGACATATATAAATTGATTACATAAGTGGGCAGTGGTGGTCCTTTCAAGTACACTCCTTTTGTTTGAGCTTTACAGTAAAATTACCAGCAGCAGTTTACAATTAAGGGGAATAATAATAACTGAATATGCTTTCATCTGCACATACAATTACAATGAACTGCATGCCTTAATAGGATTGTGAAAAATCTGCGTTTGACCCATACAAAAAAGTAAACATTCTTGTTCTGGATACTATATCATTATCACAACAAAGAGAAACTCCTGAAATCTGATGATTTAAACATCTGGAGAATGTTAATCACTTCAAAATGACGGATGTTTTTTATTTCAGCTTTTGACAGACACACTCCTTTCATAGATAGATGATTATTTACATAAATTACATCATCAATGTGAAAAAAATCAGAATAACTTCAAAGGATAAAATGCTTAATTAAAAAGGGACTTGTATTTCTATTTTTCTCCCTTTCTCTGTGTTTTTCCTTCAAAGGAGAAGTAAAACACCCTCTTACTTGGCAACGCCACCAGTTCCTCTGTAGGTGAATACAAACTAAAGCAATTGTCTTTTTGAATTGCTTCACGTAGAAGACAATCACCTTTTAGAATAAAATACTCTGTTGTTAGTGCCCTGAAACCTATTAATTGCTTTGAGTTCACTTCTAACTTCTAAAGTTTCCCCTTTAGTAAAAATGACAGCTTGGAGTTCACTCCACCACTCCAGTGGATGAAACCAAACAGATTCAAACTCGAGTTTAGCCTGAGACTCACCCTGACTTCCCATTCAGACTCCTAAATTAGCCTTAGTGGATGGGGGGAAGTAAAGACATTTTAAAGCAGCTCAGCTCTGAACCATTTCATTGTTGATGGGGGTGGGGTGGGCAGAGACCCGATTCAAGAGCAGCCCGAGAGAAACCTTGAAAATTCTGCCCTTCAAGGAGTGGCCCCAGGCGCAGTGGCCGCGGTCCCTCAGGGCAGGCCTCTGGCTGGCGGTGCGCTGCCTGATGCTGGTGGGTAGAGCTGGTGCAATTTGGCTGATCCACTACAATTTCCTCCTACACTCGGAGCTGATCTGCAGGCTGACCTTAGACAATTTGTCTTCTTTCAGGGAGAAATGTCACCCGAAAGGAAGCTATTAAGTCAAGAAGGTAATTCTCTCAGAACAGTCCACTGTATAAACAGAACTTGACCTCAGGTAATTTATTGCTGGTCTCTAACAAAGAGACTTAAGATATAGACCTGATATCGTTGAGATCTGAATCTGTCAATAAAAAGGGCAAGCCAGAACCTCATAAGGTTTCTTCTGAGTGGCCATATTTAGAGTACAAGCCAGGTTAATATATTCTTCAAACAAGAAGAGTGGCACTTGGTCATTCAGAATGAAAAGGTTGTTAATGAATCAAAAGTCTGTGCTTCCACAGTGAAGATACTAATTGTCTTGTTCTTTATATAGTCTCATTAATTTGTGTTAACATGATATACAAGTTATATTTTCTTAAAAACAGTAAGTTGGATTCAGTACTCAAATGCAGGTATGCCCAAGATTGCTAAGAGGTTGGTTTTTTGTTTCAACACAGAGGGGCAAATGAAAAGTTATGTTTTTGAATTGAGATGAATGAATCATCTTACTGGGTTCTCAGGGAACAGTGGGCGAGAGCAGCTCCTGGTTCAGGACCACAGAAGGTTGGACTGCTGAGCTGTCTCTTGACAATATGACAGGGGTTGTGTTTAATGGACAGCAGAGAAGCTTCTAAAAACAAAGGAAAGAAAAGAGAAGAAAGCAGGGAAAGAGGGAAACACGTTTATTAGGAGAACCGATTAACTCACTTTTAAGCTCCTTGCTTTATGATTGCTAAGGCGACATTCTCTGTTTCCTATGCCCAAATGAGAATTTTCTGCTTTCTTCCTTACAACTCTGAATACCAGCACCTTAATTAATTAATGGCTTGCTTTAAAAACACGCTTTCCTTTCTAAGGTCCAGGCTTTCCACTCTAATGTCTAGTTTCATTGCAAAAAGCCGCCTCTGACCACCAGCTCACCATCCATAGACCTCTTCTCCCCAAGTGCCTCTCTTCTTCTCCACTCCCTTACAGCTCATTAGCCAGCCCCACCAGGGTCTGCAGGCGCTGGAGACCACCCACAGCCGACAAGCGGAAAAGTGCTGAAAACCTGTCAGCTACATCTGACACAGAGTTCTTCAGGTTAGTTCTAACACTGTGAAAATTTTTCTGAATTTTTTCCACAGAGTGCTGCCTGGTGCTGAAATCTGAGGTGTAGGAGGAGCAGCTTATACTTTGCTTCTTGACTGGGACTCACATTCAAAGTGATGGGCACAAAACCCTGGAACACTCTGAGATCGTCATTTGTCCAGTCTAAAAATGGAGCTAACACCACAGCTGAATCCCCTGGACAAACTGCAATGCCTCCTTTGAATGGATAAAATGCTTTGAGATTCTCGCAGGAAAATTCTAAAGGAGGAATTGGAGAGTATAATGATGTTTTTCTAAATTGAAAGTGACAACCAGTATTTAGTGGGGGAATCAGAAGATAGAATTGAAAGCAGGAAGCCTTATATTCATTACAACAGATGGTTTAGTTTTCACTGAATGATGAGGAAGAAGCTGGGTGAATGAACAGCGGTGTGTCCTTAAAAGATCCAGCAGCCATCCAATTACACAGGAACAATCTAGCAGTTACTAAACTCTCGGACTGGTCTGTATTATACAATATAAAGCATCCCTATTGGGTTTGACTTGAGCTGGCTGAAGACATAGGCAGTGTTTTACTATTAAATAACACTGGTGTAATTACTATTGGCACAGCTTTTGAAAAAAATTGGATTTTGTTCAAATTCTTAGCACAAAAATAAGTCAGATAGCAAATCTGTAATAAATACCTGTTGAAAAAAGTAATAAATAACATGCAGTTCAGGGAATTGCTTTCTTTCACTGCTTCACCTTTCATCTCTTGCAAACTCTGCTTTTCTTTATTTTATAAAAAATTATGAAACATTTCATATGGAACATAAAATATTCAGGAAGGTACAGAACATAATATAACATCTCTTTTATCCCACCCAGTTCAACAGGGTCAACATTTTTTAATATATGCTTGTTATTTCCCTCTTTTACAGACATAAATATATCCTCACCCCTTTATCCTTTTCTCCTCACCCTTCCTCAGAGGTAAAAACTTGTCTGAAATTGTTTTGTATCATTTTTGCACATATGTTTGTACTTTTACTACATAAGTATATGTTCCTGAACACTATGTTCTATCATTTTATTTGACAATTTTCATACATGTCATTATGCTGTATTTATCCTTTTGCAACTTTCTAATTAACACATTTTTAAGATTTATTCATATTGATACATGTAGATTAGTTCATTCAGTTTAACAACAACACAGCATCCCTTTATATGTACTTAACCCATTCCCTTCCTGAGAGACCAGTCCAAGTCCTCAGTAACTGCTGGATTGGCCCCATTTAATAAGATGGCAGGTTGCTTTTCTTAAAAAATCAATGATTTCTATTAACATACAATGTATGGGAGTTCGCAGAGAAATGTGACTCCTAATGGCAGGTTTTGTTCGTTTGTTTACTATTACAAACAATGCTGAAGTGAGCATTTGTGTGCATATTGCCTTGAGCACATGTAAGAGAGTATTCCTAGAGGAGAAATCTGGGAGTCAAATTGCTAAATCCTATGCAACACTCATCTTCCACCTTATCAGGCAGCCAAATTGCTCTCTGACGTGGCTGTAACTGTTGACACTACCGTCATCAATAAATAAAAATTGCTATTTCTTTACATCATTATTAACCCTTGATGCTATCCCATTAATTTTTGGCCATTTAATGGTTGTAATATTATATCTTATTAAGGTTTTAATTTTAATTCTCCTGAATAACAATGACATTGAGAGTATTTTTTACCCACTATTTACATTCCTGAGAATGGTCTGTTCATATCCTGTACCCATGTCTCTTTTGGCTTACATGTCTTTGTCTTCTTACTGTTTCATAAGGGATAAGTTGCAAACATGTCCCTGCCTGTGTCAGTCTTTTCTCTTTAATTATGATGTCTTTTTTATGAAAATTGCTTTCCTTTCAAAGTATTCACACTTATCCATCTTTTATGATATTTGCTTTTTGTATTCCGTTAAAGAAATTTTTCTTTTTAAAAAATGTCATTCAGGTATTCTCTGATTATTCTGAAATGTTTCCTTCTAAAAGACTTAGTTTCTTTTTTCACACTATTTGCAAACTTATTTTTGCATCAAATATAATATGAGAATCTGTGTTTTTTTGTCTCTGCACCAAGTCTCCGAAATTTATCCTTCATTCAATTATTTGCAAGTCTTTCTCAGAGAAGGCCTAAAACTTCTAAGAAAAGCTGAAGGCCTAAGCTTCTAAATATACATGGTTTTCTCTCTAGGTCTCTATTCTATAGACTGATGCCAATATCAAACTGTTTTATCTGATATCATTTTAAATTGGATAAGTGTTGTGATCGGCAGCAAAATGGCTCACCAAAGACGCCCACACCTTAATCCCTGGACCCTGCGAATATGTTCCCTTGCATCACAAAAGAAAATTGGCAGATATTATTAAATAAAAGACCTTGACATGGGGTGATTATCCTGGGTTATCCAGGTGGGCCCAATCCAATCCACAAATCCTTATAAAAGGAGAAAACCTTTCCCAGCTGAGATCAGACTGAGATGGAGACGAGACTACAGAAGACAGGTAAGACCCACGCATCCTTGTCATGTCTGAAGATGAGGAAGGAGGTCTGGAGCCAGGAATGTCGACAGCCTCTAGAAGCCACAAAAGGCAAGGGAACTGTTTCTCTAGAGCCTCCAGAGCGGCATGCCGCCCTGCTGGCACCTGGCTTTCACCCAGTGGGACTGGGATTGCTTCTAATCCACAGAAGTGTAAGAAAGTAAGCTTGAATTACTTTAACCCACTAATTGTGCAGTGATTTGGTATGGAAAACAACTATTATTTACAACTAATAAAATAAAAACAACTCTTTCCTACTTTTTTTTTCTTTTTTTAGCTTAGCTTATTTTTGGCCCTTCACTCTTTTATTTATATTTTAGAAAGAATTATCAAATTGTGTGAAAAATGGAGTTTTGGGGAGAACTGTACTAAATTCTAGCCAATTTGGCAAGAGCTTCCATTTTCATAATATTAACTCTATCCATAAATATTTTGTGATGGTTAATTTGTGGTCAAACATTATTCTGAGTGTTTCTGTGAAGGCGTTTTGAATATTAATATTAAATCGGTAGACTGAGTAAAGCAGATTGCTCTCCTAATGTGGGTGGGCTTCATCCAATCAGTTGAAGGCCTGAATACAGCAAAAAGTCTGACTGTCCCCTGAGGAAGAGAGAATTCTTTCCTGACTATCTTCAAACTTGGACATCAATTTTTTTCTTTCCTCAGACTCAAATTTATACATTGGCTCTTCCTGGATTTCGAGTCTGCCTACCTTTGGACTAGAACTACACCATCACCTCTCTTGGGCCTCCAGCTTGTCAACTAACCTGCAGATGTTGGGACTTTCCACCCTCCATCACTGTGGAGCCAATATGTTCATATATATCATATCATAGTGGTTCTGTCTCTGGTGAACCCTGACTTATATACATGGTATATTTCTCTAATTATTTAGGTGACTTTGTCTGATTTTTCCCCATTAGATTTCTTCCAAATCTTTTATTAGATATATCCTTGAGTACCATATAGGTTTTATTGCTATCATAAGTAGTACCTTTTTTATAACTTCATTCTATAGTTTGATGCTTAAATATAGTACTACATATGGGAATTTTGAATACTGATATTATTTCCTTCAATATAATAGAACTTTGCTATAATTTCTAATAGTTTGTCAGTTCTCTTGCATATTCTACAGAGACTATCACATCAGCAAAAAAATAACCATTTTTCCTACTTTTGTTTTTTTTAAGATTTTATTTATTTATTTTTAGTCAGAGGGGAAGGGAGGGAGAAAGAGAGAGAGAGAAACATCAGTGTGTGATTGTCCCTTGCACCCCCCACTGGGGACCTGGCCCTCAACCCAGGCATATGCTGTGACTGAGAATCTAACCAGTGACCCTTTGGTTCACAGGCAGGTGCTCAATCCACTGAGCCACACCAGCCGGGACCATTTTTTCTACTTTCTAATCCTTATGTACTCCTCAGTCTTTAAAGTGTTGGCAGTGTATGTATTTATAAAAGTAGGCTAAATGCTTCAATGAACAAAATAAAACATTTCAGTAGCTTAATAAGACTGAATTCTCAATCATAGTCCAACATGGGTTGTCAGGGGCACTTTGCTTTATGTAGTTAGTCCCAGACCCAAGTGCCTTACACTATGTAGCTCTGTCATCTTCTGGAACCTCATTCTCCTCACCAGTTAGCCTCATAAAGAAAGAGAAAGAGCCAGAAAAGTTCTGTGGAAAGTCTCTTTATAACCCTTATAACCCAGGTCTTAAAGTGGCATGCATCACTTTCCCCACCAGCAAGAATTCGGTCACGTGACTTCAAACTTCTCTGTAAGTGCAAAGAAGATTGAAAGATAGAAGCTATGTGCCCAGAAAAAGAAAAATGGGATTGGTAAACACATAGTAGTCATTAATGGTATGCCAATTTTATTTTGGGATAGCTACTTGGAATTATAATTGGTGGGCCAAAACATCTACGTGTTTTCATGGTTTCATATTATTTTTAAGCTTTATTATTGCATACAAAGGATATGGAGATATTAATACAATTTCAAATTGCCCTCAGAAACTTTATAATAATCTAAAGTTAGGATTCATGTAAAAGGTAATCTAGCTCTGTCCAAGACTGCTATCTTCTATGAATTTGTAGCAACAGTCTATTATTTGGCTATTAGTGTTAAAGAGAGCTTTTGTTTCTTATTCTTTGGTCTTAATATAAAATTTAGATTAATTAAAATGTTTCATATACAAATTCAAGTTACCTAACTTCATCTGAACTCAGTTTAGGGTGGGACTGAGGACTCTCCATTTTTACCAAATACCCACAATTAATTTGACGTGGGTGTTCTGTGTGTAAGATCACACTCGGTGAATCCTGCTTTCACCATCTGTCATTGCTCTCAGTACTACCTGCCATTTCACCTGTTTCAAAACCTCTTCCTTTCTTCTTAAATCCCAACATCCACTATCTACACACCTTGCCTGTCACTCTACAGAGAACAAGATAATAAGGTAAATTACTTCCGTTTCCATCTCTTGACAACCACTAAGAATGTCTATTTTTCCCCCGAATTCATCTTGTAACTCTTCCCTCTCTATCAGATGAAACAGAAGCTCGTATCCAAGGCTGACAGTGCCATACACCTGATGCCATCTGCAGTTCCGTCCTTCAGAAGGCAGCTTCCTCTGCTGCAATTCCCTCTCCCACCCTCTGTCCCCCCCGACTCCCCGCCTCCCCTCTCTCTCTCACCCTCTAACCTAATAATTCCTTACCTTTCTTGTTGTCATTGTTATCACTGTTATTGTTATTAATATGAAGACATCTCTCTTACAAATTAATAAGCTTCTTAAGGACAAGGTCCACATATTCATCTTGTATATCTACAAAGCACCCAGTTCAATCCTTTAATATACATTTGTTGAAAAAACGATTAATTGTTTTTTTCTCTAAAACAAAACAAAATTGAACTGGTTCTTTTCCTTATGTGTGTTTCTTATCTGAGTGTTTTTCTGAATTGTGAAGGACAATCCCCATCCTGGATTAAGGCACTGGAATGTCAGTTGGATAGCTGTTCAGAAGAAACCAGCAAGTTTCAGGAAATGTAATAAACTTTCTTATTCATGAGAGCAATTAAATCTTTAAAATGTTTAGAAATAACTTTCTCAAGAAATGTGATATTTATGTGTAGGAAATCACATTTACTGAAACATCAAGAAACTTTGAGCAACTGGGTATCTCTCTGGGAACTGAAAGATGAATATCGTAACAATGTCACTTCTTCCAAAGGTACTTTACATATTTTCAGGCCATTAAAAACCCAATTCAGGATGTGATAATACTTTTGATTACTTGACCAAGGGGAGGAGACAGTTTCAGAAGCCTCCATGGGGTATTTGTCACTTTGCTACCCCTTATCACACAGGCCAAGGAACCCAGATGAGAGTATGTATGTTTCAATTCTTCATCGGAGGCCTGGGGAGCTGGCCCCTGGATATGTTTGTGAACACAGTAGACCCACTGTGAATAAGACCAAAATTAGGGCTCCATTTGGCTGTAATGGGAGGCGCTGTTGTAACACTTCCTTCGATGTCAGCTTGTACAGATGTGTCTGTAGGCCTCCATACTTTCCCCAAAGTATGATCAACTTAATGAAAGGCTCTGCATCCCTTTGGAGAAGGACGAGGGAAATCATTACCATAAACACTTGCCATGCTGTTCTAGCTTCCTTCCTCAGGAGACAAATCCTCTCTTTCAGGCAAGTCTGAAAATGGCCTAGTTCAGGTCCAAGTCATGAACCACACACTGGGGCTAGGGCCCTCAGCCTTTTGACCACCCATCTTCACTTATTTTGGTGAAATGAATTAAGCATACCCTATTGGCTACTCATTATGATGCCTGTAGAAACACTATGTTGCAATCTTTAGAGCTCTACACAGGTCAGGCCCCTGGTCAGTCCCTCTGAATTGCTACTTATTACGATAATTCTACTCATTTTGCTTCTGGTAGTTCCATGCTACCATTCTGCTTCTACTATTTCACCCCACTGGTGCTAGGAAACCTAATTCTGGAACAGCCCTGAATTAGAGAATACAGCCACTATTAATCTTCTCAGTGATCCTAATGGCCCTTTCGTGAGCACATCCTTATTGTTTTGATAGAGTATCAGTCTTCCACTACCTCCCGTGCCAGTTCTTGGCATTTCTCCATTTAGTGTGGGCTATCACTTTTTGTAAGCTTTTAATGGCCATTCTAGAAGCATACTAGTGCTGTCTTCTAGTTTCACCAGGGCATTAAATCCTGTGTACTGGAAAAGTTCTCTCTTACTGATAAACCCTCTTTTCTTTAAATTTATATTCTAACCCCTTGATTCAGCACTCTCAGAAGCCAGTCCTATACATACTTTGCTGGCTTTTGGTTGGAGACTGTTTTCTGGGAGCGAGTGACCTTAGGAAAGTGGGTTTTAGTATCCACTAATGATTCTTGTTGGAAACAATTGTTATTATGGCTGAAAAGAGGTTTCCAGTTCCTTCCTTTCCATAGTTTACACATCTTTAACACCCCAGTATAACAAAACACAAAAAATAGAGTGACAGATAACATTTAAAAGAGAAAATAGGTGTGATCCCCAAAATGAAAAACATGATTACCTCTTCAAGAATCAATGAAATGCAAAGTATGGCAAAATGTAATATTTCACTGAAAAAAATTGTAGTCAAACTTTTTCAAATACCATACCCATTTTTCACAAGGATGTAGTGAAATGTGAATTCTTATTGCTTATGAAAGAAGCTTGTACAAATAATTTAACTCTGAATCAAGAAACAAATAATTTTTCCTCTAGGAACTTTCAACAGTTCCTTTTTGTTTCACTTTGCTTTTTTTTTCTTTTACATGAAGATAAAATTAAATTTATACTTTCAATGAATAGTTTTCATACATTTTAGTCAATTCAGGCTAGCATATCAAATAACAGAGCAGGGAGGTAGCCTAAACACAGAATCTTTTTCCCCACAGTTGTGGAGGCAGGGAAGTCAAGGTCATGACTCCAGCAAGGTCGCTTTCTGATGAGGGCTTTCCTCCAGCCTATAGATGGCCATCTTCTCACTTATCTTCACATGGGGGTGGGGGAGAGAGAGAAAGATCTTAAAATGTCACAGTCCTATTGGACTGGGGCCCCATGCTTACCACCTCACTTAACCTTCAGTACCTCCCGAAGATCCTATTTCCAGATACCATCACATTGGAGGTTAAGGCTTCAACACGTGAATTTTGGTGGGGAGCACAATTCAGTCTTTAGTATCATCTCTTAAAATAATTACCTTTAAATATTTACACTAATTTGCTTTGGTGATTTCTGAATAGTAAAATTTTTGGTTTTGGCTTTCCTCTTTGCATTTTTATATCTATTGCTTGAGTGTTTTAATAGTTACCTTTAAAAATTATAAATCAAAAGGACAGGGTCTTTTCAACAGTACCCGACTTATTTGTTACCACATATGGTTGAGAGTGAGAAAAGGCTTCATCATTGCCAGGCAGGCTCTATGCCTCTAATTCACTGAATGCTTCTGAAATCTCCCTACCAAATACTCCATGGAATACATCAAGAGATGAGGTAGAGTTAGGCAGTGTAAGGAATTTCTGGGAGTATAAGCAGAGATATCCTATCTCAAGTACAAAATTTCTTTGAAATCTTATATTTTAATTTTTGTGTTAAAGATTTTATTTACTTATTTTTAGAGAGAGGGTAAAGGAAGCAGAAAGAGAGGGAGAGAAATATCAATGTGTGGTTGCCTCTCACGTGTCCCCTACTGGGGACCTGGCCTGCAAACCAGGCATGTGCCCTGACTGGGAATCGAACCAGCGACACTTGGTTTGCAGCCCGAGTTCAATTTACTGAGCTACATCAGCCAGGGCTATTTTAATCTTTAAAATGACTTGATCTTTCATTTTATCCCATAACAGATAACTGTTTGTTTCTATATAAAAATAATACCTGCAATTATATACCTTTGAGTAAAATTTATGTTCAAGGAAAACATATCATTATTTATTCTGGGGTTTGAGGTGTCCCTGGATTCAAACAGCTTACACCTGGAGGCACTTATGTTCCCATTTGTGAGGGGTAGGTCTAACTTCATTATTAAAACTATCATTTGACTGGATCTCTACAAACTGTAAAATACTGTCTACATAAATTATATCATTGGGCTTCTCGGTATCCTTTTTTTCCAAGTTCAGCCTGCTTTACCTAATCCTTTTATACTGGAATCCCTCCAGGCTTAGCCCTAGATCCCTTTCTTTTATAACTTCATATCCTCTCCCTAGATGATCAGTTTTTTGACCATGGTTTCAATTACCTTGTACATAACAGTGATACGCAAATTTATATCTCCAGAGGTACCTATACAACTGCCTGCTTGACATCACATTTTAGATGTCTCAAAAGCACTTTAAACTTTAAATATCCAAGTATAGAATTCATGACATTCCTCCAAATACTGTCCTTCTCCATCCAAAAGCACTACCATCCACCTAGCTATGCAAGCCAGTATTAGCTAAGACATCTCAATATCCATCACATATACAACCAATATGTCACCAATGTTTATCAACTTTTAAAAATGTCTCTAGTTAGTCTATGTCTCACAAGTTCACCACCACCTTTTCAGTCCAGGCTATCATAATTTTTTTCCTGACTACTAAAACAGACATTTACATTTCTATTCTGATATCTGATACGCACCGCAAAATTAAGATGTCCAAAGAGAACTCAACTATTCATTACATCCTGTTATTTCACAGGAAATGGCATCACCATGACCCTAGTTTCTCAAGTGAAACATAAAGATTTCCCACCTTCTCTCATACACCATACCAAATTCTCATTGTGTTCTACTGATTATATCTTCAACGATACAAGGTCCATCCAGAAAAAGTCCAGCCATTGTTAATATAATGACAACAGTTCGCATGACATTGATGAAACCTGGCAGCCAAGGAGAGTGGACTGGAATGTGCATGCATGAACAATAATGACTTCAATGTACTAGTCAGTGGGGGTGGTAGGTGCCATTGAGAGAGCATGTGTACTGTGTGGCCATTGCATTCAAAATGACTAAAAGAGTAGAGCAACTAATCTGCATTAAATTTTATGATAAGCTTGAACATTCCTCTCTGGAAACTATTCAGATAATTCAGAAGGCTTTCAGAGACGATGCAATGAATGAAGTGCAAATACAAATGCAGCACAAATGCTTCAAAGATGGTCAAGAATCAGTTGAAAGTGATCCACATTCTTGAAGGCCTACAACAAGCAGAACACCTGAGAATGTCAAGTGTGTCTGGGCTGCAATCAACAATGACCAGTAACTGACAGTGAGAGAACTAGAAGCTGATCTGGGGATTCCAAAAACTACTGGCTTTTACCAAAACTAAAATCACCTTTGAAAGGGAAGAGATTTCAGACACTCGATGAGATTCAGGAAAATATGACATGGCAGCTGATGCAATTCCACCAAAGTATTTTGCAGAGTGTTTTGAACAGTGGAAGAGACACTGGCAGAACTGTGTGAGGTCCCAAGGAGCCTACTTTGAAGGGGGCTGAGGCGTTATTGTCCCGTGTACAATGTTTCTTGTATCTTGTATCTTCTTCAATACATGTCTCTATTTTTCCTAGATACTTCCAGAAGGTATCTAGGAAAAGATCTAGAAGGATGGCTGGATACCCTCTGGACAGTCCTCATATGTCAATTTCACCTCCTCTCTTTGTTTACATTGTTAACATCCTATTCTAAGCTACCATCATCTCTTGACTGGATTCCTGCAGAAGTCTCCTAATAGGTCTTCCTGCTCCTACTCTAGCCTCATTGCATCATATCTCAATGGAAATTCTTCATAAACTGTAAATAAGATAACAGTGCACCTATCACAGAATTTCCCACACTTAGGAAAAATATTATAAAATGTTATCTGGTCTGTTGAATTTTATGACATCTGCTCCTACCAGTTCCTCTGTCTTTCACTAGACATATCATTCATTTGATTGTTTTCTGCCTCTGAAACTCTGCAAGCTAGTTCCCCCATGAGAGCAAACATTTTACATTCTGAAGACCAACTTTTTCTTTTATGTTTTGTGCTTCTTTGTTTTCTCTAAAAAACCTTTGCATAGGCCAGAGTGCACAGGATTTCTCCTGTGTTCATTCTAGAAATTATAGAGCTCTAGATCAACATTGCTTTTTTTCCCCCTGAAGATAGAGTTGAAACAGCACAATTTGTGGAAAAGGCTTTTGTCTTCTCCATTGAAGAGTTTTGGCCTCTGTGGAAAACCAGTTGACTGTATATGAATTGATCTATTTCTCTGTTCTGTTGAGCATTAAGTCTTTTTGAAAAAAATAATACCAAACTCTCTTGATTAATGTAACCTTATATTATGTCTGCACTGTTCGATACAATAGTAAGAAACTTGGCTATTTAAATTTAAATTAATAAAATAAAATAACAATTTTAGTTCTCTAGGTACAGGAGCCACATTTCAAATGCTTAACAGCCACATGTAAATAGCAACTACCATGCTGGGCAGCACATAATTAGAGAATATATCCATAATCCTAGAAAATTCTGTTCAAGTGCTGTAGAAAGTCTTGAAATCAGATAGAACTTTTGTCTTTTAAAAATTGCTTTGGTTATCCTAGGTTCTACTTTCACATGAATTCTAGAATCAGATAGTTAATTTCGACATGAAAGCTGGTGGAATTTTTACTGGAATTGTATATCTGAATCTATATATAGACCAATT
This sequence comes from Trachops cirrhosus, assembly GCA_028533065.1. Taxonomy (NCBI): domain Eukaryota; kingdom Metazoa; phylum Chordata; class Mammalia; order Chiroptera; family Phyllostomidae; genus Trachops; species Trachops cirrhosus. The sequence goes on from CM052542.1 coordinate 50,174,932, forward strand.
TGAGGACACCCGCAATGTGATCATCTTCCAGTTCATAAGTGAGTTTCCCGCTCCGTTTGTGTAGGCCCTCTTCGATCCCTCCCAGCAATGTTCCGTGGGCTTCAGGACTTACACATCTTTTACTATGTTCATTCTGAGGTGTATTGTCTTTTGGCATAATTGTAAATAAAACTTTTAAAATTTCATTTCCAAGTGTTCTCCTACTATGTAAAATTACATTTTATCTTTTTATATTAATCTAGTGTCCTTAGAACTTGCTAAATTGATTTATTATTTCTATGGCTAGAAACTCCAGGGCTATGGTGAATAGAAATTTGGGGGAAAGCATTCAGTCTTTCACTATTAAGTACAATATTACCTGCAGGTATTTTGTAAAATCCACTTTGTCAAACTCAGGAAATTCTTTTCTGTTCCTAGTTTGAGGACAGTCTATGTCTTTTTTCTTTTTTTTTACTAGTCTTGGGAATTGGATTTTGTCAAATGCTTTTTCAATATCTGTTAACATAATAATATATTTTTTCTTTTTAATTCAATTAATATGATGAATCACATGGATTGAGTTTCAAATGTTAAGCCAACTTTGCATAATTGTGATAAAAGCCACATAAGTATGCTGTAGTAGCTTTCTATGTACTGCTGTATATAATTTGCTAATACTTTGGTAAGGATTTTTGAGTTTCAGTTTACAAGGGATATTGCTTTATAATTTTCTTTTAAAATTTTTCCTGCCTTTAGAAACAGGGTAACATGGACCTCATAAAATAAGTTAAGAAATAGTCCCTCCTTTTTGGTTTTCTGAAAGAGTTTGTGTAGAAGTGGTGTTATTTCTTCTTTAAGTATCTGACGGTTGGGCATTGTTTTTCACAGATGTCGGGCACCAATGCATTTTTATATCTCTCAGTATATTAAAATAATTCATACTCTCATCAGATACTTTTTTAGATCAGCAAACAACTTACTCTGATTTTTCCTAGAATTAGGAGAGGCCAGCCCATTAATAGTGGACACCCTCAGAGAATTACTGAAAAGGAAGAGGAGGAAAAGCAAGATTTCACATATACTATTTTGTAAGCCCATGTACACAAATGGTTATTTTTATGTATTATTCATTCCAAGTTCAGATCTGAGTGGAAAGGCTAATTCAATGAAATCACTCTAAATCTACCTCTCCATCATCCCCCTATTTTAAACACATCAAACCTATGTAAACTGAGAAAGTATTATTTGACTGTCAACATTAATAATACATTCAGAATCAGGATGGAAAAAAGGATGAACATATGATCAATATTTCTTACTGTTGATTCTTTTACATTTAATCCTAGTTATAAAGAGCATATAAAGAAATTAAGTAGGTCATATTGTATATTCAAACAGAAATGTTTATTATTATAATTTATTATAATATTTTCTATGTCATAACTTAATACTTTTATTGTTAAGTGTTTTGTAGTTAAATATTGAACCTCTATCAAATTATGTCTAAGTAATTAAGGCTGACATTAATAAAAAATGATTGCTGGGAATAAAGATTGATGACTGGCTATTGTGATCAGTTTTACTTTATTCCCTTACTAATACCTACAAGTAAATAAAAATTACTTGCAGGTGTTTTTGGAGAAGTGGGGCAGAGATATAATTTTAAAAAACAGGAGAGAAAAGAACAATAAACCTGGGTTCAAAGCCTCCTGTCAATAGTGAGCCTTCCAGTCAGCTTTACACAATTCGCTTTGAGAGAACTGACATGCTGGTTTTCAAAGCTATATAGTTGGCAAAGTGCTTGGATGGTGAATTTCTTGCAGAAAACTCACATCCAATTTATGCCGGGTGTCCTGCCCCTCACAATTCATAGGGGCCGTACCACATTAAAACACAAATTTCATCCAAACAGTTGGGCCAGCAGCTCTGAGAAACAAACACTGTATTATAAAACAGTATGCCCCTGTGTGCTGTGATTGCCGTCCATTAACATGGTTTCCAGTGAGAGTGATTTCCCCATCTGATGCAGAGCTGAAAGCAGATCCTGCACCTAAACCCCTCCCATGCTGCACCTGGCTTTCCCACCCCCATCTCTGTCAGCCCCTCAACTGTGGAGGGCAGCCCCGGCCTGCTTCCTGTCACTAGCCAAACTGCAGTCTCAACTCCCTAGTCTGTGTTCTGGTTTCCCTCTGGGTCTTACTAGAGGTTTATCGACAAAACGCAGGCTCCTCATAATCTGTTTGGAGACCCCACTGTATTCAAGAGGAAAATATGATCGTCTGTTAGTGTCGAACACCATGCTGTGTGTTGTCGTGATGGAATAAATGTTCTGCAAGTGTATGTATGCAAGGAAGTGAACTTGGGGGCGTGGGGATGTTTTCACTCTACTAGGGAAAAAAACTCTCTGCCAAAATCCTCAGATCTGGTCCCCTTTGGGGAACTCTCTCTCTAGGCTTTACTTTGAAAACCATCTGCTCTCTCCATGACTACTGGCTCCCCAGGGAAATCCTAGACTCTCAAAATCTTGGCTTCATGTCTGGGGAATTCCATACCCAAGCTAGCCAAGACTTGGCTTGTCCTTCTTGGAGAGATTTTGCAAATCCAGCACTTTGCATGTGTTTATCCTTTGGGCCAAAAATTATCCAGAGATGAAACTAAGCTTTCTAATTATGCAAATAAGTACCAAAGACTCAATCATTCTCTCTCTCTCTTTTTAAAATAAAGTCTTATCATACAGTGTAAATACTACCTGAATTTCCATTTCACTTCTGCCAGTTAACCACCACATAACCAGGGACAATTTCTGAATAAGATCCATGTATTGAATAAGCTAAATGCAATATGATATAAGCAGAAAACACAATGAAACAAAACAAAAATAAAATAACTTTATTCTTGTCTACTGTCGTCCCTTTAATCTCACTCTGTGGGCTCTTTCTTCCACACTGCTACAATGAAATCGTAGTAGAATCTTCTCAATATACTCAGATAATTCAAATACTCCAGTCACTTTTATGCATAATCATAATCTCATTGTAGGACTAAAAATGTCATAATCACTACTTCTTAGTCTTATCACTACCACCACCTTTTTCCTCACTCTCCTACTCCATCTTGGTTTTGCTTTAGGCCAGAAGTCCAGAATGGCAGAAAGACACACTTGGCTTTTCTCTTTTCTTCTCCTCTCACTATTTTTAGGTTTTTTTCTGGGCCCATCAGACTGAAGGTGACATCATGAGGGAAAACAAGGAAGCAACAGAAAATATCTTCCTTAAGCAGAATGGAAGTAATCTGGGATGGAACCCTCTGAGGTTAATAGTTTTCAAAAACTGATTTTATCTTTTGTAGGACATTTTTGCGAGTTCTTCCATGATATCTCACTGGATCTTTCAATTGGAACTTCCTTGATACTTACTCATTGCTTGATGGCTGCTTAAAATTCTTCCTTCAGCATCTTGAGTTTGTGCCAATTAATTCTCTCATTGGGGTTCACCTTCATGCATGAAGTTTCTTGGGGTGGGAGGTGGAAATTCCAAGTGGCTCCCATGTGGCTCATAGCTGATCCATAAGAAAAACTCCTACCTTGGTGGAAGAGCTTTTAATCTTCAAGGTAGCTCTCTTTCTCTCTCTTCTAATGCCTTGAGCCAAGCTGTCTCAGTTTATCTTGCTATTATGCTTCCAAATTCAAGGATAAGGCATTCCTTCCAAGTAATTCCCTTGAAACCCTTTTTCTTATTCATATCAAAGGGGAGGAGGAATCACCACTTTCATCCTACAGAAGTGGAAATGCGCAACATACTCAGCTTTCTCCAGTGCAACTCTCTCTCCTAGCCATTTCAGTTTCAATTTTATATATCTTCAAGGTCATTTATGGCTCAGTGTTAGGAACCTGCCTGGTTTCAGAAACTATAACCCTGGCTAAGGCTGAGTAAAAAGACCTTGCAAGCATAAGCCACTTAGGAGACAAAGCTTATCTTCCTTGTAAGGGCACCGCCTCTGCCCCCTTTCAACTCACCCTACGTGGCCTAGGGCAGAGAACTGGTTAGCCAATGACAGGTAAGGTTCCTCAAGGGAGGGGTGACCTAAGACAAGAAAGGTCTCGAAGGGGCCCTCAGGGAAGGACTTGGGGGCTATAGAATAAGGGAGTGATGGACCCTCACCCCTCAGTTTTGACATAGCCTGAGTCCTCATTCTGTCTGCAAGAAGTCTCCTAATCTCTTGGCTGCCTTACTTCCCCAGCCTGACTTAAGCCTGAAACAATGGTGGAGGTGGGTGCAGCCCTGTGCTGGAAAGGGTGGGTTCCCTGGGGTGATCAGGCCTAAGAAAGAATGCATAAAATCCTGTGAAACCTGCTTTGCTAATACCCTCAATTTATATGATAAGGGCCCAAGCATGAAATGAGTTTATTCCCCAAAGTTTTATAGCCCTTTAACTGTCTGACCCAGGCACCCTCGAAGAGCTGAGAGTGACCCCTTCTCCAACATCTACAATAGAATGGGAATCTAACTCCTATAATGCTAAAGACCTGAATTTGTCAACATACTGAAATGTCTTAAAAGTAGATTGTTACTTAGAGTCTCCAGAAAGCCATGCAGCTCAGCTGACCGCCTGATTTCAACCTTTGAGGAAGTGAGCAGCGGTCCAGGATTTCTGGTTTGTGTCTGGACTCCGCTACAGAGGCAGAGGTAATATGTATATTGTTTTAAACTACTAAGATTTTAGTATATTATTACACTGCCATGGAATACTAATTCAGTATATTTTTAAGAGGATGGAAACTGAAAATATAAAAAGCAGTGATTAATTCTAAATAAGAATTGACAGTATAAAATATAAATAATAATAATAATTAATAACGATAAAGTGACACTAAGAGGATAGAAGTAAAATGCTAGCAAGGATTTTATGTGAAACAAAAAGATAATCAGAGTTGAAAATTGCAACTCATGTTGTTTGGGAAGAAGCCTAAGATAATGATTAAATTATGTGAAATCAGGCATGCATGTTAAAAATATAAGGCAGCCACTAAAAATTGTAAATAGAATGTATAACTTTACTTTCTGTCCTTCTAGGTAATTTCTTAGAATTCTTTTTCATACCACACATTGTTTCTCCAGCAGAGTCTAATCTGCTTTTTATTATTGAGGAGTTTTTGTTTTACTTCTCTCTTTTTTTTTGGCTTCATTTAATGTGTTTACCAAAAGGAAAACTTAGGGTATATTTATTATAATGTTTAATATAGAAAATTCTGTATTTCTAGAAAAATCACAAATAAATAAACCAACATAATTCACCATTATTAACATTACCATGTCCCTGTGGCTGCATATATACGTGTTTATATAAATAAACATATAAAGATATCTATTTTTATATATTATATATAATATATAAAAGTGTATATATATACACACACTCATGTTAATTACAGAATTTATATTTTGTTAGGCAGTATAGTATAATAGTTTAAAAAGACAAACTTTGGAATCAGAGAAACCTGGGTTGAAGTCCAGCTCCACCATTTACAAGCTATGTAAACTTGGCTAAATTATTTAATCATCTGAGCCTCAGGTTCTTTATCTGTTAAATAGAAAGGATGATGATATGCATTTCCTCTGTAGAACTGGTCATTGACTTTTAAATTTCTATGACTGTTATTAATTTCTAAAATGTCCTCTTTCAAATAATCTTGTTCTTTTCTTATAGTGTCATCATTTTATTTAAAAAATCTCTACTTCTTTACTTCATCTCTTTAGTCACTTTAAATATATTTATTTAATAAGGTTTTGGGAGTGGCTCTGTCTTTTCAGGTCCTTAGGGTGCAAATTCTGCTTTTTGCTGTGTTATTTCTGCATTTTTGATGGATTATTTCTCTGTGTGGTCAACATTTTTTTCATGAGTAGATTCGTCACCTGATTATCATGATAACTATTGTTTACTCTTAATTCTAACACATGTGAGTTACTCTTCTTGTTTGCTATGTTTTTAAGTTATTTAGCCCTGTATTTATGTGTATTTCATTGTCAGAACTGTAGGAACTGATTGTAGGACATGGCTACCAAAGCTGGGAATAAATCAAAGAGGAAACTTAACTTTCCAGGACTCTTAGATGATATCATGTAAACACCAACTGTTTCGAGCAAAGTAAAAAGTTGGCCTTGATTTATGGACATGCTCAGTCATTAGTTTCCCTCTCCTGAATCAAAGCATACACATCACTAGTCAAGCAATGAATTCTTACTCTCTGAGCTGTAGGAAACGATAGGAAGGGTCTGGAGCTGTTTACAGAGGGCAGGACATAAAGGATAGAGCATGCGCTGTTTTAATAATCTGAGTTCTGAGTAAATCAAGAACTTGCAGGAAAAATGTATGTTATTTATTTTCCCAGACTCTTCTCCAGAGAGCAATGCTTGGTGAGCTCCTAAGAGAAATGATCAAAGCTATTAGAATTGCTTTGTGACAACATGCAATTTTACAAGTCACTTCCACACTAGAAACTTGTACTAGAGTAATAACTGTATTCTATTATGTACTAAAGAACAATGTGGCCATTGACCAATGGCAGGGCTTTTTATAATGTAAAAAAAACACAAAAAAGTATTATAATCCTCATATACTAGACAGCTGTAATATCACAATAAAGCCAGGTTACTAAAAAATCCTGAACCATAAATCTGAAAATTATAGTGCAATTCAGACATTTCAGGTTCACCCTGAGCCTGAATAGTCCCTAATGGTGGTATTTTCTGCTTCAGTGTGCAAACATGCTCCACAGCATCATTAGAGCATGCACACTTCAGGTTAGGAGCCCCAATCTGGAGCAAGAAAATTACACTGGAGACCTTAGACAGTGAGTCCCAGACATCTCAGAAAGACCTTCTCTTATGCAGCATTAACATGGGATGCGATCATAGAATCTGCTTTACTTTCCAGCAAGATGGGAAAATGATCTGGTTTGCTGGAAGACTTGGCTGTTATCAGGCATACTACACTTAGTTTCATTTCCCTAAAGGGCCTTAAGGGGAGCAACAAAGTATATATTTTCACCATCAAGCTAAGATACCAATTTTTTCTCCCCTCCCACTTTGCCAAGATTCAAATCCCAACTATCAGTGACAAATTTCTTAACCACTCAGGACTATTTCCTCATCCAAAAATGAGTATTGCCTACCTCATGTGCTGACTGTGAGGATTAAATGAGCTAAATCATAGTTGTTATATAACTATACTATAATATTATCACTTTTATCATTTTAGGCCCTCTGGGGGGGAAATGAAAATGATGAACATAATGAAAACTTGTTCACAAGAGACTTTCTAGAAGAGGCATCTATTGGGTACTTCTATTGTGCCAGGCAATTAATAGTCATTATATCTTGTTTTCCTAACAATACTCCAAAGGAAGCACTTTAATCCCAATTTCATAGAAAATGAAGATGTGGTTCAGAGAAATTAAATAACTGTGAGCACACAGCCAGCAAGTTGATTTGAAACCAAATTCTCCTGTCACCAAAAGGCCTAAGCTCTTTCCACTATTTCTATAGTTCCGAGGAAAACGTGACCTGAATATAAAAGTGACTCTGGCCACTACTTTTTCCCTGGGTGAAAAGCAACTCTGGTTGATATAGAGCAGGGGACATACATAATAAGTAATTACTGGAAAGAGGAGTGGAAAAAGTTTCAGCACTTCCACTGACAGGCTATGTAATTTTTGTGAGTCTTCTAGCCTCTCAGATAACTCATTTTCCTCATTCACGGAAAGACGAACCTGCACTAGACAAGTGCACGTATCTATTTAATTTCTCTGAGTCTCAATTTCCTCATCTGTGAAACAGAAACGCAAGCTTGCTTGTCAGGGAAATTTGGGAGATAAACGTGATTTTTAAAGTGTGTTCTAGTCATCTATCGCTGCACACTAACCCATCAAGACAATGACATTTATTTAGTTTGATAATGAACCTTGGTTTTGATAGGGCCCAGTTAGACGGTTTTTGCTTGAGGATCTCTCTTGGAGTTGCAGTCAGACCATGCCCAGGGCTTCAGTCACCTCTCAAGCTTCATCTCTCACAGTGCCTGGGCGGAAAGGTCGCATGCATCTGGGCAGAGGCGGAGCTGGGGCTGTTTCTCTTTCCCCGTACGTCACCGCTCCATGCAGGCTCTCTACAACACAGTCTCGGGATAGCCATACCTTCTACAGGATGGCTTAAGCTCCAACCCTTAGTCCCAAGAAAGACTAGCAGAGCATGCATAGCCATTCCTAACCTAAACTCAGAAGTTACACAGCGTCACTTCCTCCACCTTGTATGTACCAAGTCCTCCTCAGATTGGTGGGAGGGCGCATAGACTCCACTGCTTCATAGTAGGAGCGTCAGAGAATTGCAGACATCTTTTAAAACCACCGCAAATTGCTATAAAGCATACTCATTGTTATTATTAACTTCACCCAGCTGCAGATCATTCTCTCTGGGGATTATTAACAGCAAATGTAAAACATTTCATACCAAGTTGATTCTTAGACTGCTTGCTCCAAATGTGAAATTGTTGTGTTCTCAGAAAATACCCACCAACTTTTATATTAGCTGAAGTAAAACATAACCTGGAAAGAAAATTCTCATAAAAGTATTATTAAGTGTGATGCTATCTCAAGCCAAGTACATTTTTAAAAGCTCATATGCTTAAAAATGATTATCCTGTATTTTTTTCTGTCTGTTAACATGGAAATAGAGAAGTGCCTGTAATAAGATTTTGGGGGCATTTGGTTACTCTTGAAAATGTTAGTGGTACTTTGAACTATGCTACATTATGTGGACCTTTAGCTATGAAGTGCGCAACCTGTGGAGCAAGAAAGGTGGGTGTGTGATTTATCCTGTAAGACTTAACCAAGTCTTAGAGCTATAGCAGTCCCGTCACTCAAATGTTAAGTCCTGATGAGGGGTCTAAATGACTAGCTCAGGCTTTCAGGAAATTGTCTCTTTATCCAAGACTGGAACCCAGGTGTTCTAGCTCTTACCTCAGTGCCCATTCTATTACTGTAAACAGTTTCTTACCATCACTGCAAAGCTTGTGTGGTTTTCTACTTGGGTAGAAGATGCATTGAGAAGTGTAATGTCTCTGGTTAGTGGTCACATAATAAATGCCATGCTGATTAAACACATTCTGATCAAAATGACAGTGGTGCCAACATATCTTTTCACTAACAAGTTCTTCTGTCTTAGAAGTACATCAGTAAATATCACCACTTTCCTTTACCCACTGCTACAAATCCTCAGTCCATAAATTTATGTAAACCCTTCCTGAATCTGTTTATTTTTTAAGTTTGTATCAGTTGTAGGAACAATCACTCATTCTGGAACTCTGTATCTATTAAAATAAACTCTTAAAAACTACAAGGGTAGTCATAAAGTTTTTGATGGCTCATTCAGCTTTTACGTCTCTACAATGAAAAGGTATAAATTTATAAATTAGAGATTCTATGTCCACCTTAAACACTGTGATTATTTTTTCATTCTAGTTCAGCTCTAACTCTTCTTTTTACATACATCCTGTGGCGAAGTGTGCATTGTGTGTTACAGTTCTGTACATATTGTGATTCGCACAGGGGCAGCATTACATCGCACAGGTATTATTGGGTTGGCCAAAAATCCATTACATTTTTTCCATAAAATAAAAGACACATTTTTATATTTTCACCAATAACTTTATTGATTTGGATATTTTGAGAATGTTGGCTCTCTCCCACTATTGGTTCCAGTGGGTAGAGGTCAGAGATACTGCTAAACATCTTCCAATTCATAATATAGTTTCACAGCAAAGATTTATTTGGCCAAAATGTCAACTGTACCAAGAAACATTGCAAACCACTTTTGACCCATTCCATCAGTCATGGTACCTTCTGCATATACTACACAAATCTCTTTTTTTCTTCATTTCAGTCACATTTTTACCTTTCTTGAAATAATAAAGCATTATATGCTAAAAATGTATGTTTTCTTCTATCTTCCATTTTAAAATGGGTACACAAAAATTCACCAATTTTAATACTTTTTAAAAAATGCACACTGATATGAAAGCTGCCATAATACAATGTAACAAAATTGTTTTTGAATGAAGTTAAAGACAACTAAGCACTACTAGAGCCATCTTATGGAAAAAACCAAACAAACTTTTTGGCCAGCCCAACACTTGTCTCCTATTCTGTGCTCCACCACGTAGCCCAAACATTGTATCACAATCCTTCTGAACATAGCACCCTAGGTACCCACTGTTAAGTGACTAGAATAAGTGTACAATATGAAGCCTCTTGGAGACTTTGGGATTAATACCATAGAGTGACCACATGCTAATATCCTCATTCTTTGAGATCCTGGTAAGAGACAGTAAAGCAATTTAAAAAAATTTAAAAACAACTTTAGAAGGGCAGAGGGTTGGGGAAAAATCCAAGAAGAGCTGCAAGTTGTCAATGAAATTTTTGGAAATTGAACAAAAAAAGTGATATCTAATTAAGTAGAGGAGGTGAAGCATAGAGTACACAGAGATGGAAACTCAGTGAGAAAGCAAGTCAATGTTTCTCCAGAACTCTGGAGAGGCTCAGGACTTGGGGCTTGGGACTGAAGACAAGGGTACTTACTTATATTCTGTGTATGATATCTTCAAACTCTTGTTCTCCCATGACACAGAACTCCACAAAGCCAGACATCTCTCCTCCCACTCCTGCATTCCCAAGAGGGCTCAAGTTGGTAGGGTTCCTCTCTGCTGAAGTTGAATGCCTCCAGTGCAAAGACATCTTTTTTCTTACATGTGGAGACTCCTTGATGTAATGAATGAGTCCTTTAATCCACTAACCTGAAGCATAAAATTTCACAAGCCCTATTTTGAATCTAGAACTCCAATGTAGCTTTCTATTGCCTCCTTCTTAAATATAAATTTTCAATCAAGGCACACCAGACATTTAAGAAAATTGTAGAACATAAAAAACCCACAAGATATTCAAATAGGAAAAAACGCCAGAGAAAACTGACATTTAAGGAAAAGAACTAATTTTTAAAAAATACACCTAATTCTAAACAAAAACAAGATATTATAAAAGTAACTAAGAGAAACAGAAATAGCTCTAGGAAGACTACTAAATATGAGTGCTGAGATATGATATTAAATATAGAAAACTACAAAGACTCCAACAAACATCTAAATTATTGGAACTAATAAAAAATTAAAACCACAATGAGATACCACTTCACATCAGTCAGAATGGCCATAATAAATAAAACAACAGACAACAAGTGTTGGAGAGGTTGTGGAGAAAAAGGGACACTAGTGCACTGTTGGTGGGATTGCAGACTGGTACGACCACTGTGGAAAACAGTATGGAACTTCCTCAGAAAACTAAAAATGGACCTGCCCTTT
>CM052542.1:50186813-50234365 GCA_028533065.1 Trachops cirrhosus
CTGGAATGGGATTAAAAGATAGAAACTGTACTGAATAATCTAAAATAAAAAAAAAATTTCAGTGAAGTTGCAGAATACAAAATCAGTTACAGTAATCTGTTATTTCTGTACATGAATTAAGAGAAATTAAGAAAACAATCTCATTTATAATTGTATCAAACACAATAAGATGCCTATAAATAAACTTAACTGAGGACATAAAAACCTGTACTCTGAAAACTTTAAGACATTCATAAAGAAATTGAAGAAAGCCCAAATAAATGCTGAGAAAGAACAAATCTGAAGGCAAAACACTTCCTGATTTCAAACCATACTGCATACCTATAGTAATCAAAATAGTGTGGCATTGGCATAAAAAAAGACACATATATCAATGGAACAGAATAGAGATCTTACAAATAAACCCCCAAATATATGGTCAATTAATTTATGACAAAGGATCCAAAAATATAAAATGAAAAAATGGTAGTCTCTTCAATTACTGGTGTTGGGAAAACTGGAGAGCCAAATGCAAAAGAATGAAAGTAAAACCCTATCTGTGTATGATGTTTTTGTGTTATAGCATACACAAAAAATAAATAATTCAAAATGGATTAAAGACTTGCACATAATACTTTAAACCATAAAACTCCTGGGAAAAAACACTGATCTTTGTGATGTTGTTTTGGACATGACACAAAAAGCAAAGGCAACAAAAGTAAAAGTAAACAAGTGAGACTACGTCAAACTAAAAAATAAACAACTAACCAAAAACAAATAAAAAAACTGCACAGTAAAAGAAACCATCAACAGAATGAAAAGACAACCTACAAGGGAAGAAAATATTTGCAAATTATGTATCCAACAAGGAATTAATATTCAAACAATATAAAGAACTTGTACAACTCAATAGCAAAAGAAAACAATCTGATTGAAAATTGGAGAGAAGAACTTCGCAGACATTTTTCCAAAGAAGGTATACAAATGGTCAACAAATTACATGAAAGAATGCTAAACATCACTAATCAGTAGGACAATGCAAATCAAAGCCACAATGAGATATTTGCGACCTCACATCTATTAGAATGACTGTTGTTAAAAAGCAAAAATAAAAACAAAAAAAAACACTAAGGGCTGACAAGCATGTGAGAGAGAAAACTTTTGTGCACAGCTGGGAATGTAAATGGTCCAGTCACTATGGAAAACAGCATGGGGGTTCCTCAATAAATTAAAAAATAAAACTACTTTATGATCCAGCAATCCCACTTCTGGGTATTTATCCAAAGGAAATGAAAACAGAATATCAACACATATCTTCCCTCCATGTTTATTGTATCATTATTTACTATAGCCAAGATAGGAAAACAACCTGCAAAGGCATTGTTGAAATAAGTTGGACAGAGAAAGACTGCATGATATCCTTTCTATATAAAATCTAAGGAGGGAAGGAAGGAAGGAAAGATAAAAGTCTAATAGTGGTTGGGTGATGGGCAAAATGGGGAGAGATTGTTAAAAGGGTATAAAATTTCAGCTATCAGATGAATAAGATCTGAAGATCTAATATAAAACATAGTCACTATAGTTGATAACATAGTATTATATGATTGAAATTTGTTGAGAGTAGAACTCAAACGTTCTCACACACAAATACATACACATATATACATATATATATATATAAGGCGATAAAGGTATTAATTAATTGAATGGTGGGAATCCTTTAACAATTACAAAAAGGGAAAAAGAAGATATTATGTATGTCCTCCAGCCAGTACAGTAAATTAAGAAAGAGAAAGACATAAAATCAAAGAACTGGTGGCTCAGACACAAAGAGAAATGAAGGGAAGTTTCAACAACCAGCTTTGGAGAATACTGGATATGAAGACTAATAAAATGCAACCCCTACCATTAGAAATAGATGTTATACTGCAGAGGGAGCAGTTCATTCTCCCTTAACAGATGATCGATAAAGCATCTACATGTGCCAAGCACCGTGCAAGCCATTATAGAAATACTATTTATTTAATAAAAAGTATACTTTATTTAATCATTATAACAATTTTCTAATATAATTATTTAATTTCATGGCTTTTGTTCTTATCTTATGCAATGCTAACATTTGAGTCTGGCAAAATAATAATACATGACCATGCGTATTCTTTGTTCACATGGCTAATTATTGAATAAATGTGCATTTTTTTAAAAATATGTGCTATGGTAAGAATCTGTTCTAGAGTAGAATTAAACAAATCATTGGGTAAAGAAAATAAATATCAAATTAAGAACAATGTAAACTTTTATTGATTGTTGTTGGCCATTAGAAAACATTTGAACTTTAGCCAAGATGCCTATGAGAATAACCATATGTAAACCTGAGACCTTACACCTCTGGCACCCCAATGCGATAGGCTTTTCTCTTCATGGTAGTGCATAGTCCAAATAGGTTATAATCATTATTCTTAGGGTATGCCAAAGTTATTAACCCTTTCCCCAAACTTAAGGAGAAGCAAAAGAAGTAATACCTGTAAATACCTTGCTGAAAACCCCTTGCCTATGAATTGTTTTCTTGCTTTTTTAGTTATATTTTAGCTACAGGTAGAGGAAGGAGAAACATGTACTGTACGTTGTCCAAATAAGGCTAAAAGAAGTTATAATCAAATGTTTCTACAGACTCACATTGTTCCTTAGAAAAACTTCATAGAGGAATCAGAACATCTCACTCCTTTTTGGACAGGTCACTAGAAAATCTCTACTGGGTTCTAGCTAAAAACATTTCGTCCCCAACCTCACCATTAATAATCTTGACCAGCTCTGTGGTTTCAGATTATTCTGGGGATTAGGATTTCCACATTTCTGCCGAAAACTGGAAGATATGTGGGTTTTATCTGGAATTGCAAGGCATTAAATTGAATAAGGGTTCAGGGCACATAAAATCCTTTGACCAATCTGTCTTTTAATATCTTGGTATTTCTATCCCATCGTGATCAAGAGAGTATCTGTGCATATGATATAGCTCTCTAAGTTTGGAAAGTCTGGCCACACACAATGAAGTAGAGAAATGAAAAGTAAAAAAAACCATTCATATAACCCAGCACATTCCACTGAACAATGTATCTACAGAGCAAAGACAGAAGTTTGTGCTACACTGATCCAGATTATTTTGCCATGCTCATTAAACTACACAGATTATTTTTTGTTCTCAATTTTGTATATGTAAAAGGTAGTGTGTGAAAAGCTAACTTAAGTAGTAAAAGCTTAATTTTCAATTTTTAAAACTCTAGTACCTTTAGTGGGAAGAACTAAGCAAATCATGGTTTCTTCTGTTCAAAGCAGCATAGGGAATAGTGGCCTTCACTCATGGGCTGAAGGCTGAAACTATTTACTTCTTAGATCTAATAGCCTGTCCAACACTCAGACAACCTTCCCAGCACATACGTGCACTAAAATATTTCTGGATGATGTTCACAACACTTAAAATAAAGTGCTAAATAACAATAATCACAAACTTTGGCAGTGTGCCCTATTAGCACATCTTCAACTGTTAGATGAACAGCCCTAAGCGAAAATTAGCCCAAGGGGCCCCTCTAAATACTCTACTAAAAATAAGTTTCATCATCTCTCATTTCAATGTTCATTAATTAGGTCACAAGCATCTCATATATTCCAAGTGTTTGTTATCTAAGTTTCTTTAAACTTAAGAAGTTGGCATCTAAAAAAGAGTCAATATTGAGATCTTGATGGATCCCAGGAAATAGATTATCCCCATTAGAACTGTTAGACACTAGATCTTTCAGATTACTGATTATGCAAAATACAGGTATAAGTCATTATATTGTGAAGTATTTCACAATGATATTCTTTTCTGACTTTTTTCAGTTGCCTGCCGAACACTGGGATGGAGTCTGTGTCCTACAGAGGCCTAACCCATATTTGTTATTATTGCTACAAATGCCAGACAGAGTCCATAACCAACAAAGTAGAAAAGAGCTGAGACATGCTCATCTCATAGTATAGTTTTGAGAGTTAACTGAAGTAAAACAGTAGAGCATGAAGCTTAGTAAAGTTCAAAATATTAGCTGCTCATACTGCTATTCCTTGTCATCTACCTAAAATAGTCATTTCTTAATGATCTCCTCATAGTATTTTGATTTATCAAAACACTTGGGTTTTATTTTTTCTCAGCAGTAAGTCATATAAACTTCCTCAAGTAGAACAGCATAACTTCTCTCCCCTGTCTAAATTACTATGCCTGAATTAAACTTCCTTTTTTTTCTTAGAACATACCTCCAACACTGAGACAGCTTGCAACATCAGCACTCAGCAACTTCTGCCAAATGCTAACCTGATTCTTTGGATGATAAGTGGATGTCACTGACAGATCAGAACTCATGAATGGCCCCCTGTCAGCATCAAGTTCAGTGTTTCCATGCTAAGGCTTCCCAAAAACAAAATGAGAGTACCTCTTCCTATTTGTTCCTAACATGTTACCTTCTTTCACTAAAATATCCAAAGCACCTAGGCACCTCTTTTCCATTATTAATGACCCATATTTCATCAGTCTCCAGGACTTCTTACTAAATTAATCTGAATTAAGTTAGATGCCCTCATTTAACTGAAATCCCACAAGTCCAGAGCTGGTTGGAGGAAAACTAAAATATCAACCCCACATTCTTATAAATACACAGGTTTACATATTTTCATCCACAGTTCATCTTGTTAATGTCAGCCTTCATAATTTATTGACCATGTAAAAATACTTTAACATGGAAAGTAGAGAAAATGAGTGAGAATAAATCATTCAGTCCTCTTCCACAAGCCACAATGCAGTCCAGAAGACCTTCATTTTTAATTTTGCATTCAAGTGCCAGTTGAGACAAATTGGTTAGTGGTTCATCATGGGAGTAATTTCAGAGCTCATTCATTTAGCCTCTAAGGACTTTTCAACATCACCAAAGGCAGCCAACGCATAGCTGGTGACCCCAGGAAGAACACGATACTTGGAGATTTAGAAAAACTACAATGTATGCTTCGGCCCTTAAAATTCATCATCTAATTTCCTCTATCTCTCTTCCACTGTGTAAGAAACATCTGTCAACACATGTAGCATTGGCCTATTATTCTTCTTAATGTGGTTATTGATCCTGGCTCTCCACACAATTGTTCTGACACACATGAGGCACCATGGGTAATATAAAATATGCAAGGGTTAAAATCACCTACCTATGCATCTACCTAGGGGGAAAACTATGCATTGTTTTAAACAATATGACTCTTTCCCATAATCCTATATATTAGGAATTTACATTGTAAAGTTCACTTTATTATTTTTTTCTAACAGAACAACATATGTTATGCTTACATTTGAAAGCAATCTGAGAAAAAGGGCTTGCATGTGAATGCAATTGGCTGTGAGTTCACATTTCCCTGAGACAAGATTGTGAGCAAAACACATGTTTTTCCATCTAAGTTAGAAGATGGAAAATCATGCATTATTTTTTAGGCTTTGGTGCACTGCCGTTTAAAATCAATGCATATTTCTTCCCTCACATTTTCACAAATGTCTATGTCAATACATCCATCAGATCTGATGTCTTCAATCCCTTCAGCACCTGCAGAACTTTACTCTTGAAAATATTTCTTCTTCCTAACTTTTCAATTTGCTCCTGAGAATTGTAATCCTTTTTGACTAGTGATAAGTGAGAAACAGAACCCTCCATCTTCTTTTCCTGTTAAAGAAATAAGAACATTTTTTACATGCTCACTCTTAACTCCAGGTAAATCAAAGAAAGGCTGTTTCACTCACTGCTAGTCAATGATAATCTCTTCAGGTCCTCACAAGATGCAGAAAAGAAAGAGAAGATAATTAGCTACTAACATGTTATCGGTGACATCAGATAATGTGGTATAAGCAGGAACAACCTAATCATAAATACATTGCAAATGAACCAGAAGAGATCATGATTTTGTCAGACAAGTACTTCTTTCTCCTTGTGTTTAGTAAAAAAAAGGAAAGCTTTTTCTAAAGTTCTATTTAAAAAAAAATAAAATTTGGCTAGAAGAGGGAAATTGTAGGCCTTCATTTTAGCTATACGCATTCAAGAATAAGGTTACCGGGAAGCCAATCAGACATGATTGGAAAGGAGAGAGAAAAGGACATGCCCCACGGTTAAAGTAATCTATTCAATATTAGGGATGGCAGGATGCCAGCAACAGTGCGGAGAGTGACTTCCCTCGATTTATGAACAAGGGGTAGAGGTAAGTAGGTCGTATGCTATTTTCTGTAAGTACCTAGAGAGATGTGGAGTTTTATCTTTAATTCTTTCAGGTATATGATTATTTGTGAAATGGGATAAGTAAAAACTTTATCTACTGAACTGCATGAAGAAAGTTGAAACATTTTATTCACTTAATATTGGAGTAATTTAAGATGTCGTGACTTTTAAAATGAAGAACAAAATTTTATTTTGTAATAAGATGTCATTGATGCTGTCACAATCAATGTCCTTTCATTTAACTTTTTTCTGCATATCGTTTCTCATGACTTTGGCTAAGACAAAGTATAGTGTTTCTAAGGTAAATTACTTTCTACATATTAGTAAATGATTTACCTTGGAGAGCTAAGTATCATCTTGAAGCGATGGGGTCAGAGTAGTCTCTTGACCTATAAAGAATAATAAGACGTATTTCTTCTCTATTTCAGACTAAAAGACAAATGCACTTTTTTCAAACCACAAAATAGTATAATGCATATAAAATAGGTAAACAAATTAATCTTTATTTTAAAGTGTGTTGTAAGCAAAAGAGGCACTACAATAATTAAATTTCAGTAGTGAATAGAAATAAGTAGGTAGCATAAATGTAAATACTCCAATACTTCAAAGGTTCAGTCATCTGCATTTATTCCAGTCTTCAGAGCATGAAATAAAATGAAGCTGGTGGAAACTAGCATTTCAAATTATAAAATCAGTGTTAATCCTTCTTTGAGCACAAATATAAGGACTACAAATTTCAAATAGGATCAAGTATCTTTCTTTAACAATCCCTAAAGGGCTTTTTTTTTTAAACTTGAGAATGTGTAACAACAACAAAAAGATTAATTTAAATGACTTGAATCCTTGCTATGGAGTAAAGGATATGCCACTCACCAACATTTACCTTAAGTATAAACAATCACAGCAATTTAAAGTCACGCACAGGCACATATTTGGTGTGTCTATCCATCAGTCCTCATGAGCAATTTTGAGGCTCTCAGCCTGGGGTGACCACACATTCCAATTTTGCCTAATAACGTTTCATTAAAATAGTGCTCCTTTTTGAGGAAAGCTTAAATATATCTACTTTTTATTGAATTTATTGATGTGACATTGGTTAATAAAATTATATAGGTTTCAGGTGTATGCTTCTGTAATACATTATCTGTATATTGTATTATGCGTTCACCACCCCAAGTCAAGTCTTGTTCCACCACCATTTATCCCCCCTTTACCCTCTGTTACCTGCTCCCACCCCTCTTTCTCTCTGGTAATCACCATACTGTTGTCTGAGTCTATGAGTTTTTGTTTAATCCCTTCATCTTTTCACCCAGCCCCACAACACCCTTTGCCTGTCATAGCTGTCAGTCTGTTCTCTGTGTCTATAAGTCTGTTTTTCTTGTTTGTTAGTTTATTTTGTTCATTAGACTCCACATATGAGTGAAGTCATGTGGTACTTGTCTTTCTCTGGCTGGCTTACTGCACTTAGCATAATGTCCTCCAGGTCCATCCATGCTGTCGCAAAGGGTAAGTGGCCTTTCTTTTTTATAGCCAAGTTGTATTCCATTGTGTGAATGTACCACAGCTTTTTTATCCACTCATCAACTGATGGGCACTTGGGCTGCTTCCAAATCTTGGCTATTGTTACTAACGGTGCAATGAACATGGGGGTGCATACATTCTTTTGAATCAGTGTTTCATGTTCCTTCAGATATATTCCCAGGAGTGGGATCAGTAGTGCCCTTTTTATTCTCAGAAGGGTCACAGTTTAGAGTATACATTTTATGGCTACATATCTAAGCCCCAAGTTGTTGATATGATGCTTCATGGTATGAATTCTCTATATTCTTGTTCCCTACATGTCTTGTGTCTAGTTGGCCCATGCTAGTCAGGCCCTCCAGACAATACAAATAACTCAATGAAGAGAATGAAGAGCTTATAAGTTTCTCTGTGTGTAATTGCTCAAAGTTCAATCCTTCAAAAAGTCTTTATTCCTTTTCCATAAAGATATCAGCATGTACATGTCTTATGCTCTTACTACTTCTGTTACTAATTGCTATCACTTACTATTTCTGTTACTAATTTCTTCCAGATGTGAAGTTGTGCAGTGCAATCTATAAGCTTCCATGATTTGGGGCTGCATTTACCTGCCTAGAGACTGTCCATCATCACTCAAGGTAACTTTCCTTTATTTTTCCCTTCATCCACAATTGCCCGCCACCCCAGAGCATCAGCAGTTATGCTATTATATGTAATTAAAAGTGAACTCCAATGATAAAATACAAAGCTCTCCACCCAGGATAAACTGCTGCATGGGTGAGGCCTATGCCATGTACTTCCTCATGCCCAGGTTGGGTCAGTTACACCTGGAAGTCAGAGAAGATATTTGGAGCCTGAAGTAATACCTTGGACACCACAGTTATGATAGTTTTGGTAGAAAGGAATAGAATTTGAGGTGCTCAGGCCCAATTCTTGTATACTAACTGGTTCAGAGATACTGAGGGTGTTTGTATACAATCCTAAGCAGTGTCTCACACAATATCAGCCCAGCCTTTGGGAATCTGTGTGCTTCAGTTCTTCAGCAGAGCCCTAAAGCACAGAGCTAGGCTGGATCTGTAATCACTGTAAGGTGAAAGGCTTCCCTGACTGAGAAGATCTGGGAGGTGGGGATTCCAGGAGTCATCACGATAAAAGCCTCGAGAAGTGAAAAGTCATGATGACAAATCCCATCAGCAAAGCTGACAGCCACAGTGCCTGCAGCATCAAGAGCTGGTGGTTTCAGACAGGTTCTGGCAGCAGAAGCTGATGTCCAGGGCTGGACGGAATGGAGACTACAGCGGCGTACACAGTCAGAAATCATCAGCTTTCACTAGTGGTGGCATGATGGCAGGGATGGGAAGTGAAGATTGGAGTTTGGAGTCAAAAACCAGCAGATCAGGTTTTTAACTCTGTTGTCACTAAGGTTGGTGTGACCTGTAGAAATGGGAATATTTTGGACACTGATCAGTTACCTACTTCACTGACAGCTGTTAGGCAGACACATGCTTCCTGACACAGGTGGAAGGAAACCATCCATGCTCAGAGCAGCCGAGAGTCATATGTGTGTCTATCTCAAGGTTGTTGAACAGCAATCGAAGGAAAAGAGAACATCTATTGACAGCCTTTCCATAATTACGCAATTTAATCCTCACATCAACACTGCAAGTTCTATAACTATGAAGCCCATTTTATAGATGACTAAAATGGGTTTGGGGGAGATTCAAGTGGTTTGTCCAAGTACACACAGATAAGTACATCGCTGAGATGCAAACACAGGTCTGACGGACTCCAAAGCCATTGTTCTTCCCTTTCACTCTGCCGCCTCTCTGGGAGCCCTTGGCAAACAATGGAAACAATCACCACAGAGATATAGCGCCACTCCCTCCCAGTCTACCTCCTGCCCCCTGCAGAGGAAAGCAGATGTGGAGCAAAATATCCACAGTTCTGGACTCTGAAACACTTCCATTCCTGAAACTGAATTTCAAAAACTGAGAAGTTGCTGACACTGCCGCTGAGCCCTGCCAAGTCCCCTGCTCTGAGGGCAGTTTGGTGTAAAGAATGTTGATAATCACTGTGAATGGAGGAGTGTGCCTCTCAGCCGGGAAATGAGGCTAGTGCGTAAGTACTTTTGGCAGCAGCGTGCATGCTGTGGTACTGGGAGGTACATGCTATTCACATAGAAAATAAAAAATAAAAATAAACAGATTGTCTGGAACTCTTCCAGAATCCCCCCACCCCACCTCCCCATGCAACCCCCAAGGCTTACAACCCAGTATTCTCAGTCCCAAATGTGGTTTTCTCTGTTAAATGCTTGCAGAAACCAGGTGAGGTATCTGCTGCACGGGTGGATAGTGATTATATCTCCAGAGTACTGGTGAGGCACGAGGGAGTGGTGTGATTTTGGTTGCTACAAATCCAAAGGGGAAAATGAAGTTCTTTCTGAGGCAAATAGCATCAGCAGCTTCATGTGGGAGATGGATGTCCCAAAGAAAGCTAGCCTTTCATGGACAGGAAGATGTAGTGGAAAGTCTCTGTGAGCCCCTCACTGATGTTACAGAATGAAGCAGAGTATGAAAGAATCGTGAGCAGGGCGATCAGTTTCTCTCTTTAGCTGGTAGACTAGTCTTTAGAAATTTCAATTGACATCAGGTACTTTTCTCTAATTTCAACAGGAATGAGTACTGATTTGTTCTTAAAATGTCTTTAAATTAAAGCTACAAGGAAGATTCTCAACAAATGAGAATCCATTTCTCATATTTCTTTTTAATATCTTTTCAAAGTTAAGTCTGTGGGAAAAGAAAATATTTCCATGTTGGAATTAACATTTATTGACCATCTATTCTGTTCTGTTCTCTATGCTGGGCTTTCAATTATCATCTTATCATTTTCACACAATATTTGCAAAGTATTTCACAGATAATAGTTGATGTTTACTGAGCATCTACTCTGTACCATTATGGGTCACTGATACATATTATCTAGCTTAATCTTCCACAAAGTACATACACTTTTCTACATTTTATGGACAGCATAGAAATAATAAGGAAGGAATACTTAGCTATAATATTAGTTATTATATACTAAAAAATTACTCAATGACAGGCTCTGTTCTAAATACTTTTCATACATTAACTCTGTGAAACAACTGCTATTGTTATACCCATTTCACACATGAAGACTTTGGCTAAGGGGGTTTCAGTATATTGCCCCAAATTACACAGCCAGTAAGGATTAAAATCCAGTCAGTCATTTTAACCTTTGCATAATATTTCCTCACAACTTAGTAAAGTAAGGCTCAGAGAAGTTTAATAACCCATCTAAGATAGCACAGTTATAACGAATAGATAGAACCTAGCTCTAGAATTTTATTTGTTTTTGTTTTTACTTCAAAGCTTATGTTTCTTTCCACTTCATCACCAGGCTGCCCTTCCATGGAGTATTTCTTTAGCAATAAGTTTTAACAAGGCCCACAATACAAATGCTTAATTATTAACACCCACTGAATTCTTTTTGTGTATGTGACATAGACAAGACATTCCTGGACCTGAACACTTTGTCTCTTAGGCACATTGAAATGTTGAAGACAGTACTTTGAAGTTAAACAACAAAAGTGAAAGGTGTTATGGACAGTGAAAATACAACTGAAAATTTTGGCTTAGGCAAAGATAATATACTTGTATAGTTTGAAATAGTAATTTTTTGCCTACATTTCACAACAGGATGTAAAAATAAATCACGTTTTTTCTAAGAAACATTTCCTAAGTCAAAATTGAGTGGTCAAATGTTTGATCCAATCTGAAGTAAATTTTCAAATAATTTATTTTGGTATGTAAGCATAAATTGATAAGGATGGCAAAACATTTTTGTATGTAGTAGTATGTTCATATTATTAGTTTATAGTCCTGGGATAGATCCAGAAAAATATATCCATTTGTATTTCTATAAGGACATTCTTAAAGGGGACTCTTAAACCAAAGTCAGAAATATGCTGTATCACTTACACATTTTGTTTTGGCATGAATCCACCAGTCATTGTTGACTAGTGGAAGCTTATTCTGAAGCTTTGTTGATTGTTTACATCTCCTAAAAGTTAGATGAGTGTGTTTCCAATGTAACTGTATTCCTTCATTTGCCTTTCAAACCTTTGATATTATTATCTGTGATGAGTTGAAATCAAATGTAAGGAGCAATTTCATACAGAATACATAAGCCATGCCTTCACCTTATCCTGAAATAGACACAACACCAATCCCTGAAATGCTAAAGTAAATTTTGATTTAAATGTATGTAGTCTTACTAATTCTGAGTTCAATATAGCTAAAGTCTGATGTAAAATATAATTTTATAGATGTAGGTTATCAAGACCCTATCGTCCCATCACAATATCTGTAATTAAAAATGAGTTGGCTCAGAGGGAAAAAAAATACTGTGAGTGAGGATTGAATCCCATCTTTATTAATATCTGCATATTCTGTATGCTTCCTGCTGTCAGTATTGCTCTTCATCCATTTGCCCTGTAGTTATGGGCAACCGCTTATACATGTGAACTTAAATTTAAATATTTAAATTATATATATAACTAACACAACTGGTATTATGTTGCAATTATTTGTCTATATACTTATATTTCTTATCATATTATAAGGTCTTGAAGGATAGAGATAAACATCTTAAGCAACTTTGTCTCCAACATGGCACCTAGCACGATGCTTTGTACACAGTATATTTTAAAAAAACATATTAAATAACCTCAGAGTAGTTTGTTATTTGCAATGGGGTAAAACTGAATATAATAGAAAATTCAAAAATAACAGTGGGTTAAACAAAATTGAAGCACATATCTTTTTCATGTTAAAAAAGGCTATATAGGTAGGCAATCCGAGAATGGTGTGGTAGTTCCATAACGTCTTCCTTCCTCTGCCTTCCTGCTCTGATCATTTAGAGGGCATTGCCTCAGATGTGGAGTGGCTGTCTAAATTCCAGCCATCATGCCTGTATTCAGGAAGCACAAACAAGAGCAGGGGAAATGATATCATGGTTTCTCCTTTTAAGGAGGCTTCCAAGGTGTCTTGCGCCACACTTTCACTTGGATTTTACTGAACAAAACTTAGTCACCTGGCCACACCAAAGTAAAAAGGGAAGCTGGTAAATGTAGTTCCATAAGGAGATGTATTGGTGTCCTAAATAAACTTTAGTTGATAAATTATAAAATTACTAAGAAGAACTATTAGGGAAGGCATATATCAATATATCAATCTGTTGTTACAAGTACCCATTTTAAAATGAACAAAGCTCTTTCTAGTAGAATATGTGAGAATATATTCCAAATCTTGAATATAAATTTCAATCTCCAGTTCTTTCAGTTTATTACATTTCATCACCAGCTTATTAACCCCTTGTTACATGTCATTTGCCCCTCTCAGCATTGGAGATATTTCTTTTGAGGAATCCGTAATTGCAGTAGTCAGGACATCTTCTATTGACAGTGATAGAAACCCTTTTAAATTAATGTTTGTTGCTTTATAAAATCTATCATCTATCTATCTACCTACCTATTTACCTATCTACATACCTATTACTATCTCCCTTCTTCTTTGCTTTAGAGATAGATACATAGGTAGGTAGATAGATAGGATACACAGATTTTGAAAACAGCATGTTTGTGACATACTTGGCACAGTTCTGAATGCTTAATGTCTATTAATTCATTTAAATCCACAACAACCCTATGAACTGGGCACTACTAGTCTCCCTTTACAACTGAGGTAATAGGCACAGAAAGACTAATCCATATGCTACTCTGTGTTTTGGAATGAACACTTTTTAAGCAACATACATATTTTTTAAAGTTAAAACTCATTATAATAACTCTAAATGTAAAATAAAATTTAAACACAACCTATTGCAATCTTTTTAACAATATATTTATAGTAATATATTTTTAATATTATATTTACAGTTTTCCACACTTTTACTTTCTTTTTTAGCATCATTATGAAAGCTTTCCCAATCCCAGATCCCACTTGTTTTGTTTAATCAGAATTATTGTTCTCTTTGTGATACTCAAGTTGACCAGTGGGAGCTCCCCATGCTGATGCCTTTGCATCTTTAACACTGCCCCCAACGTCATTGGACATATGCTTGCTTTCTGACAAGATATTCCAGACCCCTGCTGATTTTTTCAGCCTTTCTGCTAACTTGAATGTGAACTTGATACCTGGAGCTTAAGTAGCCATGTTGTATCGTGAAGTATAAGGTTAGCCTGAGGATGGAGGTTGGATGAACAAACTAAAAGAAGTCTTGGCTCTTGTCTGCAGCTGCCAAACAAGTCCTAGTCTGTTTACCACCAGAGTTAATTTATGAGAGAGAGAAAGAGAGAGAGAGAGAGAAGAGAATTTAATTCTGTTACACCTAGGTCAGAGCATTTGGAACTCAATACAAATGTGGCTCCTAAAACCTTGCAGGGCTGATGATTAGGGGCAGGTACCAAAGAAGTTCTGGGTAATTTATTGTATTTTTGGGGCTGTAAGACACACCCCAACCCCAAATTTGGGAGGAATAATGGTTGTTAATGCTGCTGTTGAGTTCTGTTTACATTTACATTGGTGAAATATTATGTTATTTATGTTATTAAATATTTTACATTTTTTGCCTCAAAAAGTTTTTTCCTATTTTTCTCCTCTAAAACCTAGGTGGGTCTTATGGTCTGAAAAATATGGTAGTCACTTCTACAAATGAACTACATAAAATTATGTAGTGTGAAGTTTCTGATCAAACATCAATTAAGTTATTACCCAGGATTTATTATGTGTCAGGATACAGCCAAGGAAAGATTTAGAAGCTACTCTGTGTGTTCCTACTCAGAATATATGCATGTGTGTGTAAATATAAATATAAACCCTATTCATAGCCATGGAAACAAGAGCTGGCTAGTTTATACTACTACTGATATTTACTCATTCATTCATCAAAAATGTATTTAGTGACTACTGTTCACTCTAGAGATGCAGCAATAAGTACAATAGACAAAAAGTTACTGCTCTCATGAATTTGTACTATAGTGGCAGGAGAAAGAAGATACCCAATCAAAATAAGCAAAATATATGTATTTCAGAAAGTAATAAGCGCAAAGAGAAAAATAAATAAAAAGGGGAAATATCAGGCCTATCAGGAAGATGGCAGTTTTAGGTGTGGCAAGCAAGGAGGGTCTCACTGAGAATACGGTGTTTGAGAGAAGCGGGTGAGGCAGAAAGCCCTCCAACATTTGTCTTAGTGCATTCCAGGCAGAGAGAAGAGAGCAAGTGCCACAGTCCTGGCTGTTCTGCGGGTAGACTAGGTGTGGAACAGGAAGCACAGAGACTAGTTAACCCAGGGGACAGGCAATGGTGGTTTGGACCAAAATAGTAACATTGTGGTGTTGAAGAGTAGTTAAATTATAGATAACTTTTGGAGATAATGCTGGCAAGATTTGTTTTGAGGGATTATATGTGACTTTTGAGTGAAAGACAGAAAACAAAAATGGCTTCAACGTTTTTGGTCTGGGTAACTGTATGGATGGTGATATCATTTACTAAGACAGTACAGATTATATGAAGAAAAAAGTATTTGACAAAAGTTCCCAGAGTCTGGGGAATCTGGAAAATATTGAACTTCTCTATTGATATTCTAATTTTTCTCTAAAGCCAAGATTCAAGCTGACCACTTAGACCCCTTCCCTGTGATCATCCTTTAGGGGGCCCTGACGGGGCTCTCCCATGGCTGCGCTCCTCATAGGGTGAGGCTTCTTCCGTGGAACCAAGAGGATTTGTCCCTCAGTCTCTTCCTCTAGATCATGCCATGTAGGGTTCTGGGATTCCCTGTCAAATTTCCCAATCCCACATCTACCATCTCCATAGATTTCCCCTTGCCAAGATCAAGCCAGACTATCAACATATCAACATACATACTCCTAGGCCACGTGCATAGCTAAGGGATGGCTGGATGTGGGGTAAGAGGGGTTGGGGATGGAGCGCATGGTGAGATATCCACACACATCTGTGTTAGGCCATTTGCAGAGTGGGACAGAATTGGGTGGGCAGAAAACGGGGGCAGGCAACAGGCTAGTGGCTTTTTCTTCTCTGCCACATCATGCCATGGAACTCTGAGGAGTCAGAATTTTAAATTCAATGCCAACCTTACAGCCCATTATAAAAGTATATTTATCAAGATAAGAAGTACATGTTTTATTCAACAGTTTAGTAGCTTGACTTAAATATTTAGACACATGGTACATGGGTCTCCATGTATACTCTCCCCTCAGGTGCTGAAAATTATAGGTTTTGGCCTACGTTGCTGAACATCCTGCCATTGGTATCAAAGGCACATTCACTCTTCTAGATACAGTCTGAGCAATAGGGTCTGGCCTGCCTTCCTGTACATAATATCGTAACTGTCTTCTTCTGTGGCAACAGACATGGATTTATTTTTTCAGATAAGACTCTGAAAGCAGTCTTCTCTGTATTTGCTCCCATAGAGTTCGGTTCAGGGTTGAGAACCTGTGCCGAGTGTTGGAAAACTACAGATCCTCCCAATTTCAGTTTTCACACCTGGGAAAAAAGGAGGACTAACACCTCAAAGGCTGCTATGAGAAAAAATAAATAAGCAAAATGTAAAGTAAATAACTAAAATGATAAGCATACTGCATCTCACACATAATAAGCACTCAAATGATTATTGTTCTATAAAACTGTATCTTTAAATGCATTCTTAAATTCTAGGAAAATATAAATAAGTGCAGAAGCAATGTAAGTATTTATTTAAGTGTTTTTCTAATGCCCAGTGAACTAACTCTCTCCCCCTTGAAAACCTGGCAGAACATTTAGATGTAGATCAATAACTCGTGTTCTGTTTCAGTTGCTAGTGGCTGTGCTTATTTCTTGAGTCAAATGTAGAATTCCCATTAGTGTTGATGGTAATTACCCCTGCAGAACAAAGCATGGTGAGTAGAGCCCCTGCTGAGGAATTACTTTAATGACTTTGAACTTTAAGAAACTTAAGAAAGCTACACATGAAGACAACCTCAGAGCCTGAACTCCTGCTGCCTCCCTAACTACTATTTTCAGTTGGAAGTTCTGAGCAGGGCACTTCGGGGGCCATGTTGTTCTTTTTGACCAAAAAGCAAGAAGCATATTCCAGAGAAAGTGCCTCAAATTAGGAGCTCAGCATCTGATGGCTTGTAGTGGTACCGACTCCTATAGTAAAATGCCCCACCTCACAATCCAAAAGCCAATCTATATCATAGTGTAGTAGCAGTCATAGTGGTATTTCTAATAGAATCCACCTACATTCCTCTCATTATGAATCTATGATCACCAATCTAAACTGAGGCTTCAATTTACCTTCTATTTTTAGTATAATCTTACTATGGTCCTGTTGTAATCTCATTCTCCTGCTGACTATAAAATTTATACCTCCTCTACTCTTCGTAGACTTCATTGAACCATGCTGAGAGAAAGACCATATAGGAATGAAAATAAACTTTCAATCTATTGAATTAAATTATACTAAATAAAATTTTTGTTAAAATTAAAAATAGGATTACCATATGATCTATCAATCCCACTTCTACATCCAAACAAATTGAAAGCAGAATCTCAAAAAAGGTATCTGTATACCCATGTTCATAACAGCACGATTCACAGTAGCCAAGAGGTGGAATCAATCCAAATGTCAGTTGATGGATGAATGAATAAACGAAATGTGGTGTATACATACAATGGAACATTATTCAGCCTTAAAAAGAAGGGAATCCTGCCAGTCCTACAGCATGGATGAAACTCGAGGACACATTCTAAGTGATATAAGCCAAGCACAAAAAGACAAATAGCATTTGGTTTCACTTCTATGAGGTATCTAAGAGTTCAATTTATGTATCCATGTCTCTGTTTCTATTTTGTTCTTCAGTTTATTTTGTTCACTAGGTTCTACATATAAGTGAGATTATATGGTACTTTCTTTTACCAAGTGGCTTATTTCGCTTAGCATAATAATCTCCAGGTCCTTCCATGCTGTCACAAAAGGTAAGAGTTCCTTGTGGGTAGGGGAGGCTGGATGAACGAAGGTGAGGGATTAGCCAAAGAACATACATACATAATCCATAGGCATAGACAACAGTGTGGTGATGGCCAGAGGGAAGGAGAGAGGGGTAGGGGAGATGGGCAAAGGGAGGGGAAATGGGGACATCAGTAATAGTGTATATAAGAGAAATAAAGTGAAACATTTATCCACAGGACAGTTATAAGGAATAAATGAGATATGTATGCAAATCACACACAAAAATAAAATAGAAGAGTCAAGAGGCAGGTGGGAGGGGCAAGGAGGCTTGTTTAATGGGCACAGAGTTTCTGATTTACAAGGTGGAAGAGTTCTGGAGACCTGTTTTCCAACAATGTGAATATACTTAACACTATTGAACTACACACTTAAAAATGATTAAGATGGTAAATTGTATGTGTATTTTACCACAAAAAAATCCCTGAAAAAAAACAAGGAAAAATTTTTTTGTTTTGTGTTATAGTTGTTCAACAAATATGATTTTGGGCTTATTGCATACCACATCCTGTGCAGGTTCAATATTTAAACAGCATTTATTTAGCAATCCATATTAGGGAGTTGGAAGTTTGGCATTTTAATAAAATCTAGAAATATAGCATCACAATTCTGGGCATTTTTACCTTGAAAATATTATGTGAAGAAAGGAATGTTCTCTATTACTAGGGAAATCCTGTACTAATTCCTTCCTCTTACCTTTTCTGATCCTGCAAGGCCAAAGCATCAACTAAATAACAAGAAGGATTTCAAATGGCCTGACAGGCATTCCTTGACCTGAGATCACCTGTACAAATTCTAGGAGGAAAGACAAATTTGGTGCTTGCCTACGTACAAGAGCAGATGTGTTCCTGAGAAATTGCTTTAAATGCAAAATTCTGAGTAGCAAAACTATTTTCTCACTTACATTTAAGAATTGGAAAATTGTTTTTATGGAAAACATTTTCATCCTGAGACCTAAGTAGTGTTCTAATTACATCTACACGGGCAGTTTTTCAAGAATGCATCGACCATCGGCAGAGTTCTTGCCAAAAAGGCACAAACTTAGAAATTTTACCAGCAAATTTGTTAAAAAAGTCTTAAGATGACAGGCAAAACCCCTGGCACATCTAAGGAGTTACCAGTGAAGCCAAAAGACACTGAAAATTCTCTAACTTGGACTTCAAGTCATCTCACCAAACTTGAGATTTTAAAAAATTGCTTTCTTTTATTCTTTCTTTTTCTTCACCCTCCTTTCTCTCCTTTGAGATGTCATATATCAGGGGTTGGCAAATATTATCTTAAAGGGGTCAGATAGCAAGTATTTTAGGCTTTGGAGTACATACAGTTTCTAGTGCAAGAATTCAATCTGCCATTATAGCACTAAACCAGCCACAAGCAATAAGTAAATAAATGGGTATGGCCATGTTCCAATAAAACGTTGTTTACAAAGACAGGGAGCAGGCTGACTTTGGCCTGTAGACTCTAGTTTGCTGACCCTTATTTTAGGTCATAGTCAGGAATTTGTGTTTTAGTTTAATGGCAGTAAAAACCATTGTGCAGTTTTAAAACAGAGAACAAATATGATCTTCCTTAGGCTTTAAAAATATCATTTTGGCTACTGAAGAGAGAACGGATCGGCAAGAGTAGCAAAAATGCAATAAGGAGTCCAGTGCAATGGTGCAGGTATTCGTGAAGGCAGCTTAACTAAGGTGGTGGCGGTGAAGGTGATGTGTAGTTTAATTCAAGGGAGAGGCCAGGGTTAGAGGTAAAACTTTGGAACCAGCAACATGTTGGTGGTATTTAAAGCAATAGTGCTAAGTGAGATTGCCCAGAGAGAAGGTGCAGGTTGCAAGTGTAAATAGAGAAGATGGCCAAAGACTGAGCTCCGGGGCGCCCCCACATCTAACAGTGAGGCAGAAAACTTGAATCCCTTATCCAGGGAGGAGCTTCCATAGATAGACGGGTACGCAGAATTTTGTGAAAGAGGAAAGGCAGAGCGCACGGTACATAAACTGGTGGACTGACAGATTTGGTGGTGGGAAAAATATAGAAGTTCTTTTCTGATTGCCTCTATATTCTCAGTGAAATTTCAAGTAAAATCATTAGGTCAGAGAGGGAGGAGAAGAAGATTCCCCCCCAAAAGAGAAAAAGATATAAAATGGTTGTTGTAGAAAATGGGAAAGTGCATTTAGCAGGGCTTTCTTCATTTTTTAGCGAATATCCCATTGAGATTTTTGGACATAAATTTAAAAGGGATTCCATGGGCATGGTGTTATAATTTTCTCTAGCACCACTCAGATGCTCCAGCTCAGGAAAAGATCAGGTAGACAGTTGGGATTAACTAGAATTGTTTTATTTTTGCGTGCTTGCTTGTTTGTTTGTTTTTAGGTATGATAGATGGAGAAAAGAGCAAGGGGACTGTGATTCTAGCCTCTACATTTTCCCTCTTAAAGACTTCCCAGAATAATGTTATAAAACTGTGATTATGAGTGATCACTTGATAAAAGTGATGCCTTTAAAACTGGCCAGTAAGACTTATAGGTAAGTATCTATTATTTCACCCCAGCTTTTTGCAGGCATTGCTCTAGCATCATAAGTTATGGTTAAGTGACAGTACTCATGCAGCTAACTCTCCTTGGAACACCCACATAGACTCACTCATGTGAAAAACAACACGACTGCAAAGGCACATCTGCAGCTGCTCAAAAGGATCACTTCCTGTTTCTTTGACGTAGCTTTGGGGATGCCCAAAATGAGTTTTTGTATACCACATAGGCTGCATTGTAATACACACATGCACACATATTTAAATGAGCTTATTGTTGACATATGATAAACTGCATACATTTAAATGATACAGTAGGTAAGTTTTGACATATGAGGTCTGTCCAGAAGGTATCCAGACATGTAATATGAAAAATAGATACTTTAATTGAAGAAGATACAAGACACAAGAAACATTGTACATAGGACAATGACACCTCAGTCTCCTTTGAAGTAGGCACCTTGGGACCTCATTCAGTTCTCCTAATCACCATCAGCTGCCCCATCATATTTTCCTGAATTTCATTGACAGACTAAAATTTCTTCCCTTTCAAAGCTAATTTTAGTTTTAGGAAAAGCCAGAAGCCACAGGGTGCCAAGTCTGGGCTGTAGGGGGACTGAGTCACCTGAGTGATTTGATATTTCACCAAAAAATTCTTCAGGAGATGCAGTGCATGAGCAGGCATTTTGTTGTGATGAAATTGCCAGTCACTCGTTGCCAATAGCTGCAGCCTTCTGAAATATCCAAATAGTTTCTACGGAGGGATATTCAAGCTTCACGCAAAATTTGATGCAGATTTGTGGTGTACTCGCTCAGTCATTTGGAATGCAATGGCCACACAGTACATATGCTCACTCAATGGGCATCTACCACCCCCACTTACTAGTAGTAGTACAGTGAAGTCATCATTGTTCATGCATACCCATCCCAGTCCACTCTCCTTGGCTGCCAGGTTACATTGATGTCGTGCAAACCATTTTCCCACTATATTAACAATTGCTGCACTTTTTCTGGACAGACCCCATATGTATATGTAAGACCATCATTACAATCAATATACTGAATATACATATCACTTCAAAAAGTTTCTTTGTGCACAATTATAATCTCTCCCTCTCATCACTTCCTAAGGACACATTTTCTATCATTATAGATTAGTTCAATTTTCTAAAGTTTTATTTAATGGAATCATACTATATGCCCTTTTGTGCTTGTCTCACTTCTTTAACTCAGCGTATTTTGAGATTGATTCATGTTGTTGCATGTAACAATAGTTCATTCATTTTTATTGCTGAGTAATGTTCCAATGTATGGCTATAACATAATGTGTTTATCCATTCATCTTTTGATGGACACTTGGGCTGATTTCAGTTTTAGCTGAGTACAAATAAAGCTGCTATGGTCATTCATTTAAAAGCTTAACTACAGACATATGTTTTTATTTCTCTTGGGAGATATATAGGAATGGAATGACTGGGTGTAGTATGGTAAGTGCATTTCTATCTTTTACAGGAACTGTCAAACTTCGCCAAAGCAGTTTTACGTTCCCACCAGCAGTACATAAAATGTCCAGTTGTTTCACACCCTCATCAGTTCTTGATATGGTCAGTATTTTTTATCATAGAAATGTAAACAAGTGTGTGATGATATCTCATTATAGTTTTAATTTGCATTTCCTTAATGACTAATAATGTTGAGCATCTTGTTCATCACTTTTTAAATTTTTTTATTTAAAGAACTTTTTTATTGTTGTTCAATCACACTTGTCCCCATTTGCCCCCATTGCTCTCTCCTGCCCTGCCCACCCCTCTCTCCCACTTGCAATCCTCCCTGCCCCATTGTCTTTGTCCATGGGTCCTTTATATACCTGTTCCTTGACTTGACCTTTCCCCTTCTTTTCCCCATTACTTCTCCTATTTCTCCTCTGGTCATTGTCAATTGTTCTTTATTTCCATGTCTCTGGTTCTTTTTCATCATTTGCCATCTAAATATCTTTTTTTTAAATAAAGTGTCTGTTCAAATCTTTTGCCCATTGTTAATGTTATTGTTTGTTTTCTTATTGTTGAGTTTTAGGAGTTCTTTACATATTCCGAATACAAGTCCTTTTCAGAGAAATGGTTTGCAAATATTTTCTCCCAATCTTTGGCTTCTCTTTCCCATTCTATTGACTATCAGAAATTAAGTCCAAATTACTAATTTATTATTTTATGAATTTTGTTTTTAGTGTTATATCTAAAAAATCTTGGCCAACAAGATTGCAAAGTACTTTTTCTTTATTCTCTTCTAGAAATTTTAAAGCTTTAAATTGAAGCCTATGATCCATTTTGAGTTAATTTTGTATGTAATTTGAAGTATTTGTTCAAGTTATTTTGCACACACACACAAACACACTCACACACAGCCAATTGTTCCACTACTATTAGTTGAAAAGGCTATCCTTACTTCATTCTATTGGTTTTTATAATAAATCAGCTATCCATACATTACAAGTGTGAATTTTTTGGACTTCTTATTCTGGTCCATTGATCTATTTGTCTAAGTTGATCCAATGTAAAGATGTTTGATTTTTTGTAGTTGTGTAATAATTTTTGAAATCAAATAATGATTTTTTATTTTTTTCAAAGTTATCTATTCTATGTCCTTTGTATTTCCAAATGAATTTTTGAATCAGTTTGTCAACTTCTATAAAAATTATAAAAGATCTGCTGGGATTTTGATTGGGATCTTTCTGTTATTAATTTCAAATTTAATTTCATTGTGGTAAGAGAATATGCTGTGTATGAATTGAATTATTTAAATTTATTGTGATTTGTTTTATGGTCCAAATATGGTGTATCTTGGTAAATATTCTGTGTGCACTGTACTTGAAAACATTTTGCATGTTGTTGTTGTTTACGTGGGTCTTCGGCAAGTGTCAGTCAAATCTCTTGACAGTTGTTTAAACATCTATAAAATCTTTGTAGCTTTTCTGATTATCTTCTCTCAGTAACTGACTCCAATTGAGATGTCCCTATTTATTCTTGCAGTTCTATTGGTTTGCTTCATGTATTTCAAAGCTATCTTATTGTGTGTATAAACCTAATTGATTATGTCCTTTTGAATAACTGGCATCTGTTACTGTGAATTGAGCTTCCTTATCCCTGGTAATATTCTTTACTCTGAAATCT
The DNA here is from genome assembly GCA_028533065.1 of Trachops cirrhosus. Lineage (NCBI taxonomy): Eukaryota > Metazoa > Chordata > Mammalia > Chiroptera > Phyllostomidae > Trachops > Trachops cirrhosus. The sequence goes on from CM052542.1 coordinate 50,210,363, forward strand.
ACTTGGATATTAATGTAGACATTTCACTAAAGTTAGCATGGTATATCTTTGTCCATACTTTTTGTTTAACCCAGTTGTGCCTTTATATTTTAAAATGCACTTCTTTTAGGCAGAGCACTGCTTCTTACAATGAACTGGGAAATATTCTTTCCTCTTGTATTCATTGGAAGAGTTTGGGAAGAACTGGTATTAATGCTTTCTAAATGTTTGGTGGAATTTACAAACCATCTGGGCCTAAGCTTTTCTTTGTGGGTAGTTTTTATATTATGAATTCCATCTCTTTACCTGTTATAGGCTTACTCAGATTTTCCATTTCCTCTCAGGTTCATCTCTGTAGTTTGTGCCTTACTAGATATTTGTGCATACCACACATGTTATCTAATTTGTTAATACACAGTTGTTCATGGTATTTCCTTATAGCCCATTTTATTTCTATAAAGTTGGTAGTAATGTCTGCTCATTCATATTTTATTTTAGTAATTTCAGTTTCTTCTTTTCTTCATCAGTCTAGTTAAATGTTTGTCAATTTTGTCCATCTTTTCAAAGAACCAAATTTTGCTTTCAGGATTTTTTTCTATTGTTTTCCTCCTATTGATTTAATTGCTTTATGTTCTAATCATTATGATTTCTTTCATTCTCCTTGCTTTGGATTTAATTTGCTGTTCATTTATCAGTATCTTAAAGTGGAAATTCAGGCTATTGATTTGAGATCTTTCTTATTTTTTACATAGGCATTTATAAATATAAATCTTCTTCTAAACATTGTTCATAAGATTTGGTATGTTATATATTCATTTCATTCATCTCAAAGAATTTTCTAATTTCCCATGTGATTTCTTCTTATAACCCATTGATTACTTAGGGAAGTTTAGTTTCCACATATTTGTGAATTTCTCAAATTCTTTCTGTTATTGATTTCTACTTTTATTCCACTGTACTCAAAGAGCACTTGATATGATTTCAACCCTTTTAAGTTTATTAAGCTTTGTTTTAAGGCCTAGCACATTATCTATCCTGGAGAGTGTTTCATATGCCCTCAAGGAGATGGTATATTCTACCTTTAGTATGTTACAGATGTCTTTTCAGTCTAGTTGGTTTAAGTGTTGTTCCAGTCTCCTGTTTCCTGTTGGTCTTCTGCTTGCTTGTTTTATCCATTGTGGAAAGTGAGGTATTGAAGCCTCCAGCTATTGTACTATTGTTGAATTGTTTATATTTCTCTCTGATTTTGTTAGTTTTTCTTCGTGTTTTCCCATGCAGGCAAGCAACAGACTCTCGGCTCCATCTCCTGAACTCAGGGAACCCTTTGGGCTCTGACTGGGGTGCCCCTCCTCTACTGTGACATGGAAACTCTCCCAAGATACTAGTATGGGGCAATCATAGGGCTTACCTCATTTGTTTCTTGTCTCTGAAGGATCACAGCCAATTGCCTGACATCCAGAATGTTGAAAAACATTTTCTCTTCTTTTCTCTCTCTCTCTCTGTCTCTCTCTCCCCCGCCGCCACCCCCCCACACCTGTCTCTGTCTCCTCTCTCAATCTCTCTGTAATCTCAGGTGAAAGGGTAAACCTGGTTCCTCTCAGACTACTTTGTCCAGAAAGAACATTAAATTATGTTTTAAGTAACATTTTTGCAAGATAATATCTTAAAATAGGGTTAACAAACTTTCTCTTAAAGGGCTAGATAGTATATACTATTAGTAAACCATTACTGTTATTATAACACTACTATTTTAGGAATTTTTGGCCACCCAGTCTCTGTCATTGTTGAACCCAATGCAGCCATAGGCAATACATAAATAAATGAATATGACTGAGTCCCAGTAAAACATTATTTATAAAAACAGATGCTGATAGTCTGGCTATAGTTTGCTAACCCCTAACTTAACATACTATCTTTGTTTTTTTTTCTTTCTTCAATTTCCTTTTATGTGACCTTTCCTCTTCTAAGTCAAATTAGGTAATCAATTAATTTGTTACAAATGGGATGCAAAGAAAATAAACCGAAAACATTTTTTAACTGACAAAATTATTTCTTCAGAATTAAAACAGAAATTTCAAGGGAAGAAGAGCGAAGAGTTTCTGCCATAGTACCAGAAATAGAAAGGAGAAAGAAAAGGAGCCAGACAACCCCACACAAACTCTTTTCATCTTCCCCACACTGCTCTCACCCTTAACCCTCACAGCAGTAGACAATAGTCACTGGAATTAAGGAGATTAGGGAAATGAAGGTGTGATATTTATTATCTAAGGGGTGGGGTTGGAAATGAGAAAATGTGACAAGGGTAAAACACACGGAGAAGACAGGAATAAGCATTAGGATGTTCTGATCACAGCCTAGGGCCAGTGCCAAGGAGACTGAAAATCTGTGCCAGTACCTACAGACCATGAATCACCATTTTGGGGAGCACATCACCTGTTCTCTTTATTTCTGTGGGGTATGCCAGGCAGCTCCTGTCATAATATGTGGTACACTATCATTAAACAGAACATTTACCCATTCACAGCCTTTGCTGAGCTCTATCTAGACAGCTCTGTGTGGATATTCCCCCTCTGTAATAGCCAAACACTCTGAAATTGTCATCTTTCAAAACAGACAGTGTGATCCTTGTCACTTGGAAAGGGATGCTGGTGTGAAAAGGAAAGTTCCAATAGATATTTGGGTGAAAATTAAAACTGTTGCAACCCATCTCCATTATATCAAACTATCCCAAATATATCCTCTAAGTTAAGTGAAAATCTATGTATTCTTTTCTGAGTGAAATACCTGATAGAGACTAATTGTGTCCCATAGATCTGATAGAACTTCAAGCTGGGATAAGGAAATACTCTTAACCACTTGTGTGGTTCATAGTTGCTGATTTAGAAATTCAGTTTTCTTTTTTTTATTTTAATTTTAATTTATTGATTTTTGGAGAGACAGAAGAAGGGAGAGAGAAAGAGAGGTAGAGAGAGAGGGAGCAAGAGAGAGACATTGATTTGTTGTTCCACTTATTTATGCATTCATTGTTTAATTCTTATATGTGCCTTGACTGGGGATCGAACCCACAACCAGAGCATTGGTGTATTGGGACAATGCTCTGACCAACTGAACTATCCAGCCAAAGTCTAGGAATTCAGTTTTCTTCATCTTTGAATTTGTTTTATTTTCTGGTTGTTTTAAGGTCTTTGTTATTTGCCTGACACTGATTCTACTAGTTAGCAGTTTTATCTACTCAATTAATTATTATCATTTAGGAATTGTGCAAAAATTTCTATTTTTTGTCAACACCTGTGATGGCACCCACAGAGCACCACTATTAGTAGAATAATGATTGTATTAGTGGGGAGAGCACAGAAAATCATCAATTCCAACTTCCACATCTGGGGCCTTGACAAAAGAAGTAGCATATCCAACATCACACATGTGGAACTAAAGCTAAGATTAGAGGTTTTCTCACCCTAATCCATGTTCTTTTCATGGTGACATGCCACTGATGATGTCATTTAGTTTGGAAATTTCTTGGTGGAAATTGAAATATGTCTTAATAATTATCAAGATTTCCTAGGTCGGGGAGCCCGCTTACAGCACAAAATAATTTTGCAAAATCAATATAAAAACAACCAGTGACATACTGAGACATTCTACTAACCTATCCAGATGTCACCAAAGACAACATCAGTAGTGTAAAGCGTCAGTTCCAGACCACTGCGAACTACCTCCTGCAACAACAGCCAGTTGGTTTCATTGATCTATTTCTGGTTGCTGTTCTCTCTTACCAACATCCTTTTTCTTTACAGTCAGATTCCTCTGAGTTGAATCAAAAACACAGAGCCACGGCCATGGCCAGGTGGCTCAGTTGGTTGGAGCATCCTCACCATATGCCAAGGTTGTGGGTTCAATTCCTGGTCAGGCCACATAAAATTACTGCTAAGAAACAGCAGCCTCAGTCCCTCAGCCCACATGCCTTACAGGTGAAGCATCTTTTCTAAAGAAATTTGTGGGAACATAAAGTGAGTTATTGAAATTTCTAATGTAACTGAGTATAGCAATAATGCTCACTGTCAGGATTGCTTATGTAGGTACAAAACTGTAGAATTTTTTAAATGCTTCCATATTCCCCTATGTTTACCTCACCTTAACCATAGATGAGGAAGCCAGGTGTCACTGATCGCATTTTAGAGTTGCAAAAACAAACCCAGAGACTTTAACTGATTTATCCCTGCAGCAAAATCAGATATTGCATCCAGGTTTCTTGACTTCTAGTCCGTTTGCCCTTTCAATACCCACATCCATAGCAACTGGCTAGTGAAAGGAAGAAACAGTGGTGATGGAGTGGAGGTGATGACAGAGGCCAAAGAATAGGTAAATTGAGTAGCCATCTGACTATTTTAAAACTTGGTTCAGAGTTCTGTCATTCTATAAACTGATTATTATTCTTGGACCCAACTGTACCCTTTTTTTTGCCCTTCCATGTGAATATACCAAATTATTTTAATCTGTGTTTTCACATTTTACTTAACTTTTACTTCCTGTAGTCAGATTCTTCTTCTGGTAGTGAACCAGGAGTGACCTGAAAAACTGGCAGAAAATAATGTGGATGATGATAATAATGACAATAACAACCCAAGGCCAGTCATCTACAGGATTAGAGTTTCTTTTGAAACTGAGGAACAGCATAAAAAAATGTGAAGACAGATGTTAAATATCTGCCACTAGATGAAAGAATTCCTTATTCAGTGATTGATATGACGTCTGAGGAACTAACTCCATGTGTTAAAACAGAGCAGAAAACGTGAGTACAAAGGTATTATGCAAACAAAGAACAGCATTTCCATGTGTATAAGTTTAACTGGCTCTGGCTGAAGCAAGCTCAGGGGCACCTTCCCCAACACAGACAAGGGAATCTGGAATTTGTATCTAAAACATTTTGCATGGTTAGATCACTGTTTACATAAATGTAAGGTGGTAGTTTCCAGTAGGGTATCCTGAGTGAGAACCTGCTAGTGAAGAAAATAGGGGCAAATATTTTAAATATTTCCAAGTCAGATGTGAATAAACAGAAAATTAATATGCAATGATAGCACTGGGCAACATCAAGTAAAGCAGATACTATCTCCATGCCACATTTCTTCCACCTACAACTGTGCCATCGGAAAACACCAGGGATCAAATCACGAAGAAACACATGTACCTTCTAAACTTAAAACAGAAAAACCTATTCCTATTGCTCATAGGCCCAGCCTAAAAGAAAACTCTCCATAGCATTTTAATTTAAATGGAAACTACAACTGATCTTGCTCCCTAAAATGTTCATTTACATACTTTTAATTGACCACTTTGTGCTCTTTATAAACTTTATAAACTTTGTGTTCTTTGTGAACTTTATAAAATGCCACAGCCTTGAATAATGTCGATTATTACACTAATAACCAAAAAGAAGAAAAAAATGTAGTAGCTCTTCCTATCTGGGCAGTGAACATCCTTACAACTGCTAGCCTTCTTTTCATTTCAAACTTCCTGTTTAATTCAGTATGCATAACTCTCCACCTCCTGAGTCTCTGTCCCCAGGATTCACCTCTCCCTGTGCAGGTACACTGACTGTAAGAGTGATGGGGCAAACAAGGGAAGAAATAACCCTACCAAGCTATGAGGATATAGGAAGAATGTTGGCCAACAGAACCCAGTCCTTGAACTCTGAAAGCTCAAGATTTAGAATTTGAAAAGAAACTATGTAAGAAAACAGTGAATTCCATGGAACAGAGAGATAAATTGAATAGGGGAATGACAATGAAAATAAATATAGCCCTTTCCTTCATTTGCCAGAGGGATCTCTACTGAATATAACCAAGTCATTTAATCTCTTTGAAAGTGAGTTTCATCATTTGCAAAGAGATTATTTAACTCTGTCTAATTCAGAGGGCCATTGAAGGAATTATATATAAAAGTTATTTAGAAATTTATTTTAGTCTATTAAGCACTATAAAAATATTAATAAAATGGTCTTTTTTTACTCCTGTCTATTGCTTCTTCTATAATCTTCACTATTCTGTTCTAACTTCTCATTAACTCTGTTCCTCTTTCTTTATTCTATATTTAACTTTAAAATATGAAAGATTTTTATTACAATTCACAAATAGTTGAAACACCACTTGGCCTGAGTACTACTTCAACTCACTGAAGTGCCAAGTTCTGTACATCTTTCGAGCCCAGAGTCAGGTCTCTGCACCAGAGGCAGGGCTAAGCCTGTCTTTCACCATTGCTGGCTCACGTGGCCAGTTAAGGGTGAATGGAGTCTTAAAGTCTTTCCTCTTCTGAGTTTGGTTGGTGTTCAAAATGAACTAAAAATTCCCTGGTAGTGGAAATAATTATGGTTTTGCAGGGTCACTTTAAAAATAAAAGCATCTTTTCTATTGTTTTTCTTTTCTTTTAAATAACCCAGAAGTAATGAGATTTCCCAGGGATTAACTTGCTCATCTGACCCAATCTGGCTCAACATCTTGACAATGTCTGGTTAAAAGATGTGACTACCACAAACATAGCTTCTCATCCCCTACACCATGTTTTACTCATTACCTGGCAAAGGTACAAGCCAAAATTCTCGTAAACCTCCTGATTTCCCGTTCATAATTTGGGGAAGTAAACCATGGCCGAGAAACCACATGAAACTCCATTAAATGAATCTAAATAAATTAGATCTCTGCAAATGAATCACTGCTTACCCAAATTCCATGTACTGCAAGAGAGACAGGAATGGTCAATAAATACCAGACTCCCAATAACCACAGAACACAGCCTCGATCTCAGGGACAATCCCGTATGAAGTGCATTTAAAAAGAAAGCAATATCTACAACTCCTGGTCACAGCTAGAGATATAGAGATCAAACAACAGCTCCCATGCCTGCGTCCTGCCTCAGCATCCAGGATAAATTAGGAAAACTGTCAGAACATTAAAACGAATGCCAATTTTAAGAGCAAAGAAGGAAAGATATTAAGTATTGAGGACTGCCTTGAAAGAATGCACATAAAGTAACTTAAATTGCACAACTTTTTCATGATCACAATGAGGCCATTTTTCTTGGCACAAGAGTGTACTAGATTGTCCTTTATTCCTTAAACAAATGTTTGTGGAGTGTTTATTTGTGTTTCAGGGACTGTGCTGGGCACATAATAATCAACAAAATTATATTTCCTATTCTCAAGTGCCAAATGTAGTCACTGACTGTTTTTCATAAATAAAGTTTTATTGAACACAGTATTTTGATTATACGTAGCCTATGGCCAGTTTTATGCTATAACAAGAATCAGTTAGTTGTGACAGAGAATGTATGGCAAAAAAGCCTAGAATATTTACAATCTGCCCCTCTACAGAAAAAGTTTGCCAATCTCTGGTCTAGACAGAGAAATGGACAAGTATATAAGAAATTATAATATTGTTTAATAAGAGTTATGATATAGGAATTTTGCAGTCTCAAATCAGGACTGTAAGGATTAAGGAAAACTGAAGTAACATTTAAATTGAGACCTAAAAATGAACAAGTAGCTACCAGCTGATGGAAAGAGAAAATATTTCAAGGGAAGCTCACATGCAAAAACCTGGAAGCCAGAGAGAGCATGTCCCATTCTGAGGACTGAATGGGCAGCATGTCCATTGGCTAGAACAAGGAAAGTGAAGGGAGCGGGGATGAGAGATGATGGCAAAGAGAAAATTAAGACCCAATCACAAACGTTCCTTCATATCATCTGAAGAGGTTTGGAAATTTTTTGAGGGCTTAAGATATGGAACGAAATAATTGAGCTGCATGAATCTATGATTTGGTATTTTTATAAGATTTATGATAAGGCTCATTTCTGATATAGTCATCAGGAAACAAAAGCAATGAACTTTGAAATTGAGAGTCACAAGGAAATACTAATATTCAAATTAATATATTCTTTCAACCTCCACCAACCCATGGCTGTGGGAATGAAGTGGCTGTGACAGCATGACATTACAATTTCCTATAACTCTTTTTTTTAAAGATTTTATTTATTTATTTTTAGAGAGAGGAGAAAGGAGGGAGAAAGAGAAGGAGAGAAACATCAATGTGTGGTTGTCTGTCACGTGCCCTCTATGGGGGACCTGGCCTGCAACCCAGGCATGTGCCCTGACTGGAAATCTAACCAGTCCCTGACTGGGACTCTTTGGTTTGCACGTTGGCACTCATCCACCGAGCCATTTCAGCTGGGGCCAATTTCCTATAACTCTTAAGTCCTGCCCCAGTTTGGGCTGACAGGACAGCTAAGGCATATCTGAAAGAAAGTCAGTGATGGTACTGAGGATGAAGCCAACCTACCCTGCCAGAAAACTGAGGCAACTGAAGAAATTAGGTTAGCTTTTCCTACAGAAAGCCTGTATAATCTGTATAATCTCTCATGGGTTTTGCCCTCTCTCATTGGCTGCTCCGTTTCAGTCTTATTTTCTTGCTTTTTCTCTTCTTGACTTCTTACACTGAAGTGCCCAAGCACTCAATCTTTAGACCTATTCTCTATCTATGCTAACTCATTTAGTAAGTAAATCAGAATTATTGCTTTAAATCCCATCAATAAGCCAATGAATGATTCTTAAATGTATACCTTTATGATTTTTAAAGATTTTGTTTATTTTTTTTAGTTGGGAAGGATTTTTTAACTGTATTTTTCCATTACCATTTATCCCCCATATACCCTCCACCCCACAATCACCACACTGTTGTCCATGTCCATGAATCCTTTTTTCTTTTTGCTTGACCCTTCCACTCCCAACCCCCCATAGTTGTCATCCTGTTCTCTCTCTATGAGTCTGTCGCTATTTTGAATGTTAGTTCAGTTTGTCCATTTAACTATACATATGGGTAAAAGTATATGGTGTTCGTCTTTCTCTGACTGGCTTATCCATGCAATTGCAAAGGGTAAAATGTCTTCTTTTTTATGGCAGAGCAGTATTCCATTGTGTAAATGTACCATAGTTGTTTTATCCATACATCTATTGATGGACACTTGGGATGCTTCCATATCTTGGCGATTGTAAACAATTCTGTAATGAATGTAAGGGTGCATATATTCTTTCAAATTAGTGTTTTGAGTTTCTTTGGATAGATTTCCAGATGTGAGACTGCTGGGTCAAAAGGCAGATCCCTTTTAAATTTTTTGAGATATCCCCATACTGCTTTCCACAGTGGCTGCACCAATCTGCATTCCCACCAATATTGCAAAAGGGTCCCCCTTTCTCCAAATCCTCACTAGCATTTTTTTTTATTAATTTATTGATGATAGTCATTCTGACTGGTGGGAGGTAACATCTCATTGTGGTTTTAATTTGCATTTTTCTGATGATTAGTAACACTGAGCATCTTTACATATGGCTGTTGGCCATCTGTATGTCCTCTTTGGCGAACTGTCTGTTCAGGTCATTGCCCACTTTCTTACTTGGGTTATTTTTTTCCTTGGTGTTGACTTTTGTAAGTTCTTTATAAATTTTGGATATTAACCCCTTATGAGATGTATCAGCAAGTATGTTATCTCATTCTGTGGGTTGTCATTTTATTTTGTTGATGATTTCCTTTGCTATGCAAAAGCTTTTTAGTTTGATGCAGTCTTATTTATTTTTTCTTTTGTTTCCCTTCTACTGAGGAGACATATCAGATAAAATATTGCTATGAGCAATGTCTGAGATTTTGCTGCCTGTATTTTCTTTCATGGTTTTTATGGCTTTGGGTCTAACATTTAATTCTTTAAATCATTTTGAATTTATTCTGTGTGGGGAGTAAAAAAATGATCTAGTTACATTTTTCTGCACATCTATCCAATTTTCCCAATACTATTTATTGAATAAACTATCTTTAGCCCATTGTATGTGCTTGTTTTCTCTGTCAAATATTAATTGACTATAAAGATGTGGGTTTATTTTTGGGCTCTCTATTCTGTTCCATTGATCTGTGTGTCTGTTTTTATGCCAGTACCATGTTGCTTTGATTACTATGGCCTTATAGTATAGTTTGATATTAGGTGGTGTAATTCCTCCAACCTTGTTCTTCTTTCTCAAAATTGCTCTTTTTGTGTACGGCCTTTTGTGGTTCCATATAGATTTTTGAAATGTTTTTTCTAGGTCATAGTTGGAATATCTTGAAAATTCACTAAAGCAAAATGTTTTTCAGCATAGAATGCAAGGGTTAGCATGTGCTAGAAAAGGAGAAATGAGGGAAAAAGTCTCTCTGGACCTCAAAACCAATTGGGACATATTCTCTGCAGTGCCACTTGGTTTTGACGAGAAGCCAAAAAATTACATGTGCCTGGCATGTCAAGTTCATAAATGATTATAATGAGAGAAAAGTCTAAGCAAGTAGGTTGGAGTCAGATTTTGCCACTTCATAGAGTATAAACCACTTCATTTAACACAGATGACAAGTTTTAAGATGAGATGAGACTTTGTTTAAGAGCTATTTTAGGAAGATTAATCAGAGGGTAGTCTGAATTGAAGGAGAGAGAAAATTGAAGGAAAGAGAAACTGGTGGCAGAGAGAGATTAAAAAGAGAGATAGAAGTTAGGGTTTATTATAATAGCTGGAGCCTGAAGTGATAAAATCTTGAACTTGTATTGTTTGATCCTCCCAATTCCTGGACATTAAAGTCTGGGTGAAGAAAGCACTTTGGCCATGATTTCAAGATGCTCTTGGCTTTGCCAGACAGAATTACAGCCACCTGTGAGTTAAAACAGAGCTCAAAACACAAATCCAATTTCACCTGGTCTTGGTATGCTAGGCGTATTATTGGATAGACCTTTTGTCTTCTCTTCAGCATTTTGCTGAAGAGAACCTCAGCTCTAAGAGGCAGAAAATTGGATGCTACTGCAAAGGGCAGTCTGAGAGAGAGCGAAGTAGCTCACTGATTGTAATGGCTCTGAAAGCAAGCTTGCTGCTCTCTTAAGGGCAGAGGGGGTGTGTGGTGTTTTCTTTTACACAGTACTCCAGAATCCTTTTACCTATTTTAAAGATCATTATGCCATTCAAATACAAACTGGGCTTTCATGGACATTAAACAACATATATCACAAAGCTTTGATGGATGTCATTTAGGCTTAAGGGAGGTTTTTTGCTGTTCTTGGAATTGTTTTCTCTCACCTAAGAGAAAGTTGGAATTCCTCAGTTGACAGTAGAGCATTAACAAGATAGAATACTTACTGAGACTGCCTAAAAATTTAGTAACTATTGAATGTAGAAATAAATATCACATGATCAATTATCTAGTAACTATAGAAAGTAGTTCTGGCCTTACGATTACTTACCTAACCTCCATTTTGCCCTAGAATGAAATTTATAGAGAGGATTATAGTCCAACTAATTTGACTTAAGAAATAAGGAAAAAGAGAATTAAATCTTTTGAGAGTCTAATATGTTCTAGACACTTTGCTAGGCCCTTGACATGTATTATTTCATTCAAACCTTACAGCAACCTTGTAAGCTAAATATTACTATTATCATTTTAGAAGTGAGAAAATAGAGCCTCAGAGAAGTAAAATCACATAACAAAATAAAATATATAAAATGTATGGAAGTTGAGGTTTTACTCTATCTCAATCTCTCAAATTTTAGCAACAATTATATAGGAAAGTATGTGACTAATTTCCAAGTGAAATACAGTACATAAGAACTACTGATTAGCATTAAAGAAAAGAAAGGCGATTCCAACATGTGAGGTACTTTATATGTGCTACCTCTTTAATACTAGTCCCATTTTATAGATGTGGAAATTAAAGACCTAGGATTAAATTCTGTCTTTTGCTGCACAACATCATACAAAGCTAGAATAAACAGATGCCTTATCTCATTCAACATCTTCATTTAGCAGATGAGTAAGTAGAAGCAAATAGGCTAAGTGATTTATCCAAAGGCAAACAAGTTGTCAGCAATCAATAGTTCTTATGATTGCTTCTGAGGTTCTTACCAAGTGCACAGGCCCCGTGTTCTCCTAAATGATGAGCACTGTCACTCAAGGCTGAGCCCTGTTGAACTATCTCTAAGGGTTCTGTCATCTTCAGGGTTGCTCCTGCTACTCTAAATCCATCTTTCACCACATCTTTCCTGTTTAGAGCAATGATTCCTAACTTTGGGTTTTTAATACTCAGTTTTTTTAAATCTGTTTCTGTTCCATTTTTCTTAAAGTTTTGTGCATCTGTGGTGCTTCTATCCACCTGGTTGCTCATGATAGAAAATGGAAACCATACTTAGTAACTCAGTCTGTCTCACCTGGCTCACACAATGACCCCTTGGTCAATTTATGCTGCCTTTGTAACATATGTCTGCTTCATTCCGTCTCCACTGCCTGCCATTAATCTAGTCCAAATTACCATCTCACGTAGTCCTATGCAGTCACCTCCTGATGGATATCCCCCACTGGATACCTCATCTCTCATCGCTTTTGTTCTCTAGCTATCTGTTCTCCACAAAACCAGAAGTCTTTTAAAAATCTTTTAAAATACTAATCTTATGTTTTAGATATCTTTAAAATGCTTCAATGACTTCTAGTGCACTTCAGATCAAATTTAAAACTGTAAATGGCCTTCAAGTGCTTGTTTAATCTACCTCTTGGTTTTGCTTTGTACCACTCTGTTCTTCCATCATTACACTTCAGACAAATTGACTGTCTCTCATTCCTCGGATACTTTTAACACTGATGTATTTTATCAGTTTAATTGTAATTTCCAGAGACACTTTTCCTGTTCCCTCAGTCTAAACTGGGTGTCCCTTTTTCCTTCACAGAACCCTGTATTTTTGCTTTGTTACACTTATCTCAACTTCTAAATACCTCCCTATTTTTATGGTTAATTGTTGAATTTTTGTCTCCCTCTCTAAACCATAAAGAACATAAAGAGACTGGGTCGAAATCCTCTGCCTTATCAAAGTGCCTGATACATAGTAGAAGCTCATGAATATCTGGTGAAAAGATAAATAAGTACATGTTCAAGAATAACTCAATTATTCTAAGGTTTGTATTGGGATTCTCTAAAAATAGAATTTTTATTTTATTTGCTTTGATTAAAAAATAAAGTTTTTATACCACAGTTGATAGTGGTCAGGAGAATATATTTTACTTTCTAAAAAGTATTTAATGAATGACCACTTTCTTTGCCTACTCCAACCTCAATTTCTTTTAAAATAGTGAAAAGTAAGAAAGATCTGGCCTTAATCAATTTTCTCTCAGTCTTATTGTTTCCTGATCAACCCTGGTCCTGGAGATGATAAAACATCCACAGAGTAAGTGAAAAAGGATTCCTGGCTCACAGGAACAAGGGCAGATGTAGTAACTTACCCAGAACAAAGAATATATATATATGTATACACACACACACACACACACATATACAAAACAAGATGTGGCATCAGACTGTTTTATATACATAAAGCAGAATGTACTAATTCCTCAAAGGTATCTGCCTAAGAAATATATGACAATAAAAAATTAGGAGTTCTTGCTTAGCATTTACTGACTGATAGACATTACAATTCAGTTTTATGCTTATGTAATATCCTTGAAAAAACTACCTGAAAAAAAATTTCTGCTAGTTCCCTGTCAATTAACTGCTCATACTAAGCACAGTAAACAGTATCGCCATAAAGTCTAGGTAGCTCAAGAAAAAGCACATATGTATGTATGTGTATTTCATACACATATACTTTTATGTGTCAGTGCTACTGAAGCAAGAGGGATTGTCCTTAGCATCTTGGATTGCACACAAATTCTTCATGTAATTTTCCCTGTGTGGATACAGCCACTATAAGATATATTCTCGCCTATAAATTCTACTTGAAGAATAAAACTAAATCAACATTTAGAGCTAATTTCACTACAATTTTGACATCATTATAAGTAATAAATCAGTTCTTAATTAACTCTTCTGCCGAACTTCTTCAAATCTTTTGTAGAATCAGGTACAGTAGAAGTATTTAAATAAGTGAAATAACCTGCTAACTTTATCTTGCTTTGTGAACATTATAAATAGGATCTCCACTCAGATGCATAAATCATTATCCTTTGTGAGTCCAACTAGGCTTCTGTTTACCAGATGGAAGTAAAAAGTGACAGGACATGCAGTGTGTGCTCCAAACCCTGCTGTCAAGGCTTTCATAAAATGATATGTCTCTAAACATCCCATTTTAGTCCAGATGTGTTGGGCCTGACCTGAAAAAAAATAAATTATAATAAAACAGCTACAGGTACAGGCAGGAATCTGTTCCAGCTTCTTCAGGAAGTTTGCTTGAAATTTCTTAATGACAGTTAAAATAAAAGGCAGTGCAGAGCACAGAGCTAGAGAACATCATCAAAACCTGCTTGAAAATACTGGAAAATGACAGGTTATTCTAAACCTCAATCACTATGCTCTGGAAACTAGGTTTTAAAAAAAATGTGCCTCTGTTAGGTTACAGGATACCTCCTGGCCAGCAGAGGGCAAAATCAAGAAAACTGGTACATTTCCTTTTGCCCTGATCATTAACTTTCACATGCCTTCCACTACTGTCTGTGTGAATGCTTGTGCCCCCCTACAATTCATATGTGAGGAAAGATTCTTTCCTCATTACATCTTCTAACATACCATGTATTATATGCCATTGCATGTTTTAAAAGCAAATTATCCAACACTTAAAATAAAGCAAAAAATAGACCATGTGTTCTTTTTATGTTAGACTGAGCCTTGTCCAGCAAGTTTATTTGACTCTCTGGGGGTTAGGGGTAGCGTTGTCTGACTGCTGGTCAAAGGACCAAACCCTGAAGTTTCATGTTATTTTGCAGATTTTTATTTAGTAAAATTTCAAATGACTTCTCTCTGGGACAAAAGGTAAACCTAAGGACTATGGGTAGGCTCCCTAAGACATTAACCAGTTTGGGATATAACCTGGCAATCTTATTCCAACATTCTTTCCTCAATGCCTATAAGTACTCAGTTCTTCAAACATTTTTTGACTTGGTTTTATCATTCTTCTGATTCTCTTGTTAATGAATTAAATCTTGGCACATGTCGATTATATATTTGTATGAAAATTATGTTTTTGAATTTTTTTAATTATATGAGCACTATGTACTGTAGGCTTTTTTTATGAATTCTTACTTAATTCCCAAACCAATCATATGAAATATTACCATTCCCGGTGTACAAATGAGGACTGTACAGGGTTGAAATATGAAAATGAAGACGTACCGAGTTAAAGGGATTTCTCTGAATTCATACAGCAGGAAAACTGTCCTGTTGTGAACTCAAACCTCTGATTTAGAGCCTGAGTCATGGTCACAAATACCCTTTTGCTGGAGCGTCAGAACATCCTGGTCTGCCCTGAGACGGGCCCAAGAGTAGCCGCAGAAGAGCGCGTATCCATGAGCGCGGTGCCGTCTGTTACTATGAGTTCATATGACAGATTGATGAATTCTGTTCATTCACATATCCATCCAACAAATATTAACTTTGGGTGGAATAAGTTAGAACTCATTATTGTCTGAAGCCACTAGGATGTAATGGCCTGAATTAGGTTTTAAAAAATGAATTATGCAAATATGGATGGAAAGGATCTGGTTTAATGGCAATTTTTAAATTGAGTTGAAAAGGAGTGTTATTATGAGATGGAAATACTGAACAGAATTAACAAAAGTTTTACAGTTTGTTGAATACTAGCAAAATATGCACTTCAAGGGGGAGTTGATGAAAAGCTGTCCTCTGCACTGGTCAAATAATACTAGGAATGCTGTGTCTATTTCTAGATACCTTATTTGAAGGATATTAATAAACTAGATGTCCTGAAGAAGGACCAAGATGATTAAACAATTAAAACTGTCATGAGAGGAATGGTTGATATTAGCCTGGAACATGAAAGCTTTCATCAAATATTTAAAAAGGCATTATGTAAAAAAAGAAATAGAATTATTTAATATTGGCTCAGAGAATAGATATTTGTTCAACAGATGAAAATTATAGAAATGCATATTTCAACGCAGTAAAGAAAGAACTTTTCTAATAGTAATTCAATGTGCTCAAGTTAACCTCAAGGTTTGTTATTTATCAGATTAAATACCCAGATAAGTGCCTGATTTTTTATTCATATTTATTGAGGCATAACCTACATAAAGTGCACTGATCTTAAATGTACAACTCAATGAACTTTTATGTATGTAAACCACCATCCAAATCAAGAGATAGTACATTTCCAGATCCCCAGACAAAAAGGCTGTGCTCTTGTGGAGTTTACAATCCAGACGAGAAGATCAAGATTAGAGAAGTACAACATAGTATGACAATAGGGAAGTTCTAGGTTCTGTGAGTGCATCTGACAGGGAATTGAACCTGATCTAGGGGTAAGGTGAGGTGTCCCAAGGATGAGACATTGAAACTGAGGCTTGAGAGACAATAAGAAATTAACCTGGCAAAGGGTGAGTTTGTTTTGGAGTTTTTTGCAAGATGGGTACAATGTATGCAAAGTTTCACCCTTCAAAAGGCAAGTGAGAGAGCGTGGAATGTTCAAGAAACAGAAACAACTATGAAGGGAAACATAGAATAAAATTTCAGATAAACAGGCACCAACAAAAGAATCCGATAGCCTGACTTGTGTGGCTCAGGGAACTGATCAGGCATGGTCCTGCGAACCAAAACGTTGCCAATTCACTGTTTCGTTTCCTGGCCAGTACACAGTGCCTTGGTTGTGGGCCAGATCCTCCTGAATCAATATTTATCTCACACATCAATCTCTCTCTCTCTTTCTCCCTTCCTTCCTCTCTCTCTAAAAATAAATAAATATAATATTTTTTAAAGAGCCCTTAGGTGATGCCTTTCGAATAAATAATAATTCTATTGAAAATATGGCAATTTTTCTTCTTATGTCTGAGTTTCCTAGAAACTTCTATTTATGCCAAAGGTCCCCTTTCCTAATTCTGTCTTCTCAACTCCTGCAGTCTCCCCATGTTTTATTTCTTATACTTATGGTACCTAGCCTTTCTAGCTGCTTGTTACATAAATATTTCTCTTGGGATTCTGTATGGTTTAAGGTGAAAGACTTGATCCTTACTTCCTTAAGAATGAGAAAGGAGAGGAAAGAAGCTGCTGATATTTTCTTAGGAAACATCTTTATGAGATAAAAATTAAGGGTCGTCAAGGAACATATATAAAGGACCCATGGACAAAGCCAAAGGCAGGTATGATTGAGGATGGGAGGTGGTGGTGGGTAGGGCAGGGGAGAGTGGTGGTGGGGAAAGTGGAGACAACTGTATTCGAACAACAAGAAAAAAAAGAAAGAAAGAAAGAAAATTGCAGTCACAATAAAAAAAGAATTAGAAAAAACTAAATTACATCATGTGTCTCAATCTAGAAAAGCAGTCTCATCAAAGTGCTATTAAGTATAAAGGAAAACAATTTTATTTAAAAATACTAATAATTACTATAAATTAAGCTATCAAAACATTTTGGGTAGTCTTTTCAATTATATCTACAGTTTTTGTGGGATGCCTTGATTTTAATTTTCAGTAAATTATAATAATAGCTAAATTAAATGAAAATTCACTCTGAATCAGGCAATTATTGTAAGATCTTTCAATGTGTTTATTTTATAATTCTTACAACAGCCATTATGACCCTTTAACAGGTGTGGAAATTGCCCAGGGTCACATGGCTGGTAAGAAAAGGTCTCACTCAGGCAAACTGGCTTCAGATCTCCAGTTCTAATATAGTGCTTGTTCATAACAATAATGAAAAAATATAACTGTAGAGATATCTAGTTTGCAGAGATTCTCTTATATATTACTGAGGCCATTCACAGAGAGCACTTGTAGAGTGCCATATATCTTTTCTTGCCTAAATAAGTCCCATAAAGCATTTCAGGAAATGGTAGAAATCTAAATTCCCTTCCTCAACAAACCCTCTATTTCCCAACATAGATAAACAGTGATTAGAAGATACCATGGAGCTTCTCAAGAGCTGTGGTAAGTGGAAAAACAATTACTGTTCTTATAGCCAAGAGCAATTTTGTAGAATGAAGTTGCTCTGAGAATTTCTACTTCTGTCTTTACCATTTTGATTCCTTTTAATCCGCTCCATCACTCACCATGTCCCCAGCCCTTACCCAGGCGTGGGCTCCCCATGTCCTTTGACCTAAAGTACCTTTTCAGCTTTCCCCCAACTCTGACCTACTTAGCTGCCTGTGTATTAACTAGTCACCTGCTAGTCTCCTATATCCTTGCTGTAATGTAGTAATAGAGCATTAGATTTGGAGTCAGAGCTTCTGTCTGCCATTAGCTATATGACCCTGTGCAAGTTATATAACTGCTCGGAATCTCAGTTCCCCATTGCAAATAAGAGAATGACAACGTCCCACAGAAGTGTCATAAAGAACTTTGTAAATGATGAAGTACTGAGGAAAATATAAAATTATTGACATGTAAGTCAAAAACGCTTTAAAGTAATCTTATTTCTGGAAATAATGTCTTAGTAACCATAGGATGGATTTTTCTTGGCGAGAATGTTGGGGAAGGCAGGTAGGTCATGTAGGAGTTATGTGGGGCCTGAGATTACCTTTCTGTGTCCTTCAGAAAAGTGCCAAAACCAGGTATCTCTTCCTCCCACATAATTTAAAATATATGTATTTACTACAAAGAACATTTATTTTCCAATCTGTGAGTAAATACAGAGTCTGAATTGCCGGATGTTGCGAGAGGGTAGGCCATTAGTTACTGCTTTGGTTTTGTACAGTCCTAATCTGCCTTCTGCACAGTAAATTGTTCTGCATGTACCTCCTAACAGACACCACGCCTCAAAGAGGTCCCTCCAACATTTTAGCAAGATGCCTTCATTTGGTACAAACCTCAGATTACTGCTGAGAGGCTGTTTTGTGTTTTGAATAGCTGAAAAATATACTACCTTTTAAGACTGTAATTAACTATTGTTTTCTTAAGCATAACTCATTGGATTTGGTCATATGTCACCTCTGGATTTGTTGATATAAATTTGTATTTGGGAATATTAATAGCAAAGTATAATCTACAATCCTCGTCCACACTAATTGCAGACAATGACAGTTCGTCAAATTGCTGTACTGAGAGGAAAATAGAAATGGTTCTGGATTTCATAAAGCAAACATAGTATTCCATAAATAATTACAGAGTTGTCACCTTAAAATATCCAGTTGTTTCTCAAGTAGTCAGTATTAAATAAAGACACTTTCATCCCGTGTTACATTCCATCAACTTTACAGTTACCAATCCCCCAATTTTTGGTATTTATTTTAGAAAGCTAGTATTTTTTCTTTATTCATCTGGGGGGGAATGTAATATATAAAAATAATATTAAATATTTATATAGCTACAAAAAATTCCATTTGTAGAAAATTATTTGCTACTGATGTTACATGATTTATGAGCAAACAATATAATCCATTAACTATATAAAGTTTGATGTATTTAAAATCCTAGGAAATAAAGTCAGTTGTTTATTTTTTTACTCTTTACTTATTTATTTATTTGCTATTGAAATAATGCTCTCTTAAACAAGCTAAAGTTATTAGGAAGCAGACTTTTTAAGCTTCCACTGTCCTATGTGAACTTTAGTTTAATAAATAACTCTCTGCATGCACAAACATATGTAAATGATCACACAACTATACAAGTTTCTCATATATGAAGTTTACATCAGAAAACACAGAGAACACACCCATTTCTCAATATAAAACTTAAAAGAAAAACCTTTAAATCTGTGTTTAGTCCTGAATAACTTTGAAGAAAAGATGACTGATAAGATCTCCTTAGAAACCAAAGATATAAAAACATAGAAATTTAAAATGCCTCCTAAATAAAATTGTAACCAAAATGTTTATCAATACAAGTCTATAGGTCTCTACTTTAGTGACACTGAGAGCTAAGCAGAAGTGATTCAAGTTTGATTCTAAACCTTTTACAACCATGTTACACCATTGTGCAACCAAGTTTAAGTTCACCAGAAGCTGGTAAGTCCTGTAGTTAGTGTATTCAATCGTTTTATGTAAGCTCAACTCAGGGGGGACAAGTCACACGATTTTGATGTTTAATGCTAATTTCTATTTCTAATGCTTACAATAAATTAAGTCAACCACTTTCCAAGTTCCAGACTGCCACACATGATCTAAACTGCTCTGTGGGGATAAAACACTTTAGACGCTTATAATTCCTACAGAGTGTTTTGATTATTTTATACAAACTAAACTCAAACAGCAAAAAATTTCACAAGGGAAATTGTTGTGTGGGTTAAGGCCACATAATCTGGTTTCAACTCTTGCCTTTGCCTTGAGTTATAGGCATACTCATTAACTTGAAACAATAAACTCAGACCTTAACATTTCTGGAAAGAATTCAATTCAAGACTTTGGCAGGATCAATGGTAAATATTACACACAGGCTCGATGTGATCTTAGACAGATATACAGGGCATGTAGGTAATGTAGGCAATGCCAAAGTTTTAAATGAGCAACAGATACATTTCACGTCATTGCCTTATACATGTGCACCGCCCTTGCACTCACACATACACACAAATAAGGTTTTCTAGATTTCTCAGTACTGAATAATAAGCTGTGGCCATAACTTAAAATATTTATTTAGACTAAAAACGTAGGCTAGTGTGAGAGTGGTCTTAATGAAACACCACATTAAGAAAGCTGAACCATGCAAAAGTAGACTAAAAAAATAACTATTTAGGGTTGATAGGCAAAAAAAGAATGACACAGGCTAAGTTAGCACCTCCTAATACCTCAGCCAATTGTGATGGAATTGGATAAGGATTAATTAACACAGAAAAAAAAGAAAAAAATGATTTTTAATGGGTAAGAGGTTTTTTTCTTTTGAAAAAACTAATGTGAGTTGAATTTAGTTGAAAGAAACAGTAGGATGCAGCATATGAAAAAGAAAAGGAAGCATTGTAGGACTGAGTAGGGGGAAAAAGACCCGGAAGGCCATGAAGCTGAGGAAGGAAGAAATTATGTTCACATGTAAGAGCAGTCACAGTTCCGCACATATTTCCCTCAGGTACGGCTAAAACATAATCAGACAGCTCAACTCATTCAAACATAAAATAGGACTGTGAACAAGCAAGAGAACAGTAGAACTTGGTGATTCCAAAAAACTGTTCAAAATTATAACTTTCCTACTCTAGCTGCACATTTTTCTTTGTAATAGCAAGGTTGGAAATCACTAATTCATACTGAACTAACCACTGTATATTTTTAAAATTATCATATGTTTACTCTTTTTTTAAGTTAGACTACAATAATAAAATAAAGACAAGATCAAATAAAATGCCATTTAATTAAAAATAGGTTTGCCAACAAAAAAGTTTTGACAAAGAGAAGCCCATCATTCCAAGCCAATCTTCCCAAATTTAGAGACTGATTTCACAATTTTACTTGATTGTGAACAAAACATGTACTGTTGTCTCCATCCCACCCCCATGCCATCCTTTAACCCCCAATCACTATGAACTTTGAAAACATTTGTTGAATAAGCCCTAGCTCTATCTATATTGTATAAATCAGACACATTTACTGCATGTATGGTAGAAACCATGCTAGGCCCATTTTTATATGTCTTATTCCATTATCACATCACTGAGTGTTAAGGAGTATAATGTTGTGGAAGAATATATATTTTAAGTCCCTAAACACGATACCATATATGTACCATAAGTGGAACTCAGTTGTCAGCTCAGTGCCTTCCACCTGCTACTTCTCTGCTGTATTCTTGTTTACCTACTTATTTACTTGAGGAATTTATTGAGTGCCTGTATTGTGCCAGGCACTGGCACTGTAACTAAGACCTCCACAGATCCTAACCTTGAGGACCCTAGAGCCTAGCAGGGTATTCTGACAAGTTTCAATATAAAATGGTAAATGCTAGGACATGGGATGCCTAGACTATTACAGGAGCACATTAGGCGAGCACCCAATTAATGGGGTGTAAAGTGAAAGGCTGACACCTGGAGGAAGGAGACAGATGAAAGTTAACTTCTGTCTCCTATACCCTTGCAAAATCTTATCAGTTTCTAAAAGACTTGAAACATTCTTCTAATATTCCATTGGCTTAATTAAATCTCTTCATGACACATTCTGCCTTAAACACTTGCTATTTTGATCATTATTTCAGTGTTCTTCATCTATCTAAAATAGTTTACCATTGCCCTTTGTCTTTTTAAAAAATTAATAGCTAACATTTATCAAAAGCTTACTGAAGACTGGGCACTCATTCTGTGTGTTTTATCCACTTTATCTCAATAATCCTCCTGACAACTTTATGAGACAGTTAATATTACTGTCTGCATTTCACAAATGAGGGGACTGAGGCTTAGAGAGTTTAAGTAATTTACTCAAGGTCAGAGAGCTGGTAAATTATAGAGCCAGGACTTGTATCTGGGTCTCATTTGAATCCTTAACCTGCATTCTTAACCACTACACTATAATGCCTTCTTCCCCCTTGTTCCTTAAAAGTCCAGGTTAATCCCATCTCCACCATGCAGCCCTTTCTGCAGAAGTTGAGGTGAATGCCACCAGGCACACATACACATGCATATACTTTTTCTCAACAAAAAAATGTGAAAAAGTCATCCCTACCCTAATACCAACCAGACAACAATATTTAAAAGAATAAAAACTGTAGACCAATATCTCCCATAGACATAGATGCAAAAATCCTCAACAGCAGTGTATGAGGCTCCCTTTTTCTCTAGATGGCCTCCAATACTTACATCTTGTCTTACTGATAATAGTCATTCTAACAGGTGTGAGGTGATATCTTCCCCCAAAAGGTTAAGTATAGAACTACAATACACCCAACAATCCCTCCTCTGGATATCTACCCCTAAAATTTGAAAACATTTATTTGTGAAGGTAAATGTACCCCTATGTTTATTGCAGCATTATTCACAGCAGCTAAGACATGGAAACAACCCAAGGGTCCTTAGATGAATTTTTGGATATAGAAGATGTGGTACAAAATACAATGGAATACTACTCAGTGATTATAGCAAGGTGGCAAAATACAAAGTGAATACATAAAAGTCATTCACTTTCCTATATACTAGAAATAAGCAATTGGAACTTGGCATTAAAAACATGAAAGTGTTTACGTTGCAACCCCCAAAATGAAATATTTAGGTATAAATCTAACACAATATGTATTTATACACAAAAACCTCCACACAGATGTTTATAGCAGTTTTATTCATAATTGCCAAAATTTGAAAGCAACGAAAGGTCCTTCAGTAGGTGAATGAATAGATAAACTAGTGCATCCATACAATAGAATATTGTTCAGCCCTAAGGAGAAATGAGCTGTTAAGCATCAAAGAATCTTAAATACCAGTGTAGTTTAGTTGATTGGTTGTCACCAGTTCGATTCCAGGTCAGGGCGCATGCCCGGGTTGTGAGTTGGGTCCCCAGTTGGAGTGTGTACAAGAGGCAACCTATTGATGTTTCTCTCTCACATCAATGTTTCTCTCCCTCTCTTTCTCCCTTCCTCCCCCCTCTCTATAAATAAGTAAAATCTTTAAAAAAAATTTTAAATACTCTTAAATACATATTTCCTGAAAAAAGCCAATCCACTACACACTATGTGATTCTAACTATATAGTTCGGGACAAGGCAGAAATATGGAGATTACAAAGATCAGTGTTTGCCAGGGGTCAATGGGAAGGATTGGTAGAATAGGCAGAGCACAGAGGACTTGCAGGGCAGTGAAGCTATTCTATATGATTCTACAGTGATGAACACATGTCACACTATACTTGTCAAACCTGAAAATGTGCAACCCAATAGTGAACCCTACTATAAACTATGGACTTTGGTGTGCTAATTTGGGCTCACCAGTTAAAACAAATGCACCACTCTGGTGTGGGATGTTGAGTGTGGGGGAAGCTGTGAATGTGTGAGGAAAGGAAGTATGAGAGAACTCTGTATTTTTTTAAATTTTTTATTTTAGTTTATTCAGTACAGTTTCTATCCTTTATTCCCATTCCAGCCC
>CM052542.1:50234865-50357956 GCA_028533065.1 Trachops cirrhosus
AAGTGCTGGAAGCAACCTCGGTGCCCATCAGTAAATGAATGGATCAAAAAACTATGGTACATTTACACAATGGAATACTACGCAGCTGAAAGAAAGAAGGAGCTCATACCCTTTGCGACAGCATGGATGGAGCTGGAAAGAACTCTGTATTTTTTTGCTCAGTTTTGCTGTGAACCTAAAACTGCTCTAAAAAATAGTGTCTCTCTCTTTTTTTTTAAGTGTATGAACTCCCAAGGACAAAGAGAATGGAAAAAGTTCTAGAAGATGGAAGAAGATGAAATGAATAGCAACTAATTCAGTAAATCAACAATTAAAAAAATAAAGGAAAAAAGAAAAATAAAAGAAAGTTGAAACCTAACTGCTTGGAAAGGAAGATGCTGAAAGAGAAACAAGCATTTCTGTGCTGCTAAACTCTAGAAAGATTCAGGAACTGTTGTTCCCAGTAACTTTGAAGACTAAGGGGCAAGCTAAGCTGGGCCAAAGACTGATTTCTGAGTCTGTAACAGGAGAATTCTGAGTTTAGATGCCCTCCTCCCCCGCCTACACCACCTGGAGAAAACAGAACACTACTCAGGTAGCAATGGGCTCAGAGAGGGTCTGGTACTTGGAACACTAACACAAAGACATGCAATCCAGGACATAGAAAATCTAAAATGGAAGAAATTATTTCCAGGATAATGGTGAGGATGCTCCCAAGAAAACTATGGTATAGTAGATTTAGAAAACACAGGTACCATAATTTTTGGATATAAGACACACTTTTCTCCCCCCTCCCTCAAATTTGGGAGGAATAATGGTTGTTAATGCTGCTGTTGAGTTCTGTTTACATTTACATTGGTGAAATATTATGTTACTTATGTTATTAAATATTTTACCTCATTTTTTGCTTCAAAAATTTCTTTCCTATTTTCCTTTAAAACCTAGGTACATCTTATGGTCTGAAAAATACGGTATATTGGATCAGAAAGATAGAGAATCCAAGAGGGATGTGTCTTAGGGAAAAAAGTAGAATTATCTATTATCTATGAGGTATGACAGTAATAAGAGGAGCTTTAGACCTTAGAAAGAAAACCTGGGGCTGAATTCCTCAAAAAAAGAGCTCCCAAATTACAATACAAAAAAGGCAGAGAAAATAGTTTTAAAATGCCCTGAAGAGCAGGAATTGGGGAGAAGGGAATAGTCTAGACAGGGACTATTGATTTTCATCGTAAATTAGGTGACCATCAATCCCACTTTTCTCACAGGTGTTCTGTTTTAAGCCTATTTTCCCAGTGTCCTATTCAGTTAGCAACCCCCTTCTCTTTTTTTTTTTTAGCACATTTTAAAAAGATTTTATTTATTTATTTTTAGAGAGAGGGGAAGGGAGGGAGAAAGAGAGGGAGAGAAACATCAGTGTGTGGTTGCCTCTCATGCACCCCTTGTTGAGGACCTGGCCCTAAACCCAGGCCCGTGCCCTGACTGGGAATCAAACCGGCAACCTTTTGGTTCACAGGCTGGTGCTCCACCCGCCGAGCCACACCAGCCAGGGCTGCCACACTCTTTCATTCTCAGTAGAAACACAGCAAATTAAATGTTCAACGTAATTACAAATTTGTCATTATTTTACTACTGAACTGTGCACATTTGTTACTGTTAAAAATAAAAAATAAATAAAAGGGTTGCTTTTTTTTTTTAAAGGAAATTTCTGGAGTTGAATTATCTAGGTTTGTGCCGTATTGTGATTTGGGGGCCAGTTCCCAAACTCTGAGTGACTTCTCTCTTTTTACATCCACAATAGAAAAAAACTACAACAGTTTCAGCGTCCTAGGTTTGTTACAAGGATTGAATAAACCACTTTGCACAGTGTTTTGCACTCAACTCAATAAGCATGCTCAATAAATATAGCGTATTATTCTATTAAATACCCACGAAATTTTATGTGATTCAGAATGAATCCATTTTCTCATTGTGGATTTTCATCTCAGCCTTTAATGTTATAATTGGAAATTAGTGACAAGTTTAAAGTTCATTCCTTTTGCTTAAATCTGCAGAACATATTGAACAGGTTCTCTGCATGATTGTTTGAAGAAAAGGCCAAATTTGGAAGTTTGATTACAAAGCAAAGGGCCAATAAAACTTTAGCTATTTAGTTCATTTGGATATTTATTTAATCTTCAGATTATAATTAGAGAAATAAATATGTGACTTGTTTCCAGATCTTATTTTTCTCTGTATATTTACCTATTAATCTTCATTTACTACCTGGGAGGACTTTCTGGACAAACAATCATGTGTAAGCACAGATGGCTAGCTATTGTGGAAGCTTGGCTGACTTTCTCAGCTGGACTGCAAGACTTTCCTGAGTCACTACATTCTATGGGATTCTGGGAATACAGCACTGTGAGGGATCTGTAGTCTGTGGGTTCATTGGACATGTGAACAGTCTCAAGAAAATGCATCTAAATGTGCTAGGGAATGCTGCCAACATTATTTCATAAGGCTTCTCTCCAGAGCTTAGCACTACTTTACAGGTCAAATAAGGATGATTGATTTACAAGTCACATAAGGATTAGGCCATTTTTGTACCATTAATTAGAAGACTTGTATACCATTGCCCAATGTCCTTATGATTATTTTCATAAATTGCTTAATTTAAAGATAATGTTTAATCAGGCAGCTCTTGTGTTTTAAATCCTACATTTTAATTTTTTTATGTTCCCATTTCCCAAATTTTACACACTTGAAGTCTCACGTTTCCCTGTGGTCTTTTGTAAGAATTCTAGTCTATATAATTTCCTTCCTTGAATTCAACTACCATTTGACAATTGGGTTTTGGGTCATTTTTGTATAATTCTTTTATAAATTATTCCAGCTTTATTAAGGTATAATTGACAAAGTTTCTGTAATGTATTTAATGTACAATGTGATTTTATATATGTATATAAGATTTACTCTTTTAGCAGATTTCAATTACACAAAACAATATTTAACTATAATCTGTATGTTATACATTGAACCCTCAGAACTTATTCATTTCATAACTGAGAATTTGTGCCCTTTTACCAACACCTCCCCATTTTCCCACACAAACCCACCCAGACCCTGGCAACTGCCATTCTACTCTCTGTTTCTATGAGTTCGCACTAATGATTGTTTTTATTCTGCCTTCTCTTTTCTTTAAAAGTCTTACATGTGTAAGTCTCAGAAAATACTAATCTATCTAATGTCTGTGACCTTGTGTTTACAGTAACCACAAAATAACACAACTTTATTTTTAAACAAGCATTCAGAAACATAATTCACTAAGATGAAAGTTATTTTCTCCAAAGGAGGCCTTTTGGAGTTCAGTCCCTGTTCCACACTGCTGCCATCTGAAGCACTTCTGAAGCCTGCAGTGCAATACATTCTTCTATAGAGCCTCAGTAACAGTGATTTTTTTCTTTGATGATGAAATTTCTTTTGCAAGACCATCATAGTTATTTGTCACCAGATCTAGCACTAAGGTAAATGAGCAGGACAGTGTTCAGACTGTTTCATAGCTCAAATAGTTCTGAATGTAGTTCCTGAAATAGGAGCTCTTAAATACTTTTAATGAAGTAATTTTAGCCTCCTATTGCTTTGACATTGTTGTAGACTTTACTTATTTTTATATATTATTTTCAGACTGTTTGTTTGGTTTTAGTCTCATATCTTCCCCCTACATGTCTCCTCAGTGCTACATAAAATGAAGACACGCGACTAACACTCAACAATGTCTGTAACATTGAAACTTCTCTGCCCTTCTCTTGTGCGGGAGGCAACCAGCGATCAGATTGAGATGTAATAAGAACCACCTGGGCAATTCCAACCACCTCAGAGTCCCTGGATTGAAATTACTGGTTCCAATTCCATCAGAAATTGCTTTTTTGTTTGTTGCTTTTCTTTCTTGTTTAGAACTGAAGACACCCATTCCAATACCTAATAAAAATTCTAGACAGGTCTTACTTTCAAGTTCCAGAAAACTATGATAGAACTGCTGGAATACTATGCCCTGATTCTCTTGGCTTTGCAAATAAATACATCCCAGGCTGTCCTTGGCAAGGTGACCTGATCAGCTGCAGGGGAGCAAAACCTATCCTGGCAAAGGCTCAGAGGCTGACTTTCTCTGTTCACGGTTCTCATCATTCCCACAAGTGGGTCTTGGTGACTGACAGAATGAGGCAAGGGGTGGCTGGAGGGGCAGAAGAGTTAAGCTCACAGACCCTTGACTGAGCTCTGCTTCCAGATTTCCCCAACTTCTCAATTTGCTAACCTTCTCCACTCCAGCCCTAGAGATCCCTATGGAAATGGTGGAGTTCCCAAACCATAGTCCTGCAAATGGGAAGAGATATTACAGGATCAAATAACCCAGAGGTGGGAGGTAGGAAGAGAATAAAAGAGAGAAGAAAAAAAGGTAGATAAAAATGGAAAGAAAAATAACTGATGAATAAAGGAGTAGGGAAGGGCAGAGCCAAAGGTGAAGATCAGATAACTAGAAACTAGTTTTTATTTAACTTGGGAAAGTAGAGAAGTGGAAAGAAAATAGTAAAAAAAATGTACAAAGATTCAGGTGAATTCTACCAGTCACGGGAGAATTTCTCCAACCACTTGTTATTCTCAGTTTCCCTCAAGGTAATGTGTCCACACCTCTTCCTGGATTGGGATTAAGAGCATGGATTTAGAAGCCAATTTCTCTAGATCTACCATTTCCTAGATGTGTGACAATTACTTAGCTTCTTTGTTCCTTAGTTTCCTCATCTTCGAAATGGGAATGATTACAGTGCCTACCACATTAGATTATTGTGAGAATTAAATGGGGTAATGCATATAATACAAGAGTTTTAAGTAGTACATGACATATAGTACACACTCAATTTTTACTTACTATATGTTGACAGTTCTAATGTGTAACTTCTGACAATTAAGTCACATGGTGCAGGTGACCCAAAGCATAAGTATTTTTCTGTCCCTTTGTTCATACTTTTCCTATCTTGAAATGCCTACTTTTATCTCTTTATCTCAGTCTATCAAAACCTACTCATCTTTTAAGTGCTTATCAGTTTCACAAACACTTACTCCAACCTCCTCCAGGAAACCATTCTTGGTCTTGCCTGTGAATTACCACAACATTTAACATCGATGACTTTGGCACTTAGTTCACATAAGCTTCACCACTGACACAGTATCTTGCAGAGCAGTGACTATAGGATAGCAATAATTCCAAATTAGCCTCTCATGGCCTACCCTGTATGCAGAAGAAAAAAAAGAGAATGGTTAAAATAAATACGTAAGAGCCTCCATGAACATATCTTTCTTATGTTTTTGGCCACTGCAAATTATACAAGCCTCTAGAATCTCTTGAAGGATAAAGTCTCTTTAAATGATGGTGAAAAAAGGAGAATTGATCTGGCATAGGTCACCCAGGATGACAGAAACATCCACAATAACTCAACTATATCCTCAGGCCCTGAGTATAACTGCTAAAAGACACCACCAAATGGGCTTTAAAGTCAGGCAGAACAGGCTCCTTCATTGGCCTTCTATTGACTAGTTATTCTGTTCTGAAAAGTGTATGAATTGCTGTGAGGTTCAGTTTCTTCATCTACAAAATTAGGGTAATGACGTCTTCTTAATTAGATGTGAAATTTAAAGAAGTTACTACCATGCCTAGCCAACCAAATAAGCATTCTGAAAACATTATTTCCACTCCTTTTAACCAGAAGGGAAGTGAAGGTAGAAAACCTCAAATTAAATAAACCATTCTTGAACCAAATGACTCCATCTAGTCTACAGGCAAAGTCAATTTCAATAGTGGACCTTTTTAAATTCAAAGAGCCAAAGCCCCTTTAGTCACAGCCATGACCGAATTAGATACTATTCTGAAGGACCGCAGTCCCAGAAGTGTATTATCTCAGCAGGCAGGGTTACAAATCACCCACAATATACCAGAGAAATAGCTTTATATTTTTTTCATTTTGGCTGTTGTTACAGGTTTGTTGTTGTTGTTGTTGTTTTTGCTTACTAACTTTTCACTATAAACAAGTTGTAGAATGTCAGGAGTTCAAATAAATTTGGCGACTTTTCACTGTTTTCTTTTTTTCTTTTTTGGCTATAAGTTTATCTAAGCATAATGGAAGGAAAACAAATCAAGAATTTGAAGTTCTAAAATATTTTTTCAGTGGGAAGTATTTCCTTTTGAGCTGGGACTTAGTTGTCATGTCATTATACTGAAAGAGACTTATGAACTATGAAAACAGAAATCCTCTTAAATACAGTGTTAATTTGTCTCCTGTGGAAATACTATTTGTTGTAATTTTCTCTCAGAAAGCTAATACTTTACTGCCCAAAATTAGAGTAGTATATAAGTAGCCTTTTCCTTCTGTAGATGGATGAAATTAATACCAATGATCAAACTTAGAGAAAACTGATTAATCAAACTAGTAAGAACCACAATATGTGAAAGTCAGCAGGTGTCTAGCAAAGCTTTGGAATCAGACTGACACATATAACCAGTATAGCCCAAGCAGTCAATGTCAACAGCAGAAAACACAGAGTTAAGTGACTGACATTGTGACCATGCAGAAGTTCCTTAGAGGTGACCTGTGACCTATGCTTATGGGGTATGTATCTAAAAAAACATACAGCCTTGAGAATGGAAGAGAATAAAAAGAACCTTGTAGACATGATGCATAAATGTGTAGATACAGCAGAAAAGGAGAACAGTGTAGTAAATGCAGGCTAGAAACAGCAGTAGCCACCACAAGAGCTGTAGGAACAGAAAGGAGTCAGAGAAGTGTTGCCCTATGGGAAGAAAACTTTCATTCATCTATTCATTCATTCACTCAACAAATATGTACTGAGCACCAATCAGGTGTCAGATGAGTCTAAAAAGATGAAAAGACAACCCTTGCCTGCGAGAAGTGCAGTGGGGGAGAAACATGTTCAGTGGGGAGCAGGAGGAAGAAACCTTGCTCTGCCTGGGAGGACACTGTGCTTTTACTACAGCTACGATGGATGAGGAGTTTTCTAGGCAGGCAATAAAGAAGTGGGTTCTGAATGAAGGACCAATATGTTCTAAATTTCAAAAATATGAAAACTAATCCATGTTTGGGGAACTTAAATTGGTACAGAATAAACTGAACATGATGCTAAAGGGAAGTAGTAGCAGATAATAAAGCTAGATTGAAACATAAAGGCTATGAGTTGAAGAAACTTAGATGCCATGCAGAGTTTAGATTGTATTCTATAGGTATTAAAACACAATGAAAATATTTGAGCAGAGTAGCAATAAGATCAGATTTTCATGGTAAGAATATTATTTTGGTAGAAGTCAAGATAAAGAAGGTAAGGAAAGGGGGTTATAAAAATAGTATACAGGTGTTTAGAGTCTGACCCAAATAATGCAGAGGGATGAGCATGGGAAGATTTTAGGCAACAGAATCAATACTGTTTATGTATAAAGGGCAGTGAGTGATCTAAAAATGTCCAGATTTCAGGTGTGGAAAACTGGGGGTATATGGAGCCATTCACCAAGGAAGGAAATATTGGAAACAGGGAAAACAATGAATGAGTTTAATTTTCAAACTCTGTGTTTACATGTTTTTGTGACAACAGAGTAGTTTATAGGGCTATGCAGAAGGGAACCTATAAGCCCCCTACATGATATGGGGGGAGGGGATTGAAAAGAACCAGATAGTGAAAATACTAAGGACTGAAAAGAGGATAGAAACAGACCTATCTGTAAAGAGTACTTATCAAAAATGAAAAAAAAACCCAGAATTCACTAGAATGCACTCTGAATACATTAAGAAGACTCAATATAGGATATTAGGTGAAGGATTCTCAAGGTTAAAGAATAAAGCCCCCAGTTTCTCCACCAAACTCCACCAACACCAGGAACTTGGCATTACTGAAACCACTGGCACCACCATCACCTTTGCTACGGATGCCTCAGAAACACAGCCGCACAAATGCTGGGCCATCATCATCACTGCTGCTCCTACCACCTGCACCAGGCAAACTGAGAGCTCTACTCACTGCCTGCCAATAAAAGGCCTAAGTCAAAGATAATTGAAGTGCAAAGGAAATTTGAATTTGAGTTCTGGGGAAGAGGAAAAGGGGGGAATCAAACTGGACCAAAGCAAACAATAGAACAGATAGATCAGAAAGGAAAAAGCAGAGACTAGGAGAGATTTTTAACTCTATGGAGAGGATTGACAAATATAACAACAAAAATATAATGAAATCTATTGGTAGTTTAGCCACTCTTACATGCCAAGCACTGTATATACCCTATCTCTAAACTTCATAATATTGCTATGAGTTAGGTTTCATTATTGCCATGTTATAAATAATTAAACAGGAACCAGAGAAGTAAAATGACTAATATCAAAAGGCTAGCAAGTGACTAATCCAGTTTTGAATACAAGTCAGCCTAACACTTTGCCCTGTCTGTCCATGTGGAATACCTGTAGTTAGGTAATCATTTGTACATAAATAATGTAGTAAATGTATTAATACTTTAACCATATAGCTTAAAGGATTTTTAAATAATTGTTTTGATTCTAAAAATCCCCATTAATGACATCTGT
Organism: Trachops cirrhosus; assembly: GCA_028533065.1. NCBI lineage: Eukaryota > Metazoa > Chordata > Mammalia > Chiroptera > Phyllostomidae > Trachops > Trachops cirrhosus. The sequence goes on from CM052542.1 coordinate 50,243,454, forward strand.
CCTACTATAATGTCTAAATCCAGGGAAATGTTAATGAACAAGAAGTCAAGAAATGTTTCCACTCAAGAGGTGACCACAGAGCAGAAAATGTTTCAAGGTGACTCTAGACATGGAGATAGAGCGGTTCTCTTCGGCCTCAGGAAGAGTATGGAGGTACATCCTCCTGAGAATAAGAAGATGGATCAGACCACTGTTCCCCCATTTTGTTCTCGTACAAAAAAGAAGGCTTCTCCTGACCAAGGAAGACCTTGCTGAAAACTCACAATTAAAGGGTCCAGTCATTTTTAAAATGTCCAGCATGTTTATCATCAGGACATCTTTTTCCTTTGTGAATTTCCATCAATTTTCCTGCCAAAAAAATTAAAAGATATGTGTTCTGGCTAACATATTATTTTGGGAAGGTTTATAAAAGTCCTGATAGTAAACCCACATGGGAAGATAATTCTTTTGTCTGATTTTGCCACATTTAAATTTCTCTTTCTAATCATCTTTAAAGATTTACAACAGAGTGATATATTTTCAATGTAAATTGGATCACACAATTTCCCTACTTAAGTCCCTTCCATTGCTTTTGTGAGAGAATTCAAACCTTGCCACAATGAAAAAGGCCCGGAGTGATCTGGCTCCTGCCAACCTCCCTAAGCTTTCCTGGCATCACCTGTCTCTGGCATACGTAGGCCCCCTTTTGATTTCTGAAACGCACCAAGTCCTTGCCCACTCTGGGCTTTCATATATATCATCCCTCTGCTTAAAGTGCTTTTTGTCCACTTCTTGGCATGGCTGCCTCTTTCTCAGCCTTTGGGTCGCATTTCAAATACTGCTTGCTTAAAAAGGCCTTCCCTTATCATCCTACCTTAAAGGGCTTTTCCTTCTCTCATCACTTAAGACATTTCAATAAAGCCTAGACATTTCTCTGGCAGTACTTATCACAATAGATTTGTCTCTGTATTTATTTGTTTATCATCTGTCTCAATCACTAGAATACAGATACAGGAGGACAGGGATATCATCTGTTTGTAATGCTGTATCCTTAATACATCTGGCAGGTAGCAGTCACTCGATAAATTCTTACCAAAAGAATAAATGAAACAGTGGAAGAATATAATCAGCATGGCCTGGGCCACCTATCCTACCATAAAGTTTTCTATCTTTTTATTCCATGTCACATCTTGGCTTCTAGCCACACATAATAAACATTCTTGTAGCTCTTGGTTGGTTTTTAAGGCCTTGCTTCTCCTATCAACAAGAAGGTCTTTGCCTAGTTTGACTCCATTGTCTTGAAGGCTTTTACGTCAAATGCTACAGAGTCCCTATACTGCCCTCAATTGTCCAGAGAATTTGGAGTTTATTCTAAGGTATACCCTTCATGCAAGTTAGAACTCTAGGTTGTAACCTGTTTGCTACTTCAATGTAGGTATTGAAGCCATTGGTAAGGCCCTAGGATTTCCCCAAAGTCATTTCACTTGTCACCCTGGTGCCAGAAATACATCTCAGGGGTGCTTAGGAATGATTTACAGGCTCCTAAAAGCAATAGATTTGGGATTGCCTTTTCTATTTGTTTTGAATAAATTGGTTCCTTTGGATATGAAATCATCTAATGATAAGAAAATACAGTTTTATTCATATAGGTGAGAATTTTTTTAACAGATGGGCAAGAAATTCCTTCTCCATATGTCCTAGCCCCTTAAAAATTGATCACTGTGCCCATAATACCAACTGTGAAAATTTCCAGCAGGTAACTATAGCTTTTGTTAAAGAAAAAAATCTCGAATGTGATGGGGGAGAAGCCGAACTAAACTGTGCAGAGCAGAGATTGGCTAGTGTTTGGCCATTCTTATGCATGTGTTTACAGGTACTTTGTGACATTGTTTTTCATGTAGTACAAACCTTATTTTCAAAATAATTTCTTTAATTGTACTTCTATTTGAAAGCATAACTTATATTGGAGAAATGATGTTCATATTCAAAACATACCCAGGATAGGTATTCAATATCCTATACAACATTCACTCTCATGACATGCATTTTTTTACAAAATAAACAAAAACAATATTTGAAAGAAACACTTCATCATGGCTGAGAGTGATTTTAAAATGGTTATCAGACAACTAAAATCTCTATTTTCAAAAGAAATTCAGTGTTTTCTTCATTAATCTGTGAGATAAACACTAAATTGAAAAATAAAATATATGCTTTTTAAGCATGTAAACTTTTATTAAGTGTATTTCTAGAAAATAAGAAGTGTATTTTGCAGTGTCTTAGGATGATTTCCAGTACTGTCACACTAAAACATCCCATTTTTAGCCTAGCTACTATGAAAACATATCAACATATATCTAATACAAAAACTAAAATATCCCTTAAGACTTTTGCTCCTCAACCCACACACATTCCCAATCATTTACTGACCCCTTAATCTTCCAAATGCAGTTACAATTTACAGCAGCGCGTGTGCGTGTGCGCGTGTGGTGTCTGGCTGGATAATGATGAGCTCAGCTTAATTACATCATTAGGCAGGAGGCCACAGATCTCCTGCTGCCTTCAGGGACTGATTGGAATTTTAAAATATTATTTTCACTTAGTGGAAATCAAAATTAAATAAATTCCATTAAAAAAACTTTGGTACCTTTGCTGTTGGTTTTTGTCTGTTTATAATTGTGATTGATGCCGAGGTACCCACTGGGCTATATATTATCCTCTTGCAAACAACTAATAATGATATTTAAAATATGACTAACAACACTTCTGCTGTTGTTTCAAAATAGAGGATACTTACTTCTTAAAGCATCTTCCTTTTACGCACCTCTAATATATTTCCCTAACATTATTCTGTACCTTCCAAAGTATTGTTTAATATAAGTCTTTAGTGTATAATGTGTGGGCTGGTACTTTTTACTTTTTATACTTTTATTTCAGAGCGACATTTACGGCTCTACCCAGGCAACTGCTGCAATCCGAGGAAGGCTGCGAGCTGGCCTGTTCTGCCCTGAGTTACTCCTAGCTAAGCTAGGAGAAAGGTGAAAAAATAGGAGAACTTAGAAATCTGATTTTTGCTCCTAAAAAGCCAAAAGCGTTTGATAAGTCCTTTAGGATTCCTGTACAAATCAGACTTCTTCATGTAAGCAAGGTTATAAAATTGTTTCTCTCCTTCCTAATTAAAGACCTGAAAAACATGAACTTTAGTTTGCTTAGAGAGCCAGGGTTGGGTTTGAGGCACCACAGGCCACCCAAGGAAACGCCAGCTGCATTGCATTTGGAGCTGTCCTATCATAGTCTGGAAAAATGTTCCAATCTTTAAAATATGTCTAGACCACTTTATTTCATTCCTATGTGATTCTTAGGTGAAGTGGGGGATGGGGTGGAGAAAAATGGGTAAGATGGGGTTAGCAAATGAGCACTCTCCATGAAAAGTCTTTTCTAAAAAGAACCCTTCAATCTGTAATGAAGCTGATTTACAGTTAAAAAACCTGATGCTGTTGATCATGTGTATGCCCTGCATCAGTCTGCGGTAGGGAGTTTTATGCACTGCTTACACATAAGGAGCCTGCAAAAGGTCCTCCTCGGTCTCAGGAACTCAGCAACAGCCCCAGGCATGTTAGGGGCAGGGTGGCTTACAGTGGCCTCACTTTCCCATAGGCATGCCCGTCCTCTTAATCCCCGTGCCTCCATCATCCTCAGGGCTTCAGGCTCCAGTGTGTTGCCATGAGTGTGGGTCTATTCTCCGCAGCAGAACCACCCCCAATTTCAGATACATCCATTCTCCACAATCTCTTCTGAAAACATACCTGCATTCACTTCTGGCCCTACCAGATACATTGTTAACATTTCTGTTTAGGGGCAAAAACAAAAAAAATGGTCTTGGCCAAAATTTTCACAGAATCTTAAAACCATATAATCTTGGATGTTTGAGGAAGAGGACCTCAAAGGTTATTTTACAGAAAAGAAAGCCATGTTCTCAGAGAAGCTGCCTAATTTCCCCAAGGTCATACAGCTACCTAATAATTTAGTGGGGACTAACACCTACGTTTCTCAGTTCCTAACTCATTGTTTTTAATTTATGGCCCTAAGCTGCTTAATGTTTCAGCCTTCCAAGGAAATACTATCATTTAGATATAGGGTTTCTAATTCCTTAATCAGATGAATAAGATGGAGAATTTAGGCTCTGATACTCACTCGTAAGATGTAATATAAGCAATCCTCTGAGAATTATCTTTCTAAAACAAGCCTTTACACTCCACAACTTATTTAACTGAATTGGTTTAAATCTCTGCTAATTTGTGGCTGGCAATGCCATCCCCTAAACACAGAAGGTGAGAGTGCAGGAGTTTCTTCTAGGAATACTGGCAAGAGCCCTTCCCCTGAAAAGCAGTAAAGAAACTGTGACTTTGGCCTTCGGTTAAATGGGTTAAATGGGTCATGTAATGGAGGAGGTAGAGACAGCCTAGATGTCCCCTTAGGCCACTCCATTAACACACAGGAGTGCTTGAGTACAAGCGGGTGTCATTAGGGCAAATGGACTTTGTGCGGGGATTAATGCTGTTAACACTGCTGCCTGCTGACAGTAAGAGAGGGCAATCTCAACCTGTTAAACAGCTCACCACCTGGGCAGTTGAACTGCCCACAGTCAGCAAAGACTGGCATGGTATCAAGAATGAGCTTCAAAAAAATTCTGAACCAAAGGGATATCATAAAGAAAGGCATGCAGAGATACCTTTAAAGGAAGAAAAAAGATGGAAGAATTAACCAAATTAACATGTTTAGCTATCTTAGAAAACTTGGGAGTACTGTGGAGTGACTGATTTGGAGTGAAGAAAGTCTTGGATGCAAATGTGAAGTAGTTTGGCTTTTCCAATACTCCTATTTTATAATTTGTCAATGTCACTTTGTTTGGGATTTCAAGTAGTTTTTATTATTATTATTTTTAATCCTCAACCAAGGATATGTTTATTGATTTTTTAGAGAGGAAGGAAGGGAGAGAGAGTGAGAAAAACATTGAGGTGAGAATGAAACATCAGTTGGTTGCCTCCTATATGCACCCTGACAGAAGATCAAATCGCAACCTAGGAATGTGCCCTGACCGGGAATCGAACCCACAAACTTTTGGTGTATGGGACAACACTCCAACCAACTGAGCCATCTGGCCAGGGCTCAAGCAGTTTTTAAGTGGCAGTTTTTTCTCTGAAATATCTCTGTGTACCACTCTTAGGAATATATTCATAAAATATATCCGTAGCCTTCTAACAGGATGGTATACCAGCACAGCCTGTGAGCTCCTTTCCCCCAAATCAACCCTGGAGAAACTACAGACAGCAGAGAGAAACACAGGTCTGAATAACTAATATAAAATCAATGGGAAATTTGGAAAGAGAAAGCTATGAAAGCCAGTGGCAGCAGTTTGGGGCAAAAACTAGTGTCTCAGCATTAAGAACTAGTTTAGCGAGAGCTTCCAAATTTCACTCTAACCTTAGAATGCTCATCATCTGTCCTTTCACCAAAGAATCCACAATAACAGTCCAGGTCACTGCCATGGGTTAATCACCAAGGCAGGATAAAAGTTCTACTGGGGTGAAACTATATTCCCACCAACCAGTCACACACGATGAATTGCTCCTCTACTTCTTCCCTATTAACTCCCAGAGCTGGTGAATCACCTGAAGGGATTGCCTCTGCCCAGGAATACAAAGAAGATGCATGGTGGGGTTCCAGTTAACCGAGCTGCTCTACAAAATTAGGTCTTAATACAGGTGTTTACGATACATTTAAATTTAGAACTACTTAAATAACAGATTCTCATGCTAGCGTTAAATTTTTTTAAAGATTTAATAGCATGCTGTTTACAGGAAATACCATTAAAACAAGAGGATTTATAAAGGCTGAGAAACGGTAATCTGGCAATTACTCAAAATTCCAAAGAAAACTGGAATTGCACTCTTAACATCAGACAAGATTAATATCCATGGAGACAAAAAAATCTTGACCAACAAAGAGGGATATTATATAAACCTTGGTAAAGGGAATAATAGAGCAAGAAGATTTAGTCATCATGAACATAAATGCACCTGAGGATATAGGTAGATAGCTCTGTAGGGAAAAACAGGTAAATCAAAAATTGTAATTGGAGACTTTAACACACACCTTTTGAAACTGATAGATCAAGAGAATAGTATTAACTTCTAGGTTTTTAATTGTATTGCGATAAAACTAGAAGTTAATAAAATTTTAAATTTCAAATATCTTATATCCACAAAATATGTACTGAATCGCTTTGAAAGTGATAAGATAACTGACAACGTATTTAGAATTGAATTGAAACTTATAAGTGTGAGTATATTTCTTAGGGTACAAGAAAGATTGAAGAAAAATACAGCTAAGCAAAAAAGTGAAAAAAGTTCAGAGAGATAAAATCCTGAAAAAAGAAGAAAATAAGCAGAATTTAAGCAAATAGAATGTTTAAAAATATAGAGAATCATAACACAAAAAGTTCATTATTTTAAAAGATCATATTAAATAAACTTCTGGCAGGACTGATTGTAAAAAGATAAAAAGAAGCAAATAAACAATATATAGTAAAAAAGGACAAATAACTATAAACTCAATATAGACTTTGAGTAACAATGAAATAATATTATGAAAAATTATATTCAAGTACATTTGAAAATCTCAAAGAAATGGATGAACTTCTAAAAATATAAAATACAAAACTATACACAAGAGGAATATAAAACATGAGTAGACAAATTGACATTAAAGAAATTTAAGTGGTGAGTAAAGACTTTCCAAAATAGTCTCAGACCCATATTGTTTTACAGTTGAGCTCTGCCAAATTTTCAAAGATTATTTAATCTCCCAAATTTTGAAAGAGATAGAGGACTGACCAGTTCATTTTCTAATGCTAGTATAATCTTTATTCAAAAACTAGGTAAGGATAGTATAAGAAAAGAAAGTTATCATTTCACTGATAAGAATAAATGCATGAATCCAACACTCTTTGTTTTTAAGTACATACAGTATCAGCACTACCAGATAGAGTTTATTCCAGGAATGAAATTATGTTTAACATGAGAAAACCCTTCAATGATATATACCACATTAATAGACTAACAAAAAAAAAACAGATTTTTTCACTTCCAAGGCACTCACTATTTATTAACTGAACAAACTACAAAAATAACCATGGTAGATACCTTAGGTCATCCTTATAATAAGCCTATTGCTCTGGTGTTCCCTGTTACCAGCATCTCCACCTTCCACAAAATGGGTGATTTTTTCTTCATTCCACCTCATGGAGAAGATAATTTGAAGGGCCACAGGAAGTTGCTTGCTTCTTTGAAGCATTATCTAACAGTGTAGAAATGATCAGATCCTCCATGCAGATGATGCCCTGTTTACCAAGGGATTGAGTAATCAATGTGTTATATGTCAGAGCAATTAATTTTTGTTGATTTTGCGACAACCGTGCTTGTAGGTCAGTTCATTTACTGACTTCAGGATTGGGTACCCCCATGCATATATTGTTTTGCAATCCTCAGCATGTTAATCAAAGGCTTGTTGAGCTTAACGAACATGCCACTGACAATCTAGCGAAGAAGAAGAAGCTGCAGCACCTTTTGGACCTTCGGGCTCACACCACTGATGCCTCTGATCCTGATGACAAATGCTAATTTGGGTTCCACAGGTACACAGAACTTGCCAGCTTTTCTTGACATCCCAGCCATTCGAATCTCAGTTCTGTACACCCGCCTACATTCCTTGTGATAGTGCTTAGGTTTTTCATAGATAAGCTTCTTTCTTGCCTTTCAAAGCAACTTTTGCATAAACTTCTTTCTCATCAGATACTTGATCTTCAGCTCTGTGAAATTCCTTTGCTTTTTCTTAAGGGTTTTTGTCACAATAGAGAACTTCTTCTTCTTCCCTTGTGCACCCCCCATGGTCCCAATCAGAAGAAAGCAAACATCATAGATTTTAAAATAAATACAGAAAAATGATAAGGATCAACATCTTAAAGTAGGAAGTAGCAGAAACTTCCTTACACAGGTAAAGGTTATGTACACATAATCTTTCAACTTTCTCTGCTGTTGTTAACGTAGTACATAGTGAAGTATTAAAAAGGAAGAGATAAAACTCTCATTATTTAAAGATCTTCTACATAGTAAAAACAACAAAATCAACATATAATGATATTAACTACAAAAACATTTCGGCAAGGCTGACAGATTCAAATTCAACCTAAACAAAATCAGTAGTATATATACGAACAACAAACAACTAGAAAATATAATAAAATTAAGAGACAATTCATAAAAATAACAAAAGTATAAAATGTCCATGTATTAAAAAGCATCCAAAGTTCTATAGATAAATTTTAAGTACTGAAAACCATAAAAGAATAGAGAGCTATTCCATACGCATGTAAGATAGTCTATACACTTGCAATTCCAGTCAAAATTTCAAGTAGATTTTTTAAGGTAAAACTTATTTTAAAATTGGTTTCAAGGAATAAAAATCTGTAATTAGTTTAAGGCAACATTAAAAAAGAAGAGTAAATTTAAAAGACAGTATAGTATAGTATGAAACAAATAGATTAATGAAATATAACAGAAAACTCAAGGTAGACACATGCAAATACAAGAACATTATATATGATAAAGTTGACCCGACAAACTGTGGTGATAGAAATGCACGGCTCAGAGCTCCTTTTGCAGAATCATAGTTGGTTGATGGCCCCAGATGCTCCTCCTCTACACCCAGGACCACATTCATGACAAAGCCACTCTGGGAACAGCCTGGGGGAACTAATCCAGGCCCATTCCACAAAACTTGATACTCCTGTGACAGGCAACTTTGGTTTAAGGACTCCCGCATTGGCCTGGTAAAAAGTTTTTTAGAACTGTAATGAGGTTTGAGACTCTTCCTACCTAATCTACCTTCTCGCCGCCTCTCCTTCACAGGTGTCAGACACCCACAGAAGTGATCTTCCAAGGCTCCCTCCCTTTTGTCCATCACAGGTGTTTCCCCTAGTTAATCTCTTGCATGTCTAAATCCACTGTGGCATCTGCTTCCAGGAAGATTTGAACTAAAATATAGAAAACAGTGAAAGAATAGATTGCTAAATAGATCTAAGAAAAAATGCCTAATATGAAGAAAAATATAAGCATCCCTCTCATATCATAATTGCAGGTGAATTCAAGATAGAATAAAACTTAAGAAAGGTACACTACAAAGTTAAAAGAATATTGTCATTCAACAGTAAAGATTTCTTAAACAAAACTACAAGGCATAAGTAAGGCAAAAGTATTAATTTGAGAATGTCAGACTTCAGAATTTGTGTTCAATGAAGTACAATGTAGCATAGACTGCTAACTATCCTCCAGAATCATTCTTCCCTGTCTCTAAACCTACGAGAAGGTCTGGATTTTAGGTGAGACCATGACCACCAGGATAAAAGATTATATTGCTCACCTTCCCTGTAGCTAGCTGTGGTGCTGTGACTACTTTCCAGCCAATAAAATTTAACAAACTTCCAACAAGTGTGTGTAGCTTCTGTTTTATGACCTTAAAACAAAGGGACTTACCAACCTCTTCTCCTTCTTTTCCCCTTTCTTAAGGCTGTCAGAGCCACATTGAGAAAGGCAATATCCTAGAAATGGTGGGATATTAGACAACAGGATCACCTCCTTCCAGACTGCTACTAGAGAGAGAAATGTGCCCCTCTCTTGTTTGAGCCACTGTTAATATGGGGTTCTACTGCAAAGGCCAAAGTTACCTCCTAAATAATGTAAACACCACAGACAAAGTTAGTGGACAGATGACAAATTGAGAGGATACACTGGCAATGCCTAAAATCAAAAATTTATAATATTAAAAATGGGGGAAAATCTCATGCAAGCAAATAACAAAAAAAAGGAAATCAGAAATGTTCAAAAGCTATTAACATGCCATTCACATAAAAGAAAATCCAAAAGACTAAAAAGCCTATAGCTTTTAGCCTATAGCTAGGCTAAAAAGCCTAGAAGATGCTGAGTTTGATTAAGAATTAGAGGTATAGACAATAAAAGGATGATGTATCACTATATCCGTCAAATTGGCCAAAGATGAGTAATGCCAAGGGTCAAGGATATAGGGATGTAATGTAAGGATATGGGGACATTCTCACACTTTGAGTAGGAATGTAGATATGGCCATTCCGGAAAGCAGACTGACAGAGCCTAGTTAAATTAGGTATACATATGCTCTTTGGCCCAGCAATCCTGCTTCTGGGTAAATGTCCCAAGAAATTCTTATGCAGATCCAAAAGGAGATACATAAAGGTTCAATACAGGGCAGTTTCTGGTGGTAGGGAAATGGAGATACCACAGTTCTCTATCATTGAAAGAATGGAGAGGTAAAATGTAGAATACTATGTAGCCATCAGAAACAAGGGATCTCTAATAGATGTGGCACATAGATATCAAAAGCAGAGTGCCAAATAAAATGAAGAAACAGAATGAGATATATAGCAATAGACTAGGTTATTTTACAAATAAGAACGACGCATGTAAAATAATACACATCTATAACAAATAGATAACAAATATATATTTACAAAAACACATCAGAAGGTTGAGGAATAAGCATTAAATTGAAAATAAATGAATAAAACAAGAAAGGGCCGTTGGGTGGACCAGTAGTGACAGGATACCTGCACTAACCCACCTAACTCAGGCTTCTGGCCCCTTAAGTCCAAGAAAGCAATGCAAACCTACACAAATTAATTACTACAAAATAATATCTCCCTTTCTTTATTATATATGTTATTGCTTCCTTTGTATATCCTTGAGGTATTTTTCTGATATAATAAGCAATCCTGTGAATCAGGTGAAAATTAATTTCCACAGGTCTGTAACCTAGAAAGCTGACCAAAGGGAAGGGTAGTGGGACTATGGAGGACATAGAGGAAGGAACTTTAAATGTTGTCCATATTATCTCTTTAAAAAATGTGAATATTGTAATGCCGGGCCTTATAGTATTATCTTCTTTTATCACCCTAGACTCAGTCATACAAAACTATGTTCCTAGTGATAATTACCAATCCAAAAAAAGAAAAAAATTTTTGAGAAGAGAATCAGAAGAGAACCAGAAGATGAAAAAATGTGACTTGTAAAAATAAGTATCTGTTTTTTTCTGTTTAATGTGGACATTAGGAGCATAAAAAGTTAGAACTGAGTGTGGAGCTAGGTCTTCACATCAATGAGACACCCAGCCATTTATCAAAACGCGTCCATGCTCGGCTTCCTTGGCCAGCTCACTTTCCCTGCTCTACACGGCTCTCAACAGCTGCAGGTCAAACCTGGTTGACCTTCTCCATGCTGGACAGCACTATCGGTACCTGTAGTTACTTCCTGTCAGAAATGAATTTACAGTTTTATTTTCAGAGATTTAGCCTTGTAGTTCGCACCTGGTTGTGTCAATTCCTTTCTTTAAAAACAGCTTTGGCGTGCTAACAGCGCACCCTCCACGCCGACAGCCTGAAAACCCCCAGGGGCCTGTGCTCTCCTGCAGTGAAGATGGCCCCGTGTTCCATCACTCACCTTGAAACCAGACAAAACTGAAACTAATCCTTACTTCACGTGAACAAGCACTAATGTTTTCACTCAACTACAGCAAATGAATTAAAAAAACAAACAACTATAGCAATAAAAGGTGTTTAGGGAAAGGCTGCAGTGGAGCCATAAAGTCCCATTCTTTAATAATACATGTCCTGCATCCAGGGCTGGCTTCCTGGATGCATGCCCAGTGCTGTCTCACAGGGTCTCCTGGTCAGAAGGGCCCTGCTCGGGGTGTCATGCTCTGGGGTGGCCATCTTGAAGCTCTCCCGGCTCTGGCCCATCACCACCACCACCTTGGTCTAGCGTACAGTTGCAGTTGGCTCAACAAGGCCATGTTTGCCTTCTCCAACCACACTCCGCTCTCTCACAGGGAGCGTCCAGGTCAGGTGTGTACCCCAATGTGCCTTGTGCTGGCAGAGCAGCAGCGCCTGCAGTGGGTGACTCCATGGGACCTCCCCGGATGATCCCAGCTGTGAATCAAGTGGGGCCTAGTGCTGGACCCCGTCTGCAGTACATTGGGCAGCAGCAGTTCTGTGCAAAGGAGAGACTTCCCTTCCCCTGTCAGGAACCCCACATTTTTATTGGTCTTGAGTTCTGCAAATTATGTAGCCAGCTCCAAGGTCAGCACTGAAAGGAAACTTTCCTGGAGGGAAGAAGAAGCTTAGCAAGTAATATGACTCTGCTCCTCTGACTCAATCGATCCTCTTGAAGGTCGCTCGCTATGGTCCTGGTGGCACCATCAGCCTGGCCACTGGGGACACGCCTCCCTAACTACTCTGGAGTCTCAAGTAATCCTCTTAGATTATCTGAGCCAAGTCAGACATTTCAAAGAGGACTTATTAAATAGTAAAATACATATATCCCATCTGCAGAATAAAGGTTGTGGTCCCAAGATAGCAGACTTGTTCTTAGGAAGCCAGTGACTCAATGATTCGATATAACATCCCATTCTACTCCTCCTAGCTCTTCACAAACTTTCCCTTTAAATAGTTTTAATTGTTTCAGGCAGTCCTAGTTTCCCCACAGAGAAGTCTATCTGTTCCCTGGATGACTAATATAGAAACTAAGTCATACTTCAAAGAAACGCTGCATTCTCAAAAGAAAAAAATCTTTTAAATGTACTTCCAGTTTTGTAGGCAAACCAGGATACTGGTACTTTAATAAAGTACAAAATTATTTCATTTCTACACTGGGAAATTAGTGATACAGTAGCAAGACTATCATTCCCTAATGTTGGAAATGTTAGGATATTTTTTGTTTTCATTTTAAATCCTCTACATTCCAAGAATGACGTGTTCTACAGGTTCCTCTAAAAAAGTAACATCAGTATTAGTGGTACAAACACAGTAATGTGCTTAAGCTTCTCTCTAGACCCCCAGCATGCCACTGCTTCTAAGAGTTTTCTCCTGTTGTTTTTTTTTTGTTGTTGTTTTTAAGATTTATCACTTTAACCATTTTATTTTTTAAGATTTCATTTATTTTTAGAGAGGGGAAGGGAGGGAGAAAGAGAAGGAGAGAAACATCAATGTGTGGTTGCCTCTCACATGGCCCCCACTGGGGACCTGGCCTGCAACCCAGGTATGTGCCCTGACTGGGAATCGAACTGGTGACACTTTGGTTCACAGCCCTCACTCAGTCCACTGAGCTGCACCAGACAGGGCCTTATCCTATTGTTTTAATTCTTGAATGACTTTTTTCTGAAATCTATGTCCTAGTTACAAGAATATTTAATGATTTTATTTTTCTTTGAGTGTCATAGCTTGCTATTTTCTTCATTTCCTTCCTTCCTCATGCAATTGGTTGGCCTGCAGCTATGACAGAGTCTTTGTACCAGTTCATATAACAAAAGACAAAGCTCTGCCAACTAATTTCAAACTTCTGTTAGGCTAGTAAATGCATTAACTTTTGCATTTCACAGGATGGTATTTTTTAAGTGAACATGGAACCCACTGATGATTGTCAATTTTTTATTTTAACAAGTGAAGACATTAAAAAGTTAAACTAAAAGTATTATTTCATGAAAGAAAGGACATTTTAATTCAGAAAGAAGTCATTTGCATGAAAATTAAGCAACAGACTCATTACATTCTCATTTCTCTGGAGAAAACTGAAGAACTTTAAAGATCATCATTGGACAACTTCCTGAATCAAAAGTGGGCAAAATTTTAAATTCTTAATAGATATTTTCCTCCAAACTTTTCAACTATTTTTAATATTTTCATAAGTTTTGTGAACTCTTATGTATTACAATGCATGAATTTCATATAATTCAACAGTATGAAATCCGTGGCTTTTCAAAGCCATCCCAAATCTACAAATCAATAAAGTGGGCATTTCATTATGCTTTTTTTTAATACTAAGAAAATTAAACAGAAACCACTCTAAAGTGTCAGTGTTTTCTTTGAATTGCTCTTTACATTCAAAATTTCATTTAAAACACAATACAATGCCACATGACCAAGATATACCATGGGTTATATTTAAAACCTATGACTTTATAGTTAATAACCTAATGTGATAAAGTAGACTTATAGTGTCTTTGCTTAATACCAATATAAACATCTTCACTCTTTCTTTCTTTTTTTTTTAAATGTTCAGTGAACTCTGAACTTTTTATTGGCCTCCTGCCCTGCCAAGGAGCGCCCCACTTCTGCTGCTTTTAATGCCTCAGAACTTTGGTGTCGTTGACCTCAGACACCACTCTGTTGTCCACAGTCCTGCAGGTCGTGGTCTTTTGGATGGTTTGTAAGGAGGGGTTCTTGTCCAGGCTGTCAACAAGATTGAAGTCCTCCCCTTCTTCCAGTAGGCTGTGGTAGATGGCAGTCTCAGCCTCCACCTTGACAGTGATGTTCAGCAGGGCCTCATACTCCTGAGCCTGGCACTGCTCCTTTGTCCAGGTCTGGGCCAGCTCTGACTCCAATTGCAGCAGGATCCCATTGAGCTATCCCATCTGCATGGCAGAGCACATCTCCACCTCCTTCAGGCTATTCTCCAAACTGGCCTGCAGGTTCCTCATGGAATCCACATCAGTCTTCAACGGCTAGACTGTAGGTCTTAGCTCCCTGAGTGTCGTCTCAGCAGCGCTTATCTCAGCGGTCTGTGGGGTGACCTCTGTGGTGCTCTTCTCAGTCTGCTGGGATAAGTACTTGTGAAGCTCTTCTCTGTTCTCCCAAGCCAGTTCATCATCCTGGGTCCAGAGGACCTCCATGACCTTGCAGAAGTCCTGAGATTTGGGGCATCCAGCTCTATAGTCAACCTGGAGTTGGCAATCATAGACTATTAACTTCCTCTTCATGGGTCTTCTTCAGGAAGAGCAGCTCCTCCTTGAGAACCTCGATCTCAGTCTCCAGCTCCAGCTGAATGATATTGGCATCATCAGGGATCTTTCAGAGCCCATTCATGTCACCCTTCAACAACTGGCACATGGCTGTCTCCCTGCCATACTCGACTCTGAAGTCATCAGCAGCAAGATGGGCTTGGCAATCTGCAGAATGATGTGGGCATTGTCCACAGAATTTGCAAAGATTTGAGCCCTCAGGTCCTCGATGGTCTTGAAATAATGCCCCCAGCCTCTGACCTGAAGTCCCTCCTTCTCTAGATATTCCTGGGTTTTGATCTCCAGTCTTCGATTATCAGCTTCCAGGCTTCTCACCCTCTCCAGGTAGGAGGCAAGGTGGTCATTCAGGCATTGCATAGTCTCCTTCTCACTCTGGATGCCCCCTGTCAGATGCCAGTCATCCCTACAGCCAGGCCCCCAGATCCCCAGCTGCTATGCACACTGGTGGAGTGAGACACCAAGACCTGGGAGCCAGAGCCCCCAGCACCTGCATAGACGCTGCTCACACTGCTGGCCATCAGACCCGGTAGCTGGGTGACTGCACGGAGCCCAGGGTCCAGTAGCTTGTGGAGAAGCTGGAGCGTGTGCTGGAGCTCATGTTGTTCAGGGAGGAAGGTGACAAGCTGAGACTCAAGTTGAAGCTGCAGTCCACCCTTTCTTAATTCTGTATTTAATTCATCTTGGAAAATATACTTCCTATACACACACACAGATAAAAATGGGTTAGGAGTTTTTTTAAAAAATTCTAAAGATGTTCTTTGCTTAATAAAAGTTGCATTTCTATACGTACTTTAAGCATACCTGTTTAGAATTTTTTGTTACTGCACACACAAGAAAACACTATATAGAATTAATAAACTCTAACTTGATCTTCACCTTTCATTGCATAATAAATAATCAGTGTAAGATTTATAAGGAAGTTTTATGTGGGCAAAAGTAGGTTTACATTTGTGAGTGTGCAAAAGAGTTTATTCTTGTATTATTTATTAATTATTGAATTATTTACTTGTATCAACTGTAAACCTACTTTTGCCCACCCCTGTAGTAAAACAAAGGATATTATTCTGATAGCTGTTGGGTCTAAAATGTAACATTTGACTTTCAAAGCAAGTAAATCAGCAGAGCTCCAAATAGGGAACTCAACCAACAAAGGATCATGAAGTTAAAAAGTCTCTGTTAATCAATGACAAATTTAGTACTTGTTGTTACAATTACAAAGATAATAGTTCCTTTATGTCAGTGCCTTTGGTTTTGCAGCTGTAAAATAGCTTTGAAATTCAGCATTTCAAGGAATAGAAATTAATAGGAGGTCATTTCTACCAGAGAAATTTTAGGGGCCCATCCTCTCTAATCATCATTAAAAACTAAATCCGTAAGAGAAGAGGCACTTTACTGATTGTCAAGTGGAAGCTATTATTCATTTGATGAAGCTCTTGGCACCGTGCCATTGATTCTGCACTAGAGCCTGCTGCTTGTTCCCTTCATCTCCTGCAATCAGGGCTGTTTCTGCCTGCCAGGAGCTATTTATAGAGCAGGGGGGAGAGAGGGGTGCAAAGCTGATATGTTCTCCTTCTTGAAAAACAACTTTCAAACTTTATAAGTACAGATCTGTTTTTCTTGTCACCAGACTGTCTACTTTTTCCGTCAATGCAGAAAATAAGGAAGTTGATTTCAAGACAACTGCCCTTCCTAATAAAGACTGGATTCGGTGGAGTCACAGGCTACAAGCGCACTGCCTCTAACACCCCGGGATTAATAGTCCTCAAAACCTCACACGCTGTCCTATGTCCAGAGCGTGAATTACGTCATTTCTACACTTCCGTGTCCTTTCCAGTCTGTATCTTGAAAACTTCTAAAAACTCTCTCTGCTTTCTTCTACTTACTGAAAGCAAATACATTTTGAAAAATACAAACACATACACACACACAAAATAAAAACCTCAAAATGTAAGTGTAGGAAAGTATTTGCAGGCTCCATTTTTTAAAAGTCAGTTCAAACTGTATGAGCAGTTAGGTGCTGGTGAAACTGTTCGACCTCCCTACAATTGCAACATAAGTCAGAGTTTCAGAAATTTTTCTTAAAATTGGTCATCCCAAGGAACCATATCTCTATTATTTACATTTACCCACATGACATGGACATGGTATTTTCAAATTTATTTGCAACTCTCATTGTCTTAAATTACAGTTGTGAACACATTTTTAAAAGTATTCAGAATCTTTATTTTTGGAAAAGTTTCAGACTTCATGTCAGCTTTAACAGTGAACGTACTGACATAAAAGATTTTATGTCAAAACATCTACTTAAAAGGTTTTATCCTTTAAAATAAAATGTTAGAGAAAATAAAAATAAAAATGCATGAATTTAAAATACTTATCATTAAGGATAACAATAGCAATACTTCTGATTGCTAAAATTTAATGCAAAGGAATTGTTTGTAAGAATATAAAATAACAAAACCAAAACCTGAGCCTAAATAACACAAATGAAAATGTCAAAATCATGCATTTGTGAATGCCCTGATGTAGATTTTTTTTTGAGAAATTTAGTTAATGACCCTATCAGATGTTGTTTTAACAAAATACAATTGTTTAAAGTAGTCATGGAGAATTGCCAGTTAATATTTATTTACAAATAGAACATTGAAAACACTCTTAATCACTTGAACATACAATAGAGGGTCAGCCAAAGTAGTTACTTAGCAGAACGACTTGAGTTAGCAGGGTGAGAGACAGATCAGGACTTGTTTGTTTTGCTTTAACTTCATGGAAGACCTCCATTTCAGCACACCCTTCGGACTGTGGTATTTCAGGGCCCAGGCTTGCCAAAGGGACCAGAAAGATATATTTACCAGTGAATGTACAATATATTTTCTGTTCAAACCTACATCCCTGCCACCAAGATGTTCACCTAAAAGAGGCTAAGATTAAAGAAAATTCTCTGTTTTGGACAAAACCTATACAATATAAAGTGAAATTAAGTATTGTAGGCCCAGGTCTTTTAGCAAGTCAAATAGGCTGATATGAAAATAAGTCCATTTGATCCTGAATTGCCCAAAATAACTCTGCATGGCCTGACCTTCTAGCTAATTTCCAGTTCCTCCTCCTCTTCACTTTTAGTTTTCAAAAACCTCCTCTGTGTTCTTTTCTTCCATACAATGAAAACACTGAGGTATTTTTAGAACAGCATTTTGAAATCTCTGCCATTAATTCAACTGATTACCATTGGGGCTCAGAAGGTTAGGCTTGTGGAGTCACACTCCATCTTGAACATTTGATAATTCACTCAGCAAATAGTTATTGAGCACCTACACCCAGCATCATTCTAGTTATCAAGATACATCAAGGAACAAATAACTTGAAAACTTCCTATCTTCATTTAATTGACATTCCAATGGAGCTTCAGCTAAAATAAAACAAAGATTAAAAAAAAATCCCTGCTTTCTTTCATGAACATAGTCCTGTATTACATTTGCACAACATTAAATTGAATAGCAAAAACTTCATAACAGTTAAAATTTCTTGAGCACTGACCATACATGCCAGGAACCATGTTAAACACTTTTTATACATTATCCTATTTAAATGATCCCTTTTAACCTTAATCTTCAAAAAATCTCCACAACAGGGATAAAGAAATGAATATTTTAAAAGGGTAAGTAACTTGCTAAGGTTCTGCAAATGAAAAGTGGCAATTTCAACATAGGTCTCTCTCATCTATAAAAACAGCTATTTTAGGCATGCCTTCAACTAAGCACTTAGTAGCATTCATTCATTCATCCAGCATTTATTCAGCATACATTAAAAGAGTGCCTAATATGTGCCAGGCGCTGTTTTAAACACATGGAATACATTATTGTACATTATTGAACCAAATAGGTAAATATCCCTTGCCTTTGAGGAACTTAAATATTAGTGGGAAGAGACAGACAATAAAAATAATAAATAAGCACATATATAATATGTTAGAAGGTTGATACCTTCTAATCCACTGGGAAATATATAAAGTCCTACTTTTTTCTAGTAATTTGAATTCTTAAGTTAAAAGGAAAGACAACTTAAAAAAATTTTTTTAAAAGGAGCTCAGAAAACCTATGACTTAAGCACCCCTAAAAAGAAATGGCATCGCAGAACTGAGCATTAGAAAGAAGTGACTTCATATTGGGGAAACTGACACCTGTTTTCTACCACTGTAGGGAGGTGAACTTGCTTCAAATCTTCGTTATTTTGATCATGAAAGACTTGCAAATAAAGGGCATAGCAGGGCATCAGTAATTGCCCATCTGGAGTACAGCAAACACATGTAAATCACTGGAAAATCACGTGCGGTTTGATGACATTTATCCACTTTGGTTTCCACTGACTGGCATGCCAAACCCCAGACACCAAAATGACTAAGGTTGGGGAATAAATGCCCATCATTAAATTTCCAGTGGTTTAATAATTATCCCTCTTCCTGGGGACATGATTAAAACTCACACAACAGCAAAGCTCCAACAGACTAAGTTTCTGGGCATCATAGGTGAAGAGAAAGTAAACAAAGAAATGGGGGGAGAGAGTGAGAGTAACAAAAGAAATAAAAGAAATAAGAGAGAAGGTGAGACAACACATAAGGGAAAAGATCTCTTTTGTGGTTATTGTCATCCTTTGGCCTAAGACCATAACCCGCAGGTACTAAACAAAGTGATTAAGCAGCAGTTTGAAGGTGTACCTCATTCTCATCATTCCAGGGGATGGGCTAGTGTTGTAGTGGGAGCAAAAAGTACAGCCCAAGTTTTCCTTCTGGGGGTAAGGATCAGGTAGATCTTTTTAGAAAGGAAATTGTAAATATATTCTCTTCCTGGAGTTCTAACTGGCTTTGGTCAATATTGCTTTATTAGGAGGGAAAAATAGATCTTTATTTTAATATTATGGTGAGTGGTCCTAGAATTATAATTGAGCTAAGCCTCAGTTAAAGTTCCTTGTAATGGTTGAAAAACACAGAATACCCTCATATCTGTGAAGTTTCCAGGCACAGCCTAAGGAAAAATGTCCAATTCTGACTAGAACTAAGAAAATTAATTGGCCAAAATATGATGATCAGTCCCATTTGAGATATGATACTAGGGATTACATATTAACTGATATCCAAAGTCAGTGTTCTTTAAGTATGTTCTTGCTTAATTTTTTCTATTTATAAACTGAAATTATCCTAGCAGTCCAATTGCTGAAACCATGCCTATATTCCTCACCATTGTATCTCTAATACCTAGCACAGCATTTAATGAATAATAGCACTCAATAAATATTGGACCAAAAAGTGCAAATGAATGAATTTATTACTATTGCTTTTCAATCTCACAAGAATATGGTAGCATTTTATATACAACTATTGGGATCCCTGAGTTAATTAGGTATTCTACAAAGTACAAAATGACTCAAAATTCATATTTGCATGTTTCATTATTTGTTTCTATATATTATTTTATTTTATCTTATTAAGCAAAAATACCACATTACTCTCTGGCCAATGTATAGTAGGAAGAAAAAATAACTAACATATACTGAGGACTCACAAAGATTGACATGTGCCACATATATTCATTTACATTTTCTCATTTATTTCTTAAGGCAATCTGATAACATAGACATTATTAATATCTCTTTAACAGAGAAAGAAGCACAGGATTAGAGAGATTAACTAACTAGCCCAAGGTTAACAACTAGGAAGTAGCAGAACACAGATTCAAACCCAGTCCCTTCCGACTTCACAGTTCAGACTCTCTTTCTGCCACACCAAACTGCCAAAGGAACACACACTAAACGGCAAGGGCAGCCGTCTGTCAGGCTTGGGGCGCGCCCGCTCCAGCTCATGTTTGTTGTCGCTGTGATAACAATCCCAGCCAAGGAGAAAAGTGCCAGTTAAGTCCAAACACCAAAATACCTTTTATTTAGAAATTTTATTTTACAATACTATTCTAAGAAATTCTTCTTCCTAAGGGGTAATTTCATAACAAATGTTTATTTCCTTCTAAGTTTTAGTTTGACTTACCTCTAGTCAATCAGGAAAAATGCTTCAAAGAAAGTCACAGATGGAAGCAAAGAAAACATAGAAGAGAATTGGAAAGACCCTGAACAGCAACCTGATAAATCCACTGATGTCCACCAGGGAAGACATGAAAAGCAAACGTTTCTTGATGAATACCAGTTTCCTGGAAGGGGGCAATTATGGTCTTCTCTTCCAGAAAGTTTCTTAGAAAAGTCGGCGTGACCTCTGCTTAAGACTTCTGTGAATAAGCTCTGGAAGACATCCATGGAAGCATAATCCTATGTGAAATTCTACAACCCTGTGGCAAGTAGATTGATGGTAAATTTTAGTCTTAGGGGAAAAGCCTCAGCATTTGTAAGTGAAGTAAACATTACTGGTGTTTTAACCATTCATGTCACCTGCACATGTATATTTCACACCCCACTGAATTAATAATTACAGAAATTAAGAAACAAGGACTTCTGTCAGTGTATGTCCATGTGTGTCACTCTAGTAAAGAAAAAAATCCTCAGGAAAAATTGTGGCTCATTTTTCAACTGGCCTGCTATAGAAAATTCCTTACAATAATGTGGTGAGTTAAAAAGAGAATCATTCAGCAACGCTAATGAAGAAAAATCAGTTTGATAAACTTGTGGCAGCCTCAAATTTAAAGTATTCTGATTATCTGTCCAAAGTTTCAGCATGGGTACTGGTATCTCTGTAAGTAAGACCCTATCAAAAGCAGATACTAGGCCATAAGCAATAATCAGAATCGGAATCTACCAAAAATCAGCTCATGTTTTCTTTTCATATTACCAATCTGTACTGTCCCTAAGTCTTCTTTACCCTAACAAAGACTTTGTAACAAATACTTCCTCTCTAAAAGAGATTATCAAAGCAGTTTGTATGCAGAAGAAAATATTTATGTGGTTTATTTTGAAGCATAGCAAAAGTTCCATGTGGCTCCCAAATAGATCATCCCTTCCCACACACCAGTCCTCTCAAACTGAGAAGTTCACCTGAAATAGTACTTCTTTGGGCTAGGACATAATACACATTAATTGTCCATAAATATAGATGCCTTTTCTTTTAAGAGCAGAACTGGAGGGAAAAGACAGAAATCAGGTTTATTTCAATATGGGAAAGCAAACAATTTGGAACATCCATGGAAAAAAAAATCAGGTCACTAAATACCAGTATGACAAGTAAAGATGCTAGAGGATAGAATGATAGAAATTGGGACTAAGGGTAAATTTTTCTAATATAAAAACATAATCTAGCTGATTTTACTTAGAAAGACTAAATAATATACTCAGAGCTCTCTACAATCCTTGAAAAAGAAGCCAGAGAAATACAGAAGATGCTTATAACTACATCTCCTAATACAGAAATGAGTCTTGGCTAAAAGCCCCATTAGTTCATTCATATCAGTAGATATGAATGCTAGTGTGCTAGTAAGGAAGCCAAAGAATAAAGTGCAGACTGCAAGGGCTCTGATTCCAGTCAGAATTTGACCATGGCAGTATAGGAATCTGGTTCACATATTTTCCATGGGCATCTTTCAGACACTTGGAGAAAGACTAATGAGTTATCTTCAAACTGTATCCCTAACGTGTAGGGAATGAAAAGACTGCCACCTGTATGAGCTTGGAGCTTCCTAGACATTTTCACTGCATCAAAGCATCAAGGGACAGACTTTGAAGAAAGGCTGACAAGATCAAGAGACTTGCACATTTTAAATAAAACACAAAAATTACAACATAAAAAAGGATCAGAGCTCCTCTTTATTCATGCACAAATCTGAGAGCCCTTAGTGGGTTAGGCTTAAAGTTATACATCCTGGTAAGGTACTATCTTTAAAATGAAGTTTAAGGAGGAAATGCATTTCATGGGGGGTTTAAAAATTAATAAAAATATCCTTCAAGGTGCTTTAAGACTCAGAGATTCTAAAAAACTGTGAAGCCATATAAAGTTATCACTTTCCTAGTGTTGTGAGAATGTGAGTGACTTTTTTCAGCTGTTGTCAAAGAATTTTTTCCATATTTATTTCTTCCTGGTGCTATCTCAGTACAGCATACCAATAGCTGTACTGAGAGAAATAGCATCTTACATTTAAATTAAGTTTTAAGATTACAAAGGGATATTATATATGTTATCTTTTTTGATCTTTAGATATAATCTGGCAATAGTTATTTTTATCTCAATTTTAAAGCAATTAAGATAAAATATATTTAGTGACTTGCTCAGTCTTATACAATACGTAAGCAAAGTAACTGAGTGTCAATGCCATGTCTTTGGACTGCAGGTCCATAGCATTTACTCCCACCAACCCAGAGTTACCTACCAAACAATAATATAGACAACTGTTGTTTTCATTCATTCCTGATTTCACAAGAAATACATTCCATTTAGTCCTGTTAAAATAGTTGGTCTTAGTATTAAGGTAAATTTATAGAATTTTCATCACTAATAGCACAGCAAAAGTGCAAACTACACTTCTTTTACATGTACCACACCAAGCAAATTGACTGGAGAAATCAATTGTTCCTGGATTAAATGACATGTGACCATTTTGCTAATTCTAGACTTTCATGTGTGAAACAGTCTGAGCAAATTTCAGGATGTGTTGATGCAATACACATGTAGTGTTATGAAAGCCTGCAGGAGCCACGGTCCCAGGGGCAGGTGGTTCCTTTGATCTTTATTGTTGTAAAGAAAATATTTGGTATTCAGACTGAACAAGCAACCCAGTGAAAAACAGGAAGGCATTTGTACAATGACATGAAATTTTTCTTTTTCTATTCTGCCAGTAGTAATAGAATCTAAAGAGAATCCTGGGACAAGAGAAAGTGCTTCAGAGGCAATTATTAGAGTGGTTCTTGTAACAGCAATAAAAATCGAGGTACAGAAACAAAATCAAAAGCAGCTCCTTTGGTCATAGCTTATGACAGAAATCCTCCACAGTAGGGTATTTCAGTTAGACTTTGCTTGATTAACAAACCATCCTTAAACTAAATGGTTTTTAAAAAACACTTTATTACTTCTCACTATTCTACCCAGGTTTAGCTGGGTGGTTTTCCCCTGACCTTACCTCTACTTATCAACATGCTATGCTCTCCCAGGTAGAGTCAGCAAAGGGGGTCTACAGTTGAGATGGGGAAATAGACTTCACCTGCTCATGTGTGTGGACACAAGAAACATAATTCTTTGGGGTCCAGTATTATAACAATTAGTCACACTAAGGTTTTTTATTCCAACTGTACATAGAATTATCTGGGATACTTTTAAAGATTTTTTACATTTATTTCATTTCTAGACAGAGGGGAAGGGAAGGAGAAAGAGAGGGAGAGAAACATAAATGCGTGGTTGCCTCTAGTGCACCCCCTACTGGGGACCTGGCCCACAACCCAGGCATGTGCCCTGACTGGGAATCGAACTGGTGACCCTGTGGTTCACAGGCCAGTGCTCAATCCACTGAGCCACACCAGCCAGGGCCATCTGGGATACTTTTAAACAAATAACAATGACTGGGCTCACTCCTAGAGATTCTGATTTAAGTGGTCTGGGGTGAAACCCAGTCTTCAGCATTTTTTAAAAGTTCTCTGAATGATTAAAATTAAGCCATATTTAAGAACAACTGCCTTATATCCTATATAACTACCCCTACTCTCTTTTGGTTTCCATCTGATATTTTTCTTTACTTTGAGCTTATGTGTGCCCTTAAGCTGGAGTCTCTTATAGTCATCCTCTAGTTGGGTCCTATGTTATCCACTCAGCCACTCTATACCTTTTGATTTGACAATATAGGCCATTTACATTTCAGATAATTATTAATAGGTAAGAACTTACTAATGTCATCTTTTAAACATCTTTTAAAACATCATTAATTCAGTTCCCTGTTTTTTCTTTCTCTCACTCTATTAATTTATAAATTGGTGACTTTTCTCTAGTGGGATGTTCGGTTCCCTTCTCTTTGAGTTTTGTGTATCTATTTCAGATTTTTCTTTTGTGATTACTGTGATGCTTAGCAAAAAAAAACATCTAATAGATAATAACGGTCTATTTTAAGCTGATAATAACTTAATTTTGATCACATAAAAACTCCATGCGTTTCCTTTCATATTTTGTTTTTGATATCATAACTTACCTCTTTACATTGTGGGTCCATTAACAAATTATTATAGCTATAATTATACCTGATACTTTTTTCCTTTAACCTTTATACTAGAATTAAAATGATTGACACACCATCATACCACAGTAGTAGAGTATTCTGAATTTGACTATATACTTGACCAGTGTGTTTTGCATTTTTATATGTTTTCATGTCACCAATATTGTGATTTCATTTCAAGTTGAAGAGCTGCTTTCATTATTTCTTGAAAGGTATGTCTAAGGTTGAAAAGCTTCCCCAATTTTTATTTGCTTGAGAGTCTTTATCCTTCCTTCATTTCTGAAGAACCATTTTGCCATATAAACTATTCTTGTTTGGAAGTTTTTTTCTTTCATCTCTTTAAATACATATGTTACCCCTCTCTCTTATCAGCCAAGGTTTCTGCTGAGAAATCCACTGACAGCCTTATGGAGTTTCTCTTGTATAAAAGGATAATTTCTTCTCCTGCTGCCTTTAACATTCTCTCTTTGGCCCTGATTTTTAGACAATTTTATTGTAATGAGTCCTGGAGAAGATCATTTTTGGTTGAAATTTTAGAGTGAGCTTCATGAACTTTGATGACATAATTTCTCTTCAGTCTGTAAAGTCTCAGCCATTATTTCTTTAAATATGCTTTCTTCCCCTTTCTCCCACTCTTCTCTTTCTGGGATGTCAATAACACATCAATTATTTTTCTCATTAGTATCCTAAAATTCACACATGCTTTTTTCACTCATTTTCATTATATTTTATAATTTTATGATTTTAATGATTTTTTATGATTTTATGAAATCAGCTCTGACTGACTTCAAATAAGTGGTCTTCAAGATCACTAATTATTTCTTCTGTTTGGTAAAAATCTGTTATTGAAGCTCTATTGAATTCTTGAGTGAACTCCAGTCACTGCATTTTTCAACTCTAGAATCTCTGTTTGGAATTCATAATGGCTTCTATGTCTTATTAAACTCATTTTGTTCATGCATTGCTTTTCTAATTTAATTTAGTTGCCTACCTGTGTTTTCTGAGTTTCTTACAGAAAAACATCCTGAATTACTTATCAGATAGTTCATAGATCTCCATTTCTTTAGTGTCTGTCATTAAAGTCTTATTGGTTTCCTTTGTTGGTTTCATGTTTCCTGGATTATTCATGATCTTCTGGCCCAGAGCCTAGGTGAGTAGCTGTCAGCCTGGTGTTGGGTCTTGCCAGGAGCCTGGGACTGCAATAACCAGCCCAGTGTTGAGAAGGGTCAGGAGTCCACAGTAGCTAGTTTGGAGTCTAGATCCATGGAGTTGGCCTGGTGTTGTAGTGGGCTGTGAGAGCTGCTTAGAGCCAATGGAGGTAGCCAGGTAATAATGTGGACTAGTGCTGCAGTCCATGGAAAAGTTAGAAACTCACCTTACTCTTTCTCCCCAGAAGAAAGCTGTCTTTTTTTCATGCTGGGCTGCCCGGGCTTGGGGAAGAAGTGTTGGGCAATGTAAAACTGTTTTTTCTACCCTCTTCAAAGCATCTTTTCATATTCTCTGCTCCACTCAGGTGCTATTAACTCTCACTAAGAGTCCTTAGCTGTTGTTAAAGTATTTTTGTACAGGCATAGTTGTTCAAATCTATGTTTCTGGAACAGCACATGGGCTAGAAACTCCCATACCACCATATTGCTGACATCACTTTCAGGTGTTAAATAGTTTATGGAGAACTAAGAATTGGTTCTAGAGAAATTGGCTAGCCCTGTTTGGTGTAGCTTGGTTGGTTGGGCATCATCCCACAAAGCAAAAGGTTGCTGGTTCAATTCCTGGTCAGGGCACATGCCTGGGTTTGGGGCCTGGTCCCCTGTCAAGGCAGCTAATCAATATTCCTCTCATACATCGATGTTTTTCTCCCTCTTTTTCTCTCTCTCTTCCCTACTCTCTAAGAATAAATAAATAAAATCTTTTTTAAAAAATAGAGAAATTGGCTAGCTGAAATACAATGAGGAGGTTAGGATTTCCAACCTGGTCTAGAATCCAAGGCTAGACTTCATATTCCATGGAAGAAGAAGTGAACAGAAAAATAACTAAGTAACAGAGCCTGAGTAGGGTCAGTTAAGCAGACCGGTCACATGTGGGAGAGGTGATGTAGGGTTCTAAAGCACAACACAGTGGTCTCTAACACATTAATCACTCTCTAGGTCCTCAGACAATTGTAGGAGGGCCTTTTTCAGGTCCTATGAGGGATCTGGAGGTTGAAGGGGGAGAGAGAGAAACTGACTCTAAATCTCACTGGACTGATAGGTCTGAAAATGACAACATAATTATAGACCATGGGGGGAATTAAGGTAGGCAGGTTCTAACAAAAGTAGTATTTCTTCTAAACTAAGTGCTACCTAAAAGACACACTACCCACAACTCAAATTCTTGTCTTCCAAGGTTGTTTTATGTCTCTTATTTTTTAAAGTTTTTCTTAACTAGATCATCCACTTCTTCCACTGGCAGCTGAGTTCTTTGCTCTTTCACCACTTCATTCCCATGACATGCAGGCTACAGAATTTGTTTGTGTTAAGACTGAGAGATGGATAAGAATACAGAGCCCAGAGAGAAACAGAGAAATTTGCCATCAGAATAAGATGAAAAGAAAAATAGCAAGTGGCCACAGGAGGATTAAATTATGGGAATCATGACACAGAAAGGTGACAGATACCTGAGATACAATTGTATATCATAAATTCTAAAAAGAATTTAGTAACTGATGGTTTCTTTGGGTAGAATTATCAAGAAGAGAAAAAATGTGAAAGTTAGCTGGACTTATAACAATAAGCCTAATAAGAATCAAGAACTCTCACATACTATTTAGGAATCCATGATTATGTGGTTAGAGGAATCATAAATTGCTACATGTCAGTCATGTGAAATTTTGGATAGATATTTTGTGTGGGTAGGAAATTTAAGTTCAAGTTTAACTTATGAGGAAAAATTGGCCAGAATTCTTTACCCTGGAGCCAAGAGAGGAATTTCAGATATGCTAGTCAGTGATGTGTTTATGAGAAATATGAATCTAAGGAATTTTAGCCTGTCTTCATATACTAAAGGCATAGACAGAGGTTACCTTAAGCAAAAAGGTAATGTTTTGTGTTTTATAACCTCTCCTTTCATGTATGTTTGTATCCTTACTCCCATTACCTTTATTCTCTAACCTGGAGACCCAGTCCAAATCTGAATTCAGTAGAGGTACACATACAGCCTCAACTTTTTCATGTATACATTTCATTTAATCTGCACAATAACTTTCTAAGACAAATAAGTCATTAACCCCAATTTGCAAATGACATAGTTAAGGTTCAAAGAAGTCAAGTAATATGTCTTTGTTCAAGATATTTATTCAGTGCTGTGGCTTGAATTTGAGTCTCTGATACAAAGTTTAGTGAGTTTCCCATTCAACAGTGCTAAGGACACAAAGATGATAACATATTGTTCCCACCATCACAAATTTTGTCTGTTTAAAACCAAAGACAAATTAAGCACTGGCTGGTGTGGGTCAGTGGATTGAGTGCTGGCCTGCAAACCAAAGTGTCACTGGTTTGATTGCCAGTCAGGGCACATGCCTGGGCTGTGGGCCATGTCCCCAGTAGGGCACACATGAGAGGCAACCATACATTTGATATTTCTCTCCTTCTCTTTCTCCTTCCCTTCCCCTCTGTCTAAAAATAAATAAATAAAATCTTTAAAAAGAATGAAGACAGATTAAATAACAAAATATAGCAACATAGGCACTACAAAACAGTATTTTAAAGTGCTTACTAAATCATGCAGGCAATAAGCACCAAAGATTCAGATTACTGGTCACTGAGAAACCATGGAAAGCTTCATGGAAGAGGCAGTCATTGAAATGTCTGTAAAAGATTAAGAGGATTTGGACAGGAAAGGAAGCTCTCCTAGCATACTAAATTATATAAGTAGTAACAAGGAACCCTGCCCAGTGTGGCTCAATTGGTTGGATGCCATCCTGCAAAGTGAAAGGTTGTTGGTTCAATTCCAAGTCAAGGTACATGCTTGGGTTGCTGGTTCAGTTCTTGGTGAGGGCATGTACGAGAGGCAGCTGATCAATGTTTCTCTCTCTCACACTGGTGTTTCCCTTTTTCTCTTTCTCCCCCCCTTCCCCTCTCTCTATAAATAAATAAATAAATAAATAGTAACAAGGAAGTAAAAATGTGCATGATGTGTTTAAGGGAGAGTTAATAGAGTATTAATTTAATAGTTGCCATTTATTGGAAAGCAACGTAGCTCAGTGGTTAAGATCATGGCCTCTGAGGACAGACTCCCAGGGTTTGAGACATGATTCTCCTACTCATTAGCTGGTAACATGATAAGTTCATCAATTTCCTTTTTCCTTTGTTTCTCATCTGTAAAATTAGGATAAGTATATTACCCATTTCAGAGGATTGTTATAAGAATTAAATGAGTTTACAAAATATTTAGAACAGTGTCCAAACACTATGTACATTGAGTCAACTAAATCAAGTACTATAAGTATTGTAGATATACTGTGCTCCATGCTCTGTATGAAGCACCTTATATAATTTCATTTAATCCTCATCCTTCTATAAGACATGTATTATTATCTCCATATTACTGGTGAGAAAACCAAAGCTAGGAGAGTTAAATTTTACAAGATCACACAGCTGGTAATTTCAAAAGGTAGGATTCAAGCACAAATGCTCTTCACCACTAAGCTATTCTTTCTGAGTGTAGGAAGCAGAGGGAAAAGAAAGAAAAGTAGGTTGAGGCCAAATTATAGAAAGTCTTAAAATCACCAGGCTAAGATAACATAATATACAAGGGCAGATTCTCCCAAAACAGAATTAACTTCTAGAGGGCAGGCCCCTTGTAGTACAGGCTTCCCCTGCTAGGTGAGTGTTCTAGGAACCCATCTGTGTGAGTGTACCAACTGGCATTGTTGTGAGAGGCTGCAATCAGATTTAGTGAAATTTTTTTGAAGACTCTTTTAATGTGTTTGCCCATTTCATAATGGGTGATTTACAAGTGTACCTACCCACATCACACTGAGTGTTCAGCAGTTTTTGATCAAAAACGGCATGACCTCCATGTCCCACCCACCCTATTCAACTGATCTTGCTCAGAGTGACTTTTTTTGTTTGTTTCCCTGGGTGAAGAACTCCTGAAAGGGAAATGTTTTGCTGATATGGAAGAGGTGAAACAAAAAATGGCAGAAGCACTAAAAGACTTCAAAACTGATGAGCTCAAAAACTGTTTTGAGCAGTGGAAAAAACATCTGGATAGGTGTACTGCATCAAATGGAGAGTACTTTAAAGGTGACTGAAGTTTAAACAAGTGAAAATAAATACACAATTTTTCATAAATAAATTCCCATTTTGGGGGGTCTCCCCTCATACTATAAACAGTGAGAAGCCACTGAAAGTTTCTGGGCAGTGATGTGTTTTAGAGAGTTGTATCCACCCACAGAATTTCAGATAGATTAGAAATCTCTGGGTCACACGAGTATCAAGTACACAAAAACATATCCCAAATGATCTTGCAGAAAGTAGGCCAACTTTTTTTGTCTTATAAAACTTAGCCATAAATATCCATCCATCTATGTAACCCCATTTGGTCTCTAAACCATAATCAATAATAGATTCAGCACTAGAAACCAAAAGAAAAGTTGAGATTTCTACTACCTGACTCCTAAATCCACCCTGACCAAACAATGGTGTTATATTCCACTGCCTAAGCATAGGTGCAGACATGCATGTATATCCGTAGTCCCTTTGTGATCTACAACTGAGAGGCATTGAACAACTAGAAAATGAATCACATGTATAATGCCTCTTGATTCAATAGCCCAGCTGATCCCCCCAGATGCTATTTCCAACTAAAGACACACAACTAGGGCTGCTGCTACAATAAGTACCTTCTTATTTAGGGGGGATATATTCCAAGATCCCCAGTGGATGCCTGAAATCGCAGATAGTACTGAATCCTATATATAGTATGTTTTTTCCTAAACATACATAACTATGATAAAGTTTAATTTATAAATTAGATACAGTAAGTGATTAAGAACAGTAAGTAATAGTACAACAGAACAATTATAACAATATACTGTAGTAAAATTTATGTGAATGTTGTCTCCAAAATATCTTACTGTACTACACTTACCTTTTCACCAAAAAGAAGGATTTTATGGCTTCTTTTTGACATATCTGAATTGCCAGCATCACTACTTTTGCACTTTGGGTCCATTATTAAGTAAAATGAGGGTTACTTGAACATAGCACTGCGATACCATGACAGTCCATCTGAGAGTGTAGAAAGCTACTAAGTGACTAATCGGCAGGTGGCGTACACAGCGTGCATGCAATGGACAAAGGGAGCATTCCTGTCCTGGGCAGGACAGAGCAGGACAGCATGAAATTTCATCATGCCACTCAAAACAAATATAATGCAAAACTTTTGAACTGTTTATTTCCGGAATTTTCCATGCAATATTTGTGAACTGTGGTTGACCATGAGTAACTGAAACCACAGAAAGGGAAGCCATGGGTAAGGGGGGACCACTGTAGTACACATTCATGATCTGCAACTTCAGCGAGGCTTCATATGCTGCCAGGCAGCTCTAACCAAGTATCTCTCCTATCCCACTCAGTGGCTGTTCCAAACTCTCACCGCTCTTCAGCCTACGACACCGCTTCCCCATCCTACCATCACCAACAACTCCTACTCCACTCAGGCATGTTCAATGGATGACTATTTTTCTATATTTTGCTGAGAAAATAAATTTGAATGTATTCATGTAGAAATTTCTCAGCTCCTCACTTGATGCCATCAGGAATTTATCTGTAAACCTACCTATTTTTAATGTCTTTCCCTCCTGGATCAGTAAAAGGTTTTCCTTCCCTGTGCCCCAAAATTAATCTTTTCATCTGTACTCTGGACTCCCTCCCAATTCTATGATATCACTCTACTGACCAATTTCTGTTATTTCTAAATTTTCAATATTCCCTTATGTACTGTCTCTTTTTACTTTAACACATTTCTTAAGACACTATTTAAAATTCTCTTAACCCATGTTCTCCCCCCAACAACCTCCCTACACTTCTTTCTTTCAAAGTCAAGCTACGTGAAAGAATAGCCTTAAATTCCTTGAATTCTTTCAGCTCTTCATTCACTCTTTTGATTTTTCCTTGGACCACATGTTCACAGAATGGGATTAATCATAACACTTGGTTTATGGCACTCGCCATTGCCTCATGTATGGCCCACTTTTAATTATTTATTTAGTCAAACTACCTGCTCTCTCTCCTTTTCCATCTTTCCTCATACTTTCCCTTACAAGTTTTTCCTAAAGAGCCTTCCCTGAATAACTCTCATGACCTGAATTCTCATCTGACCAAGAAACTAAGGAGGGTAAGCAAAAAGATAAAAATAACCCTGACACACTGGTGTAATCTTGGGACCACCAAACTAATCCTGGACTTACAACTCTGGGCTTTTTGGAATATAAAAAAATAGCTTATTATTTGGTTAAGCTCTTATAGTGGGGTTTCCTAGGCTTGTACTTGAGCACAGTCCTTAGAGGATCCACTCCCAAACCTAGCTTCTTCAGTCAGGATTACACTTCCAAATTCCAATACACACCTCTAAGTACCTTAGGAACACTTGCATTTGGCACCTCAAACACAACTTGCCCCAAACTAGACTCATAAATTTCTCCCAAAATGTGTACTTCCTTTTGTATCTTGGACAACAGTAAGTGTTGCCTCTGACTGTTCACATATCCTCATTTAAAGCAGAAGCCTGCATCTGCTGCCAGGCCCTTCCACAACTCTCCTGTTACCTTTGCCTGTACCACTGTCCCAGGCTGATTCAACCACTGAGTCCAGTCTTGTGAGTCCCATCTCATGTTTATCTCAAATCTCAAATGTATTCTTCCCTCACCTTTCCTCCTGCCAATGCCACTACTTTACGTCAGGTCTTCCATACCTGGTCTTTGCTAATAGCCTCCTACCTGGTCTACTTGCTTTCTAGCTTGAGCCTTTGCAACTCATTCCTTAGCCACACTTCCACCATACAGGCTTTGTTTGGACATGAAACAAAAAAAATATTCTTCTCCCATGAGTAGTCTACATAGTAAAACAGAATAAATATGAAGTGGTTGTTTCTTAATGGATTAGAAGAGAAACAAAGAGGAAGAAAGGAGCTAAATTCTACATCTGGTTGGACAAGATGAAGGTTAAGGATACGTACAGGATAAGACGAGGATCCATGTATTGAACTAATTCAGCAGAAACAGAAACTTTGGGCCAGAGGCTGTAGGAAATCCAACAACCCCTTGCTCTTCCCTGATTTTCAGCCAAATCCCTAGAGAGATGGAGAAGGACATAGTACTATTGTCGCTTGTGGTTTGAACTTCAAGCTAATTTCTTTTGACTCTCAAATGCTCTTGTACCTCACTGACAAGATTTTGGGTGAAATACACCCAAATCTGATAATACCATTCTTCTTCTTAAACCTTTTCAATGATTGTGTATCACCAGCTGGAAAAATGTAAACATCTTAGTCAAGCCCTATGGTCAGGCTATACAAAATCACCCAGAGTCTACTGTGCCCAAGCACCCAAGTCACACTATGAAATGCTGCTGTGTGTTTGCATCTGTAGCCCCTGCTTGGCACACCATTTTGTTTTTTCTTTTCCTCTTTACTGATGCAATTCAAGCCTTTTCTGACCCACAGTCATTAGACCTCCAGTATAAGTTCCCTTCAACTGGATTTCAGTATCGCTATACATAAACTGGTTGAAGAATTTCTAGGATGATATAGTAATAGTGAGTGATTAACTCAACAGCAGAACAAAGTACAACTATGTGTCCCCAGGAAAACTCTGTGCCTCATACATAGGAAGTACCCCTTCCTCAAAGTTTGCTTAATATTTCTCTTTGCCACCATTTACTGAGGATTTACTATTTGCCAGGCTCTGTAATAATGACTTTATGTACAACTTTTAAATCCTCACAAAACCCTATGAACTAGGTACTATTACTAAAGTCCATTTTATAAATAAGAAGTGTACATATAGAGGTTTAGTGATATATCAATGTTCACACAGCTAGTGACTAAGCACCTATCAGTAAGCTACATCTCTACTACAGATAACAAACATTTGTAAATGCTTTGAAGTAGAAATGGCTCTATGAGAAAATATATATGTAAGAAAAAACTATACTTATTCATTCAGTCAACATATATTTCTTAAGGAGAGATGGGTAGAACCTGTGAATCCTACAACTATACTTTAGTTTCTCTCAGCAAGTCCTTTTAAAACAAATTCACAAAATAAGTAAAAATAATTAACCTCCCTTTTTTCCTACTAACCCTCATGATTTGTTTCTTTTGCAAGGTGTGTTGCCTAATTTCTTTTGGGCTACTGTGATTTTACTCAGCCTCTAGGTATGCATGTAAAAGACAGTGTTCACATCTCAACTGAAGCCCTGCATAATTTTATTGGAAATGAAATACTTTCATTTATTTTTCAAAAATAGCTGGTGAAGAACAGAAACAAAAAAAACCATAAAATGAGTTTCATCACACATGAAATATTTGCAAAAATAAGTAGTCATGTTACACAAGTAACTAGGAATGATGGAATGAATTAAAACAGAAAACAATTGTACCAAAATAAAAACCAAGTAAATTTCAAGCTTCAGGACCTAAATCTACACTCAAAATAGCCCAAGACCAATGGAAATGTATATACACTCCAAATATACAGCAAGAAGTAGGTGCATTGAAATAGCATTTAGTCTAACGCTGATGTTCATTTGCCACGCGGACAGGTCACTAAAAACCTGTACCCTTAGGTGTTTTCATCTGAACCTGAATTTTCGGATGTATAAATTAGTTTCTGTCCTTGGAAAGACATGATTTCCTGTTTTCAAGAGAATGCAGTCTTCTAAAAGTGTATTTAAAAGGTTTAAAAGGCTACTTGGGCATCAAATAGCTATTAAAAATAATATTTTGACTATTTAAGTGTAAACGAATCAGAAACATATGGATTAAATTTCCCTTAAATTGCACATACTCCAAACTGAAGCATATAAGCATGGGCAAAACCTGTTTTGGATTTCAGAAAGCCCAAAACATTTGAAAAATCATCTGCGATGTTCAGTGAACTCAAGATACAGCTGGATTCACCCTCTCTAATTCATCCCTATCCTATACTTCTGGTCTTAATATAAGGAAGTGTGTAAGTACACAAATAACTTACAGGTAAAATGTCTAGACCTAAATTTGAGGTGATTTAAAAAAAAGATAGAGGAATAAGTTTTTAAAATCTTTTTAAAGCCTGTGTTTAAAAGAAAGTTTTAAAGAAAATCTAACACATTCTTTAGACTCTTTATACAATTTTCTTCTGAGTCTCTTTCTAATTCAAAATTTAATTTATATAATTCTAGGATGTAAAATAAAGCAAACTAACATTTTTTGAGCTTCCATTATGTGACAGGCATTATGCTTAGCATTTTCACATGCATTATTTCTTTAATCAATTACACCAAAAACCAGCCTTTGGGTCCCCCGTTATTCACAGAGGAGACAAGGCATTTGTATTTTACTCAGTTTTATTCTCTTCACCTTGACCTGTCAGCCTACTTAAAATAAACAACCTGAGTCTAAAAGGTCAACTAAAAAAAATCTTGCATTTTCCTCAACACATTAGGGTAATGATATTAAGAATTGAAGTCCTTAGCTATTAGTATAACTATTGATACATAAAACTGGGAGACAGCATAAAAAGTTATTAAGAACACATGTTTTTGGATAGCAAATGACTTTGCCTTTTTGTACTTCAGTCTTTTGTACCTCTGCTGTATAACTAGGGGAGTAATACCTTATAAGGTCATTGTGAATATAGAGTGGGAAGTTGCATGCAATGTGCCTGAGAGTAAGTGTTTAATAAATGACTATTACATAACGAATATGTGTATATTGATGTGCTCAATACTTACTTTCTCCACCAACCAATCAGAGCCAGATGGTGTTACTGCCTATAACCCTTCCCAAAATGAATCCCTCTGATCTCTCTCCAGACTCTCTATGATCAACACTTCACCAAGCACACAGTAGATAATGAATGGTCTCCAGACATCTTGAACAGGCTTGAGACTACATCCATTACAAGTCACAACTCTCCACCTCATGGTGTGAGCTCTGCAGAAAGCCATGCTCGCTCCTAGAAGATTAAGGCTATTCCAGCACATGTAAGGTCAGAAGTTACTTGTGTCAAGCAGTGAGATCTGCCATGACCCAGTTCCAGTTATTGAACTGAGGTATAGCACCACTGTTACAGGGCCTCCTTTTTCCCATAAAATTCCAGCTGGCTCTTGCTATCAACAGGGACTTTACTGACCTTGAAGAAATTGCTGCTGTTTCTCAAGTACCCTTAGCTCCAGCACTCTACTCATCCACTCTGCCATGGCTAGGGGAACTGGCATAACCCAATGCAGGAATATTTAGGGCAGTTCCGGTGCTCAAATCCGTTATCTCTGAGAAACAAGAAGACCTGTTGACAGCCCCCTCTCCACCTACCAGTCTTGCTTTCCTATCTGGGGCCATGCCTCTGCCTCTCCATGGACTTCAACTTTTGCTCAAGGAGGGAGATGGAAATGGGTTGGCTAGAGAGAGTTCCAGGACCATACCACAATTCCATACATAAAAATGACCACAAGCCCTGATGGGGTAGCTCAGTTGGTTAGAGCATCACCCTGATACTCAGAGGTTGCAGGTTTCATCTCTGGTCAGGGCATGTAGAGTGAAGGCATACATACGTGGACAACAAATTGATTCCCCCCTCTCTCTCCCCACCCCTTCTTCTCTCTCTCTCTCTAAAATCAATGACATTTTTTTATAAAAAGAAGAATGACCACAGAATATTTTTCTTTGACTTCTCCCCTACCTCTAAATGCCTCCCTCCTTGCCTTGCCCCCTCCTTAGGAAAAGGTCTACTTCCCCAGCATGGCAGCCCATGAGGTTTCATAAAGCTCCTGTGCAGATTTTAAACTTCTGAATAATATCAAACCTTGTCAAATTTGCTGGCTAATCAACTTTCCATTGCCTGACAGCAATGAAAACCAGAAGAGGTGTTCTGACCATCGGGGATCTGTAAGTCACTTAATTCCACGAGGTTTTAATGAACTGTGTTAAGTATAGTGCTCTGACAAATCTGCATATAAGGCAATTGGTTATAAATGCTGTGTGAAAGTCTGTACATGGAGTGAAGGTGTTGAATGTTGTGCACTCACCACAGGTAAGTTTTAAGGGGCAACCTAATGGCTTGCGAGCCTCCTAATTATCATCAGGTCTTTCTTTGGTTGGGCTGCGCTTTGTTTTATGTTGTCAGATGCAGGACCTAGCTTCAGACCATAGCTAAGAAGTAGAAAGTGACTGGTAGTTAACAGAGGGTCCATCCTTCAGCTCTGTGCTCTCTGGAAGAAGGAAGAAGAACAATAATGAAAAAGTATGCCCTTTTGGCAGCTCCAGTGATATTCAACTGTAGTTCATACTTCAAAGCAGGGTTAGCTGGCCAGTTTGGGACAAGGCTACAGGGTTGTTGGAAATATTGAGTTACCATGGAAGGAGAAAAAGTCATTATTGGAACTGTTGGCCTGCTATAGAAGGTGACCGAGTAAAGACATAGGACAAGGTCGAGTCAAAGATCAGCACAACCTCAGGCATAAGACTGTCAGTAGCAGGGCCACATTTGTCAGACTTCACACGGCAGAGGGGGCTTGGCATGAATTTACACTTGTCCTGGGGTGCTGCAACTGTGATTCGAGGAATTCTGTCTATTTCTGAGAGGTCTCCAGTCAAAGGAGATCGTGACTGTGTGCTTAGTTCTAGGAACACCGTTCTAGCTTTCAAGAAGACAAATGAGAATGTCAGGACCTTGCAACAGCCTGAGTTCAGGGGAGTCTCTCTCAAGCAGAGACTGGAACATGAGGAAGGTAACAAAGTAGGCTACCAAGTGGGAAGTAAAGTCCTCCATGCCCCTCTCTTTTCCATATTTCCCCCTCATCACTGACTCCAACATCCCATTCAAATGCCCAAATCAGAAACCTAGGCATCAAACAGATATTTCCCTCTTCTGCCCTCTCATATCCAAATCAAATGCCAATCCTTTTGTTCTATATCTTTAAAGTGTTTTGAATTCGTACCTTCTCACCATCCCCATGGTCATTACACCATCATCGTTGATCCACATTACCACGATTACCTTCTAATTGTTCTTTCTGCCTTCTTACCAATCTCAATTTCTTACCTCTATGTCCCTGAATGTATGCGCTCTAGCCTCTTTAATTACTGTAGTTCCTGCACATGCCTTATTCCTTCTTGTTTCTTGGGTTTGCACATCTTCACTTGGCTAAGTCTCCCGCCTTTGCTTCCTCAAAGAGGGCTTCCCAATTCCCCCAAAACTGGGCTCAGTGTCCTAGTCTTGTGCCACCACGGCAGCCTGTGATATGGACTGTGAATACTCTATTGCAGCTGCCTCTTTTCTTGCTTTTGTCCTTTTGATCAACTTTGTACTCCCAGCTTTTAGCACACTGCCTAGAACATAGAATGTAATCAATGAATATTTACTTAGTAAACTGGATTCTGTGACTTGGGGGCTATACTCCTGACATATTAAATTGTGAGTCTAAGTATCTTTTTAAAGAATTATACAACAAAAAATAAAATAGAACTAACATATAAGCAGCACTTCTGAGTATTTATCTAAAGGATATGAAATCACTGTGTGGAAGAGATATCAATACTCACTTGTTCATTGCAACATTATTCATAATAGCCAAGGCATGGAAACAACCTAAGTGTCCATCAGCAGATGAATAGATAAAGAAAATGTGGCATAGATAAAATGAAATATCATTCAGCCATAAAAAAGAAGGAAGACCTATCTTTTACGACAAAATGGATGGCCCTTTTTTCACACTAGTCTAAATTTTAAAAAGTCAAACAGAGAAAGATAAATACGGTGTAATATCACTTGTAAGGGAAATCTCA
The DNA here is from genome assembly GCA_028533065.1 of Trachops cirrhosus. NCBI lineage: Eukaryota > Metazoa > Chordata > Mammalia > Chiroptera > Phyllostomidae > Trachops > Trachops cirrhosus. The sequence goes on from CM052542.1 coordinate 50,282,582, forward strand.
GAAAGCCCAGCTCATAGAAGCAGAGAGTAGAATGGCGGTTGCCAGGGGCTGGAGGTTGGGAGATACAGGGGGGTGTTGGTCAAAGGAACCAGACTTCCAGTTAGAAGAGAACAGCCCTGGGGATCTGATGTGCAGCATGGTGATGACAGTTAACAATACAGTCTTATATACTTGAAAGTTGCTAAGAGAGTAGGTCTTAAATGTTCTCACCACACACACACAGAAAATGATAATTAGGGGGTGATGAATGAGCTAACTAACCTTATTCTGGTAATTATTCCTTTATATATCTGTGTATCAAATCATCATGTTGTGCACCTTAAAGTTACACAATGTTATGTCACTTATGTCTCAATAAAACTGGGGAGAATTTTAAAAATTTTTAAAGATTTAGGGGTAACACTAGGTACCAGGAATTGTGGCTATGCCTCCAGATTCTGAACCTGAGGACTGTGACTACACCAAAGAAAGAGACCGAACTTCTATCAGGTTTGGTAGGTGGCTAGATGGGTATTTCAGTTACCCAACAGTGAATAGCTGAAGAATGAAAAGGTAAAATAACAATCCAAAAACAAAACTCCAGCCAGAAATAAGGATACCTCCTCACAACTAGAAAGGACACATGGACAAAACCAAGAGAGAGTGGAAGCAAGGGAGGGAGGTGGGTTTGGCTGAGGTGCAGGGAGTAGTGGGGAGTAAATGCAGATAACTATAATTGAACAACAATAAAATAATTTTTAAATAAATAAATAAATAAAGCTGGTTTTAAAAAAAGAATGCTTCCTCATCTAAACAGAGCTTCTTTAATTTTCTTTGGCAGCGGGAAATAGTAATGATATTAGAAACTGAACATTATATGCTATAATCTGTTGAGACACTTCTCTAGAGGATTTCTATTTTTCAGGAAACTTTTTCTGTTATTCCTTCTGACACTGAGTCTAGACCAAAATTTGCTTCAAGCCAATCATAAGTTCTCCTTGCCTTCCCACCCCCTATATATAAACCCTACCTATCCCAAATAAAGGCTATCTAAGGCACAAGAAAAACCAAGACTGAACCTTGATAACAAGTATAAAGATGTTAATTTCCTAAAATGAAAGCATACCTCTTGTGCAGCCCTTTTATATAAAAAGCTGAACAAGTTAAAACAAAACAAGACAAGTTGAAATAAAACAGCGATTTTATGTGATAATATGAGAAAAGTGCAAGTACAGTAGTGTTGCATCTAAGACTGGTCAGAAAGTAAGGCTTCCTAATTCTGTTTTCATTTATTAGCTAAGCAAAACACTTCCTATTAATGTTCTTGACATTCTGTCATTCACTGAAGTAAGCAAAACCTGCTAATCCTGGTCAACTTCACGTACTTTCTCTAAGGACGGGCAGCTACCCTGTGTGACTGCGCAGTTTGCTCGCCGCATAAAGATGTCCGCCCGAGACAATGCCTGTAGGCTGACATCCAGCCTGGACTCTGCTCAGCAAGCTTTATGCCCTGGCTGGAGGCTTGCATCACCAGTGGACAGGACACCTTTTTCTAATCCAGTCAAAGGTACCATATGGGTAATAGGGATCCTGCTTGAAAAGATTAAGACTCAGACATTATCATAGCTCTCAAGTAACACTAGATGATCAAACTTCTGAATTATATGTTCCAGAGGTCCCGAAGGCCTTCATCAATCTGAGGATATACCATTCTGGCCTCTAATCATCGTGACTTTGTGTCTGAACCATTAAATGAATCCATTCCAACCCTGCCCATCAGAACCTTTGCTTACAGTGGAAACTGCCAGAATTTGAAACCATAAGGAAAAACAACAAAGGCTATAAAAGTCAGCTTGAGGCTAGAGAGGAAGCAAAATGCAGCCTTCTGTTTATATTTCAAACTTGCTTAAATCCAAGTTCTTTGAGCATGTTTGCGTCTTTGTTGGTAGCATATAATATCTCAACTTTCTGGGAACCCAGTCTTTCCTGAGACTTGGCCCGCCTAGATATCAACCTTCTTTTGACTGACTTCCTGAAGTGGCTTTAGACCCCTGCCCCACCTTTTCTAATCCTACGCCCCTCTGAGACTGACCACTAGTGATAACTGTGACTCCAGTCCCCACATTCAGCCCAAGTGATGAGGCTGACAATATAGTATATTCTGTGGGCTCCAAAATTCCAAACTTCACAAAAGATGTTTTTCTTTTTACACATAACTTCATTGTCTTCCTTAATTATTTGTCATAAAAAAATATCTTATCCAGTGAGACTGAAAGGACTCATCACATCTTTATTAGCAACAGTAAAAATAACAAATATCCACTCTGGTGAAGACCACAGTGCTAAGTTGTAGAGAACAAAGATTGTGAAGCCCAGGCCCTCCCCTTGGACACTGCCCCATAAATATTGTATCATGTCTCAGAATAACTGTCACCCGTGGGAGGTTTTGGTTGTAAACAGGATGCCAGAGGGACTGCAGGCAGGCAGCAAGATTGAGAAAGCAGACCTAGGCTCCAAGGTACCTGATGGGAGGGAGATAACAGACTGATTCCCTAGCTATCAGTCTCTTCTAAGGCTGGGCCTGTTACCTGAACCCACTTCTTCCCTTAGTAGGCTCCTCGACCCCATCCCCCTTTGCTGGATGCAGGTCTGCCTCACCCACAATGTCCACTCCTAATTCTCTCCTGAATGCCAGTTTGGTTTCTGTGCCTGCCTTTAAATGGGCCCTTTTTAACCATGGCTCTCTTCCTTAGATCCTAGAATAATTTCTTATTTTATTCAGGACAAAGCTATAAAATCTCTATAATCTTTTCCAGGATCATTGAACAAATGAAGAGCTTTCCAGAGATGGTGCCTAACACTCACTGAACTCATAGCACAACTACAATTGCACAACTCAGGCAGGGCCCAGGAAGGCCCGAGGTTTCCTGCCCTGCTGTCTTTCAGATGGGCCTATGCTGACACCAATGTGTATTTGAGGATTAAAATCCGACTTTTCTTCACGTCACTATTTTTGGCTGCATCATCCTAGTGAGCTACATGTTAATATCATTCATTTTGCCCTGCTATGGTTCTATCGGTCTCATAACTCAATTACAGTTTTTGTTGTCTGAGGAAGGAGGATGAGGAAGAACTGACTGAAAACCAAGCTGATGCTATGAACGACAAAGAGAAAAGGGGAAAAAAACTGGGTCCTTGATGATGTTTATTACTGTGGTAAAATACATATAACACATGCCCTGACCAGGTGGCTCAGTTGGTGGGAGTGTCATCCCATACACCAAAAGGTTGCAGGTTCGATCCCTCATCAGGTGTCTATGGGAGGCAATTGATCAATGATTTTTTCTCAAATCAATGTCTCTCTCTCTCCCCCGCCTCCCCTTCCTCTCCTTCTCCCTCTCTCTAAAATCAAGGAACAGATGCTCAGGAGATGATTAAAAAAATACATATAACACAAAATTTTCCATTTTAAACGGACTATTCACTTGCATGAACTACATTCACAATGTACCACCATCAACAAGCAGTACGTATTTCCAAAACTTTTGCCTCACCCCAAACAGAAACTTTGTAACCATTCAGCAACGCCACCCATTTCCTCTACTCCCCAGCCCCAGGCAACCTCTAATCTGCCTCATTACTGTAAGTTTTCCTATTTTAGATATTCCATGCAGGTGGAATCAGACAGTATTTGTCCTTTTACATGTAGCTTATTTTACTTAGCACAGTGCTTTCAAGATTGAAGGTTTGTAACGTACGGTACACATTTTCAACAGTGTATTCATGACTTGATTCATATTTTGTATATCAGGTTGTAAATTTTACATAGCATTTAACTTGAAATTTAATAAAATACATCAGATTTGAATGTGGTTTTGTGTGTTATGTGCTCACATTAGTTTTATGAGCCTTGTAAAAGTGATTTTACAAATATCACATATAGACATAAATGTATAAGGTTTATTTCATTTACAAACTAATACATACATTCCTCTTATTTATTAAATCATTGGCATTGGTGTTATATAGCGATATTTGTAAATTGATTTCAGAAAAAAGTTAAAATATTGTGAAAATCACAGCTTAATAAATGTTTATTGTAAAAAAAAGGTCTTTAGAACTTCGTTGTATCACAACTTTATTCCTTTTTATTGTTGAATAATATTCCATTGTATCTACATACATTTATTTATCCATTCATCTGTTCACGGACACAAGTTATTTGCACCCTTTAGCTATTGTGAACATTGATGTTCCATTCTTTTGGTTATAACCTGAGAATGAAATTGCTGACTCAATGTAATTCTGTGTCTAGCTTTTCGAGGAATTGGCAAACTGTTTTCCACAGCAGCTGCATTTTACATTCCCACTAGCAACATACAAGGGTTCCAATTTCTCCTTGCCAATATTCATTATTTCCTTTTTTAAAATTATTATTTTAGTCATGCCAGTAGGTATTTTGGTTTGTATTTCCCAAGTGTCTAATGATGCTGAGCATGTTTTCATGTACTTACTAGCCATTTGTACCTCTTCTTTGGAGAAATGTCTTTTCAAGCCCTTGCCTATATTTTAATTTGGTTGTCTTTTTTTGTTGTTGAGTTATAGTAGTTCTTTATTTATTCTGGATGTAGATTTTTATCACAGATGTGCTTTACAAATATTTCATAGGTTGTCTTTTCACTTTCCTAACAATGTTCTTTGATGCTCAAATGTCTTTAATTTTTATGAGATCTAATTTAGTTATTTCGTCTTTTGTTCCTCTTGCTTTTGGTATCACATCTAAGAATCTATTGCCAATTCCAAGATCATCAAGATTACCCCTACGTTTGCTTCTAAGAGTTTTATAGTTTTAGCTGTTATATGTAGGTTGCTGTCCCAATTTAAGTTACTTTTCATTTATGGTATAAGGTAGAAGTTCAACTTCATTTATTTGCACATGGAAATCCAGTTTGTCCCAGGACCTCGGTCAAAGAGAATATTCTTTCCCTATTGAATGGATTTGGTATCCATGTCAAAAATCAATTAGCCTTAAATATATGAGTTTACTTCGGAATCTCAATTCCATTCTATTGGTCTGTATAAAGCTACTACATTTTACTACTATAATAAATTACGACAAAATTGGTGGCTTAAACAAAAACAAATCTCTATCTTATAGTTCTAGAGGACAGAGGTCCAAAATGGGTTTCACACAAATAAAACCAAGGTGTCAGATGGCCTGAATTTCTTTCTGATGACTCTAAGGAAGAATCCATTTCCTTATCTTTTCCAGATTCTAGAAACCACCCACATTCCTTGGCTCATGACTTTCTTCCATCTTCAAAGCCACAATGGTACATCCAGTTCTTCTTGCACAGAATCACTCACTTCTGCTCCACCACTCTTTTGCCTCCCTGTTCCACTTTTAAAGGCTCTTGTGATTCCATTGGACCCACCTAGATAACCCAGGATAATCTCCCTATTTTAAGGTCACTTTATTAGTGATTTTAATTTCTCTTTGCCATTTAATACAACATGTTCACAGGTTTAAGGAATTAGAACATGGGCACCTTTGGGGAGCCATTATACTGCCTTCCATAGTCACTCTAGTTCTGGATTTACAGCCATTTGATACAATAAATTTCCCTGTGGTTAAAGCCAATGTAATTTGAGGCTGGGCTGGATTTATTCACCATAGTCTCCCTATCATCACTTAGCACAATGCCTAAACATAGTGTAGGATTGATAAATATTACTCAATGATGTATTTTCTGATGTTCTTAGTGCCTAGATAGTTTAGTCCAGTGATTTTCAAACTAGATGCCACAGAATCCTAGTGGTGTTGCTGTGCCTCAGGGACCACTTGAGGTGGTGAGGAGGGGAAACTGCAAAGGAGGGGGCTGAAGGCTGAGTTGGGCCCCGACTCCTACCAGCTTCAATCAAAGCAATGCGCCTTTATCTTTTTCACATTTTCAGATCCCATCTACAGTGTTATTCATAAGAAGGGATCCTACTGCTGTAGGAAGTTTAAATAACACTGGGATTAGGTCATTGACAATATAGCACAATTTCAAAATGTTTGTTTCATGAAGATGTTGACTTTATGAGATAAACTGAACCAGCTGTCTAGGTGAGCAACCCCGACAGGAAGGACGTGCTTCACGTGGTGCCCAGCTGAACGTGGGCTGAGGAGAACTGGAGCATGGAGCAGAACTGGAGAACTGGACTGTCTCTTCCCAACTCAGCATTCTAAATGTAGTTTCCTGTCAGTCCCCGAATATTTTCTTCCAATTAAGCAATTCCTTTGGCCCTGTAAGTTTCACAAAGCTCCTTGGAATTCAGTTGGGAATGAAGAACTGCCTTTCCAAGCTTACTGAGAGAAGAAAAACAATAGTCAGCATTACTAAGTGCTTACTTACTCCGTGTCAGGCACTGTGCAAAACAATTGCACATGTTATCCCTCAGGTGTATGCAGTTCTTACTACAGTCCCACAGGGGATACAGTATCTCCATTTTATTGATAGGAAAACTGAAACTAATAAATATTTAAAATTCTGCCAAGGCCACACAATTTGGTGAGAGATCTTTTAATATTCCTCTATATGCTGATCTTAAAGACACACATGAGAATAAGGGACCATTTGTCCTGCTGTCCTAAAATGATCCCTTCACTTATATAATGTCCAGTGTCATTCGCAGAGATTTCAGATTCATAGCTGTGTTTCAGTGAAAACTAAGGCGCAGGAACGCGAAAATCTGAGTGAAGACCATACCTTCTCTAAGATATAAAATTTCTTGTTGACTTTGGAATAACTAAGAAGTTATTTGTTGAAATCTCTACAAGTCTAATATGAGAAAGTCTAATATGCTTCCTGAGTAAAGCAAATAAGCAGTTGACCAGAGGCAGTTTAACAAAGATTAACAGCCAACTCTGAGGGCAGTCAACCTGGCTTTTGGTTTACACCCAGCTGTGTGTGTGATCCTTGGCAAATTCTCAACTCTGCTTGCTAAGTCATGCACTCTCATATGTTAAATGGGTGTGATAATAGAGACATTGAGATGATTATGGGAGATAATGACAACTGAAAGTATTTGAAATAATCCCAGTCATACAGTAAACAATAAACATTGACTATCGATATAATTGAGGGATTTATAAAGCTTTTGGATATGAATTTTAGATATTAGCTTTCATTGTACAGTAGCAGAAATAATTAGTAGCAATGATAATGAATCAGTAAAATGACAAGAACTGTTCCCTCTCTCCTGATCATTTATTTTTTTCCCTCTGCAGAAATAATCCCATAGCATCAAATCCTCTATAACACAGTTTATCTTAAAAAGCAACTCTCCTGTGTGCCTCATTTTCCTCTAGGTATCATCCAATTCCTATGTTCCCATTCAGTCAAAAATCTTCAAAATCCTATTTATACTCACTATCTATATTTCTTTTTCCAATCTCTCTTGAAACCATACAAATGAGGTTTTCTTCTCAACAGATTGTTGAAATTTGCTTTTGTTAAGATCACCAGTGGCCTCCTCATTGCCAAGTCCAATCCTTATCTTTTTGGTCCTGTGAGCAGTGTTTGACACAGTTGATTACCTTTTCCTTTTTGACTTATTTTCTTCATTTGGCAACCATAACAGCACTCTCAATCTTCCCTCTACTCTTCCTTCTTTTCTTCTCCTCAGTTCTTTCCATCTTCTCTCCTGGTTTCTTCTCACTTTGCAGAACTTTTACTGGAATGCCTGGGTCTCAGCTCTCTCTGTTCTTTAGCTAACCCCACTTTCTAGTGATCTTATCACATTCCATGCTTTAAATACCGTATATGGACTAACAGCTTCTAAGTATACATTTCTAACTCCAATCTCTTTCCTGAATTCTAGATTTGTATATCCAACTGCCCACCAGATTTCCTTATTTGGATGCTGAGTAGGTATCTCATATATAACATTTCCCAACCCAAAATCCAGTTTTCCTATTTCTAACCCCTACCTCCGCCCTTCCTTAACTCTATAAATGGCAATTTCATTTTTTTTTCAGTTGCTCAAGCCAAAACCTTCTTTGACACCTTCCTCCACCACACTCAGTCTCTTCCAATCCATAAACAAGTCCTATTAGCTCTCCTTTTATCCTGCCTTCAGTTTAATAATTTACCCTCCAATCAAATAAGCAGCCAGAGTATTCCTTATTTTACAATTTACACCACATAGTGTCATTCCTCTGCCTAAGAACATCCTATAATAGCTCCCATCTCACTCAGAATAAAATATTAAGTTCTTGCTACGGTCTGCAAGGCTCTTCATGATGTCGCCCCTATTTCCCTGATTTCATCTCCCAGTATTCTCCCCCAGCTCACTCCACTCTAGCTAGACAGAAGTGTTCCTTGACTACTTCAAGGCTTTGCACTTACTTGCCTCTCTGTTCAAAACATTCTTCTTACTTATTCTATGCACCTTCCCCTTCACTTTGTTCCAGTATCTGCTCAAATGTTGCTTTATCAGAGAAGTCTTGAAAGTAGTCCCATCTGCATCACTTTCTGTTTCTCACTTTGCCTCATTTTATCTTCATAGTAGTCATCACTACATGGAATATTAAAATTTTTTAATATCTGTCCTCCTCATTCTAAGTTTCATAAGGCCATGGAATTTATCTTTATCATTAATTACTACAGCCTAAAAGCATAAAATAGTACATGGCACATAGTAAAAGCATTCATAAATATTTGTTGAATTTAAGTCATTTGCTAAGCCCTTACCATCTAACCATTACCTTAGTCAATCCTTATGAGTGTCTGGGGCTAACCACTTTGGAACAGGAGTCAGAATATCATGAGTCTCATGCTAACTCTTCTGTTAGTTGTATCAAGCTGGACAAGTTACTTAGCCTCTTTAAACCTCACTTTCCTTGTCTGTATAGAGGAAATAATATCTATTTCATGGCATTGTTATAAAGATTAATAGGGATAATGGATGAAGAGTTTTGCACAATGCCTAAACGTTGCTTAGCATTAATACAGATAAGGAAACTGTAAATATCACTGCTATGAACAGAGGACTGAATAAATTCTTTTGAATTGGTGTTTCAGGATTCTCAGGGTATATTCCCAACAGTGCAATCACTGGGTCAAAAGGAAGTTCCATTTTTAATTTTTTTAGGAAATTCCATACTGTTTTCCACAGTGGCTACACCAGTCTACATTCCCACCAACAGTGCACCAGGGTTCCCTTTTCTCCACAACCTCACCAGCACTTGTTGTTTGCAGTTGTATTAATGATGGCCATTCTGACAGGTATGAAGTTGTATCTTATTGTAGTTTTAATTTGCATCTCTCTGATGGCTAGTGATGATGGGCATTTTCGCATATGTCTATGGGACTAGATTTTGAAACAGCCTAAGTAACCATCAGTAGATGATTGGATAAAAAACTCTGGCACAGTCACACAATGAAATATTGTGCAGTGGTAAAAAAGAAGGAATTCCTACCTTTTGCAACAGCATGGATGGAACTGGGGACTATTATGCTAAGTAAAATAAGCTAGTCAGAGAAAGACAAATGCCATATGATCTCACTTATAAGTGGAATGTAATGAACAAAATAAACTAATGAGCAAAATAGTAGCAGAGGCATGGAACATGGAACAGACTGACAGCTGTAAGAGGGGAGGGGGAAGGTAGGCACTGATTGAAAGGGAAGGGATTAGTCCTATATTAGAACATATACGAAGGACCCATGGACATGGACAATGTTGTGGGGATTGACTATGGAAGTAGGGAATAGACTGGGTGGAGGGGGGTGAAGGGGAAAAATTGGGACAACTGTAATAGCATAAACAATAAAATCTTTTTTAAGAAACAGAAAAAAACAGATAAGAAAACTAACAATCAGAAAGGATAAAAACGCAAAGTCAAACCAACAGATCATAAAAATAGAAAGTAGGCCAGATAACAGAAGGTAGGCTAGAATCAAAGCTCTAATGCTCTATGATTCGCTTATTTGTGTTGGACTGATTGTTCTTGAAGCTAAATCTAGACAAGCAGGGGTTTTTTTTCCTCCATTTGTTCCTACATCTAAAATCAGAATGAAGCATTTGTTTTCAAGTTTTATGAGATCCAGTTGAGGTTTCCTGTTTTCTGGAATGAGTACTATCATTTTTTGTTTGTATTTATTCACACAACACACATATAACTAGGAATTTATACTCTACTTGGGAACATAAGCTATGTGTTTTGATAACAAAATTAGAAGAACCGAGACAGTGCTAAGAACATTCAGGGGTGAGAGTTACACATTTATATTTTGTAGGTGAGGACACACTCTTATCCCCTCCCTCACTCCCAACCCATATGGCAGTTTCTTTGTGAAGCCCTTGCTACGCAAACACAAATACATAAGAATAATTAACAAACATACATACTTTCCTCCTAAGTGTTAAGGATTCTTGTTTAAGTTCCTAAGATCAACTTCTCAAAACAAAAATGCATAGATAATCTCTGAGAGAGTAAACCAGAATGCTTACTATTCATCTCATCTGGTGTGCACACTCTGAAGTGGTGGCTCTGGATACATTATGAAAAGAGCTTTAATGAAGAGTGAACACGCTTGGATTTTACTTATCTCAGGTCCAATAATCAGACTAAAGAGTTCATGAAGGGGGTCGTGGGAGGCAGATATTTTTTTTTCTCCAGAGTTTTTTGACTACTTCAGCAGGATTTTTGTTTAAAGGCACATATATTGTGTAGGATTATTTACAACCTCTGGAGAGAAGGAGCATGCAGCGCTAGTGCGCATGGATACTGTCATGTGTTAGAAGACACACACTTGCAGTGGGCCTGTAACTACAGAATTCTGAGGTTGAGTTTCAGCGTTTATTGGGGTAGGAGAGTGATTCACAGGGATGTTGATATTTTACCATTTTCTACTCAACATGGGAATTCACAGATTATCCTAGCAGAAATGAAGGGGAAAGCTATATGTCTTAACTTTTATTTTAACAAGGATGAATTTGTAGTGATGTTAAGAATTGGATAGCCCATTTGCCAAATTTCTGTTTTACATATGTATTTTTTTACCACCCTATTTCTTTCAAAAAAGGTGCTGCCAAGAGTCATTCCTGTTCTGGTGTTTGGTGCCAGCACTGTCCAAACAAGAAGCTGTCCAGTGTAAGAAAGAACTGGCTTCAGAGGCACAGATGCTGTGTTAGCGTTGGGAGCATTCCTGAGTGGAAGCCTCCGTGCTTCCCACTGAATGGAACTCTGTGATATTTACCACCACTGAATCCACAGACCCTCCTCCTTCTATTTATGGTAACTGCACTGTGCTTTTTCAACTACATCTGGACTACAAATATTAAAATTACATCAGTTATAAGTAGGGTTGTGACAATAAGACAAAATCCTTGCCATTACTGCTTTTACTCAAAGGTTTGGAACTCTTGCTTATTATGATCCTATCTCGCCAAACAAACCTCTCTAAGCCTCAGACTGAAAAACAAGAAATCCAAAGATCTACCACAAAAAAAGTTTCCAATATTTAAAGCTATAACTTTCATATGCAATTTAACACATACAGCACAAGAAACATAAACAATAAATGCTAATAGGAAGATAAATCAAGTGCAGAGGTTTGTAAGCTATCCTAATATCTACCCTGCTCTACCACTTATAAACTGTGTAAGCTTGGTCAACTTAATTTCTCTAAGCTCAGTTCCTTTTTGTTTAACTTGGAATGTTACATTATCTACCTAATAGACATGTGATAAGTGATAATACAGCTAAAGTTCTTACCAGCTAAAGTGTCAGGCAGCAGCCTGACACACTGTAAATGCTCTCTATATTAGCCATTATTACTAATTCATTACTTCTTGAATGCTTGTATAAATAAAATATTCTAGCATACTTTCAGGAAAATCTTCTGTGAAATAAGTTCATTTTCCTATAAAAATGAAGATTGACATGGGACTCTATATAAGTAGGAAGCATCTCTGAACTGATTAGATCATTTTCAGATCTCTCAGTCTAGATACATCCATCCTGGCATGTATGCATACAGGCATACCTGATCCAAGTCCTAGTAAGAAGCCCATAAATTTTCTGAGCTTTCAGCTGTGTCTTCCACTAAGATAGGCAAAACATCCAAGGAAAAAAAGCTGTTATCAGGCTCTGGGCCTCAGCTAATCCATCCTCTTGAACCAGTTCCTTTGGCTCTTTGCTCAACAGCTCTCTGGACCCCAACTTCCATGAACCCATGTCTCCTTCTGCTGGAGCTGCACTTTTGAACTCCTGTTCTCCTAGAATCCAGGGTCATTTTGTCTTGTGGACATTTTCATTTTCCTATCTCCAGTTAACTTTGAATAAAAAGACACAGACATACAAAAACTATCATTCAATGCAATTGTACAGAGACATACCCTTCAAAGAGACCCAATGCATGCAGTCAAAGCAACTGGAAAGAATTCACTGGAGATGCAGTTAGAATTACAATCCTTCTAGCACCTAAGGCATTTTATGGTTGTTTCTGTGTTCAGTGAAGGATAAAACATAATGAAAAAAATCTTTTTTTGAGTAGGTTGCTACATGAAAATCAATTAAAAATACAAAAGTCCTAAAATTTTTTAAAAGGCACTTGATTCATTCATTCACTTTTTAACAAGTGTGTGGAAAAATAAAAATAATTACTAACATTTATTGAGCATTTTCTGTGTGCCAGATACTGTTCTAAGTACTGAAAAATTATACTCATAATAGGAAGTTGATGATCTCAAGATCTCCACCTTACTAAGTAAACTGAGGCACAGAGAGGTTAAATAATTTCTCCAAAGTCACATGGTTATTAAGTAAACAAACTGGATACTTACCATGTGCAAGACACTTTGCTGGAGGCTGAGGATACAAAAGTAATAGTCCTTGCCTTCACTAAGTTAACATTAAGTGACAAAGTCAGACAAAAACAGTAAACAAATAAATAATTTCAAATAAGCACTATAAAATGAGTAGAAAATGTGGGGACTTCTTTTGGTAAGCTATTTCTTATGGTCTAAGTTACGCCCCCCCACCAAAATTCATATGTTGGTTCAAATGTGATTGTAAAATAAGGTCATATGGGTGGGGGTCTAATCCAATATGACTGGCTTCCTTACAAGAAGAGAGATTAGGACAAAATCATACACAGAGAGAAGGGGATGGAAAGACATCTGAAGAAGACAGTCATCTACAAGCCCAGGAGACAGGACTTCCGAAGAAATCAACTCTGCCAACACTTTGATCTTAGACTCCTAGCCTCTAGAGCTGTGAGAAAATAAGTTTCTGTTGTTTAAGTCACTCGATGTGGGGCACTTGTAATAGCACCCCTAGAAAACTAATACCGTTACCAAAGGAGGCCTCCCTGTGAAGTCAGGATGTTTAAAATTAGGACTCAAGGTCTGGCTAGTTCAGTTGGTAGAGCATGAGACTCTCAAAATTAGGACTCAAAGAATGAAAGAGTAAATGAAGAGTTCCAGATGGAAGAAAAAGAGCAGAAGCTTTCAGGTGAGGATTAACATCTTCAAACATTCTTCTAGTTTCAGGAGTCATCATCGCCCCTTCTTTGAGTTATTACTTACAAAACACTTTACAATTTGGGAAGTGTTTTATGACATTATTCTGTATTAATCATAACAACCTTTGGAGGCAGATTCTAGTAGCTTCATTTTACAGACAGAAACTAAGGCACCAGAGATGTTAAGTGACTAGTCTAAGGTCACACAAAATACAAGAGTCAGAATTTGTGCCTAGCTCCTCTGATGCCAAAGCCAACATTCTTTCCATTATATCAAAGTTTTCTCCCAACCAAGAATATGGCAACGTTTAAAGGGCTTTAGGAATTAGAAGGTCATATATACACATAAAAAGGTAGCTTAACAGTAGATAGTTCATTTCTTCATAGGTTTCCCATTCCTACCTCCATAACCCCGTTCTCTTGTCCTCAATAATGATGGTGTTATATTATGGGGTTTTTTAAAAATCTGTTTTCATGAATCAATTATTTTAATTGCTTTAATCCCCCTTCACTTTAACTGGGTATGCTCAAGAATTCTCTTCGAAATGGCTTTGAGTTTAACTGCAGCCTTTGCAAAATGGAACCTCAACAACTTCCTACAGTGCCTGCCAGCAGGGCATGGGGACATAGTGCAGACAAGGCAGATTTCCATGCAACACATGCATTCTAAGTACAAAATTACAATAATTAGAGATGGCAAAGTCTGAACAGTCTATCTCCAGGAAGGTCAATGAAAGATTATGAGAATGTTTAGTCTAGGCCTGGTCCCATTCTCCGAATGCCACATAAAGTGAACAAACCATATATGCCTTTTCTAACAGACTATTACATGATCTAATCAAATGTAGTTTTAGCATATTTGTACAATGTCGTGACCCATGCCTCTATCATATTTCACAATCACTTCTTCCCACTGAAGCATTTGAGAATCTGAAAATATAAACAAGATACACTGGTTATCTATTGAAAGTTATTTAATAAATATTTTTGAGGGTCTGCTATGGAGAAAGCCCTCTATTAGCACTGTGAAAGCTATACAAATAGTTAAAAATAAGGCTACCCCTCAAAATGAATTTGTAAAACTCTAACAGAAAGATGTCATTCTTACCAACATCTATAAGTTAAGGCACAATTTATAAGTTATGGAGAATGGGTTGAGAAGGAAGGGAAAGGGGAAATCTAAATGTGAGCATCAAGGAGATTTTCATGGAAGACAAAGTACTTAAGTCTCTAAAGGTGATTAGGATTTCAACTGGTATAGATAACAAAGAACCAACTTTCAGATAAAGAAATAAAAAAGATTAAAAATAAGAAAAAGTGAAGCATTTTAAGGGGACAATTTTATAAGAGTTTGCATGTCAGGCTTAGAAGCACTGGCTCTGCTTTGTAAACAATACAGAGTGAGCAGAGGTGCTTAACTAAAGGAAAGTCTCTCAGTGAATGCCCGTGAGACCAGGCGCCAAATATGGCCCATTAAATGTGAGTTTATACTTTAATTAGTGCAGTCCAAACATTTACTACACACCAACATGAGGAAACCGAGGCTGAGAAAGTGTAAATGCAGAATCAGCAATAGGAGGGACATGAACAAAACTGAACTCTAGGAGTAAGTCTAGCAACTGTGTAGCAAGAACTCTCATTTATTATCAGAAACAAGGTAGTGAAGAGAAGATAATGTGCTGAGTTTGCAGTGAGTAAAGAACAACTAGGTGGAGATTTCCAAATCACAATTTTTAAGGTAAAGATGGAACTGATTTGAAAATTCAGAGCTAGATGTAGATTTGAAAGTCATAACTATGGAGATGATAAAGTCATGGAAAACACAGGATTACAGAAAAGCAAATTAATAGAAAACAGTGGATGACACAATTTTGGGAAGCATCACCATTTAGAAAGCAAGAAGAAGGAAGTATGCCAGTGAAAATGGCAAAGTAAAAGAAATATTAATGTAGAGAATTGCAAAGCTTAAATTCTCATTATACATTATAGTAATCACAAATCATTTTTTAAATTGTCTTTATTGTTGTTCAGTTACATTTATTCCCATTTTCCCCCATTGCTGTCCCCTGCCTTTCCCACCCCCTACCCCACATTCAATCCTTCTGCCCCTCCTCTTTGTCCTTGTCTATGGGTCTTTTATATACATGTTCATTGACTTGACCCTTCCCCTTCTTTCCCTTCTTATCCCCTCCCCCCTCCTCTCTAGTCACTGTCAGTTTGTCCTTTATTTCCACGTTTCTGTTTCTATTTTGCTTGTTTGTTTTGTTGATTAGATTCCACTTATATGTGAGAGCATATGGTATTTGTCTTTCACTGTCTGGCTTATTTCACTTAGCATAATGCTTTCCAGTTCCATCCATGCTGTCACAAAGGGTAGGAGCTCTTTCTTTCTATCTGCTGCATAGTATTCCATTGTGTGAATGTTCCACTGTTTTTTGATCAACTCACTTACTGATGGGCATTTAAGCTCTTTCCAGCATAACCACAAATCTATCTACAAAGTTGGAGGTGAAAGTGAAGAGATTGGAGAAAGATGAGAGTGAAGTAAGGGGCTCAAGAAAAGTGCAGAAGATTTGGAAAAGGTAAGCAATGCAACAGGGAGTCAATCTGATGGGAATGACAGTAACAGCAAAAGCAGCAATGAGGTCCAACTACTGTCAAAGCAAGAATTTACAGGGGAGTCAGAGAAACACATTGCTACTTTCCCTAGGGACATAGATAGCCTGTGAGCATAACAAAACAAGTAGTGACATAATAAGAAGTGAAGAGGAGAAGAGAATGGAGGGTTGTAGAACACATAAGGAGCCCAGACTGAGAGGAGAAGTAAGTGAATTCTGCATTTCCTCATAGTCTCTGACAATCCCAATTGTGGCTAAAATTATTTTTTGTAATGCAAAGTTCAAAATAAGCATTCAAACCAATTTTGTTTCCCTAGGGAACACAGGTACATCAGCCATACCAAAGGAAATAAAACATGTACATTCTTCAACAATGTTGAATTTAGACAAATATCCCACTTACTGAGCTGTGAACCAAATTCTGACTTTATATATTTCTGACTGGCTTTCTCATTATTTTGTGTGGCCAGGTAAAAAGAACTTAAATTTGGACTCAGAGAGATCCCCCAGAAGAATCTTTGCTTTATTGTTTACTAGCAGTGTGGCATGAGGAAGTTATGTTTCTACTCTGAGTTCATTTTCTTAGAGACAGGATTATTATGAGGGTTCAGTGAAGTAGTATATGTCAACCAACAAATATTTATTCTAACAATATTTATTATGTGCCTTTAGTATACCACAGTTTATGTGAAAACTGGGATTAAAAATGAATAAGATACTAAAATAGAGTTCTATACTCAAAGAACAGTCTAGTAGAGATAACAAGTGTGTTCTGAAATACATAAATGGCAATAACAATAGAAGCAAGCAGAAGGTGCAAATGGAATATGGAGGTGGGAATCAATATCTGTTTTTAAAGGTGTGCAGAAGGGTAGGTGCTTAGGGAAAACTTCCTGGAGTAACATCTACCACTCCCAAATACTCAACAGATGTTCCCTCCTCCTGATACACATATTTATAGATAGGACCTTGAAAAACAAAAGACCACTACTTTCTTTTTTAATTTAATCTTTATTGTACTGTTTCCAGTACCATGTAGTCCCCTCATACACCCCTCCCCTCAGCAGTCACCACACTGTTTGTCCTTTTTGTCCATGAGTCCTTTTTCCTTTTTGCCAATCCCTCCACCCCACTCCCTTACTCTACCACTAACTGTCATCTGCTCTCCATCTATGAGTCTTTCTCTGTTTTGCTTGTTAGTTTAGTTTGTTCATTAGATTCCACATATGAGTGAAATCATATGGTATTTGAAAAGACCACTACATTCAAAAGATTATTTCAGGAAGATTAAAAAAATAGTTGCTTAAAAACCTGATTATAATCTCCATGTGCTTTTGTCCTCTGCATTCTCTTCTAGAATCCTAGAATTTTAAAGCTGGAAAGAGCCGCAGAGATCCCCATCCAAATCTCTAACTTTATAGGTGAGAAAGTCGAAGCTCCGAAAGCACAGAATTACAATGATCTTCGGAGCAGTGAGAGCACTGCTGCTCCCGCCGTGGGTGAGCCAGGCCTTCCTTCCACCACTGTGTTACTGTAGGCCATCGCTCATCGACTCCGAACTCTTTCTCTCCTCCATCACTTAACCCTGAATTTCCTGAGAAATGACATTCGATAACTCTAACAGGAAATGATAAATTGTCTGTCTTTGTTAATGCTGATGACAACTAGTATCTTCAGGTTATTTTCCCCTTTTTATAGATCCGTGGTGGATTCTAGGAAGTACAGCAAATGGCACAGATAAAGCTCTGATGTGTACCTGACTGGGCACCCTGGGCAATGGAAACATGTTCCATGAGATGTTCGCACATTTTTACATACAGAGAAGCAGAGGAGCCACTTGGGTTTTGAGGCCTGACACGTGAGGAAAAGAGACTACTATTTCTGTCAGTTATTGTACCTCAGACACCTATCTCATTGAGATCCAGGTTTCTTTGATAATGATACTCGCTGAGTGAGAACATATCCATGATACTCTTAGGGAATTATTATGAGCCAAGAATTTTTATTTTGTCTTTAAACTTTCCTTTCTCATATGCAAAATTTTTTTTAAATCTTACATTTGTCATTTTCTTTAAGCACAGCCTATAATGAAAATAGGAGAAGGCTTATTTTGATTCTGCAAAGAGAACTAAGAAAACCAGGTAAAAGAGTCTAGAATTTTAAGTTAGTTAAGGCTAAATCAAGTGTGCTCTCTGTCATATTTAAATAGCTGTTAGTTTTTGTTTTTTGTTTTTGATCTTGGCTAACACTGACTTTGGTTGTCTGCAAAACCCAAATTTACCAGATATTTGTTAACTCTACAATTCACTATGTCATAAATATTTAGCTGAAAACATACACATGAGCCTTCTGAATTCACATGATAAATGTATTCATGCACAGTGTAGATTCATGATTAAAAAAAAGAAAACACGTGCTCAAATTGGTCAACAGCTTTCCTTCCATCTTTCTATAAGGGAGGCCTGAAAATGTGAATATCCCCTCTTTACTTATCTCAAGAGTTATTTTAGAATAACTAAAAATTCCTAAGTTCAAGACTACAGAAATTCACACATTTTCAAAAGGAATGCAAAGGAACAAAATATTTTTGTTTTCCTCTTGCATGTTTGTAAATGTTCTTTCACAAGTGCGTATGTCGAACAGTATTCCAGCATTATAATGAAGTGCTCCTTGTCTGTTTTATAGGAAATGATAGCTATTTACCATTTCCCAGCTGTCTCCAAGCACCTACTACTTTGCTATGCAGCCATTCATAAAAAGGACTTGAAGGGGTAAAGTATCTGGTATTTTATTACTTAAAATACAAGCCACATTATCACAAATGATGAAAGAGGACTAAGAGAATGTAAGGCATGCAAAAAATTCCCTATTAATGCAAAGGAAAAACAATGCATATTTCCTCAAAATAAGGGGAATGTCAGCTACACCAGGTATTGTCTAATTCACAGCTATTAGAACTTTTTGGTTCTTTTTTCTTTTCGCATCTCACTTCTGGAAAACGATCTATTCATAGTGGAGGATAAAGGTTACTAAATAAGACTCTTATCAAAGGTATATAATTTAAAGTCATTATATCCTACATCTATATAATTTCTATAACTATTTGGTATAAATAACAGAAAACACTTCAGTATGTTGGCTCTGTGTGTTTCCCCATTATATCCTTTGTAAGTTACAATCATTCATTTTTAGCCTAAACTTGTCTTTGTACATGGTATTAAAAGCCACAGTCAAGTGATATCAAAGTGGGATATACTTAATGCAAGGGTCATCTAGAAGTTTACATATACAAAAACAGCCATCTTTCAGAAACTAACTTATATAATTATTATTGTACTTTTCTAGCTTCCATAACTTGTTACTAGCATGCTATTTCTTACCTTGAAATTCTTGCTAAGCATCACTTATGTAGGAACCAGAAAATCTAACACGTTTTGTGTTTTGCCAGTGTATTGTCAAAATTCCTATTTCTCAAAGATATATATCCAAAGAAGTTTAAGTAAACTATAAAAAAAAAACCCTAGCGATATGGAATGTGATTTGTCTCCATTATATTCCACATGGCCCACAAGCTGACTCCATTGTGAACTGTGTACCAGCCAAGCAAAAGACAAATTGAGAGAATAGTTCGTTTTAAAGTCTACTACAAATACATGTGATTATCGGTAATATTCTAAATAGAGTATAACTCACAGAAAGTGGTATGCCAATTAGATGTTCCTGGGCTGGGTTACATAATGAAAAGAGAGCTGAACCTACAGCAAAAACAGTTAAGTTTGAGTCCTCCACTGATGTGCTGTGTGACCTAATCCAAGTCACTCAATTTCTCTGTATCTAAACTTCCAATCTGGTTTATTTTCATTATCAAATGAACCTGATTTTGAAATAATGTAAGGTAGGTGGAGAGCATTTGGAAACTCCATATGAACAAAAGATAACTGCTATTGTTATTATCAGGCATTTCAAGAAAAAGATTCTTGGGTTGTGTTATAGACATTAGCTTTATACATAGTTACAGACAATTCAAGAATTTGCTCAGTTTGTGGCTTGGGGCTTAGAATCATATGGAGAATTGCAGAACTTGCCCCTTCCAACACAAACCTATACAGCACAAAACATGGTCGAATATGTACACGTGGATATCTCTAAGCTCTAAACTCAAGCCAAGCCAAAAACCCTCACTTTCAATTAACAACATTTCTATAATCTGGAGTTTCTTGGTCATTGCTTCAAATTTCCCATTAGTTTAGGAAAGCTAGTCATCATTGTTCTGGAAATTCTCATTCTGATTCATTCACTATTGAAAAACTTGGCTATTGTCTCAGTCTATTTGAGCTTGCTTTAACAAAATACCATGGACTGAGGGACTTACAAACAACAGAATTTATTTATGTCTCACATTTCTGGAGACTGAAAGGCCAAGATCAGAGTGCCAATATGGTCAAGTTCTGGTGAAAGCCCTCTTCCAGGCTGCAGTCTCTCTGTGTGGTAGAATGGGCCAGGGAGCTCCATGGAGTCTCTTTAATAAGAACACTATTTCAGTTCCTGAGGGCTTTACCCTAACAATCTAGTCACTTCCCAAAGGCCTTATCTCCTAACACCATCACAGCGGGCCTTGGAATTTCAACATAAGAATTTGTTGGGGGGGGCAGGAAAGGTCATGAACATTTAAACCATAGCACCGTCCAACTAAACTGTAGTCATAACAAAAAGAAAAAAAAACTGAATGTCAGAAATTATAAAAACTTAGTAATGTCTTAGAACAAAATACATATCTGAAGATATTGTCCCCTCTTCTTCCTATTGCTAATACCATGTGCTAGCCAATTTTTAAAAAAGTCAGTGTCTGGTTGTATTTCATTATTCAACCTATCCAGCAGAGTAAATACCTGCTGTGACTTTAGAAATGCAATATGGCCCTGGTTGGTGTAGCTCAGTGGATAGAGCGTGGGCCTTCTGACCAAAGGGTCACCAGTTTGAATCCCAGTCAGGGCATGTGCCTGGGTTGCAGACCAGGTCCCCAGTAGGGGGTGCTCAAGAGGCAACCACACATTAATGTTTCTCTCCCTCTCTTTTCCTTCCCTTCCCCTGTCTCTAAAAATAAAGCAATAAAATCTTTTCAAAAAATTTTAAAAAAGAAATGCAATATGAAGGAAGATTAAGAGACTATAACTAGCCAGAATATCTTATTAGAAACAGAAAACATTTTGATATACCACAAGTTACTTTAATGCTCTTCACTACAGAATAAACCACAGTGATAGCCCCATGTTGTTAGGTATGTGTATAAAATTACTGGTAAATCTTCAGGGGAAGCTTTATACTATATGATTAAAAGCCCCCAAGAGAAGTGGAACACCTCAAGTCCAGTGTAAGATCATAGTACTGATCTAATTCTAAGACCAAAAGAATGCTAGAAGTAAGTGAACTGGCTTTTCATACAAAGCTAAAAGGAGATTGCAACATCTTCTAGAACACCAACAATCCTGTTTCTTTTGTATGTCTCCTAACACCTAACTGGAAATATATTACAAATTGACTAAATTGTTACTGCTGTGGTCTGAATGTTTGTGTCCCCTCACCCCCTGCAAAAATGCATATGTTGGAATCTTAATACCCAATGTGATAGTGTTAGGAGGTGGGGCATTTCAGAGGTAATTAGGTCATATGGGTGGAACCCTTGTAAATGGTATTAGTGTTCTTGTAAAAAAGACCCCATAGTGCTCTCTAGCCCCTTCTACCATGTGAGAATACAATGAGAAGTCTGCAGCTAAGAAGAGGGACCCTCATTCAGTCATGCTGTCACCCAGACTGCAGACTTCAAGCCTCTAGAACAGTAAAAGACAAATTTTTATTGTTTATAAGCTACTCAGTGTGTGATATTTTATTATAGCAGCTCAAGTAAACAAAGATAGTTACTGATGAAATAAAGGACACCATAACTAAAACCTCAGGAACTCAGATTTACATATATTATAATTAATGTCGTCTGCAATGGAGTATTCTGACTAATCAAAGGTTTGGATAGAAAGGGACATGCATCCCAAACAGTTAATGCCATTAGTTAAATTATTAGAACATGTTAGAATTTTCCAAAATAAATTGGATTTCTATTTGCCAGACACTGTTAAACCCTTTATATGTATTAACTAGCTTAAAACTTTTTACAGCCTGTGAGGATGGTAATATTACCCCACTTCATAGATGAGAAAACTAATCACAGGGTTTATAAGTGTTGAAACAGGATTCAAATCCAGATTGGCCTAACTCCACAGCTAATACTCCTAACTATTACACTATAACTTCCTCCCTTTATGGACTCGTGTCTCTGAATATCAATTGTCATGGCATGAAATGCTTAGCAGAAAAACACCTGCAATTGACATAATGCTGAAGGAGTAAGCTTTATTGTTCCAAAATCCATGTCCCCTGCGTTCAAAGGCTAGTGGTACAACCAAAGGAAAAATCTCTGGTTAAATCTGGCTAAATGAGGCAAACCTGAAGCACCTGGCAGAGGGGCAAGCCAGAAAGTGCGATCCAATAACCTGCCTGTCTATAGCAGCTAATCTTCCAGCAAGATGAGCTGACTGCAACCCTGATGGGAGGCAGCTGTGCAAGGTTGCTTCTGCACAGCCAGATTTCTATTATCGTCCTTTTATGAAAGGACGCTGTAAACTACCCTATGTTCTAAGGTCAGCAGCAGTCCTCCCAGGCCTTTCTAGTCACTGCCAGGCCAGCCATCTGGGGACACATGACTAAGAGAGCAAACTAAGCAACTCAAGCATTAGTGTAAGAACTGGAGTGTGTTGCTTGCAGGAATGCACATCCACCAGACTTCCAAAACAGATGTGCTAGCACACAGCCATACTATGAGGTTTGCTTTCCTCTGCTTTGCATGTCGGCCAAGCTGAAGAAGATGATTGCCAACAACAAACCAGCTACCACCACTGGAATGTGCAGCAACTGTAATCTGAAGAAATATGTCAGAACATTTCTTTTACTCTTTGGTCTTTTTTCCATTAGCTATTTAAAAGCTTCTTAGCTAAACCCCAATAAATACCTTAAAAATTGTATTAATATCTTCATCTGTAAACCAAAACTTGAAATCTCTTTAAAATGAATGTGGTTTTTCCTTCAAGTGTAAAAAAAAAAAAGAACATCAATAAGAGAAAAAAATTCAATTTGGAATGCCACTCTTTAAAATATTAAATACTACTACATGACATCAATGCACTCACTAATGAAAAAACATTTGTTTAAATATCAATGAATGCATATTTGTAGTTACAAATAAAATTTACATAGGTATTTTTTACTTTCTTGAGCTTGGTAAATAGGTTTCAATTAATGGTTTCTCCAAGCTATGTAAATTAGCTTTATTTCCTTAAAGTGGATAAAAATAATATCATATGTACATGAATATTTTATATGGTTTATAGATTGTAACATTTTTATGTCAAAAATTTAAATAGGGTTATATGTAACACTGTAATTCCAAGTAGATAAATTTGCAATTATAAACATCACTAAGAAAATCATCATTTTCCTAGGGAAAATATACTTCTTTTTAATAACCATTACATAAGAAAATATATATACCTTGATTTTAAGTGATTTTTTAAATATTCCCTATAAATACCTTATTAAACATTTCTCATTCATCTAATATATTATCTCTTATGTGAAAGGTATATACTTGACATTTTAATTCTCTTTTCCAAAAATCATTATAATTATTCTACCCAACAGAAATACTCTAAAATTACAAATCCTTCTTACTTCCATCTTTACAATTAAATCTCAAAGCTAATTTAATTATATATTTGAGCCTATGTGTCCAGATGTCTATGATTTCCCTCTGTTACTAGTCATCTTAATTAACAAAGCAGCTCCAAAGATTTCTCATAGCCATACTAAAGGAAAGATCTGCAAAAGAAGAAGATACACTTGAAGTGCCAAAAATGTTTCTACCAAGAATGTCCTTAGAGATTGAGTCTGTTTCCACATTCCAGATTCTCCTATTTCTTCATATCTCTGTGAGGCAAAGATCAGCCAAAAGCAGTCGCTGCACTTGTCTCTGCAATGGAACTTCTTGGTTTGAATACCACCAGCTTTTCTACTTACTTGCTGGTTGACTTTGGAGAAATTGCTTGACCTTTCCAACTTCAGTTTCCTCTTCTGTAAAATGAAACTAAAAAAAAGTAACAAACCACATAAAGTTATTGTGAACATCAAATGCGATGATGCAAGTAAAGCACTTAATGAACTTACTGACAAGTAGTAAAGAGTGACTACATTTAGATTTTATTATTATTTCTATAAGACGATCCCAGGAGGGTTGAGGAAGACATATTTACATTAGGAGAAGTAAAGCAGAAGGGAAGAATATTTAGGTTTAATGTTTCTAATGGTATAGAGAAAGTACACTTCAATAATGTCATTCAAAAATTAATTCAAAATAAAATCTCCATAAGAACGCAATCTGATGTTCAGCTGCACAGACTTCAACAGCATTACTGGAGAAATTGATGTGAGGAAGGTAGCCTCGGCATCCTCAGGGAGTATATTTTTCCATTAGCTTTGATGAAGGAGAATAGAGAATAATGCAAAAGGAAGTAGTTCTGGAATGGTGAAGTAAAGACCTGAGAAAATCCACTCCTTTATAAAAGCAACGCAAACAGCAGACACACCTGCCAAAACCAACTTTTTCAGAACTCAAATTAACTGAAGGTTGCAACAATCCAAGGAGAATTTATTTTTAAAAAACAGAACTTCACTGACTCCCAAGTCAACTGAGCAGACACTTGCTTGAGTGGTCATATACAATAAATACATATTTTACAGAATTAATCCCAGAAAGTTGCTTAACAAACAAACAGAAACAACAACAATCAATAGCAACAAGAATCTCTGGAGAAGACAAGATCTGATTTTAAGAGTTTTCACATAATATTTTAAATTCTAGTTTTGTTTGGTAGTCACAGAGTAGTCATGGGATGTAAAGTATGGCATAAGGAAGAGAGTCAATAATATTATAATAACTGTGTATGGTGCCAGGTACCAACTGGAAACATCAGAGGCAACACTTTGTGAAGTATATGACTATCTAACCACTACACTGTACACCTGACATAATATAGAACTATATTGAATATAAACTATAGTCAAAAATAAAAATTTAAAAATAGTAATAAATAAACATCTAGCTTTGAGCAAAAAATTATGAGACATGCAAAGACATAGGAAAAAATGAACCACACACATAGAGAATAGAGTCAGCAATATAAATTATGCCTCAGGAAGTCCAGATGTTGGACTCACTGAACAAAGACTTTAAATAAGCTACCATAATTATGTTCAAAGAACTAAAGAAGTGTCTAAAGAATTAAATTAAAATATTAAAACAATTCCTCACCAAAATAAAATATTAGTAAAGTTAAAGAAATTATTAAAAAGAAGCTAACAGAAATTCTGGAGTAGAGAGTATAATAATTAAAATAAATATCCACTAGAGGATTTCAATAGAAGACTGAGCAGACTAGCAAAACACTCAGCAAACATAAAGATAAGTTAATTGAGGTCATTCAGTCTGAAGAACAGGAATAAAAGAATGAGGAAAAATAAACAGAGCCTTAGTGAAATATAAGAAGGACATCATCAAGCATACCAGGATATGCATAATGGAGGGTGAAAAAGTTATAGAAAGATATTGGAAGAAAAAAATCACCAAAACTTCTCAATTTGATGAAAAGCATTAATATATACAACCAAGAAGTTCAATAAACTGCAATTACATAAACTCAGAGATCCACACTTAAACACCTCATAGTCAAAATATCAAAAAACAAAGACAAAGACAGACTATTCAAATAGCAAGAGAAAAATAATATCATATTCAAGGAATCCTCACTAAAATTAACAGCTGACTTCTCAACAGTAACCATGTTGCTCAGTAGGTTGAGGACATATTCAAAGTACTGATGGAGAAGGAATGTCAACCCAAATTTCTAAAGTCACCAAAATTATCATTCAAAAATGAAGGAAAATTAAGAAACTTCATATTTTAAAAGACAAAAACAGATACTTTTAACTAGTCATACAAGAAATAGTAAAAGAAGTCCTTTGGTCCAAAGTAAATGGATGCTAGACAGTAACTTCAGAACCACACAGAGAGATAAAGAGCACCAGTAAAGGTAACTACATTAGTAAATATAAAAGACTACACATTTGTGCTCTGGCCAGTGTGGCTCAGTTGGTTGGACTATAATCTTGTAAACTGAAAGGTTGTGGGTTCGATTCTTGGTTAGGGTACATGCCTAGGTTGCAGGTTCAATCCCCAGTTAGGATGCATGTGAGAGGCAACCAATTGATGTTTCTCACATTGATATTTCTCCCTCTCTCTCTCCCTCCTTTCCCCTCTGTCTAAAAATCAATAAATATGTCCTCAGGCAAGGATTTAAAAAAGGAATATATATATGTATTTTTGTGTGTAACTCTTTTTTTATTTAAAAGACAACAGCATAAAGAAATATGTGTGTGTTGATAGGCTTATGTGTAAAGATGTAATTGTATGACACAAATTAGCAGAAAGAGGAGGGAATATAGCATTATTACAGCAATGTTTTTGTATACTGTTAAAGTAAGTTGGTATTAGTATGAACTAGATCATTTCAAGATAAAATGAGAATTGTAATCTCCAAAGCAGCAACTAAGAAAATAACTCTCTCTATATAAACATATATAGTAAAAAAAAACAAGTAAATTAAATTGTCATGCTAGAAAATATCTATTTAACACAAAAGATTAAACATAGAAAAAAGGAATAAAGAGGACACAAAATATACAGAACACAAATAGAAAAATATCAGTCATAATTATTTTTACCTATCATAACTTACATTAAATATAATTGAATTAAACACTCTAATCAAAAGGCAGAGATTGACATAATGGTTTTTAGAAAATGATCTCAATGTATGCTGTTTAGAAGATGCTCTTTAAATGCACTGACACAAATAAGTTGCATGTAAAAAAATGAAAATTATATACCATGCAAATAGTAACCAAAAGAGGACTAGAGTGGCTAAACTCAGACAAACATACATTAACATCAGACAAAACATACATTAAGATAAAAATGATTTCTAGGTACATGGAAGGACATTTTACAATAATAAAAGGACTGATTAATCAGGAAGATATAATATGTATAAACACATATGTACTTAACAACAGAACCTTAAAATACATGAAGCAAAAAACTCACAATACTGATAAGAGAAATAGACACATCAAGAAGAATAGCTTAGGGACTTCAATATCTCACTGTCAATAATTGATAAAACAATTAGAAGATGAGCAAAGAAATAGAAGACTTGAGCAATACTATACACCAACTAGACCTAAAAGATATCTATGGAACATGCTATTCCTCTTTAATTAATTAGAAAAATAAGAACAAATTACACCCAAAACAAGGAGAAAAAATAATGATAAAGAGTAGAGCAAAAGAAACGAAATAGAGAATAGAAAAGCAATTTTAAAAATCAATAAAAACAAAACTTAGTTATTTAAAAAATCATCAAAATTGACAACCTTTGGTTAGACTAACCAAGAAAAAAAAGATTCAAATTACAGAAATAAAGAGTGAAAATGGGGACTACCAACCTTAAATAACAAATGATTAAACGGGAATGCCAGGAAAGACCATACACAAAAAAACTTAGATAACCTGGATAAAACAGAAGATTTTCTAGAAAAATGCAAACTGTTAAAATTGACTCAAGAATGAACAGAAAATCTGAGTAAACCTGTAGCAAGAGATTGAATTCATAACTTAAATATTCCCCTCCCTTCCCCCTACACAAAAAAGCCCAGGCCCAAATGACTTTACTGGTAAATTCTACTAAACAACCGGCCGATATATTTTATGAATAAAGAGGTAAAACTCCTCAACAAAACACTAGCAAACCAATTCCAGCTACATATAAAAGGGTTATACACCAAGTGAGATTTATTTTAGAAATGCATATTGGTTTAACTTCTAAAAGTCAATCAAGGTAATGTGCCATACTAACATAATAAAGGACAAAAATTGCATGATCATCTCAATATATGCAGGAAAAATGAACAAAATCCGATACTTTTCATTGTAAAAATATTGGACAAACTAGGAAAGATGGAAACTTCCTCAGTGTGATAAAGGGCATCCATAAAAATCCCACAACTAACATCATACTTAATGGTGAAAAACAATAATTTTCATATAAGACCAGGAATAAAACAAGACTGTCTACTGTTGCCACCTCTACTCAGCATAGTACTAATGTTCTAAGCAGGCCATTTAGGCAAGAAAAGGAAATAAAGGGGATGCATATTAAAAAGGAAGAATTTAAACTTAACTCTTTTTGGAGATGTTTAATATAGAAAATCTCCATGAATGCACTGAAAAATAAAGCCTATTAGAACACATTATGTCAGTAAGGTACTAGATATAAGGTCAATATATAAAAATCAATTGCATTTTAAACATTAGCAATGAAGAACCCAAAAATAAAATTAAGAAAATTAGGAATAGATTTAACAAAAATAAGTGCAAGACTTGTATTCCAATAACTATAAAACTTTGTTAAAGAAATTTTAAAAATCTAAATAGATGCACAGTCATTCATCTTTATGGATTTGAAGATATAATTTTATCATGATGCCAATACTCACTAAATATATCTACTAATTCAAAGCAATCCCTGTAGAAATTCCAGCTTACTTTTGAAGAAATTAACAAACTGATTCTAAAATTCATATGGAAATGTAAGAGACCCAAAATAGCCAAAACAATCTTAAACAAGAATCAAGTTTAAGAATTTATAGTTCCTAACTTCAAAATTTACTACAAACCTACAGAAATCAAGACAGTATAGTACTAGCAAAAAAATAGAGAATAGGTCAATGAAATAAAATTAAGAGTTCAGAAATTAACCCGAAGTTTATGATCAATTTTTGACAAAGGTGCCAACCAAGACTATGCAATAGGAAAAGAATAATCTTTTCAACAGATGGTGCTGGAGAAATTTGTTATCCACACAAAAGAATGAAGCTGAACTCCTACCACATACCATATATAAAAATTAACTCAAGATGGATCATAGACCTAAAAATAAGAGCTATAACTCTTGGAGAAAAATATAGAAGTATTTCCTTATTACTTTGAGTTAGGCAATGTTTTCTTAAAGGAAAAGACAGATAAATTAGATTCATTGAATATCAAACACTTTTTTTCAAAGGACACTACAATGAAAACAAAAATACCACCCATAGACTGAGAGAAAATATTTGCAAATCATATTGTTTAGAGAACATATAAAGAACATTTACAAATCAATGATATAAAAGTAAACAACCAAAGTAAACAACCAAAGTAAAAAGTGAATTAAGAATTTCAATAGACATTTTTCTAAAGAATGGTCAAAAGCACATGAAAGAATGCTCAACATCATTTGTCAGTAGGGAAATAAAAGTCAAAACTACAATGAGAAAGTACTTCACATCAACTAGGAAAGCAAAAATTAAAAAGAGAAAAAAACAAATGCTTAGAATTACATTCAAGAAATTAAAACCCTTGTGCACTGCTGGTGAAATTATAAAAGAGTCCAGTGTCTTTGGACACCAGTTTGACAGTTCCTCAATGCTGTGTGTTAGTCTCAGAGTCACCATATGACGCAAGAGAGATAAAAGCATATGTGCACACAGAAACTTGTACACAAATGTTCATGACACCAATAGACAATGGGGCAAAAGTAGGTTTCAGTTGTTTGTATGGAAAAATAATATAATAATTAATAAATATTAATATAAGAATAAACTGTGTTTTGCATACTCACAACTATAAACCTACTTTTACCAACTCTGCATTTAAAATAACCAAAAATAAAATCAGCACAAAGGGTCATCAGCTGATAAACAAATAGACAAAATTTAGTATATCAATACAATGGAATAAAAGCAAATTAGTATGTGAGGCAACACATGGTACAACATACATGTCAAAACATGAACCATGCATGCTATAACATTGATAAACTTTGAAAACATTATGCCATGTGAAAGATGCCAGTCACCAGAGACCATGTGTTGTATAATCCTTTTATATGAAACATCTATAATAGGTAAATCCATAAAAGCAGAAGTAGAGTAGTGGTTGCCAGGGGCTAAAAGAGAGGTATGAGATATGAGTGTTAATGGTTTAATTTTTGGACTGATGAAAAATATTCTAAAATTAGATGGTGATAATGGTTATACAACTTTGTGAATATACTAAAACAACTGAATTGTACACTTTAAGAGGGTCAATTTTATACTATGTAAATTATATCTTAATAACACTATTAAAATAATAATAGAACAAAGAAATACAGCTGTCATAATGATTTCTTTAAAAAGTGAATAGGGTGCGGTTTACCTCTGAAAGTGTGAATAGTTGTCACTTTTTGCTTTCATTTCTGGCCCACTTTAACAAACAGTCAGACCTATATGGGTTAGGCCCTCACTTGACAAAAACAAGCTGAGCGAGGAGAAGTAGGAGAGTTGCACTTGAGTGAACAGCCAAAAGCATTTTCAGCCAAAATCTCAATCACTGGGAACACTTGACAAACTCAGAAAACAATTTCTGGATCCATCCAAAACACCTGGAACAGTCATGAGAACAATTTCTCCCCTTTACCTTTTCTAAGAGAAGTTCTGAACACAAGAAAACCAGATTGCTCCCTACCAGAAGAGGTAAACACACTGTCCTAGGAAACAAGATTTGAAGGTAGCTCTAAAAACAGATTAAGGTAGCTCTAAAAACAGATTTAAGTTGTCCTGAAAGGTTTCATGGCTGCTGCTAACTGCAAAAACCACCTTAGCATCTATCTTCCAATTTGTAGTTATTGCACTCTCTTGTTTCAGCTCTGTGAATGGGAAGAGGTAGAAAAACTCGTGGCTTAAACCAGGGGTGTCAAACTCATTTTCACTGGAGGCCACATCAGCCTCATAGTTGCCTTCAAAGGGCCAAATGCACCCTATTTTTCGGACTATAAGATGCACTCCCCCTAATTTGGGAGGAATAATGGTTGTCAATGCTGCTGTTGAGTTCTGTTTACATTTATATTGGTGAATATTATGTTATTTATGTTATTAAATATTTTACCACATTTTTTGCTTCCAAATTCTTTTTCTTATTTTCCTCCTCTAAAACCTACGTGCATCGTATGGTCTGAAAAATATGGTAATTTCAACTCCCTAACAATTAAGGAGTAGTTACATTTATACAGTCCTAAAATTATTTCGACCTTTGAAGACAACTGCGAGGCTGATGTGGCCCCCAGTGAAAATGAGTTTGACATCCCTGGCTTAAACCCTGAATCTACCACATAGAGTTGTGTGGCTAAGAGAATTCTTTCAATCTCTCTGGACCTCAATTTCTTCATTCCTGAAATAAGGATAAATGAGGTCTGGTCTGTCTACCAAACAGGGTGGTTAGGAAATCAAAGACATGGACAACAGTGTGGTGATTGCTGGGGGGAGGGGGACATAGAGGGGATTACAGGGTAATATAAAATATACAATAAAGATTAAAGTTTTAAAAGGAGAGAGAGAATAATGGAAGTAGGGGTAAAGTAGGGAGCTGTAATGAGTTACCTTTCTCAAAGAAGAACACAGCCATGTGACAAGCCAAAGAATGAATGGACTATTCATGACACAACTTTTCAAAAAATATGTGCTAGTAACCCTGCTCACCCAGATCTGGAAAGCAACAGACCCTATGGCTTGCCTGGGGCCACTGAATTAATAACGTTAAAAAAAAAAAGGAAGGAAGGAAGGAAATCAAAGACAATGTATGTGAAAGAACTCTGTAAATTTTAAAATTCTATATGAAACAGAGTGATTAATATGAACACTGGTACTAAGGTATCCTGTTAAACCCTTTACTTGGCTTTAATAAATAAAGGGAAGAAGTGCAAGGAATTTTTGCTAATCCTGGAAGGAACTGTAGTAGAGCAAAGAGAAAAAGGCAGTGGGGATGCTTCTATGGAATTCTTTGTGATCACTGAGCCCTAGTGTAAAGAATTTTCCTACAAAGCTTCAAAAGTCATATTTTTCATTTCCAAGAATCAGAATGTTTCATTATATATCTCTGAACTCCTTTACATTAGGATCTGAATCCATATTATCAATAATTCTTTCATTTAGAGTTCCTAAATATATGCTTGCATTTATCTGGCCAGCCAAAGTGGGCTGTATAGCCCTTTACACTCTTAAATATATCATGAACCTTTTATTGCCCTATGTCTCATTTTATAATGAGATGTTCTAAGAATATCATGGATGAAGGAACTCGGTTGGACTAAATGACTAGAGGAGACCTGGAACTCTGTTTACAATTTACTGTCTGCCCATGGGCAAATCACTTAACCCCTTTGTTTGAGTGCCCTTGCTTCTAAAACAGTAGTAATTATATTGCCTTATCTGCCTCATAGAGTAAGGATGAAAGTTGTGTGAGATCACATGTGAAAATAAGTTCTTTTGAAGAGACAACTGTAAGAAAAATGAAAAAGACTAGTAATGCAGGGTAAATTAATTAATTGAATCTCAGATATTAATCATCACTCCACTTAAGTTCCACCCAAGCATTCCTTGCACAGTAATAAAAAATATATTCCACATGGAAGCCTTTCATTTATTCACTGTGCAAACATTTATTAAGCATTTTATGTAAAATGTGTTCCTTTATATAAAATGGTAATAATGACTCCTAAAAGAAAGGTACCTGAGTTGCAATCCCAAATGTACTATTGTGGTACTTTAAGCAAATTACAAAATGTCTCTCACCTTTTTTTACCTCTTTTGCAAAATGGAAGTAATACTACCCATTTTGCAAGATTGCTGTTGCATCTTAAACAACATGAAACTGCCTATATGAAATTGTCTAGTAGAGCTCGGGCCAATATAACTGTTCACTAAATGAGTCCCTATTATTATTATTTAATATATATTTCCCAAGAATTCTTACTCTGGATCCCATGAACTCCTTGCAATTGCATACAATTTTATGTCTATATGCAATGTGCATTATTCCAAGAGAAAGCTCATCACTATCATCAAAACTCTCCTGGGCACTGCCAAGCTCAGCACAAGTCACAGCCATCTACAGGTCACTTCGTAGCTAATGCTGTGTAACCCTGGACAGATCACAGGTGGTAGCTGATCTTGGATGTGCCAACAGCAATCAAGTTTCAACTCAAGAGGAGGGTGTACACAGCCCACAGTGGGCATACCTTTAATACCCAGCTTGGGTAATAGGGGAGACTGTGCCACTGGACCCAACAGGACACCTACAACATTAAGTCACTCTGTCAAGCCTGGGAGATGTGGTAGCTTTACCTAATATAAAAACTAACACAGGGAGGCCGCCAAAATGAGGAGACAAAGAAACAAAGCCCAACTGAAAGAACAGAACAAAACTCCAGAAAAAGAACTGAACAAAATGAAGGCAATCAAGCTACTAAATGCAGAGTTCCAACTGGTTAAAAGGATTCTCAGGGAACTTGTGAGGACCTCAACAGCATAAAAAATGTCCAGTCAAAAAATAAAGGATACATATTGACATAAAGAACAAATTACAGGGAATCACAGTACAGTGGATGAAGCTGAAAATGAAATCGGCAATTTAGAACATAAGGACACAAATCAGAATAGCAAATCAGAAAACAACTAATCAGAATAGCAAGAAGAAAAAAGAATCCAATAAAAGGAGAATAGGTTAAGGAGCCTCTGGGTTAACTTCAAGCAAACCAACATTTGAATCATAGGGTGTCAGAAGGAGAAAAGAAAGATCAAGAAATTGGAAAACTGTTACAAAAAATAATGAAAGAAAATTTCCATAACTTGGTGAAGGAAATAGACATATAAGTCCAAGAAGCACAGATAATCCCAAACAAGATGAACCCAAAGAGGCCCGCTGCAGGACAGACACATCATAATTAAAGTGCCAATGGTTAATTAGAAAGAGAGAATCTTAAAAGTACCGAGAAAAAAGGCAGTCAGTTACCTAAAGGGATACCCCATAAGACTGTCAGCTGATTTCTCAAAAGAAACTTTGCAGTCTGAAAGGGATTGGCAAAAAATGTTCAAAGTAATGAAAAGTAAGACCCTACAACTAAGATTGCTCTACCCAGCAAAGCTATCATTTAGATCAAAGGACAGATAAAGAGCTCCCGAGACAAGAAAAAGCTAAATGAGTTCATCCTCACCAAACCAGTATTATATGAAATGTTAAAGGGTGTTGTTTAAGGAGAAGAAGATCAAAATTATGAACAATAAACTGACAAAAAGACATATCTATCAACAATTGAATCTAAAAAACAAAATGAACAAACAAGCAGAACAGAAACAGAATCATAGACTGAATGTTTTGATGATTGCCAGATGTGGGGGATTGGGGAGATGGGTGAAAAGGTGAAGAGACTAAGAAGTACAAATTGGTAGCTGCAGAATAGCCATGGGGGTATAAAGTACAACATAGAGAATAGAGTAGCCAAAGAACATATATGCAGGACCCATGGAAATGGACAACATTTGCCTGTGTGGGGATTGCCTGAGGGAGTGGTGGGGGGCTGGTGGAGGTAAACAAAGTGGAACAATTTGGAACAACTGTAACAGCATAAATAATTAAATATAGTAAAAAGACAACTCTAGGAAAATACTACCATTTTACCAGAGGAACTTATAAAGATGAAACTGCCTTGACATCTATATCTGGAATCCATGTAGATTTCCCCCCTTTCATTTAGCTCACCTATAACTCTTCTGTCTTTTTAACGAATTGTCATGCCTACAGTCAGATAATGGCATCAGTAAATATGGTACTTGCCTCCTTTACAGCCAGCCACATGACAATTACAACTAAACTACAGAACAGCTTTCTTCACAACCACTTGAAATTTAGGTGAACACAAGTCCTACAACTGAGGATATAAAGAAGAATCCACATCAAGACTGTAGGAAAGGTAGTGACTTGGAAGAGCCCGCTCCCACATCCACCTGTGGCAGAAAAAAATCCAGAGAGATATCTCAGCTGTGAGGTGTCCCCTGAGGAGCAAGGGGTCTCAGCTCCACAGCAGGCGCATCCCCAGCCTAGGATTCTAGTGCCAGGAAGAGAAATCCCCATAACTTCTGGCTATAAAAACCACCAGGGACTATGGCTGAATGCTTCTGGAGACTGAAGGCTGGAGGCCCAAGCATTCCTCTTAAAGGGCCTGTACCAACTTGACTCACTTGCCCTGGGCTGTAGCACTGGAGCAGCAGCTCAAAAGTCACCAGGGACATACAGCAAGGAACTGAATTATCTGGTATCAGGGTGACACCTGAGGGAAGGAGCAGATTTCTGCCAAGCAAATGTCCCAGCAGAGACTATTGTTCCTTTTCCAAGCCCTCCCCACACAGAGCCACAGGCAACATATCTGAGACTCCATCAACCTATCTCACACTGTTCCCCCTGCCCTGGAGATTCCCTGAGACCCCAACCCACCCACTTGCAGGCCCACCAAAGGGTTTCCAGTGGCTTTTCCATACAAATGGCCTGGCTCATGCCTTAGACTTTCCTAAAATCTCTCAGACAAGCAGCATGTGGCCTCAGCATGCCCCCTGTCTCTTACTAAGTGGCCCCAGGCCCAGCACTAGCAGCAGCCAGCTTTGGTTCACATCTTGGCCTCTCCTGGGCACCTCTAAGTCCAGCACGAGTAGCAGCCATCTGGAGATCACTTTGTAGCTTATGCCGGGTGGCCCTGAGCAGAACACAGGTGATTGCTGACATTGGCCTGCATCTCCCAAGAGACCCCAGAACAAGTGCACCTAGTGGACAACTTCAGACCACATTGAAGCAGCTCCCTACCACCTCCACAAGCAACCCACTCAAGAAGCACACTAAGTGGGTCCCAGAGCCTCAATGAAGTAAGTCCAACTCTGTGGGGTAGGCTCTTACACAGCTGATCCCCTGTGGTAGTTGCAGTCAGTCCTTGCACCCAATAGACCTGGGAGATAAATCCCTCCCATTGACATGCCGATAGCAATCAAAGCTCAACTACAACAAAAGGGTGTACACAGCCCACTCAGGTTGGGTATGGGGACACCTACCTGAATTATCCAGCTCAGGTGAATGGGGAAACTGTGCTATTGGACCCTACAAGACATCTAGTACATAAGGCCACTCTACTAAGCCCAGGAGATGTAGCAGCTCTACATAATATATAGGAACAAGCACAAGGAGGCTGCCAAAATGAGGAGACAAAAAATCATGTTCTAAATGAAAGAACAGCATGAAACTCCAGAACTAAACAAAATGAAGACAAGCAATCTACCATATACAGAGTTCAAAATACTGGTTATAAGGGTGTTCAATGAACTTAGGGAAAGAGCAGATGAACTTAGAAAGAACTTCAACAGCATAAAAATGGACATGAAAACCATAAAAAAACGCAAATAAATAGTATACTCACTGAAATAAAAAATACTTTATAGGAAATCAACAGTAGAGGAGATGAAACTGAGAATTGAATCAGTCATTTGGAATATAAGGAAGCAAAAAACACCCTATCAGAACAGCAAGAAGAAAAAAGAATTTAAAAACTGATGACAGTGTAAAGAGTCTCTGGGACAACTTCAGTTGCACCAACATTCACATATGGGGGTGCTATAAAGAGAAAAGAGAGAACAAAATAGTTGGAAACCTATTTGATAAAATAATGATAGAAAACTTCCCCAACCTAGTAAAAAAAATAGACAAGTCCCAGGAAATAAAGAGAGTCCCAAAAGATGAACCCAAATTAGCCCACACCAAGACACATCATAACTAAAATGCAAAAAGTTAAAGACAAAGAGAGAATATTAAAAGCACCAAAAGAAAAGTAGTTGCTTAACTACAGGGGAGCTCCCATAAGATTGTCATCTGATTTCTCAACAGAAACTTTGCAGAGAAGAAAGGATTGGTAAAAATTTCAAAGTGTTCAAAAACAAATATCTACAACCAAGATTACTCTATCCAGCAAAGCTATTATTTAGAACAGAAGGATAGATAAAGAGCTTCCCAGATGAGAAAAAGCTAAAGGAGTTCACCTCCACTAAACTAATATTACATGAAATGTTCAAAAGTTTCTTCTTTAAGAAGAAGAAGATCAAAATATGAACAATAAAATGACAATAAATATATATTTATCAAAAATTGAATGAAAAAATAAATGAGCAAGCAGAAAAGAAACAGACTCATAGATATGTAGAATATTTTGACAGTTACCAGATGGGAAGGGGGTTGGGAGCATGGGTGAAAAAGGTGAAGGGATTAGGAAGTTGAAAAAAGTGGAGCCAAAAGGATCTTGATTAGCTGGACATAGGGCATGAAAGATAGATAATAGTTTCAAGATTGATACCCAGGTTTCTGATTTGGACAAATAAATGATAATATTCACTGAGATGGAAAATACAGAAAGGGTAATAGGTGGAAGTTGAGGCAGGAGGGGAGTTAGGTTTTAATATATTGATTTGAGGTATCTTTAGGACTTCTGAGTGGAGATGTTTAGTGGATATTTGTATACATTTATCTGAAATTCAGAAGAGAAATCTTAGCTAGAGATACAGACTTAGCAATCATCAAAACATATGTGATCATTGAGGCAAGAGTGAGATGTGAGACAGATGGATGACACAGACTCTATGGAACACCAACATTTAAAAGATGTTCCTAGGTTTCATGCTTTTGCTTGTGATTTTCCAATTTTCCCAGCACCATTTATTGAAGAGGCTTTATTTCTCTGTTGTATATTTTGGCTCCTTTGAGAGAAATTATTTGCCCACATACATGTGGGTTCATTTCTTGGCTCTCAATTCTGTTCCATTGTTCTGTGTGTCTGTTTTTCTGCTGATACTATGCTATTTTGATTTTTGTCATTCAGTAATGTAGTTTGAAATCAGGGAGTGTGATTCCTCTGACTTCATTCTTTTTTTTCTCAGCATTGGTTTGGTTTTGGGAGGTCTTTTGTGGTTCTATACAAATCTGATCATTTTTTGTTCTCTTTCTTTAAAAATTGCCATCAGAATTTTGATGGGGATTACCTTGGTTCTATATATTGCATTGGGGAATATGGACATTTTAACTATATTGATTCTTCCAATCCATGATGAACATGGAATATCTTTCCATTTCATTATGTCTTTTTCAATATCTTTTAATAATGCTTCATAATTTCAGTGTATAGGTCCTTCACATCCTTTGTTAAGTTTATAACTAGATATTTTATTCTTTTTTGTTACAATTGCAAAAGGGATTTTTTTCTATTTCTTTTTCTGAAATTTCATTGTTAGGATATAGAGATATAATGGATTTTCGTACGTCGGTTTTGTATCCTGCAACTTTACTGTATTTGTTTGTTTTTAAAAGTTTTTTTGTAGGGTCTTTGTGGTTTTCTATACAAAGAATGACGTCATCTGCAAAAGAAAAAAAAAGGAACTGTCATGCCATAAAGACCAACCATACTCATTCTCCTTGTTATTTAAATTAATTTTGAAGACATATTAAAATGTCAATAGTTGCCTTGAGTCTTTTGAAATCTTGTTAAATGATAATACTCTCATAGTTATCCATTCACTTTACCATTTATCCAACCAACATTTTTCAGAATACCCATGTGTGCCATTACCCACATTGACTGTTAGCCAGCTCTTGCTAACAGTCATACATAACCTTAATTTCTATACCTCTGAGTCATTCTCAAAAATGATATGAAAATGAAAATACATATTGTAATCAGGGTATAGATGTAAAACAAGATACCCACAAAATTCCTAATTTAGGTCACTTCCTTGATAAAGGATTTATATATATATTCTATATATATTAAAGAATATTCTATATATATAAAGAATATATTCTATATATATTAAAGAATATATATATATATATAAATGCTTAGTGCTACAGCTGCAATTTATTGCCTCTCAGCTCCAAGTTTACACTTCACTGACTGTTCTGCAACCTGTATTTCTCCTTTGCCAGCTGGCACTATGTTCAACTTTGTAGGCAGAAGGCACGGGAGGAGAAAGGGGTTTGTGTACCTAGTTCCAATGTGCTCCTCTTGGAAGACTCCTACAGTGGGAACACTTACTATAGTACCCAGGGGCCAGTAATGTCTGACACAACCTGTGAATGACTTCCCTCAGTGCTCTCTAGGGTGATCTCTGCAGAGCTCAGCTCCTGAAG
Source organism: Trachops cirrhosus (assembly GCA_028533065.1). Classification (NCBI taxonomy): domain Eukaryota; kingdom Metazoa; phylum Chordata; class Mammalia; order Chiroptera; family Phyllostomidae; genus Trachops; species Trachops cirrhosus. Next base: position 50,321,983 of record CM052542.1, read on the forward strand.
GACATGAGGCTCAGCAGTACCAGAAGCCAACAGCATCTGGCACCATCGGTGAATGGCTAGCCCAAGGGACCTCCTTGGATGGCTTTGCAATAATTTCTGGAGCATGGCTCCTCCCTCTGCAACCCTGCCTGGGATGACCCTTGGGAAGCTTTAAAGTAGGTCCTAAGGTGTCCCACCTCTCCACAGATGGCTTTCTCCACACCTGGAAAGCACATTCTCAGTGAGTCCTGTTGGGAGAACACCTCAGCAAACTCTTCCACCACTTAGTGAAGTGTAACTTCTCCAACAAAGTCTGAGTCTCAGCCCAGAGTGGTAGAGAAGCTCTTCCTTGGATATTCTATTTCAGTCTTAGAGATAGTAGCTGCTCTCTATGCCTGCTATTCCAGTATTCTTTAGAGGTTTCTTAAACCAATTCTAGTCATTAATCCAATTGCTTATTAGAGTTATAAATTCCTTATATTAAACTTATCTAATTGAAATTACCATATGGTTTTGATCTCCTGATTGGACACTGCTTGATATAAAACTAAAATAACAACTGGTCCAGGAGATAAACCCACAAAATGGGACAATTTTTTAAGCTTATGCTGTTCACAGAGAAGAGGTTTGACATTTGGTGGGTGTCCTTGGGCTTTAAAGGTAGTATTGCCACATTTGGTTGTAATTTTCTAACCCAGTTATCAAATACAAAATAATCTATTTGTATCTGAAGTATCTGTAGAAGATAGGTATATATACACTTTATTATTCCTTATGATTCAGAGTCAGGGATAGGGCACAACTTTGTGTAAGATATTAAAAAACCACCAGTCAGGGTTTCAATCACAGAAGACTGCATTAGGAGACACATGCATACACACTCAAAGATTTATTCTGGGGATTTGGGCCTTATGTGACTGTGCAAGCTGGTTAACCATTTTCTGTAAGCCTGTCATATTCCCACGTGACACCAGAGCTTTAAGTCTCCAGGGCAGAAAGTCCAGAGGGCAACATAAATGTGAAATGGGGAAGAGTAAGAACAACCTGGAACCCATAAGCATAACCTGGAACCAACAAGTACAGGCTAAAATCTCTGTCAGTTCTTGTTAGAGAAGCTAAAAGAGGATCCCAGAGAAGGTAAAGCAGTGACAGCCTGACTGCTGCTACCTGCCTATGAAGTATCTATCAGATGCCCAATAAAAGTGTATGAGCTACAAAAGTCATTCTTCTTAACTTCAGCCCTCCAATTCTCACACAATCATCTTTTGGCCTACGTAAGTAGAAATATACAGGAGATTCTGGGAAATGTAGTTCAGCCTAGCAAAACTGACACATTATTATAAAGCCACTATGATTAGAAAAAAAAATTTCTTAGGTCCACCCAAAGAGAGTACAAATCATAGAAGAAAAGATAGATCAACATTAAAGTTTTAAGCCAAAGAAACAATAAACAAATTTAAAAGATGCTCCTCATACTGGTAAAAGAAATTGAAACATTTATACATTCATACAATGGAATATATTGTTAAATTAATTAAGTGAAGAGGCCATTAGACTGAGGTGGCTATAATGCCTTAGTAGCCTACAAAAGCAAACCAAAACCTAAACTTGAAATTCCTCAAGGTTAAGAAAAAAATATTCTGCTCCTTTTGTTGAATATTAATTGACCATAGAGACTTGGGTCTATTTCTGGGCTTTCTATTCTGTTGCATTGATCTATGTGTCTGTTCTTATGCCAGTGCCCAACTGTTTTGATTACCATGGCTTTGCAATACAGTTTGATATCAGATATTGTGATCCCTCCTACTCTGTTCTTTCTCAAAACTGCTGCAGCTCTTTGGGGTTGTTTATTGTTCCATACAAATTTTTGAAGTATTTGTTTCACTTCACAACAGTCAGAATGGCCAAATCAACAAACAACAAGTGCTGGTGAGGTTGTGGAGAAAAGGGGACCTTAGTGCATTGTTGGTGAGAATGCAGACTGGCACAGCCACTGTGGAAAACAGTATGGAATCTCCTCAGAAAACTAAAAATGGAACTGCCTTTTGACCTGGTAATTCCTCTGCTGGGATTATACCTTAAGAACCCTGAAACACCAATTCAAAAGAACCTATGTACCCCAATGTTCATAGCAACACAATTTATAATAGTCAAGTGTTGGAAGCAACCTAAATGCCCATCAGTAAATGAGTGGATCAAAAAACTGTGGTACATTTACACAATGGAATACTACATTGTAGAAAGAAAGAAGGAACTCCTACCCTTCTCAACAGCATGAATGGAACTGGAGAGCATTATGCTAACTGAAGTAAGCCAGGCAGTGAAAGACAAATACCATATGATCCCACCTATAAGTGGAATCTGGTCAATAAAACAAACAAGCAAGCAAAATATAAACAGACATTAAAATAAAGAACAGACTGATGGTAACCAGAGGGGAGATGGGAGGGGGATAACAAGGGAAAGAAGGGGAAGGGTTGTCAAAGAACATGAAAAGGACCCATGGGCAAAGCCAAAAGGGGCTGGGATTGAGGTGGAAAGTGAGGGGGTTGGGGCAGGGGAGGGGATGGGGGAAAATGGAGACAACTATACATGAAAAACAATAAAAATAATAATAATAATTCCTAAAAAAAGAAACTAAATCTAAGAACAACCAATCAAAACAATCAACTATGCTTTCCCAAATAAGGCAACCACTTAAGCTATCGCTCATCAGTTTCGCTCCTGCCTATTCTCTATAAAGGTCTGGCCCTTACCCTCTGTTGCAGAGTCCTCCTAAACCACTCTGGTTTAGTGCTGACTGACTCAAATTAGTTTTTGCTCAAAAAAAGTCTTAAATTTTTAAATATTCTTCAGTTTAACTTTTAACACTATATAGCAATAAAATAAATAAATTGCATCACTATGGATAAATTTGAAAAAATAATATTAATGCATACAGTTTCAAAAGGATACATAGAAGAGCACGATCATGTAAAAGTCTGAACACACATCAATAGCATGCATGCATATGTATAACACATGCATGTATGTATCTATATTCTGGATATATACACATGTAGTAAAAAAATATATCTGTAGAAATGATAAATCCTAACCTCAGAATAATAATGTAGTTTCCTTTGATGTAAGAAAGAAAAGGAAGTGCTTGGAGAGAGGAACTTTAGCTATTTCAATAACATTTATTTATTTTTCAAGGGGATCTGCTAAAATTTCTCAATCTGTAATCTGCGATGGGTACATGGATGTCTGTTAAGTTATCTTCTGAACTTCTATATGCTTAAAATATTTTGTAATTCAAAATAATACATTTTAAGAAAAAATAAAGTCACACACGAAATTTCTCTTTCACAGTCTCATACACAAGGACTCTGCTCAACTGTTGAAAACCTTAAAAACAACAAAGGGATCATTTTAATTACTTACAAATTAAATCAGCATGGAAACACTTGTTAAGCAGACATGGAGAAAAGTTAAAATCTATACAAAGACTGGAAAGAATAAAGCAAATAATTTCTACTAACACACAATGGACTTTGCGATCCATCATTGTATGTGTATTTCGTGAAGGGTACGCCTGAAACTAGTAACCAGCAGTTTTTTTGTTAAAAGAAGCAGAGGAACCAGTAGGTAAGAGTGGGAGACAACTTTTTACTCTGCTTAATTTTGTAATGCTTGAATTTTTCACCATTTGAAACTTTCCAAAGTATGCAATTTCATATACACAAAAGAAAAAAGGCAATTAAATATTTTCTTCCATAGTATCTTCTACTTTTTAAATGTAAATGCTCTGGGAAGAGTAACATAATGAGTCCATAACATTTTGGGGTAGTTTACAGATGACATCATTCTATAACAGAGTGGCAGATACATACCACCCCATTGCCCTTGACAGACATTACTAATCTATGTGGTACTCCTTCCTGCTGAACCTAAAAATTCCCGGACAGAATGCTGCAGGCAGCAGCCACTGTCAGTTGATCAAAGATGGCACTTGAGACCATACTTGCATACTTGATACTTACTTTGCTCTATGCTATAAAAAAAATCATGGACAAAAATAAAAGAAAAAATGTAGCAGAAATTTTGATCTTCAACAGAAAACTATGCATTGTCTAGAATATACCACTTCGGGTTATCTGATTTTAGTCTTTCGTTGTTTTTGAGCTATTTCACTACTCTGCAAAATGTAAGTAACTAATAAAGATGCAAATCAGGTCCTGTCAGATAGAGATTTAATGGACTTTCTTCTCCAACTCTGGAAAAAACCAGTTTTGCCTTCATTTGCATGTTTGTTTTAATCTATAAATCCAGAAGTTTTACAGATTCCTGATCTATAAATTCAGCAGTTTTACAGATTCTCTTTCACATGTGCCAGTTGCCTCCGTGAATGGGTTAAATGAAATCTTTAACAATTTGTTTGTTTAAAAATTTGTTTGTATCTGAATAAGAGTCACAATCTTACTTTCTTTTAACATTATCTTTTATCACACTTTAGGGTAAAAGAATGAACAGGCAAAAGAGCGGGAAAGACATCTATTTTAGGGCAAACATCATTTACTGCAATATTTTCCTTTATTAAAAAATTTCCTGCCCTGCTACTCAAAGAAACATTCCAGCAGTGTAGAACCTTCAGGAATCTAAATTCGAGGGCATTTTTAATATACAAAATATATCAACATGGATGAAGGAGGGACATGTGAACATCAGTCTGGAGAATAATCAAAATTAAAATTCAAAATCTTTTCCCATATCCAATACTATAACTAGTATTATAGTTTATCCAAATACTATATCATATTCACAGGCACAACCTAAATGCATTTGTTTTGTTATAAGATTTTTGAAATATTGGCTTATTTCTAGCAGGTTCTTTCTGGATCAGCTTTGGCCATATAACTTTAAGACCACTCACAGGATTCTGGGGTTAGTCTGAGAATACCAGACTCTCCAACTGGGAAAGTTTATGCATGCCATCAAATGTCTTCCCCCACACAACCCACTCAAGCCATCCCCCATGCAATTCAAATGCCTTGTTTCAATATCAAGGGAATACAAAGGCGTGTGGTATGTCTTTAGTTTTATACCAGTTTGGATGGCATATGACAAACTCAGTTTCTATAAACAACATTAACTAAGCCACAATTTTACTCAACACAGATTGACCTAGCTAGTGAAGATAAGCAAGCTAAACACACTTCAAATAATTTTTTTAAAGAAATACATCTACAATGCTAATCCTTAGTTTTCACAAACTAGGTTTCTTATTAAAGCTTTTTCATACTCTGTTCTATACCTCCACTCCAAGCCAGCTTCCCAGAATTACTTCTAACCACAAGGCTTTCCCAGCAAATAGAAAAGAGAAAGGAAAGAGGGAATTTGTAAATGCACAGCCACAAATGTCTGACTCATCCTCGGTGACTCTTGGGCACAGCCTTGGGGAGGGCCTGGGCCAGTTAAGGTGACTGTAGAGGTCATAATCATTATGCCCTTGCTGGGAAGTTCAGGAAAACATTTGAATATCAATGCACGTAATATATGCAGAATAAATGTTTAAAAGCCAGACTACATTGCTCACGAAGCACAGGAAATCTCCGAACTGCCTAGCTTGTATGAGTGCAGTTTTGAATCCAGAAACAAAAGGAACAGTTAAGATCATGCTTAATTCAGTCCTAAAAGCAAAATTTCAAGGTGAAGCAACCATGATAAGAAAGTAGCAAATCAACTTTTGGTAAAAATATTTCCACCTCTAGATTCTCTTCTCATTTTGCCATTCAGCTACCTATTCTCAAAGATCATTTAGTAATTGCTGAAATTAATAATGGTTCTTTTTAAAACTAAACAAATTTACTTCATACCAGGAGTGTTGGGTGCTTTCACATGTTGTTCATCTCCTGTTTTAGACAGGAAAACTCACCCAGAGAAGGTAGGTTACTGCTTGACCTACGGTCACAAATGACAGTGTTAAGGTTTGAACTCAAATATCCTATTTGGTTTTGTCTGTCAGAGAGATCCCGAAAAAACTTTTGTTGGCATATCTTTAGTATTTTCCTTTTAGCAGTATTTATATTTAGAGAATGTTATCCAGTGCAGTTAGCATTTTACCATGCTTACTACATAGGCAGTTGTGCATTGCCCCAATAAACATCTCAAATTTATGTACTAATCTCCATTTCCAAAACTATCACTCCAGTTTGAGACAAAAATCATTTCTTAAATGAACTTCTATAATAGATTTCTAACTAGTCCCCCTATTTCTACTCTTCCCTTCCTTATAGTATATTTTCCTTAACATAAATCAGATCCTATAATGCTAGTGTAGAATTTTTTCACTGATTTTCTATAGCACTGAGAATAAAATTCAAATTTCTGACCATGACCTTCATGACCTGACTCCTGGCCCATTTTTCCAATGTCACATCCAACTTTGTATTACTGTCCCACCAGCTACATGTACTGCAGCCACACTGGCCTCTTTTTATTCAGCAACATCAAGTCAGTTCTGTCTCAGGGCCTTTGCACTAGCTGTTTCTGTTTCTCACCAACTCAAGTTACAGCTCCTGTCACCTTCTCAGCAGAATCTTCAACAAGAGTCCCTGGTTTGGGTTGCTTTATATTTTTTATGAAATCTCTTTCACATATTTTTTACTCATTTATTTTCTGTCCTTACCTTTTAGAAGCCTGTCTTCTCTTATTCACCTCTGTATTCCTTTGTTATGAAAAATTCAGTTCATATCTATTGAATATATGAATGGGTGAATGAATGACTAAAGATGCCAAGGCTTCATTGGTAACATTTCACAAATAGTTAATGTTGCTGGAGGACAAATATCAAGAGAGAGATTTTTGTCCTTAAAAAGGAGAATTGTTTGTTGGAAACTTTTGAGAATCCGGTTATGCACAAATTTTCACAAGCAGTTCTCAGAAGCTCATCCATGACTCCCCCTAGACCCCCTGTTTTAGTCCCAATGCATTATCTTGGCTTCCATCATGCTGAGTAATTCAATTTTTGTTTAGTTCTCCCTCCCCCTCTTCCATATCTTCACAATCTAAACTCAAGCCACACTAAACTACTTTCAGTTCTAGACTCCTCCCAAGATTTCACTTGCCTCTAAATGTTTCCCTTTCCTCTACCAGGAATCCTATCCAAACCCCAACCTTCACTTTTATCTAACTCCCACTCATTGTTTAGCTCGATACTTTAGATCACATCATTTCCTCTGGGCAGTTCTCCCTGATAATCTGGTATGAGTTTGAGCCTTAAAAGAGTGTCCATGGTTTGTTCTATACTTCTATCAAAATGCTTCTTTAATGTACTATGATTGACAGTTTATATTATGTGCAACTATCAATTCAGAGAATACATTTGTTTTATTTGCCATGGTATCAATAGTGCCTAGTATAATGCCTCACAACTATGGACACAGTTAATATCACAGAATTAAAATAAACTTCTTTCTCTTAGTTTCCTATTTATTACTTATAAATGGTGGATATTTCCTATCAGAAAATAGATACAATTATCAATCATATTTTACAGGACCTTCAAATTAGAGGTACCAAATTTGGTCACACATTTTGTTTCTGATTTTAAGAAAAAGCTTTGTAGAGACTAATACAGGTTGTGTCAACATCTAATCGTGTATTTCAAATGTTTTGACATAATAAAATAAAAGGTAATAAAACAACACATGTAGTTGCAATAAAATAGAAGTGTCTCTCCTACCACATTTAGATGGATATTGAATTTGACAGTCTGTGTGATGCTTACTGATATTTAACAAAAACCTGAAAGGCTATATAAATCTCAATCAATATGCTTCTAAAGTAAGTCAGTTAAAGACTTTCATGGGAAGGTAAAATAAAGCAGTAATATAGCATGAATGTATACTGGGGAGATTGATGAACTGATGAATTAATAGCTCAGAATTTGCAAGGAATTGAGGGTAATAATGGATGTGCTACTAATCTTCTCTACATGGCTTCCTCTATGATTTTTTTTGTACCAGAAACACTTTTAGAGGCACAGAATTTTAACACTCTACTAAGAAAAGCTCTTAATAATACAACACTCTTCTAGCCCCATTCATCTCCAGAGAGCCTTAAATATATTCCCCTTTTCTCATTTCACATACATAGGAGGATCCCAGCCAGAGAGTGGATCTGTACTCAGAATTTCCAATGCAACAATTCTAGTATTGTAGAGGAGAAACATTATTGTGGAATAACATGTGCTGTTTATATAACAATTCATTTTTTTTAGTTTATACAAAAGCAGAGATGAAATATGAATATGAGCAGAAGAAACAGAATCACAAGTCAGAGATATGGCTTAGAAAAACAAAATAAAAGGATGTGTTTACATAAATTATAAGCACTCAAGGGCTGGGATATTATTCTTTCACCAACACTGTCAACCATTTATATAGCTTTGTGTACAATTGTGGCAATATAAAATTAATAATAATTAATACAGTATGTTTGTTCTGAATCCCACAAACTTCTGCTTATCAGATTCCTGGAGCCTACTTTTTAAGAAGGTCAAATCCTAATTGACCATATGTATTTCCCAATTGTTGCTTGTTAGGTTTCTTTGTCTCTTATAAACCAACTAGTGATTTTTTCTCTTCTATAAGTATATTTTATTGATTATGCTATTACAGTGTCCCAATTTTCCCCTCTTTGTCCCCTTCTGCACAGTACCTTCCATTCCTCCAGCAATTCCTCCCTTAGTTCATGTCTACCTATGGGTCATGCATGTAAGTTCTTTGGCTTCTCCATTTCCTATACTATTCTTAGCATCCCCCATCTATTTTGTACCTACATTATGCTTCTTAATCCCTGTACCTTTTCCACCATTCTCCTCCTTCCCCCTCCCAGCTGAAAACCCCCCAAATGAACTCCACATTTATGATTCTGTTCCTGTTCTGGTTGTTTGTTTAGTTTGTTTTTTAATTTGTTTGTTTGTTTTTGTTTTTTTTTAAGATTCAGTTGTTGATAGTTGTGAATTTGTTGCCTTTTTAACATTCATAGTTTTGATATTCTTTTTTTCTTAAATCTTTAACATTTCATGTAATAATGGTTTGCTAATGATGAACTCCTTTAGCTTTACCTTGTCTGGGAAGCACTATATCTGCCCTTCCATTCTAAATGAGAGCTTTGCTGGATAGAGTAATCTAGGTTATAGTCCTTGCTTTTCATCACTTCGATTACTTCTTTCCAGACCCTTCTTGCCTGCAAAGTTTCTCTTAAGAAATCTGCTGACAGCCTTACAGGAACTCCTTTGTAGGTAACTCTCTGCTTTTCTCTTGTTGCCTTTAAGGTTCTCTCTTGATCTTTAACCTTTGGCATTTTCATTACGATGTGTCCTAGTGTGGTCCTTTTTCTGTTCAACTTGTTTGGGACTCCCTGTGCCTTCTAGACTTGTATGTCTATTTTCTTCACCAAATTAGGGAAGTTTTCTTTCATTATTTTTGCAATTAAGTTTTCAATTTCTTGCTCTTCCTCTTCTCCTTCTGGAATCCCTATGAGTTGGATGTTGGCACATTTGGAGATGTCCAAGAGACTTCTTATACTATCCTCATGTTTTTGAATTCTTGTTACTTCTTTCTCTTCTGGTTGAATGTTTATTTCTTCCTTATGTTCCAAATCATTGATTTGAATCCCAGCTTCCTTCCCTTCATTGTTGGTTTCCTGTAGATTTTTCTTTATTTCACTTAGCATAACCTTCGTTTCTTCATTTACATTGTTGCCATACTCAGTGAGTTCTTTGAGCATTCTAATCACCAGTGTTTTGAACTCTGCACCTACTAGGTTAGCTATCTCCATTTGCTTAGTTCTTTTTCTAGGGTTTTGTTCTGTTCTTTCATTTGGGACATATTTCTTTGTCTTCTCAATTTGGCAGCCTCTCTATGTTTGTTTCTGTGTATTAGGTAGAGCTGTTTTGACTCCATGTCTTAGTAGCATGGCCCATTGTAGAAAAGGTACCTGTAAATTGTGTGGGGCAGAATCACCCCTTAGGTAATCACCAGAATGGGTCAACTGGATTCTTTGCTTTCTGGCTCTGTGTGAATGGAGGGATCGGAGAGGGGACACTGCCATTTCCTGGCTTCTGGAGGTTTGTTCCTCAATCTGTTTCCAGTCACTTCACCTACTTCCCATAAGTACCTGGGGCCCTTCCAGCTGTTACTCTGATGTTGAATTCCAGAGTGGGTTAGTTTGCATATATTTTAAGACCATGTGGGCTCTTTAAGTGGAGTTTCCTGAAAATTTGAGAGTGTCTTCTGCCACCCTAACCACCACTGGTTTTTATAGCTAGAAGTTATGGGGATTTACCTTCCCAGTGCTGCAGCTTATCCAAGCCATATCATGTCTCCTTGCCACTCCACCCCTCCAGCTCCAAGTCTCTGCTCCTCCTACCCATCTGGATGAATGTGGCTTCCTTAAATCCTTGGTTGTCAGACTTCCACACAGTTCAATTTTCTGACAGTTCTGGGTATTATTTGCTTTGAGATTTAGTTGTAATTCCTTTTGTGGTTGCGCGAGGAGACAAAGTATGTCTACCTATGCCTCCATCTTGACTGGAAGTCCCCACTAGAGATCGTTTCAAACAAATATCTGCTATATCACTACTAGCAACTCATAGACTTCAAAGAGGTGAACTAGAATAGTGTTGAGATCATTGAAATGTTGGCCAAGAACTTTAACCTCAAAGAAGTGTGATTTCAATGATTTCTGGTTTCAGATGGCTCAGAAATGGAGAAAAAATGGTGTAGAGAAGTAAAGAAAGAGGATAAAGAAATTAATTCTGAAGCTACACCAGTATCATTTAAAATACCAAGACATCAAAATTCAAAGGTAATTTTTGACCTTCTTAGGCATTTATTTGTTGAAAGAATCAACAAATGCATGTGGATGGTACTTACTGAAACACTTTTCTCACTGTCTTCCTGACTCAAATATTTTTTTCTCTCCAATCTATCCAACACACTTCTAACAGAACAATCTTCCAAAAGCATATTTCCAGCAATAATTTTTCATTAATTTTAAGAAAAAATCAAGCTAATCACAGCCTGTATAATAATTCCTTAGCATGGCCCCTAAAATTGAAGGACCACATTTCTAGTGTCTTCTGCCCATAATATTAATCCTCCTTGAACTCCCTCAAGCATCCCTGGCTCTTCAGTATCTCAGTGTCTCTGTTTGTTACTCACTCTAAAACACTCTTCCTCATTTTGTGAACCTGAAAGACTTACTCAGAACTCAGATGCAGAACAAATGTCTATGCTATCCATGCTATCATGCCTGATTCTCCTCCTAGGTTAGTTGCTTCCTCCTTATCAAATCTCAGTCTATATTATAAGACTCCACAATTTCATGTTATTTTTTTTATGTGGTCATCTCCTTCAAGAGACCAAGTTCATAGACAGAGATGGTCTTCTTCAGCCCTGAACAGAGATGATCTTATTCAGCCCTGAGTCAAACATGGTGTGTAACACATAGTAAGTACTCAGTAATATTTGTTTAATAAAAACACTGAAATAAAACATGAAAATTATATATTCTTAGCAGATAATACAGTGAAACTCCTGGCATTTCAAATTACTCACTGTCCTTAGCATTTGCCCCCAAACAGAATAATAAACAAGAACTATCTGGTAGAAACAACTAGCTTATCAAGCAGGTGCTGACTCAATCCCTGAACACATTCTATAGTTCCATTCTGGACTTCATTTAGTTTGTGAAGCCCAGAAATGTATTTTCCCCACCCCACTCCAGCAATAAGCATAAACAATACCAAGAGCTAAATCCAGCAACCTCTAAGTGCACTTAAGTCTCATTCAAAGTCAAGGGAAATTATGCATACATGAGCAGTAGAGAGGGAGCAGAGGTAAGAAAGATGGTTTGCTAATTCTTAGAAAACAGGGAAAAGACCACAAAGGTTTAGTTCCTAAGAAAATCGTCACCTATTTGCTGTCACTTTTTCATCTTCATAGGAATTTATTGGATTAGGAAAGACCTTTGCTACTCGACATTATCCTAAGCTCCCAGTTGCCTTTGCATTAGCTAATGCCTGAGCTTCCTGGTTAATTATGGCAGGCGAGCAGCAGGCTGCACAGATGTCAGATGTCCTACTCTATCAGTGAAGAGGTTCCTGCCTCAGGCTGTTTATATATGGCCTACCAGGATTTCCTGCTGCATGATGAAATAATTAAGGGGCCCTCCATGCAGGGAATAATGTTGCAAGTAAGTTGTAACAGCATTACATTAAAAAACAAAACTGGCCTTATCTTCATCAGGATCTTCCTAAGGTTTATTATGAACATTCTGTTCCTTATTTTTATAATACTCACGTGGGTGTTAATTTTAATATTCACTGGAGAGCACAATGAGTTTAGCAAGGCTTTCTTTAATGCTTGTGCTGCAGTTTGAGTCAAGAGTAAACAGGGTGGGGAGATGTCTTTTTTGTGTTTAATTTTCTAAATAAAGTTTGTCTTTTGCCTCTTATAACAAAGCAATTCTACAGACTCAACAAAGTCTGATGGTTTTTAAAAAGACTTAGTAATATTTTCTAAATTGATATATTCTCAAATTGTATTGAATTCTGAATCCTGCCTTTGACCCAGAAAATAAGTATATATCCTGCTTATAATATTTTTAAGTATTTTTATCCATAAGCACACATTATGTGATGACAAACTCTTCTTACCCACATATGATTTCCATGAGTCAAGTGAAATGTCCTGTATACAAATACAAATCAAGATTAAGAAGAAAATTCTAAGTGACTTTGATCATTAACATTAAAGGGTTAGCAATAATGTCATGAATTCTAGCAACACATCTGGATAAATAGGACAATTCAAACCAAGTTAAATTAGCATGTTTTCCACTATCATCCCATGCATCCCTCTACTTTAGTTCTTAACACCTTCTTTAATAAGACTGTAAAATCCTTGAGAGCCATTTATCTTATGCATTTTCGTATCTCCTGTTCCTAATACAGTAAGTACTTGGCACAAATACTCAATACATTTTTATTAAACTGTATTAAATAGTGTGGAGTGAAAAATGGAGAACAAGAGAATAAGAAAAAGGTAATGATCACAATGAATTCCTCACTTCTTTATATATTTTTTCCTTTGTAAGTACAATATAATCTTTCTATGGAGGTGCAAGTAAGTGGGCTTATTTCTGTTTATATATAGGAGTATAATTCTTTTCATAAATTAGTAAAGAAAATTAAAAACCATCTAAGTTTCTTTGCCTGAAGTTCATACACCCATAAAAGTGGCAGGGCGGATTTCTAGAATACCCAGTAAACACTGTTTTGGGAGGTTTCATATTGCATTTCTAGGGAAGATTTTAAAAAAACAAGATTCTGTGAGGTGTAAAAAAATAGCAAATAGTTTTTGTCACAGGTGTAAACTCTAATCCATTAATAATAGCTAACACGTAAAGAGGTGTTGTCCAGGTTGTGTGATAAAGTGCAGCATTAATTAATGATGTCTGCCTTAGCCTTGGAACAAGTGACAATATGAGTACTATCTGCCACCCCAGCAGCTCTTCCTAATAATCAAGAAGGTTGTCATTATTTTAGGGGAGAACTGGAGAACTGAGATGTTCAATCAATAATCTTTGAAGGAAAGCAAAAGTTTATTTAAGTACAATTATACTCAAGTGTGGCATTTTTTGCCTTGTTTAATAAACATTTATTGAGCACTTACCTATCAAATAATATTCTTTGTCCTCAAGGAATTAATGCCACCTGCAGGAGTAAAGACAAATAAATAGGAAATTTTAATAGAAGGTGATTAATAACATAAAAGTCTACAAATAATGTCAAAGGAGTTCAAATTGAAATGACTAATCCCGACTGAGGTGAGGGTGAAGAGAGGGATGTCAGGAAATGTTTTCTAGAGAAAGAGATCATCTGAACAAGGCTTTCAGGATAAGTTAAATGTAGCCTTGCCTGAAAAGAAGAAGAAAGGAGGAAGAGGAAAAGGGGATAAGGAGGGAGAAGAAGAAAAATGAGGAGGGGGAGGAGAAGAAAAGGCATTTGGGCAGCATATGCAATTATGTTCAATGAAATGTCTTTAGTTCAGTTGTACTGCTTAGTCCAAGTGCATGTGGAGGATGATTAGAGATAAGGCTAGAGAAGTAAAGAACAGACAGAACTCAAAGGACTTTCTATGTCAATCCAGAGACTGGAGAATTTTAAGCAGGACAGTAACTTGACTTGCATCTCTTTCTTGACGTGCATATACTATCCGTTCTTTTACTTTTTTTTTTTTTACTTTTTTCTTTTTTGGCATGTGTAATAACATTTTTTCTTAATTTTTTTATTGTTATGCTATTACAGTTGTCCCAATTTTTCCCTGTTTGCCCTCCTCCACCCAGCCCACCCCTGCTCCCACAGTCAGTCCCCACACTGCTGTCCATGTCAAAGGAGTGTCAAAGGAATGGCTCATTCGTACATGTCTTTAACTGGCCCTTTCCCTTTCTACCATCATCCCCCTCTTCCCTCCCCTCTGGCTGCTGTCTGTCTGTTCCTTGATTCCATGCCTCTGGTTCTATTTTGCTTGTTAGTTTATTTTGTTCATTAGATTCCTTTTATGGTATTTGTCTTTTCCCTCTTGGCTTATTTCACTTAGCAAAATACTCTCCAGTTCTATCCATTCTTATGTGAAGGGTAGGAGTTCCTTCTTTCTTTCTGCTGTCTAGTATTCCATTGTGTAAATGTACCACAGTTTTTGATCCATTTTGATCCACTAATGGGCACTTAGACTGTTTCCAAATCTTGGCTACTGTAAATAATGCTGTTATGAACATACAGGTACATAAGTTCTTTTGAATTGGTGTTTCAGGACTCTTAGGGTATATTCCCAGCAGCGGAATTGCTGGGTCAAAAGGCAGTTCCATTTTTAATTTTTTGAGGAACTTCCGTACTATTTTCCAAGATGGCTGCACCAGTCTACATTGCCACTAACCAACAGTGCACTAGGGTTCTCTTTTCTCCGCATCCTCACCAGCACTTGTTTTTTGTTGATTTATTCATGATGGCCACTCTGACCGGTGTGCTGTGGTATCTCCTTGTGATTTTAATTTGCATCTCTCTGAAGGCTAGTGATCCTGAGCATCCTTTCATATGTCTCTTGGCCCTCTGTATGCCCTCCTTGGAGAAGTGTCTGTTCAGGTCCTTTGCCCATTTTTCAATTGGATTGTCTTCATGGTGTTGTCGTATGAGTCCTTATATATTTTGGAGAGTAAACCCTTGTCTGATATACCATTGGCAATATGTTCTCCCATATGGTCAATTACATTTTCATTTTGATAATGGTTTCTTTAGCTGTACAAAGCTTTTTATTTATTTTTCCCCGCCCCACACACCCCATGTTAATGAGATGCTAGTCCCATTTGTTTATTTTTTCCCTCATTTCCCTTGCCCTGGTAGATATATCAGCAAAAATATTGCTGCATAGCATATCTGAAATTTTACTACTGATGTTTTCCTTTAGCACTTTTATGGTATCATAACTTATATTTAAGTCTTTTATCCATTTTGACTTTATTCTGGTACAAGGTGTAAGTTAGTGGTATAGTTTCTTTCTCTTTCTTTCTTTTTTCTTTTTCTTTTTTTTTTTTTTTGCATGTACCAGTCCAGTTTTACCAACACAATTTATTGAAGAGGCTATTTTTACTCCATTGTATGCTCATGGCCCCTTTGTCAATATTGACCATAGAGACATGGGTTTATTTCTGGGCTCTCTATTATGTTCCATTGATCTATGCATCTGTTCTTATGCCAGTACTAGACTGTTTTGATTGCAGTGGCCTTGTAGTTATAATTTGATATCAGGTATTGAGATTCCCCCCTACTTTGTTCTTCTTTCTCCAGATTGCTGAGGCTTTTGGGGGTCTTTTTTGGTTCCATGTAAATTTTTGAAATATTTGTTCTAGTTCTGTGAAATATGCCATTGGTATTTGAATAGGATTTACATTGAATTTAAAGATTGCTTTGGGCAGTATGAACATTTTAATGATGTAAGACAGTAGAAGGAAGGAAATAATCAAGATAAGAGCAAAATTAAATGACACAGAGAATTAAAAAAATTCAAAGGATCAGTGTGTCCAGAAGCTGATTCCTTGAAAAGATAAACAAAATGAATAAACTCTTAACAAAACTCATCGAGAAAAAAAGAGAGAACCCAAATAAATAAAATCAGAAATGAAAGAGGAGAAGTTACAACCGATACCACAGAATTGTAAAGAAATTACTATGAACAACTATATGACAAGAAATTGGACAACCTGGGCAAAATGGATAAATTTTGAGAAACATGCAATCTTCCAAAATTGAATCAAGAAGAAGCAGAAGGCCTGAATAGGCCAACAACAACTAGTGAAATCGAAGCAGTAATCAAAAAACTCCAGGCACACAAAAACCCTGGACAAGGAAAAGTTTACCGAACATTCAAGAACTAACTCCTATCCTTCCCAAAATATTCCAAAAAATTCAAAAAGAGGGAAGACTCCCAAACATTTTATGAGGCCAGTATTATCCTAATTCCAAAACCAGGGAAAGGCACAACAAAGAAAGAAAACTGTAGGCCAATATCTCTGATGAACATATACGCTAAATTCCTCAACAAAATCTTGGGAATCCAGATACAGCGATACATTAAAAAAAGTATACACCATGATCAAGTGGGATTCTCTCCAGGGATGCAAGGATTGTACAATATTCACAAATCAATAAATGTTATACCACACAAAATGGACAAAAATCACATGATCATATCAATAGATGCTGAAAAAGCATTTGATAAAATCCAGCACCCATTTATGATAAAAACACTCAGTAAAGTGGGAATAGAGGGAGCACACCTCAACATAATAGAGACCATATACGAGAAACCTACGGCCAATATCATACTCATTGGGCAAAAACTAAAAACTTTCCCCTTAAGATCAGGAACAGGATAAGGGTGTCCCCCTTTTACCACTCAAACAACATAGTACTGGAAGTTCTAGCCACAACAATCAGACAAGGAAAATAAAAGCCATCCAAATTGGAAAGGAGGAAGTAAAACTGACATTATTCATAGATGACATGAAAGTGTACACAGAAAACACTGTAGTCTCCACCAAAAAATTACTCAACCTAGTAAGTGAATTTTGCAAAATAGCCTGCTACAAAGTCAATATTCTGAAGTCTTCAAAAATTATACTTTTCTAAAGGATTTATTTATTTTTAGAGAGGGGAAGGGAGGGAGAAAGAAAGGAAGAGAAACATCAATGTGTGATCTCCTCTGGAGCACCCCCTCCTGGGGACCTGGCCCGCAACCCAGGCATGTGCCCTGACTAGGAATTGAACTGGTAACCCTTTAGTCACAGTCCAGTGCTTAACCCAGTGAGCCACAACAGCCAGGGCTGAAATCAATGGCATTTCTGTACACCAACAATGAACTATCAGAAAAAGAAACTGGGAAAGAAATCTCATTTACTATGGTAACAAGAAAAATAAAGTATCTAGGAATAAATTTAAGCAAAGAGGTAAAAGACTTGTACTTGGAAAACTATACAACACTGAAGAAAAAACTGAGGAAGATACAAATAAATGGAAGAATTATACCATGTTTATGGATTGGAATAATTTACATCATTAAAATGTCCTTCTATACTGTTCCTTCAATATATAAACACATTAATGTCTCTCCTCCTTGAAAATGAAAATATCTTTTGATTCTACATTTCTATATTTTTTCCTTTATCTTTCCTTCTCTTCCCAAACAAGTAGACAAACTTCTGAAAATAACAATTTGTACTAGACAAGCTTCTGAAAGTAATAAACTATACTTTCCATCTTCACATTTACTGTTAAACCTACTGCAATATGCCTTCTGTCCCACCACTTCACCCAGCTTCACGAGAAATTAACTCTTGTCTATTTCAATCGATATAAGTCTAAATCGACCCTAAGTGACATCTTACTTGACTGATGTGCACTCCATTGAAGCCTTCTTCCTCTACTGCCAGGACTCTAGTCTCTCTTGCTTTCCCCTTTACTTTTCTGACCTCCTGAATCTCCATCGTAAGCTCTGCTTCCTCTACATAAACCTTAAATGTTGAATCTTCCCATGCTCCAACCTCTTCCTTCCCTAATACAAACTTGTTCATTACTGAGTTCCTTTCCATTCTTTAAGATTCCACGAAAATACAACCTCCAGTCTCATGCCTGCTCCTGAACTACTTTGTTTACAGTTATTACACATAACACATTTATGGGAGGTCAGCCTTTCCCTGTAAACAGTGAGCCTTTTGAGGGCAAAAGGTCATATGTTACCCACTTTGTATCTACAGTGCCTGACATTTGGTGCATACACAATCTTTCCTCCTTGCAAGGAAGGAAAGGTGGATCATTCAGTTACTTTTTACTCATCTGTTAGAGGACTAGGGGGTAGTAACCTCTCATATTACAAAAGAGGAAACTGAGTTTGAGAATGGCATGGCAAAGTAGTTTACCTAAAATCACAGAGCTCATCAAGGACAGGTTTTCAAAATTCCAGTTTCCTGCTCTATTGCAGCTTCCCACCCCATTTTGTAAAACAATCAAATAAACTTTATGAAAATTAGCAAAGCGTATGGAGTTAATACTGCTTAATTTATGTATAACTGAATCTAAGAGGAAATAAAAACAATTACTTTGTGCAAATGCAGGTGCCTTGTGTTTCTCAAAAGCATGAAAGCTGAGCAACATCCTACCCTGCTAAAGATGAGGTAAATTTCTAGAAAGAACATTCCCGTGAGCTGCAGAAGCCACTGTGAAATGTGTTTAATCCAGTCAGGAGCTCCTCAGAAATGCAAATTGAGCACTTGAAATAAGAAGGCACCTATTGTTCAGCCTTGATTGCCTCTGCAGGCCTACAGGCAAGGGGAAAAAAATCCTTGAAGGATATGGGAGTCTAAGTAAACTGCATACATAGAGGAAAAAATAAAAATGAAGCCAAACTCCAACAGGGTTTCCATTTATCATCTGCTAAGTGATCAGGGATTACAGAGTAAAAACCATTTATGATTCCGCATTCTTTTTAACATATTTCTGTACTCCTTTTTATTGTACCTATGTTCTCGTAGATGTTGATAAAGCTGAAATTTTAATTTGCCCTACCTCACTATCAACAAATGCACGGAGTGATTACAATTAAATGTGTTTTCAATAATATAAAATACCTTAGACCAAGAGCATATACTTACAACAATAGGAGGAAATAATAGCTTTCATTTTGTCCTTCATTTAGACATGTCCCACATTTAGGGGTTTTTTTTCCTATCTTGCTTCTGCAAGTTCTTTTCTTTTGCCTTGGAGGAATATGCTGATTTTTTATTTTATTCCTAACTCAATTTTATTCCTAACTCAATTTCTTTTTGCAAGAAAAGATTTAGTCACACACAAAAAAGTATTAAAACTTTCAAAGTCTGAATATAGAACATACTGAATCCTTCAGGAGAAAATAAACATGATGTCTCTTTTTTTTCCTAAAATAATTCACATCTAACCTGTTTACCAGCTGAGAAATAAAAGAGCTCACTATTTAAACTTGAAACTTTTTCATTCTTTATCCCATCACTTTTTCATCTTTATAAACAGAAGTCTATAATTACTATACTAACAAAGAATACAGCTGAACTATATACAGGTTAAACCATTCTAAATAAAGTAGAGAATAATAAATAATAGAATAGTCAAAGGAGCTAGCATAATAAACACATAAAGAGCAACACCACATCCTAATGTAAGATGTCTTGCATTTCTAAGTCTTTTAAACTTTCTGAGTAAAAGAGACCATAAAAAGCATAAGCTAACAACCTATTTTCATAGAAACTAGAGAGATCATATAGTCTAGTCCCTTAGCTACATTTAAAATCTCCATTAATCATAATAATGACAGTGGTGGAGACAGTAGTTGTCTTCGTAGTATCAACAATTACCATTCATCAAACATTTACAATGTGCCAGGCACTATGCTGACTGCCATAAGCACCTTTTTGCATCTAATCCACACAACAGTATGGGTGAATGATTATTATCCCCACTACAGAGGAATGTTCAGGTACATTTCTGATTGGTGGTGGACGAGCTTCTGCTAGAGCATTTTTAGTATTAGAACCTGATATGGCAGCCTTTTCTATTTTAAAACATTTGTGATTGAAAACTTTTACCTCATATGGAGCCCAACTGGTTTCATGAAACCTCCAGTCATTCATCTTAGTACTATTTTATGAAAATAAATAAGTCCAATATTTCTTCCAAGTGACAACTCTTCAGATCTTTTAACACTGCCACCATGATGTCATTTACTCTAACTAATCCGGTTTGGTGTCACTGCAGCTAGATTTATTACCAAAGGAGGCTAACCAATTTAGTCCTCTCTTGAAAACAGTTTTGAGCTAAATTCTGAAACAAAAGTACCTTCTAACCAGGAGAACTATGGAGAATGCTGCAGCCCTTATGCTTCATTACAGCCAATTATCCCTAATGCTGGCCTTTTTCCAGTTTATGACTCTGGTCCTTATGACAAATCCCATCTTAATTTTGTTCCACTCTGAATCTTTGAGTGATCTCTAATAAGAAATCACTTATTACAAGAAATGTAATACCTTACAAGAAATGTAAGGTATTAGCAAATGTTCGAAAGAAAATAATTTAGGGTATCATTCTTATGCCCTTTAAATAGTATCCTGCTGGCATTACTGTATTTTAAAAGAATTAGAACGAAGGTACAAATAATTAACATTTATTAACATTATTAGATAGTGAGCCTTGGCTGGTGTGGCTCAGCAGATTGAGTGCTGGCCTGCAAACTAAAGGGTCACGGTTGGATTCCCACTCTAGGGCACATTCCTGGGTTGTGGGCCAGGTCGTGAGAGGCAACCACACATTGATGTTTCTCCCCTTCCTGTACCCTCTCTAAAAATAAATAAAAGAAAATCTAAAAAAAAAAAAAAACAAAGAAGAGTGAGTCAAGCACTTCACTTATACTAACTCTCTTAATTCTGGCAACAATCCTATGATATGGGTATGGTTATTATCACCATTTTAATACTGAAGAAACTGTGGCACAGAAGAAAGTTGGCTAACTTGCCCCAAATCCTATGTAGTTCTATAGGAGCTGGAAGACAAATCCACGAAAGCTGGTTTTAGAACGTTTAATCACTACATTATGCTGCTTTCCAGTAGATACTGAACTCTTCCTAGGCTGGTGTCTGGGCATTGTTTCCTATAGCTTGGCATGTTTCAGCAATTTGCCAAAGAAAAGAGCTATCTGGTGCACCCAAGTGCTTTTCCTGGGCCATACCACTTTCTCTTTTGTGAATTACTACATCTTTGTATTGTACTTACAAAGGTGGCCATGAAGTGAGCTGGGAGCAAGGAGACTTTGACTCAGTAGTCAGAAATAAGGAACGTCAGCTGACCAACAAAAGACTCAGTATGAATCAGGCCTTCATGAGAAGTGAACAAAGAGAGATGCCACTGCTTGTGGTGGTAGTGAAGGTGGAGATTATGAGGATATATGCTACTGTGGCCACCACTGCCACACACACCTATGCTCTGAAATGAAGACCCCATTGGTCAGCTATATCTGTATTTTGTTCAGTCAGTATCTTTTCAGGTCTATTTGCTATCAGTTCTACTCAGGAGATTAGGCCTGCTTCACAGACTCATTGTCCTGGATCTGAAAATACAAAAAGCCAGTTTTGCTTGGAGTAGAGCCCACTTGAGTTCTAGAGCCAAGTTCCAAGCTCACGACTAGAGCTAGCATAGTTGTATAAACTAGACATGTTTAACCTTACGGCCTTTCTTATCTAAACTGTGAGGACAGAATATAAGAAGATAAATCCTGCATTTCACATTCAACACAGTTATGGAACTTAAAGGAAAATGACTCTTTACAGGGATTTTTCTATTCACTATAGATTTAAAAAGTGAAAAATACAACCACTTTTAAGATAGCTCACCTTTTCTTCAAGTGCAATTTTATTCACACCCAATTGTCACAAATTGTAATAACAATCTGTCTGAATAGTTATAGCTCATATAAAGAATGGTGTCTATTTTGACCAACATAATTATAACTGAATGAATGGTTCAGTCATCTCAACAGAAAGTTTATAGTGAGCTTTCCCACTACAGGCAATTTTAATATAAACTATTTTCTCAACTTAACTAAGCCATGGAGATACTTATTTTAGAACAGAATGAATCTTCCAGACCTTGGCCCTGTCTTTCTTTGTTGGCTCCCTCATAACTATTTGCAGCCTTTTGTTGGTTGCCTTTCCCCCACTCCCACTCAACCTCAACCCCTAAAGTACAAATATTTCTTACACATCAGACTCCATCTGGCAAGCTAGACTACTGATTCAGGCTTCTTTCCCTGACTTAAAAAGATCATTTCTCAGGTTTTCTGTCCCTAATTCCCTATGCCGTGATAGGGAAACATAAGGAAACTTTATTCTCCCATTATTTTTTTAAAGCAAAACATGTCTAAATATCATGCACACACACACATAGACACACCCTAAATCCCACAATCTTTTCAAGTTTCCAATGAGATAATTTCTTTTTTGAAACAATATAAATAAATCTTCATTTTGGAAAGAGATGGGAACAATTTATCCACATGTATCTTTGCTGCTGGTAAAAGAAGATAAAGCATACTGAGAATTCACAAACATTTCCTATCCTTATCATGTAATAATTCCAAGTAGTCCCAAAAAAGAGGCGTTTTCACCAAAAACATCTATGATGTGGCTCTGGCTACATGTGACGTCGTGATATTTTTTCATTCACTATATTATTTTTCCATTTGATATATTATTTTTCCAATTAGCACCTCTCCACAAATTTTAGCAGCCAAGAGCCCACAAAATATTCCTAAGCATTTCGGTAGTTGGTTTCTTTCCCAATGTATACAAGGCTTATTTGTTAGCATTTCACCATCTGGAAAAAAACAGAATAGAACAATTTCTCTGACCCATGGGAAAGAATTAGGTTCATGAAAACCTGTTAAAATAAATCCACAAGGTTCTATGGGAGAAGGCATGCAGTAGTGGAAAATATCAACATTCACTTCAGCTTTTCCCTTCTCTGTTGTATGCAACTTTCTTTGGAAATGGAACCTGCTCTGTTCAGTAATCCAGAAACAGTGGTTTGCCCTTTTTCAAAGTAGAGAGGAATGATGGAGGTACTAAGAAAACCATCTGCCATTGCTACATAATCTTGAGACAAAGCAGGGCTTCTGCCTAAAGCTGTGCAGTTTGTGCACAAAAGTAGCCAGCCAAGGGAGCAAGTAGTGCTAAAATGTACCTTTTTTTTCCAAGTAAACTCGTCCTTTTTTAGCACTGAGACTGCAACATAACAGTTTCCAGTAAATATGCTGAACTACAATGAAGTGACAGAAAAAGGTGAGGTTCAGGTATGTGAATGGCAGGTTCTTATTTCTTCCACTAATTCTTGTAGTCCCACCTGGCAGAGAAGGCCTGGATCAGGCTGACCTTCAGGTCGAGCATTCTTCTGATCTGCTTGGCCACCCACTCCTCTTCAGAGGTGTAGGGGATGGGGCCATACACACAACGCGTTTCCCAGAGCAGAATGAGAGCAGTGAAGATGAAAAACACAGCAGCACCCACAGTTGTCACTCATTCGTGCTACTGTTCATTTCAGCAAAGCTCTTGCTAAACTTAATGTGATATGATTCAACTTTTCCATCAATCGATAGACTGCTCCAGCGGTTCATTCTCCTTTTCTTTCCAGGACTTCTGGCTGGCAGAAAGGGTTCTTGACGTGGGCCACATCAGGTAAGGAATAGTCACGTCGATCGACATAACTTGGGAGAGCAAAGTCGTCACTCCTCACAACACTCCTGTGTGCCCGTATACACACCGAGGTGGAAATTGCTCGCTTGCCAATTGAGCTAAATACTCTGGTAGTTGACATTCTGCCACCCCTGCCTCTGCCCCCACTGCAGCCTGCAGTGCTTGCCATGATGCCTTCTATACGCTGACTCTAGAACCAACTTTAATTCATCTGGACAAACCCTTTACATTCAGGTTGTGACTGCTGAGAGAAGGTGTCTCTTACCAATTTGTGCAGAGGCACTCATGGGCCAGTGCTTAATCTAGAAACAAAGACCATACCTGCCTCATCCACTGCCACATCCTCAGCATTTTGCATACATGACAGCAACTTAATAATTATTTGGGGAATGAAGGGAGAGAAAAAAAGAAAGAATTCTCTATGCAAAATACCACTAAGTGTAAAACTCTAGCAGATAATCTGAGATGTGATCCTTTCTTTGGTTTTACAATGTGCACTGTTGGACCTGGAAAGTCAGAGAAAAGAAAAATTGGAGTCATACATTATTTTTGTATTTTTATTTATATATCAAAAAAATGACAAACACAAATTGTATTGAAGTAAATTAATCTATATCCTAAGTTTTATCATCTTGACACCTTAACAGTCTAGCCAAAAATATTTTACTCCAAGAGTATATGACTCTTAATAATTAAAAATGGAGAATATTTTAATGTAGCAACCTATCACATAGAGTTGTAAGACTGCAGTGCACTTCATCAAAGTACAGCTGCACAGTCCCCACCTGTAACCCAGGACTGAGAGGAGTTGTATGATTTCTAAGTTGGGAAGAAAAACAAAACTTCTGTAAACCTATACTTACTGTATTAGTTTCCTGTGGCTGTTGCAACAAATTACCACAAACTTAGTGGTTTAAAATAACATAAATTTATTCTCTCAAAGATCCAGAGGCTAGAAGTCCAAATTCAAGGTGTCAGAGGATCGCGCTATCATTGGGGGCTCTGAAAAGAATCCATTCCTTACCTCTTTCAGCTTTCAGGGGTGGCATTTTGGCTTATGGCTGGATCTCTCTCTGGGCTGCCTTCTCATTGCCCTTTCCTCAGTGTGTGTATCTTCACTTCTGTCTGTTTTCAATCTCTCTCTATCTCTCTCTTATGTGATTGCATTTAGGCCCACTGGATAATTTTGGATAAACCCAAGATCCCTAACTTAATCACATCCTTTTGCCATATAATATAATGTTCAAGTATTTGGGGATTATAAAATAAATCTGTGTTTGGGGATGCCATTTTTCTGCCTATCATTTTGTCTGAATAAGTGCTTATATTCTTAGTTTTTGTGGTTATGTAAATAGAGTACAATAGTTTCAGGAACTCCCTTGAAACAGCAAAGATTCCTTACTTAAAACACCAGAATTTGCCCTGGCTGGTGTGGCTCAGTGGATTGAATGCCAGCCTGGGAACCAACTGGTCACCAATTCGATTCCCAGTCAGGGCACATGCCTGGGTTGCCAGCCAAGGTCCCCAGTGCAGGGTGTGTGAGAGGCAACCACACATTGATGTTTCTCTCCCTCTTTCTTTCCTTCCCTTTTCCTTTCTCTAAAATAAATAAAATCTTTGTTAATTAATTAAAACGCCAGAATTTTTTCATTCAAAATCTGAATCCTAATTCAATTATAACGCTTAAAGAAGATGTTTCATTTACATATAGTATAGTGAATCTCCTACACAAATTCCGAACTAGATAATTTTTTTTACAATTCTGAAATATTTTCTTTATAGATATTATGATAAACTACTGTATTACATAATTATTTTTGAGCTGATGATACCAAAATACTAGGCAAATACACATCTAACAAACCACCGCTTGCTAGTTGTCAAATTCAGCTCACATCTCAGAAAACTTTAATGAGCTAAACCAACTAGTACTTTGCTACTACCAAAATGGTATATTCAATTACAGTTTGTCAAATAACAGTGATGGTAAAATCTACTCACTATATTAACAACTACAATGTAATGCTTTAACAAGGGTGTCAAACTCATTTTCACTGGGGGTCATATCAGCCTTGCTTGCGGTCGCCTTCAAAGGGCCAAATCTAATTATAGGACTGTATAAATGTAACCACTCCTTAACTAGGGGCAAGGAGCTCAGCGCTGCCACCAGGCAGAAACAAGGTGCTGGGCCAGATAAAACCAGGTGGAGGGCCGGATTTGGCCCAAGCGACTTGTGTTTGCCACCTGTGCTTTAGAATGTCTAGAATAAAGTTAGGTGAGATATTAGGGATAAAATGAAAGGAGATGTGCTAGCTATCCACACAATTTAAAAGGAGCTAATCATGTAATACCTATATCTTCACACCCTGCAAGGCCATTGTTTATTGTTTTCAGTGCACACAGAGTTGAACGGGTTCCTGAGTGCTGATTTCAGCCAGCTGAACTCACCAGAGGCTGACTCATGAATAAAGCAATACATTCACTAACAATATGAAATACTATGCATTTTCAAGTAACCATACATTCATTAATAATATGAAATACTATATATTTTCATGGACAGAGTTCTATTACTCAGGGAAGGAGATTTTCCAAATCAAAGTATCTAGAAGACTGACATAATTAGAAAGTAGCTTTGTAAGAAAAAAATGCAAATCGAGTTTGGAATGGTATTTTATCTAAATCATGGACAGCGTCACGCACACATTAATAGCTTCTATCGATGGATTATCTCATGTCACTTGAATTTTACTTGCTTTACAGTTAGAAAGTGGCCTTATTTCCAAGTTTTAGGGGCTCTTCACTTTGCTCCAGTGTACTCACTCTACCTTGATTAGTTGGGTTGCAATTGAATAACTGAGTTGGGTCTCTCTAAAGCAAGTGTTTTGGCAGCTTTAACAGTAATTCTTGAATGACTATAGCAAGTAAGCAGATTCCACTTAAAGTTGACATGAAAGCTAAAATCACCCCCAGCTAATCCCAATAAATAGCGTTGATGTAAAGTAAATATCTTACCTTGACATTGATTCCTTCAGTCAATACAATCTTTAAAAAAATAAGGCTAAATCTATACTAACAACAAACATCATTAGTAAGTTGCAGAAAATGTGTAGATGATGCTGTAAGGAGTCTTATTCTGAACCAGACATTAATCAAATGATTCCCAAATGGAAGAAAGAAGTATTTGTTTGTTTGTTTGTCTTCAAAGGAATTATAAAATTCTGTGGTTGACTTTTGTAAGAATAAGAATAAAGAAGCTATCCTTGTCATATGGTCTTAGGTCAGTTCAGAGAATTGTTCTTTCTCCACTTTCCTTTCTCACTGGACATAATATAGTTCTCCTCTTTATGATTTTAAAATATATCTTTAGGACATTAGGCTAATGCTAGTTCAATGAAAGACAGATATTGTCCAATAGCATAGGGGTCATTCCCTTATTTGTTCACAAAATATTTTAAAATAGAATAAAATTTTAAAAATACAAAGTATTATTTCCCACTGGTACTGTCACCTTGAAATTTTAAGAAAAAATAATTCCAGGATCTAGCAAAAAGACACATATGCTGAGTTAAGCCATATTCATCCATTCATTAAGCAAATATTCATTGTGAGCTAGGCAATTTGCTAGGTCATAGGGATATAATAATACATAAAAATACATAGCCCCTGCCTTCATGAAGTTTATATTGTAATAAAGTATTACATTCAAATTCTAGCAGATAAAAGTATATCTCCTAGTTGTATTTTGAGACTGTGTTTATAATAGCACAGTGTCAATGAATGTTACCTTTAAATATCCTGGATCTTGATATATGACCTAGAGAAGACAGGATGAAGTAAATATTTGAGGACTGTCATGTAGAAGTAAATTACTTGCTAAAGGCAGAAATAGATTGCAAAATGTTACATTTTGACTCACCACAAAATAATTAAAAACTAGAATTGCCCAAGAACAGAGATCTCCAAGTAAAAGATAGACCATCTATCAAAAAACTGCAGAAAAAAATAATGTTTTGGATGGAAGACTGCCTCATTGATTGCAAAGTATTTTCTAGTTTTAATATACTAGGATTGGTTTTGTAAATAAAACAACAAAAGAAAACAGTTACTTAAAAAAACCTGCATTTTTTCAGATTAACTATCTTCATTATAAACACATATCATCTACCAGAAAATACCTTAACTCCACTTTCTGTAGATTAATACAGTGTGCATTAACTCACTGTTAAGGCTTTTAAAAATGGTTTCAAAATGCTTTCCAGGCTCAGGTTTCTGCATGAATTAATCTTCAACAAAGAATTTTTTAAATCAAAGGGGAAGAATTTTTCTTAATGTACCATTTCACTAAAATACTGAAATTCAACTTAATTTGATTTTTTCATTATCACCAACCTATTCTTTACCATTTATTATTTTTAGTAATAAATTGAAATATTTCCTCCAAAAAGAATACGCAGACCTTGTTTTCCACAGCCACACAACCCTTACATCTCAAGGCCTAAGATTATATTTCAATAAAACTATTTTCATTCCCTGACAGTTTTGGTTCAACATTCTGTCACATTCTATAATTGTCAACATATTCCTAACGGTCATTCCTATTGTTCTGTATTTCAGCAAAGGTGATTTACATCACTGAGCAGGGCTGACCTCGGTGACTAACACGATATTGCAGATGAGTATTACAGCTTCCACCATAGGTTCTTCAATCACTCGTCAGGGAAGCCAGCCATTGTGTCCTGAGAGGACTCGACTAGCCCTGTGGAGATGTCCAGGTGGGAAAGGACTGAGGCCTCCTGCTGACGATTAGAACTAACATGTCAGCCTCTTGAGTAAGTCACCTGGGAAGTGAATACGCCAGCCCTAATAAATGCTTCAGATGCCTGCATGCTAGCTGACATATTGACCACAGTTTCACGACAGAGCCAGAGCCAGAGCCAGAACCCTGAAACTAAGCCACTATTGACTTGTTGTCTGGGAAAAACTTTAAGAGACAAATAAACATTTGCTGTTACTTTAAGATACTAAGTTTTGGAGAGATTTGTCCTATAGCAACATATAACTAATACACAGCCTAGCCTATATCCCACGTATATTTATGCCATCATTATTATGGAGAACATATATGAGGTCTGTCCAGGAAAAGTCCAATTATTGTTAATATAACGAGACTGGAATACACATGCATGAACAATGATGACCTCACTGTACTAGTCAACGGGGGTGGTAGATGCCTTTGAGTGAGCATGTGTACTGTGTGGTTGTCACATTCAAAATGGCTGAGCAAGTAAAGCAACAAATCTGTGTCAAATTTTGTGTTAAGCTTGAACATTCCTCCATGGAAACTATTCAGATGATTCAGAAGGCTGTGGTGATGGGCAACTGGTGATTGGCAGCAACATCACAACACACCCCCTCACACATCAAATCACTCAGGTGACTCAGCCCCCTCTACAGGCCAGATTTGGTGACCTGCAACTTCTGGCTTTTCCCAAAACTAAAATCACCTTTGAAAGGAAAGAGATTTCAGACCATCAATGAAATTCAGAAAATCATCAGTCAGCTGACAGGCAGCTGATGGTGATTGGGAAAATTGTGTGAGGTCCCAAGGTGCCTACTTTGAAGGGGAATGAGACATCATTGTCCTGTGTACAATGTTTCTTGTATCTTGTGTTTTCTTCAATAACTGCCTCAATTTTTCATATTACTTTCCTGAATATTTTTGGACAGAAATATTTCTGGACAGAATTCATTGTCTTGTTCAGTTTTTAAAGTCTAGTTTATAGTGTTTTTGTTCAGGTTATTGATTTTACTTTTTTATTTACCTTTTTTCTTATGAAATCGAAATATTTTGAAGATTAATTGCATAAGAAAATGTTCAAGATACAATGAACAAACTCTCAATACAACACGAATTACTCCATAATATGAATGTTAAATTATGTCAAAGTGGTGGGATAGTACATAATTTTCTTATATATATAACAGTTAATTATTGCTGCATAACAAACCACCCCCTAATTTAATGCTAAAAACAATACAACTGTTTAACTGCTAACAACTCTGCAGTATGGACTGGGCACAGTTGGGAAGCTAATGTCTGTCCATATGGTATTAACTGGGCTCACACGTGCATCTGCTGTCTGCTTAAAGCTTGACAGGGGCTGAAGGATCCAATATGGTTTCATCTGCATGTCATGGGCCTATGCTGGTACAGCTAGAATGGCTGAGGTCAGGCTGAATTTCTCACTTTGTGGTCTTTATGAAGAAGGACCTCTCTTTCCATAAGACTTCTCATTCTCAAATAAGCGAATCAACCTTCTTTATTTGGTGTCTCAGGGCAGCAAGAAAATGCTGCAAGGCTTCTTAAAGCCTAGACCTAAAACATACACAACCCGTTTTCATCATATTCCATTAGACCAAACAAATCATAAAGTCAGCCCAAATTCAACGAGAGAAGACTACACAGGACTTGAACTCATGTAGGCATGGTTCACTGGTGACATTTTGTAATAAATTACCATACATAATGTCTGTATTTTCCAATACTGTATTTTAAAATAAAAATACATTATTTTTATTTTAATAAATAATTTTAAAATTTTGATAATTTTTTCTAAATTAATAACTATGCCTTAAAATTAATTTCTTAATAGAGGGTCAGTTGTAAATCTGGTTTCAAGGGAAATGTCTCTGACCTTCACTGTCTCATCTGGGAACATAGGTTGATAGATACTTTGAGTTAATGGAAATATATTTAATTATTATTCTTACAGCAATCATGTTTAATAGGTGTATGTGATGCCTATTTTAATTTTTTTTAATCCTCACCCTAGGACATTTTTTCATTGCTTTTAGAGACACAGGAAGGGAGAGGGGACATGTGCATGAGAGAGGTGGAGGTGGAGAAGAACATCGATTGGTTGCCCTCTTCTATGCACCCTAACCAGGGATTGAAACTTTGACCTGGATATGTACCCTGACCAAGAACTGAACCCATAATCTTTCAGTCTAAGGGATGATTCTCCAACCAACTGAGCATACCATCCAGGGCATGATGCCTATTTTAAGAACTTCCAGGAATAGAAATGTTCAATTCAATCGTTATTTTACAGACTTAATTTTGTCTGCAATATTTACAAATGGTTACAAGCACAGTGATTAGGGTAGGTCCTAACTTTGAAGTAATACACATTGTTATATTTCAAGAAAGAGAGAGAGGAAGGAAGGAAAGAGAAGAGAAGAAAAGGAAAGAAAGGAAGGAAGGAAGGAAGGAAGGAAGGAAGGAAGGAAGGAAGGAAGGAAGGAAGGAAGGAAGGAGGAAAAAAGAAGAGAGGGAGAGAGAAAGGAAGGAGCTTCATGAAAAGTACAAGTCTTCAGGGGAAATAGGAGTTTTTAACTCAATTAACTTTTATTTGAAAACTTATAATCCAAGACCCTAACTTAGGCACCATGAGGAATGCAAACAATAATCAGAAAGAGTTGATGAGTCTTAAAAGATTGCCACATAATAGCTTTGTAAAACATTTTATTGATATAAAAATTATAAATAAACAATCAAATTTAGCAAATTCTGTTCTTCATAAATAATAAGACTAGTGGACCCATGAGAGATGGCCTTGGAAACAAAAAATATGCTGGCCCCGCCAGTTGCAGTGAATATAATAATAGTACCAATTCTTGGAACAGCGGAGAGATTCGTGAGCTGCCCTTTTCTCTTTTCCTTTCCTAGCAGTGGGCCATTAATGCTGTGCCTTCCCTGTGGACCAGAAGCAGCAATCCTGAGTTATAAATTGGTTTCAGTAGGATAAGTGTTCCAGAAAGCCAGCATAGTAAACTTGAGCACTACAGCATCCAGCTTCAAATCTGTTCACTTACCCCAAACCATATACCACCCTACCTCAAGATGACTGAAGTCAGCATGATATGATCAAGAAAGAGTCCTAGCAGAACTTTACATCAGAAATGAAGCATGAGGAGTTCATTTTTTATTATAGAATGTTAGGAATAAAAAGGCTTAGAATAAAGTAATCATTATAAACATTATAATAACAATGGTAGCCACCATCTATTGAATTCCTGTATGTATCATTTATTATTCTAGGCACTATAAGTACATTATCAGTAAGAATTCTGTGAGAAGCATCTTATCATTACAACACATGCTGCCAACTATATCAATGACTTGCCCCAGGTCATACAGGTTGTAAATTGTAGAGTTGGGATTCCAGCCCAGGTTTGCCTGAGACCAAATCTCTTTCCATCCATGCTATATAATAGCTTCTTAATTTAAATAAATAAGTCTCTTTTTTAGTTTTATTTTTCATTACAGGTTACATTGAATATTAGTTTGTATTAGTTTCGGGTATACAGTATAGTGCTTAAACAATCATAGTCTTTACAAAGTGTTCATCCTGATATTTCCAGTACTCACCTGACACCATACATAGTTATTACAATATTATTGACTACATTCCCTATACTGTACTTTACATCCCCATGACTATTCTGTAACCATCAATTTGTACTTCTTAACCCCTTCACCTTTTTCACCCAGTCCTCCAACCTCCCCTATGGCAACTGTCACTCTCTTCTCTGTATCTATGATTCTGTTCAATTTGCTTGTTTATTTTGTTCTTTACATCCCATATAGTAATGCATTCGATACAAATGACTTTTCTAAACATGTGGCTCAATCTGACATTCTAAATTATTTTACTGGTTTCTTGGGCATGTATACATTGCCTTCATCATCCTGAAAATTTCACTATATTTCAGAGTGGTTACAACAGAAACAAGTGACCTATGTGTTTTCTATCTCCTATTTCTTGGTCATCATCAGTATTGTGTTTTACAATAACTGCTCTTATAAGACAAAAGAGTTCAATTAAAATTTATTTATTGCATAAATTCTATCTTCAGATTTTTAGTAAAAAGCATCAAAGTACCCTGTAAATATTAGTGATCATTACAATTACTTCAGTTAAAAAGTACCGAAGAATTAATGAGGTTTAGTGAGGTGCAAAGAGATTTTTTTCAAGTCTAAAGATTTTTGAACCTTAATTTCAAGCCTGTTAGAAATATTTTTGACACATTGCAGGAACTTATCTATACATTATCCTTCTATCTTTTTAATAAAATTATAGGAATCAAATATATTCAAACACCAAATACATTTGAAATTCTCAGCTTATAATGTTTTCTTATTAGATTTAAATTCTCTTTTTCTTAAACTGCTTTACATTATAGATTTACATATTTTATTGATTGAGTCTGAGGAGTAGTGAGTTCAGGAGATAAACCTGCTAGAAATTATATTTAAAACTACTAAAACATGGTGAGGGAGTAACTGCAAGGACAAGTTTCCAGGTCACCGAATTGATTTGACTGAAATGTTAGAGAAAATCTACTCCTAGGTGTCCAATTAATTAAATAAATGTAAAGACTAGCACTTGATACATCAAGGGCACACACTTGGGGGGTGCAGGAGTAGCCCGTAGGGACTGAGTCCTCTTCTTTTTCTAGCCCCCTTTTTTTGGGGAGTCCATTACATCCTAGATTTTTCTTTTTTTGAGTTTGTCTCAGTTTTCTTCATTCAGCATATGCGTGTTTCCAAGTCTTTTCTTGATAATGATTTTATTTCCCTGTCTGCCTTCTCTTGGCAACAGCTGACCTGGCTGCCAGCCCAAAACATGGTAAATGACAAATCACTACCAGATGAATCTGCAAGTTTTACACAGAGTATTTCCTCCAGGTTTGCAACAGTTTGAGGCCCAATGAAATTACTGGAATGACTCAGAATCACAGCGAGATCCATTTTTTTGTGGAAATCCTTGGTTCTGCTAGAAGACAAAGCACTAATGAAGAGTCCCATTAACTTTCAAAATAAGAAAATAGAAAATAAGTTGTGACAGGCCATTAAAAATTACAATAGTGACTAGAAAAAGTTGTTAAATAATATCATGATAAATTCTTAGCTTCTAAATTATTTCCCTAGCAGTTTGTTTTTAATTTAAAAATTATTATAAAAAATTATGTGTGGTAATTTCTTATTGAAATATTAGAAATTAAACTCCCTGAAGGAAAAAAATTATACAATCTCACCACTGAAATGTTTGACTATGTCTCTTTTTTTGCTTTTGTTAAAGTTTTAATATTTCTCACCATACAGTATTGGTATATGATATATTAATCAACAAATAATAATGTTTTACTTCTTAATACTTCATTATTGGGTTTATGGATGGGTTTTTGTGAGTATGTTTGCAATAGCTTTTCTAGGATCTAGTGAATTGAAATATAAACAAAAACAAAAAATTTAGTCTACAACTGAATCTACCCATTTAAATCACAAAAAGAAAAATCTTAGTGACTTTTCTGGATATTTGTAATGTGTAACGTTTCATCTCTTGGGAGACTTAAGAATCTATCTTTTTCAGTCTCCAACTGTAATGACAAATTTAAAAATCTTACTGTATCCCACATGATACATGGCCTGTTCTGAAAGACAGTTGGAAAACCACTCCCTTGGCATATGTTGTATAACGTGGGGGGAATAGTTTAGACATATTGGATGGTTATAAACACAAGTAAAGATGTACAATGTCTATCAAATTAAAACTGAAGATTGGTAAAATGCTTTGAAAAAGAATGTTTTAAAAGTTATAAATTAAATTGTTGGGCTTTACAACAATGCATAATTTGCCCTGTGCTTTGCAGATCTGATTTATTCTCAAGCTTAACGATGCCTACACAGGTTTAGCGTTTGGCAAATCTCAAGAAACCAAATTTCTCTGTAATTCCCTCCCCACTGAACTATCCTCATTTAATGTTGGTGTAGTGAGATCTTGCAATTAGAAGACTCAGGCTTTAAATTTTTTTACCTTTACTAACTATATAAACTTAAGAATGTGACTAAGCAGGACCCTTTGTTTGCATACCTGGAAAAATGAAAATCTGGTAAAAGTCTTTTGACGATGACTTATCTAAGGACGATTATTTTAGGATCCAATCAAAGCAAAATTATATATAGGTAAAATGTTCTTTTAAATTATGGAACACTCCGTAAGACAAGAAGTGTTTTTCTAAAGCTGCTGTCTCTGGCCTAGCAATACTGATGCTGCATTCTCTCTTCCATTTTCATTTCCCTTTGATAGGAATTTGTCCAAAATATTACCCTCCTAAGTCTGAGGATTCAATTCAATTATGTGATAAGAAACCTAGAGTACTACCTGAGAAATACAAGTGCATTTCCTGGGCTTTCTAAGAGCGGTGTTTCCACTACATTGTCTAACTTGCTAGTAAGTTTCCCCCTTGGAATTAAGGCTGTGGAAGGAGAACTGTAAAGCAGTACTTAATAGAAGTTTTTGGCAAACTGACCACTTCCACACTTTCCCTGAAACTGCAACCCCGACAAGGCAGATGTGAATTTGAAGAGAACACCTTTTTCCTACTTCAGAAATACATGCAGGGTAATTACTGACATTAAAAGTAACCAAATAAAATAAATAAATGAAAAGTTATGTAAAATGAAACTGTAAATTTTATCCTTTTATCAGTAGAAGAGAAAAATCTAAAATTACTGTGCAACATCCATTCTACCCTCATCTCCCCTATTCTTCCCCAAAAGTACTGTTTGGCTGTGAGACTGACTTCTCAAAGTTATTTGTTTTCTAGGTAAAACTCTAAAGGAGTTTCAGGGTTTGTTAAGGTTACCATTTCTTTAATATTTACTTTTGATGAACAAGGCATGAACTATATACTAAAGACGGAAATATTAACCCCTTATCCACAATCTTCTGTATCCATTGGAGGGAGTGGGGTACATTGTGGAGGATGAGCATTTTTTCTAAAATAGCAAACTTTCACTTTTTTGAAACTTTGCCCAATGTACTAGTGTCAAGAGAATTTTACTATATTGTTGGTTAATAGGAAAAAGTAAAACAATGCAAGCATTTTAAATTAGTTAGGAAGCTGGCTAGAACACCATTCTTTTCTGTCATTATTGATTACTACCAGTTTTTTTATTTTTTAATTATTTTTTTATTTTAGTTTATTCAGTACAGTTTCTATCCTTTATTCCCATTCCAGCCCATCCACCCATCCCTCCCCTTCTCCT
>CM052542.1:50358056-50529275 GCA_028533065.1 Trachops cirrhosus
CCCTCTCCCCTCTGGTCACTGACAACCTGTCCTCTATTTCAGTGTCTTTTGTTATATTTTACTTGTTTCTTTGTTTTGTTGTTTAGGTTCCTGTTAAAGGCGAGATCATATGGTATTTGTCTTTCACTGCCTGGCTTATTTCGCTTAGCATAATGCTTTCCAGCTCCATCCATGCTGTTGCAAAGGGTATGAGCTCCTTGATTACTACCAGTTTTAAACTGCAAATTTGCAATGAATGCCCTGTTCCTAACAAAAACAAAACAAACAAAAAATTACAAATGCATGACTGAGATAACCCCCTGGACGCTCCCAATTTGCAGAGTTCTCTCTGCAGCTTCTCCCTGTCTCTACCTCTGGCCTGAAGCTACAGCTTGGGTAAGCGCCACCCAAAGCTCACACTGAATTCCAGGCAAAATGTCATAGCCAGCCTGACTTCTCTTCTAGTACAGAGTACTACAGGAAATGGGTATGATAACTAAAGCAGCATTGTCCACTGCTCTGAGAGTTTCAGGCTGATGACCCCACAAAATAAAATCTCAGTGAGTTGAAGATGGAAGTAAAAGTAACTTCAAAGGGTCACATCTAAACGACACCTTCCTGTCTCAGGGAATTGCTTGATGCAGATGAGAGACAAGGAAAGCCTGTCAAACCTCATTGACCATAGGTAATGGTACAGGGTAATTTCTTCTGATAATGTCACCCAAAAAGGAAATCCTACAGACTAAACCGATTAAGGCCTCAAGGGAAAGATCATATGAACAAAATTGATTTTTTTTTTGTTTTGCTTTTTGCTTTTGGGGGTCGTGGAGAGGAGGAAGGGGCTGTGGATGGGATTTCTTAAATTGATTCTGGACTTTTTTTTTGTAGAGACAAAGAAAATGCAACTAAGTTTGAGAAAAAAAATTGTTGTGATATGTAGTAACACGTGTCTTCTGCATGTTCCCCCATTAGATATTTAGGAACTCTTAAATCCTCAGTTCCCCACAGTCAGCAACCACGTGACTTTTCAAAGAGAATGGTTAGTTTTTTAAAAAGAAACAAACTTGATATTGGTTACTTTGGGGTTGTTTAAATCTTATTATATACGTACTTTTGAGATGAGATAGGAAGTTATGGCTTGGTATCAGCTGAACTAATTTTATGTGAATATATATTTAATATGAAGACATGTTTATAGCATGCATTTATTCATCTATAAACAGTGACTATAAAAAAAGTAGAAACATTTCATTCCAATACTTTCAAATTAATATGCCTTATGTGAGTAAGTACCTTATGCTTTTTATGGTACTGTATTTTTTTGATATATCCTTATATATATTTTTATTTAAAATTGATTTTTTAAATAAAGACAAAAAATTTTTAAATTATTTTATTTTCTCCTTTAGTTCAATTTTCTGTTTTAAATAAACTTTTTAAGAAGCATGGGCACTTTAATTCTTTATAATGACCACTGATGTATTTTGAAATACATGTGTATATCAATGGAATGTGTTTGATATCCCAAGATAATACTTCTGATGATTCCAGCCACATGAAGGTGGACAGGCTGTGAAAGGTTTATCTTGCCAGCCATCCATGGTATGTTAAATGGGTATTCTTTGTTAAGAACATCTAAATTTTTCACGCCATAACTAGTTAGCTTGTTACGAAGTAGCTAGTCAGGTGAGTCTATCTTCCTATTTACCACATTATCCTGCATTGTCTAAAAATAGGCTTTGCTATACTTTTTTTCCTCACTCAGTATGACACTACTGTAAGCACCGCCATTAATATCTCCAGGTGCTTTCCGAGCATAGGGAAGCAGCTACCTTCCACACCTTCCCCCATGAGACTGCACTTTTCTGAAAAATCAGACTCATGTATGGCAGGAGTGACTATTTCAAAAGTTATCCACGATACACTGGAACTTTGATTTATTGAGAAGCATGGAACCACGCAGTCAAGCACTTGCTAACCTTCTTGATTCAGTTTTCCACTTTCTTTTGAGTATATTTTTGAACAGTTTGACTCAAGTATCAAAATCCTAGTTGACCACGGAGTATTTGTTACTAAAGAAATTACATGCTTTTGTAAGAAAACCTCCCTAATTTAGGTTAAGAGAATAAAAGTTCTCTACACTGCTAAAAGGCTGGTTTGAAACTAAAATTGGTTATTACTTTAAATTATTACTTTTCACATGATGGAATACCACTTAGCCATAAAAAAGAAAATGCTACTGTTTGCGACAGTATGAATAGAACTGGAGGACGTTATGCTAAGTGAAATAAGCCAGTCAGAGAAAGACAAACACCATATGATTTCACTCATGTGTGAAATCTAATGAACAAACTGAACTAACAAGGAAAATGGGGACAGACTCATAGATGGAGAGCAGGATGACAGCTAGTGGGGAGTTAGGGAGTGGAGGGATTGAGAGAAAAGGAAAAAGGACTCATAGACACAGACAATGGGGTGGTGACTGCTGGGGTTGAGGGAGTGTGAGGGGACTAAATATAATGGAAAAATACAATAAAGATTAAATAAAAAATAAAACAAAAAATTTTTACTTGTCAAGTTATTATTTAAGTTATAAGTAATATATGTTATTATTTAAGTAATTATCTTAAGGCTAACAAATTTCACCAAGGAGATATCTTTTTAAAATTTGCTTATTAAAAATTCCAACTGCTATGTTTGTTTCCCTGATTGAAAAAGTAATTGGAGACACATGTTGAAAATTTTTGGAAAAAATAAAATCATTTAAAGAAGAAAAAAATCACCAACATTTGACACATTTCAATTCTTGGTTTCTTTCCATATATTATTTGCATATAGTTGAGAGCATATGTTTTACTTAATTATGATATATCCTAAATTTCTTTCATTTGAAAGTCTCTTCAGAAAAATAATTTCATTACTATATAATATTCTATTGTAGAAACATATTATCTTAATAATTACCTATTTTGGGTATCTTGACTTACTCCAAATAGCTCACTATTAAAAGCAACAAAAAAAGTTTACAGTCCTTTTGCACAAATTTGGGTGAACATTTAAGATTATTTCCTCAGGGCAGATCTCTGAGGCAAAGGGCATGGATGTTTATTTAAGGTCTCACCTCTCCAATTTAAAACTAAGATAATGCTCTTTGGTTAGTAGAAGGAAATTAAAAAGCAGTAAGAAAAAATACCCACACCTTTCGTCCTTGTGCAACCACTTTCTATCACACTTCCTTTGAGTCTTTTTTCTTTCATTATAACATATATGAAATTATTCTGTATGTATACTTTTGTATCCAGTCCTTCTCATCTAGGATGTCAGGAGCATTTTCATACAGCATTAAGAGCATTTATACTTATTATTAATGACTGCATTAAGTTCCATCATTTGAGTGAAGCATAATTTATCTAACTCTATTCCTAAGAATTTAGATTGTTTACAATTTTTCTTGTTTTTAAAAAAACTATTTCAAATATCTCTCAGTATAAATCTTAGTGAGAATTTTATATTATTTCCTTTGCACAGATTACAAAAAAAGCAGGTAGGCTACTAGATTAAAAGCACTTTATAACACTTCTTGCTACATATTGGTAAAAGCTGAACCACTTGTTACTCCTAGCAAGAGTATAGATGACTTTTGCCCTCATCAGCATTATATATTTTTTAGGTTTTGCTAATCTGACTTGGGTATGAGTAATCTCATTAGCCTATTATTTGTATTTTTTCAGAGACAATTGAGGTTGACATTTTTTATGTTTTTTAATCATTAGTAGTTCCCCTTTTATGAAATAGTTATGCTTTTTGTCCACTTACTGTTGGGATTTTTTTTTTCTTACTAAGTTGTATGAGCTCTTTATAGAACAAATTTGTGATTTGTCACACTTATTAAAAATTTATTTCATCCTGGTGAAAAATTTTTTGTTTAAATAATACACAAGACAAATTTTATGTAACATATTATAATTTATAAATAGTACATCAAAAAATCTGAAATATTTTAAATATTACTAAAATAATACGTGAATTATTCATGAGTATTCTCACTTAAGGAAGGTTAGCTTCCATTTACATGATCATCAACTCTAAATTAGCAGAGTTTAAATTAATGAGGCTTTTCTGAAAGTAGACTCAGTGCGCTACCTATCTTTTGTCATTCAAAAGACTAGAGATGATTAGAAAATGATAATGGTAATTTACATGGACTTTTTCACACAGGAAAACCTGTGAATGTACAAAGACACTACCAGATCCAGACACTCCTGCAGGAATTTCTTTTACAGCTATCGAGCATCAAAGTGTTTCTAGAACATAGGAAGCCATGTGTAACATCACCTTCAGGTCCTCCACGGCATCCTCAACTATGCAAGAATAAAATAAGCAAGCAAGTTTTCACATAATGTTTTTTTTAAGTGGAGAAAAATCCAAACAAATTTGAAAACATCATTTTTATTGCATTAATAGTATGAGATAGATTTCACAAAATACTATTTAATTCATTCAAGATTATAAAAGAAAGTTATTGTTCTAATCATAAATATTAAGTCAATATATAGGCATTTGTCATGATTCAACAGAATTCCCAGTGGCAGATTGTTTTACTAATTCCACAAAGTCTTTTTGAATACTTTTATTTAATTACATTATATATTTTTAAAATTATTTTGTAAATTATAAAAAGTTAATAAAAATAAACTTTATTCATGCCCTCTTATAGTTTTGCTTTTGAAGGTATAGAAAATTTTGAGTAAAAAACACATTTTAAAATCTACTTGGGAAGAGTGCAAATCATTCATTTTGTAAATTAAATGTATTAATTTCAATTTATTAGAAACCAAGGTAGCTAATGAATAATAAAAATTTCTACATAAGCAGCACCACTACCCCAAAATGTTTTACTCTTGAAGTTTAACCAAGCATAACATTAGAATGCATTAGGTAAAATCTTGTCAAAGACAATCCAAATTATTTTCAGAAATAAAATAATTCAAAATTATTTAGATCATTTTTCTGGTTGAAAAAATAAGATGCAAAATAAAGCTAATTCAGATATTCTCTATCAGTAATAAACTGGAGGTAAGGGAATGGGAAAGGTCAGCACACACATAATCTAGTTTCAAGATGTGGCTTTTCCTAATTTCTGCATAAAAAAATTGAAAAAACTTCCATGATGTTCTTCACAAACATGCTCATACATTAACATTTTACTGGCTGAAAGCAGAGCCATTTTTTCATTAACAATGAAATTAACACTATACATTTTAAGAATCTACATTTTTTTCATAGAACCTAACAAAGTGAAAAAACAACCTTTAATCATTTAAAATATAACCCAGTCTGCATGTTCTCACATTGTGTGGGTTATTTTATTTGGATGTTTAATACTTTAATTTTATAATGAACATATATACCAATTTGTAGTTAAAAATAAATAGAATAAATTGTAATTAGCCTCAAGACATTTTTCTGATTTATCTTCACGGGGAAAAAAAGTTTGCTTAACACAGCACTAGATATTTATACTTCTTAGGGAGGAAAATGTTAATAGTCCTAAAAATAAAGCCATGAGGTTATCATATGTACTATTAAAATTAATCAAGTCAAATAGTATATAAGTAACAAATATTATGGTTCAAAAATGTACTTTTTTAAAAAAGAACAATTACTATAAGTAGATATCCATGCACGGCTTTCTCCTCAAGCATTTCTGCATCACCTAAGTACCTCACAATTACTCCTGTTCTTTTGTTATATAAGTCAGACTGCAAAAACCCACCTCGATTCACACACATACACAGGAGCTTTGTGTCTAATGGTTTGGACATCATGAAACTGCTAGAACCATGCCTTTGACAAAACAGATGGAATGCAGCTAAGAAAATAAAAAGTAAAGTTTCCAACTCTGAATGCACTGTTACTTTGTCTAAACATACCTCATTATCTCAAATTATAAAATGTAAAAATATATCTAGTGCTGGCATACCTTATGAATGCAAAAGAAAACAAAATAACCTATGTTCTTCATTGTAGTGTCTTTGTAGTTTGATTGAACACATCAATTATTTCAAAATGCCTTTGTCAAATTTTTGGTTGTTTTTTTTTTCCTTGACATTGGCTTTGAACATTTGGAGCAGATTCATTTTTCATTTGTGGTCACACAGAGGAATTCATATAAAATTAATGCTTAAATTGTAACCCTAAATTTTAATGCCAAGGTATTTATAATAACCTATAATTATAATTAATGAATATGCTTTTTAATATTCTGTTAACCAGACACAAATATAATTTAAAAGGATATAAATATTAACTACATTTACTATTCCCCCATATTTAAAATATTGTGTAATATTATACAATTTAACTATGATTATTTAAGTATGTTGCTTGT
This sequence comes from Trachops cirrhosus, assembly GCA_028533065.1. Taxonomy (NCBI): domain Eukaryota; kingdom Metazoa; phylum Chordata; class Mammalia; order Chiroptera; family Phyllostomidae; genus Trachops; species Trachops cirrhosus. The sequence continues at coordinate 50,364,427 of CM052542.1, forward strand.
GAGGTATGAAACTGCATATTCTATTAGTGTTTAAAATATTAACTAGTATATTAATATTTATTTTACCTTAAGAAAAGTTTAAATTTAAAAGCATTATTTTCTTAATACAAAAACTATTTAATGTGTAATTTATCAGGAGAAAAATGAACTTATAATTCCTACAAAGTCTTTGTTTCTTTTTTAAAACATTTTTAAATAATAATTTCAACAGTCTATACAGAAAACACCAAAAGAAGTATGTCAAAATTTTTAAGGTGGTTGCTTTAATATCGTTTGTTCCCAGAAAATATTTTCCTTTGCTAATTTGGTAACAGAACTTAATCTTTCCTGCTTTAATATTGTATTTTCCTTAACCATAATAGCAATTTAACATGGAGAATCAGTATGCTACTAAAACAACAAAAAATACTGAAACTCCTTGCTATTTTACCTTGAATAAAGTCTCACTTTCCAAAGTGTTTATCAAAAATAAAGAATAAAATTGTACTTAGAACTAAGTCTATTAAAATCCATCTTATTTACATTCTAATTCAGATTACTTTTATATGCCCATGGATAATAAATTCAAGATATTACTGACCAATCTTTGTAAAACATATTTGCTTTAAAGCAGTTGTTTCCAAAACATTTTTCCCAAATTGAATAAATATCAACTCTATTTGTGTAATTTAAATGAAATTTGGTTATTCCCACTATCATTTTAGTCATTCATAAATATTTACTTAGCATACCTCTTTGATAATTTAAGGCAATATGTTTTATCAACAGCATTATTTTAAACATTTTATTGTTTTCCAAGGATAAGAGTAAAAAAGAAATGTCCTAAAATTAGAGATAGTTTACTTGGAATTTAAATCTTTATTTGACTTTTGGTTTGGTATTCTCCTAAAACAAAAATAAGGCACATGTACAATAGAAAAAGAGTAAACCAGCTAAAAATAAGTTATACTTGAGTATTAAGGGTATTTTAATTTTCATTTTATTTATTTTTATTTTTAATTTATATATATTTTATCAATTATGCTATTACAGTGGTCTCAATTTTCTCTACTTTGCCCCCCTCCACCCAGTACACCCTAAACCCTCCAGCAATCCCCTACCCCTTAGTTCATGACCATGGATCATGCATGTAAGTTCTTTGGCTACTCCATTTCCTATACTGTTCTTAGCATCCCCCCGCCTATTCTGTACCTACCAGTTTGTACTTTTTAATCCCTGTAACCTTTCCCCTATTCTCCCCCTTCTCCCTCCCAAATGATAAACCTCCAAATGAGTTCCATATCTATGATTCTGTTTCTGTTCTGCCTGTTTGCTTAGTTCATTTTTCAGATTCACTTGTTGGTAGTTGTGAATGTATTGCCATTTTAATGTTCATCATTTTGATCTTCTTCATTTTCTTAAATAAATCCCTTTAACATTTAATATAATGACTTGGTGATGATGATGAACTCCTTTAGCTTTACCTTGTCTGGAAAGCACTTCATCTGCCTTTCTATTCTAAATAATGGCTTTGCTGAATAGAGTAATCTGGATTGTAGGTCCTTGCTTTTCACCACTTTGAAAATTTCTTGCCAGTCCCTTCTAGCCTGCAAAATTTCTTTTGAGAAATAGTTGACAGTCTTATGGGAACTCCTCTGTAGGTTACTCTCTGCTTTTCTCTGATTTTAAGATTCTCTCTTTATCTTTAACCTTTGGCATTTTCATTATGATGTGTCTTGGTGTGATCCTCTTTGGGTCCATCTTGTTTCACACTCTGCTTCCTGGATTTGTATGTCTATTTCCTCTACCAAATTCAGAAAGTTTTCTTTCATTATATTTTTAATAAGTTTTCAATTTCTTGCTCTTTCTCTTCTCCTTCCAGCACCCCTATGATTCAAATGTTGGTAAATTTGAAGTTGTCCCAGAAGCTCCTTAGCCTATCCTCATTTTTTTGAGTTCTTTTTTCTTCTTGCTGTTCTGATTGAATGTTTTTCTTCCTTATGTTCCAAATCATTGATTTGATTCTCGGCTTCATCCACTCCTCTGTTGAGTCCCTGAAAATTTTTCTTTATTTCACTTAGTGTGATCTTCATCTTTGCCTGGGTCTTTTTTTATACTGTTGAAGTTCCCAATGAGTTCCTTGAGCATCCTAATAACCTGTGTTTTGAACTCTGCATCTGATAGATTGCTTATCTCCATTTTGCTCAGTTCTTTTTCTGAGTTTTATTCTGTTCTTTCATTTGGGCTATATTTCTTTGTCTCCTCTTTTTGGCAGCCTCCCTGTGTTTGTTTCTATGCATCAGGTAGAGCTGCTTTGACTCCCTTAGTAGTGTGCCTATTGTAGAAAAGTGCACCTGGGAGGTGGATGGGGCAGAGCCTTAGGTAATCACCATGTCAGGACAATCTGTGTGAATCAGGTTGATAGAGTCTCAGATATAGTGTCAGTGCTCTGTGCCTCTTATGGGAGAGGGCTAAGAAAAGGGACCATGGCCACTGCCTGGCCTCTGGGGTTTTGTCCAGGAGGAAGCTGTCCCCTGACACTCACCCTGATGCCAGACACTTTATTTATCCCCATATGCCACTGGTGCCCTTCCAGTTGCTGCCCTGGTGCTGGAGCCCAGAGGGAGTGAGTCTGTGTAATTCCTAAGTCCATTGCAGGCCCTTTAAAAGAAGGCATCTGAGAACCCACCAGTTTCTTCCTTTGCCCCAACCCACACTGGTTTTTACAGCCAGAAGGTATGGGTAATTATTTTCCTGGCACTGGAATCTGGGGCTGGGCGGTCTGGTGTGGGGCTGGGATCCTTTGCTCCCAAGATATCCCTCCTGTAGGTATGGGACCACATGTAGGTATGGGACCACCTGTGTTTGTGTCTCCGTGTTTCTGCCCCTCTACCCGTCTGGATGAATATGACTTCTTTAATTCTTTGGTTGTGGAACTTCCATACAGTTTGATTTTTCTGATAATTCTAGGTGGTAGTTGTTTTGTACTTTAGTTGAAATTTTTGCAATAGTTGTGTTGGGAGGTGAGCCACATTTACTTAAGTCTCCATCTTGACTAGAAGTTATACTTTTATTTTTGAAAAGATTTTATTTACTTTTAGAGAGAGAGGAAGGGAGGGAGAAAGGGAGGGAGAGAGAGAAGGGAGAGAAACATTAATGTGTGAGAGATACATTGATCACATCAATCAGTTGCCAACTACATGCCCCCTACTGGGGACCTGGCCTACAACCTAGGCATGTGCCCTGACTGGGAATTGAACTGGTGACATTTCGGTTCACTCAATCTACTGTGGCACCCCAGCCAGGGCAAGAGTATTTTTGTTTTATCTCCCCTGTCCTCCCAGATGCCTAGAAATTTTTTCCAAAGACAAAATTAGTTTAATTAAACTGATTAAACTAATATTTATTGAGTACCTACTATGAATGAGATAAATAAGAATAATAAATAAGAAAATACATTTTAATGGATGCTTTGCCTTTAAAAACTCACTAAGATTTATTTCAATTAAAAAGTTTGTGGCAGTGGCTGGGTAGCTCAATGGGTTAGTGTCATCCATATATACCAAGGTTGCAGGTTAAATCCCTGATCAGGGCACATACAAGAAGCAACCAGTGAATGCATAAATAAATGGAACAACAAATGAGATGTTTCTCTCTCCTTCACTCTCTCTCTCTCAAATCAATCAGTCAATGCTTTTTAAAAAGTTTGCTAGAGTGTTTATAGTTAAACTATTACAGCACAGTTTTGCTCATAATTCTTTTTCTTTTTTAAAGTTTTATTTTACTATTCATTAAATTTTTTTAGAGAAAGTAGAAGGGAGGAAGAGAGGAAGAGAAATATTGATCGGTTGCCTTTTGTACATGCCCCTAGAAGGGACTGAACCTGCAAGCTAGGCGTGTACGCTGACCAGGAATTGAACTGGCAGCCTTTTGCTTTGCAGGACAGTACCCAGCCAACTGATCCAGAGTAGCCAGTGTTCTGCTTTTTACTAATCTGATTTGTTTATTTTGAGATTTTGGAGAATTTGCCTATGTCTACCTTCAGAGTTTACATCCTTAAATATCAAACTTAGTAACCTTGAAAAAAATGAAACAATGAAGAACCCTAAAGTTTATTTTGAAGGATGTACAAAAATTAGTTTGGAGAGAAATGTTGAAAGAGTCACATTATTCTACATTAGAGAACCAGTTCATAAATATTTTTATACTAATATCTATTCCCATCTATGAGAAAAATTATTTGTAGAGTAAGTTTTTCAACTTCTATGTCGGCCATAGGCCTGTAAGAATCAAGGAATCAGGAAGGGCTGTGTCTCTTCTGTCCATCAGTGTGTCCCTACTGCACTTTGTGCCTGTCACTGCACTTGGCACAAAGCAGGTGCTCAGTAAGTATCTCTTGAGTGAATATCCGCAGGCTATATTTCCATTCTCTTGCTGTCAGAATAAAGAGTCTACTGCTGCTCTGCTTTTCACTTAGGTTTTCTACGCTCTATGTGTTTTTAAAAATCAGTTCTATCTACTGACTCTTCTTCTTGGGAGAAGAACCTTAGTGCCACAGCTGTTTCCTTCCCACAGAAGACTTTCAGACTTTACCTTCCTAAAGACCTGGCTGTCAAGGGCAGAGCAACAGTCAGGGCAAATTTAGGGGGATAAATATAATTAACATCTGCAGGTATGTAACAGTTAAGGCAGTGTCTGTCCTATTTGCCAATCCACCAAGACTTCCCAATGTGTTTTCTCTTAGGAAGTCTTTTTAGATCTCATATTATGGTATGCACTCTTTAGAAAGCCCCAAGCAGTTCTGAATCCCTAGGTTGCACACTAGCTACCAAAGTCAAGTCACTTGACTTTAGATATGAATTATGATAGAAACCACTATGAGACTTTCTCATTGTGGCCCCAAAGTGCTTATGAGCGCTTATCACTGTGGATTCTTGTTTGTTTAAATATTTGTTAGTTTGCATTAAGAATGTTCCCTACAATTTATGCTTTCAGAACTCATCAGGTTACCTAAGACTGTCTTTATTGCTTTGTGTTTTAAAAGCAACTCTGATACGTTATCTCATTTGATCATCACAATGACACTCTACGTTAATCAAAGAGGCATTATCTTCATTTTCTAAATTTTAAAACAGCAGGCACAGAATGGTCACAAGGCCAGTTAGTAGCAGTCTTTTAACTCTAAGCTCAGTTTTCTGGTGTGTTTTTTTTTTTTTAAGAAGACAACAATGCAGGGATCTCAAACTAGCAATCTTCACTTGTGTCTTGACACTCAAGTTTTTAAAACCAAAATTAATTTGAATGGGCATAAGTAAGGTATGTGCATTCCTACCACTCCCTGATGTATTTTATTGGGCCCCTTCCCACATTCATATTACTACCTAATCACTATCACTATTTTCATTGAGATCCCATCAAAAATGACAGCAATTCATGTATTCATTAATTCATTCATTTGTTCATTAAACACAGTACAGCCATTATCTTCGACACTAGGAATCTCAAGCTCCATAAGACATGGTCACTGCTCTCAAAAAGTTTTTAAGCTAATGAGAAAGTCAGGTACTGTATTTTTCAGACCATAAGACGCACCTAAGTTTTAGAGGAGGAAAATAGGGAAAAAAATTTGGAAGCAAAAAATGTGGTAAAATATTTAATAACATAAATAACATAATATTTCACCAATGTAAATGTAAACAGAACTCAACAGCAGTATTAACAACCACTATTCCTCTCAAATTTGGGGGGGTGTATCTTATAGTCCAAAAAATACTGTAAGTCCATCAGGACGACCAGGTAGCAGACAGAGGGTGTATAAAGTGCCAGCCAAATACTAAGGTCAAGTATTTAAATCAGAATGAGGGATCAGTGCATGGAGGTAATCATCATTTGGCTATTATGTCTCTATCCCTTTTCTCACTTTGGTTTTCAAATGGCATTCCAGAGTGCAGCTTTCAGAGTTTTAATTCTAAGTTCTTACTGATATCCTGTAATATGGAATAAAAAACTATAACTTAGCTTCAGAGTAAGCTCAAATCATTACAAATTTGTCTTAAAATTGGTAATCATGTTTTGGAGGAGAGCCTAAGGCTACAATTCTACCACAGACCTAATATTTTTTTCAAATAGATCTTCAATATATAATGAAAACATAGATTAGAGAGATACTTATTTCTGATCAAAAAAGAAAATTACAGCCTGTATTATAACTAGATTCAAGCCACTTCAAATATTTTATTAATGTATACCATGCATTATAAAGAAACATGCTCTTATATCAAATTCAGGGAAGGTAAAAAGCTACATAACCAAAATCTACCTAAAAGGAACATATCTAGTTTTCTATGTATTATCAAGTACTTACTAAGCGTCTGGATCTAGAAAAACAGAATTATATTTTTAAACCATTTGCTGACTTGTTAAAGGGGCTCTGGCTCAACCACAACATGAAAACTGTTTAGATTTTGCAAGTCCTGGAGTTTTTACCAAAAACCCTAATTCAATCAAAGGTTGTCATGTGGTAGTTTTGTATTGAAGTCTTTAAACCATTAGCTTCAAGAATCAGTGCATACAGGAAAGGAGCTAATAAATGTGCTAATTGTTCTTTCTTTGTTGTACACTTTAACCCATTCTCACTATATCATTTAGGGTGCTCTTGGTTGAACCAAAAATATCTAACTCCAGGAATTTTAAACCATAGAGGTAGTGCAGAGATACAGGTTAACACAGAGGCTGTTTCTCACACATTTTCTCAGTTTTGCCCTCCGCCCTCCTCCATCCTCCGTGTTTCAGTCTCACCCTTGGGCATTTTCTTCATGGACACAGCCAGATATATTTGCTGTGTGCTCCCTAAGGTTATATCTAGAGAAAATAGGGACTCTACAACACTCTGAGGATCAAACAAAATTCTCAAAAGTCATTTTGATCAGACAATCTTGCCTCATTCATTCTTTCAACTACTATTTATCGATCACCTACTATGTGTCAGGTACTATTCTTTGCACTGGAAACACAGCCATGAACAAAACAGATTCCCTATCTTCATGCAGCTTTAGTTCCTATAACTATCCCTAAATCAATCACAGTGAGGACTGGTTTACCTTCATTAGTTTGCCACTCCTGGAGTGAGGGTTAGAATCAATCCTAATCAAACAGCATGGCTACTGCACCATGGTGTAAGGTGATTAGATTTTGATAAGGCAACTGCATTATTTATCACTCTCACCAAATAATATTAATAATCAATTAGATCAATCCATACACAATTCTATATGAGTTGAATAAGAGATTTATATACAGAATTACTCTGTATGGAAATAATCAATACCTTGCAGTGAATGGACATAATTCCTTGCAGATGTCAAATGGGCTGCAGATCCTAGCCAGGTAGGATGATAGAACTTCTGTTCTGCCCAGCTGCTATTGAGATATTGACTACCAAAAACAAAACAAACAAACAAACAAAAAAACATGCCATGCCAATGTTTTTACCATCATAATTAATGTCAGGAAATATGTTGGATAACTTTCTTTAAAAAACACATATTTATGGAAAGTAAAGTATCACCATGGTCCAGTTAAAGCTAGAGTCTTAGTTTCCCTTAATCTCTTCCACGCCCACAGTCTTCACCTTTGCCTTTAGTCCACTGCCCTGCAATTATCCACTAAGGAGACCTGAATAAAGAGGATGATCATTTCATTCCAAATTACTTATGACTACCAGAAAAAACATGTTATACTCATGATGGGTGATAAGTCTTCTTGAAATAAAGTATCAATAGACTATGTTGAGTTTATTAACAAATGACCTATTAGATCTTGTTACCAGTTTCTAGCACTGCCTCATCAGCATCATTAGTGCAGTTTATTGAACACCAAACTCTAAGGCTCAATCACCAAAAAGTAAGATGCCAGAGCAGTAGCATTAGGATGCTCACTTTCAGGTGTGCCTGCAGTAGGTGGTAGGCAATTAAGCTAGCAGCGGCCCAACTCAGTGAATATGGTTTCTCAAAGAAAAGAGAAATCACCTCTAGCCTGAATGAAATGCTCAAGGACAAGGCAGCATTTCAGCTAGCTTGAAATGTTGAGGGAGAATTGGAAGAATCAGGAAGCCTATTTGGGAATTTCTCATTTTGTTAGACTTGGATTCATACTGTGGACAGGAGTCAGACTTCACTTCTCTTAAGATGATTTTCTCTAGCTTTGGAGAAGGAACTGCTGCTGAATAGAGACCAGAGTTAAGCCTCAACTTGATTTAAGCAAATAAAACTATGACATGGTAGTACTATTAACAGGAATATACTCTGAAGAAAAATTTCCTTTGGAAGGACTGTCAAAACTAAGATTTCAAAGCTGGTTTGAGGAAAGCTCTTGAAAATCTGTGAGTAGCGCTTTACCATTAAAAGCTAGACAGGTCTTTAATTATAACTTACTCAGATGACCTTTATCTCCCTCCACCAAAATGGAGAAACTGAGACTCAGAAAGTGATGTGATTTCCCCAAGATCACCACACAGGTAAAAATTAAATGCACTGAAACTGCAATACAGGTCAGCAGATTCCAAATGTAAGAACTTTCATTTAAAATTCTGCCATTCTAAAAAGCAAGGGGTTAAGGAAAATAGAGAGTATCAGAACTGAAATGTGCGCCCTGGCTAGTGTGGCTCAGTGGATTGCCTGCCGGCCTGCAAACCAAAGGGTCACTAGTTTGATTCCCAATCAGGGCACATGCCTGGATTGCAGGCTAGGTCCCCTGTAGGGGGCGTGTGAAAGGCAACCACACATTGAGGCTTCTCTCCTTCTCTTTCTCTGTCCTTTCCCTCTGTCTAAAAATAAATAAATAAAAAGTTTAAAAAAACCCCTGAAATGTGTGACAACAGAAGGAATCAATTGAGCATATAAATTCATCTGCGATTATGCATAATATGGACAATCCAAAAATCATTATTAAACAGAAGAAATTAAAATGCAATATTTCCTCAAGGGTAAAAGATACTCGATTAATTCAATCAAATTCCTCCTTTCTCTCCTGATATTTTTCATCAATGTATCTAAACAAAGAAAAGTATCCTTCAACCTCTAAAAGTATTAGAAACAGTAATTTAACTTGGCTATAATTCTTGATAGTTCTAGAGAAACTTTACAACTACATTTTTTTACTCTAAATTCCCAACAAAACTTTCCACAAGCAAAAACATTCAACTTTTTAAAAAGAATCTGCTAAACGATCCCCAATTTGTTTGTGTGAAAAATAAACTCAGCCTTGTAGCTTGGGGATGGTTAATTCCCAAAGCTAGTGAATATATGTTGGGAAAATAGCAAATACTGACTTCATTGATCCATTGTCTTCAATAGACAATAGTCTTTGTAGAATCCACCTCTCTTTCAATCATCTATAAAAGTTTTCAGTCATGAAAATATAAAATTATTTTCTGGAGAGAGGGAGAAGGCAAGAGAGAAAGATTAGCTTAAGATTTTAGAACTAAACAAACCTCAAAAATTTTCTAGCTCTAGTACAGCACCTCATCACTACTCTTTCAACAGATTCTACAACAGACCAAAGGAATAACTGTGATGCAAGAATCAAAAAAACTGAGCAGATGTTTCAGAAACTGCATGTTAATGTTGTCCCCTTCCCACAACTGAACAAGTATAGAAAATGTAGGTTATCTCGGGAGCCTTACAGCCTTCTAGGGGTATCTCACTTTTGTTCCATATAAATGACAGCCTTTACAATGTTAAAAACTTATAGAAAGTGTTGTGATGAGTTCATCTGATACTTTACTGATTCAAAGCCCAAGGAGTAGAACAAAATCATTATAGAACTGCAGTGATGAGCTAGTTGTATTTTTGCTAGTCTCCTTATTGAATTGGGAATTTTCTGAGAGCAAAGACCACCCATATCTTACTCTTCTTTGTATCCTCAGCACCTGGGATATTGTAGGTGTTGTATGAATTGAACTCACAAAAATATATATAGTTTTCTTTCAGTAATCATTGACACTCATTTTGAGACTATCCCCCTTTTATACTGATATAAACTACAAAATATTTTTTAATAAAATGCATCTAGTTAATTATTCTCCTAATCCCAGGTTTTACATGAGTATATCTATGAACTAAACATGTGTAGGAAAAGGTATGAAACCTTAAAGAGGCACATGTAAAACTGGTGCAGAACTCCAGATTGTCTAAATCAGGTTTGTTATTTTATCCATTAGTCTAAGCAGATTAATTGGAACCAGACATGTGAAGATTCATAAGGTTTGCTTTTTTTGTACCATCAGTTATTAAAAGAGAAATTTATAGGTTATATTTAAGCACATCTAAATTAACAGTTTGAAGAAAATATAGATCTTGATAAATAATTTTTAGAGGCATATGTAAGCAGAAATGTTATGACAGGTTTCCTTTCTATGACCAGATTTATCTCCCACTAAAAAGGTACTGTACTAAATTCCAACTGTCTTGAATAAATAATAAATTACCCACATTACCATGGATACATTTATTTAGAAATTAAATACACTAAAACAAAGATTTGTTTTCCTAAAGAAACTAAGGGAGACTATACACCCCTAAGTACTTACCTATTGGACACACTTTCAATCACGGCCTCTGCAATAAAAGCAGTGTGCCCATCTAGGTAACAAATGAAAGAAGGGGGCAGCTTGTTTTTGGCAGAACTCATTCAAAGGAAACCACTTTGTCAATTGAAGAATACTGGTTTCTGGGAATGAATGTTAGAAGGTTATTAACCCAAGTTTCCAAGTTTGTGTTTCTGGGCTTATAACTACAATATTATACAAAATTATTATTTTAAGGCTTTATACTGGAGTATACACATTGCAAGTAAACAAAATGGGTCAATAGATAAACAGGGGTGTTGTGTTCTAGAAAAGATATTAAAAACATGCAGCAAGTATTCATTTTTCAAGCCAGTTCCAGTCTGTAGTCATGCCAATATTAGAAATATATGCTTAGATATCACATATAGATATTTGAATAATTTTTGAGTTGTCACATATAGCTCTACTTCCAAAGAGTTCAGAAGTAGGAAATATTGCCTTAAGCTGGCTTTTGATAATACAGTGGAAAACCTTTATGAGTGGCCGCAAGATAAAAAAATATATATACCACTTTAGTTAGGTTCAATAATTAAGTTCATCTGTATGTTTTACATTTAATATACATTTGATATAGTTACAGTACAATGTTATTCTACTTTGTTATTTTTTATAACCAGTTATTACACCCTTGGGAATAATGTCAAAAATATAAATTCCTAAGTTTAATATATATAATGAAGAAATACATAAATCATCAGAACTATAAATTAACTCCCACTAGCCACATCCAAATTTCTGTGTGTGGGAGGAGTGTGTGACCAGGAGGGAGATGTTTATAGCAGTTGTTTATTTGGGTAATTATTTGATTTTAATTTAACAGTTTGGTTTCCAAATATTTTTCTCTTTTTTTAACATCTTTGCAATTTTAATATTGTTCTTTCTATCCAACATTTAGTTAGTCTGCTGCTGACCTGGGCAAATGTGTTTCTGATGTCTGTCAGCAAGTATAAAAGCATAATTTCATTAAAGTGTATTATATATGCTCAGGACTGAGAGAACATTATAAAATGAAGTTTGGCTAAAGTTCAACTGGGCATCAAATAGCACTGGCAGGAATTTTCTTAAACAGATGGTGTAAAATCTCGCTAACACAATAGTGTGTGCTTAAACACAGGAACAATATGAGAAGCAGATGTGCTACAAATGACCAAAGTACCAAACGGCAACAGTAAACATGGGACATACATTAAAAATGATGCCCTTGCCAACTGAAAAAAAAGAAAGGGAAGAAAGAAAAAGACTGAACAAATGCATTTCCTTGTCAAATAAGAAATGCTACTGATATTTTTCCAGACCAAGATTGGCATCCAAGTATTTTTCCTGTGGCTTTCTCTTACACATTGGTATTAAAACTTTATCAGGGTGGCCAAAATCAAGAATATAATTTTTATGCACGTTAAAAAGAACTAACCGTATAAAAGGAAAATAAGTCCTTGATTTAGAAATTTAGGGGATCTAAGGGCACCTGTGCATTATTTAGAACTGAAATATTCTCATCAGCCCACAAAAATCTCTCTCTCTGTCTCTCTTTCTCTCACACACACACAAACACACACTTTTAAAAAGAGCTGCATACAAGTACCTGGTCAGTTACTAGCATCTATCCAAGTACTGCACAACTGCTTTAGAAGTACCAAGGGCCAAATGACTGTGGCTGGCAGAGAAGGTAAGGCCAAGTAAAAGAAACTGGAACCCTAGGAGGGGCCCTCGCTGAGGCTCAGCCGTGCCCCCGACGGCAGGTCAGGCCGGACGCCCCGGGGCCCGAGCTCTCGGGCCAGGCGGTCTGCTGGGACGCCGCGCACCGGAAGGGGCTCTCAGGGCGCACGTGTCCCGCGCCAGCCTTCACCCCCGACTCTGGCGCCCCGAGCCTGTCCACTTAACGGAGCAGCTCAGGCACCAGTCGTTCCGGCCTAGTCAGGCCTTGCCGCCTAGCCGTGGATGCCCTTGGCTTGGGCAGTGTGGTTCTTCACTCCGGGACTTTTGAAGGGTTGAGCAAGGATTACCTACCTAGAAACGGCTGAGCGGGAGGAAGGGCTCGGGCCTCGAGTCTCCCTCAAGCGCTTACTTTCTCAGGAAAGGAAAGTCTGTACAAGCTCTGGAAGCAGATCTGATTCCAGAAGCAAAAGTTCGCCTTTGAAACCTCAGCCCCCTCCCTAGCGTCGCCCACGGAAAAGAGCGAGAGGAGGGCGGTGGTCAAGCTCAGCCAGACCGAGAGCCTGACCTGGGGTGGGTATTCATTCGGGTGCTGGGCGCGCCGGCCACCCTTCTCCTGGAGTTTGGATTTGTGGTGTGCGGGGTCGCGCAGAGTCTCCCGCCTGCTTTCGAGCCACAACAGGTTTCCAGGGCGTTGGCCCTCGTGTCCCCTTTGGTACCACACGCCTCGGCGCCCAGCAGAAGGGCACCGCGCACGCTGGGGTCGCCGCCGGCCTGCCCGGGGCCGCGGGCGGGCCCTGCACGCGGAGGTGAGCGCTCCAAAGGCGGGCGCTCACTGAACCCGCCCCGGTGGAGGCCGGCGGGCAAGGGTCTCAGCCCCTGTGGGATGCAGCCTGCCCGCCTCCGCCTAGGGCTTGGGGGTTACCAAGGAAATGCAACAATATTTGTGACCAGCGGGAGATGAGAAAAATGTTCGCCCAGCACGCGATCTACCGCCCTCCCTCTGGCAGCTTCCCATCTTTCTAGCCCATCCTCTCCTCGGCCCCACACGTGCGTCTGACCCCCACAAAACGGACAGCGCGGTCAAGTCCCTCAAGCCTTCCCTTCTCCTCACCCCACTCCTGCCGCCCCCGCTCAGGCCTCCTGAGAGAATTCTCAACTCTGGGACTTTCAGGAGAAAGGGAGGAGCCACTCGTCCAGCCGGCGAGGGGCTGGGGTGGGGGAAGGGCGGGGAGGGCTGACAGGGCACACACAATTCCCTGTTTACCCTGCAGCAGGGGGTCACAAAATATCCTTTATATATAGCACAATGATTTAGACCTTGTAATGGGTTTGTATTCAGACTGTCAGTAATTTGCTGCGAGAACTTGGGCCTCCTCTGTGAGCTCTGTATTCCCCATCTGTGAATTGGACAGAATATTATTTAGGTAATAGGTGATTGTGAAAAATATAGGTGGCAACATTTGAAATCTGGGTGATGCTAAACAATAAATGATATTTCATATTAAAGGGTAACTACATACACATACACATTCATCTCTAAAGACGCAAAAAGCCTTTTTAGAATAAAAAAGAAAAAGAAAGGTATACCAGGTTTGGGGGAGCAGTGGAAAGACTGAGGAATTATGGCTCAGTTTACCAACTATGTTTTTCCACCCCGACCTTTAAAAGACTATTTTGCATGGACTGATCCAAATATTTTTTAATATGAGAGGTTTCCCCCACAGTATTGCTAAAATTAATTATTGAAGCAGGGCAGAAGTTTTTGAAAGGAAGAGGAGGAAGCAACTTTGAAAAGACTTTGTATGTATTAAAAGCTTCACAAGAGACTGCAGTCTATGGTTTCTGGAGGCGTTGAGACTCAAAACAATAATAAATGCAAACTATAAAGCACCTAGCCAAGTCTAGGCGTTATTCCTGAAAGGTGGTAGAATATGAAGGTACCCTTTTAAAAACCACTCCAGTCCCTCCAGAGGAAGGAGTGGCTATTTTAAGGAAACCGGTGATATTAAACACTTTTAAAACAATATTTTGCCACCTTTGTATGCCTGCAGCAGCTGAGTTTGCAAACCTTCCTACTGCATCCGCCAAAAGACCCATGTCTTCAAGATAAAGCCTAGTGCTTTCCCCTTTAGTGTCCAGGTAAATTCAACATCACAAGGGATGGTACAACTATTCTAGGTTGAGTGACCTCTTCCAGACCTTTTCTAGGACTCTGGTCAGAGTCCCATGGCTACTGTTCTTGACTGAGACCTATTCCTGCTCGGGATGGACTGGGTCTGGGCAGAACCACGGAGACACCCAGGACACATGGTTATGACCTGGCAAAGAGCAAGGGATCTGTCCAGATGAAGACTTGATCTACATCTCTGCATTTCCTGTGTGTTCCTCTGCTGTTTTGCAGACTATAAATGGCAATGCATCTCATTTAGGCCAGGGAGACCCGAGAGCATCAGCATCTACCTCTGAGTGACCTCTGCTCCCATCCTGAGTGTCCCCCCCCACCATTCTTGCCCTGGGGCAGGTCAAAACTTATGTTAACTTATGTCTGGCCAACACACATAGCATTTCCACATGTGTGGCCAGAGTGGGTCCATGGAGGCTTACCCAGACTTCTGGATGGAACACCTTTGCTCTGATTCCCGATAGCCTCCCCCTCTATAACTGAGGTCCCTTAGAGTGCGTTTCCAATTTAACTGCAAACACTGGGGTCTGAAGAATTCTTCAGAGGGGCTGGAATGAACCATTGTGCCTGAGGATTCATTGGAGGTTACAAGTCCCTTACCCTAGAAGAAAAATGGAGCCTGGGAATTTCCATGATTTAAACTGTGAGAATCTCAGTGCCCTTCTTGCTTAGCTCTTTCTCGGTCTTAGAACTTTGGTTCCTGGCAAGAAGGTGTCAATGTACATAGTAGGAAGCTAGAACAAAGAATACACAGAAAGGTGTGAAACCCTCTGTGTACCCTGAAAGCATATTCTTTCATTCAAAAAGTCATCCTTTATTGCCTGATGCCTGGCACTGAACTAGGTTCCAGAGAGTTGGAACAGCCAAATGGAATGTTCACAGCCTGCAGGCGCAGGAAGATCTGTTGGGGCCAACTTTATTCACCTGTTTGTATTGGATAACCTATTCTAAAGATTTCACTGTAGTATGAACAGAGGGTACAGGGAGATAACCTGTGCACTGCTCAAGCTGGGCACCACAGCTTGCTTCTTCAGATGCCAAGCAGTGATCAAAATTCTGTTGCCAAAAGGGAAGTTCCAGAAGTAAGTGCAAATCTTTGCGCCAAAAGAGATATGGAGAGAGGGTGGTCACTTGTCCAATCCAAGCTTTGATTCACTCACTAATGATTAGTCAATGGATTCTATGATTTGCAAAGAAAAGGAGAGGCAGAAAGATTTTTATTGCTGGTTTAAATGCTTGATTCTTTTTTCCCCTTTGTGGCTGTTTTATTTGATATACCAAACCATTCGGTGTTCTTTGAAGTCCACATAGCAAGAGTAGAGGTGGGAAGGGGAAGATCTTTCCTTCTGGATATCAGATGCCTGCAGCTGGGACTGAAGCTGGCACAGGCAAGAGGCTGGCAGGTGGACCACCTGTGCTTGAGTCACAACCCAGGCCAACCAGACTATGTAAAGAACCATCCTGAGTTGGGGTAAATTAATCTATTAATTGAAAGCATCTGTTTCTGAACTCACTGCAAAGAAGGCAACATAACAAAATGGTTAAATGGTGGGCCTTTAAAATAGAAGGATGGGCCTGGGCATATTTGGACCCAGACTGGTAAGATGGCCTTAGGGAAGTTACTGAAGTAGGGTTATGCACTTCTGTGCCAGTGGGGCATTTGACAAATAATTGATAAATAAGCAAACAGCTATGATTACTGCCACTTTCACAATATTCAGATGTTTGCACAAACTGACAAAAATCAGGGTAATAGGTATTTCAATGTACCAGATTAACTCCCAAATAAACCAGTGACAAAAGAAGAGAGAAAGTTGTTCATCCCAGGTACTTGCACCAAGATGCCCTGGTAGAGGTGGCTCCCTGCTGCACTGTCTCCTCCAGGGCTTCTGCAGCCCTGGGAGGCTCCTCTGGCATTGGAGACCAGAAATGGTGAGCTCCTAGAAACAGCCAACTGGAACCTCAAGGTCCATGCTGAGGGGCACAGGCCTGTCCCCTTTTGTGATGCCTCTGCATCCTGACCTCTCTAGGGCAACACAGAGAACACAGGAGGAGCTGAAGAAGATTGCATTCATTGAGAACCTGCTATATGTATGTTTGAACACATTTCAACATCATCTCCATTTTATGGATGAAATCCAATAAATAAATAAATAAATAAATAATCCCTTCCAGGTTTGACTGACTTCAAATCCTGTACTCTTACTGTAGCAACACCTCTTAGACCCTGAGCTCCCCTGATGGAAGGAAGGCAAGCATGGAAGGGGGAAAGGAAGAAGGGAGAGAAGGGAGGAGAGAAAGGAAAGGAAGAAAACACTGCCACAGCTACCAGAACCAGTCTCCTAGAGCAGAAATTCATATAAAAGTTCTTTAATTTCTACAAAGTTCTGTCTCAAGATTGTTTCTCAGACAAAAAGCATCATTTTAATAAATACATCGGATAAGCAACAACTGTTACAGGGCAGAAACCCTGACTCCAAGTTTGTGGGTGGGACAACTCAGACTTGTGTGGGAAGCACTCACACTGGCTGCCAAGAGGAGCTGCGTGTTCCCTTATCAAAACCAAACTGAAGTCTGCAAACAGGAGGCCCACACAACTAGCTCCGTGCCACCAGCACCCCTCCCTACTTCCACCCAAGAAACACGGTCTGGTGCCCATGTTTTTGCACTCAGATCAAGTTTGGCTTTCCTGCTTCCCTGGTTGGGCTGTAGTTGACTCTCAGAGACCCCTGGGGAGGAGGGGGCTGGAGGAGGGGAGAGGGGGCTGGAGGAGGGGAAGCCTTCAGGACTTGGGTTAATGTCCTCTTTCCAGATTAATGAGCTCCAGGCTAAATCCACCCAGAAAGCCTAAAACGTATAGGAAAATTCCCGGCAGGGGAGAAGAGGGTTATAGAGCAGTTGGGATTTTCTTTTCGGTTTTTAGTTAGTTTTTTTCTCTCCACTTCGTAGTTTGGTTTTTACAGTTTTGTGGGCAGAGATCTGTAGAAACAGGTTAGAATCAGTTTTCTGCTGGCCCTGCCATGTTGCTCATTCTGAAGGATAAAATGCCATAAAATCAGCAGCTTCAAACCACAAGCGTGCTTAAGGCGAGAGTGTCGGCCTGGAAATGTCACAATGAGTAAACGGTGTAATGGACTTTCACGCCTTGAGCTGTAGCGTTTAGCCCAGGAGCGTCCCTGACTGCCCCCTGCCTAATTTTGGCCTCCGTACGCCTTCTAATTTCCCCCTATCACCCGTCCCATCAGGCGAGAAATCCTTAGCCGTCTCCTTCCTCAGCTGCTTCCTCAGCTGGCCTGGCGAGTTTACTTGGGTTCTGGGGTGGGGGAGGAGGGTGGGGAGTAGGGGACAGCCAGAGCACCGACTGAAAAGAAACACCGAGTCCATTCGTAAATCTTCTCTAGAGCAAAACTTGGTTTCTGTTTTTGGGTCTCTGGAACCACTGGAGACAAATGTCCCCAGCGGGCGCATCTGACAGCAGTTAGCGAAACAAAAGTCCGAGGCGCGGGCAGAGAGCCCAGGCCGGGTCTGCGCGTCACTGGGTTACCCCAGCCCCGGGACCTGCACGCTAGCCTCGCGGGGACACCCATCTAATCTAGGCCTTGGTGCACAGTGGGAGCGAGACGGTGGGTCCCAGACAAAGGCCCTCGACTCCTATGTCTGGGCAATCTCAACTGGCATGAAAAAACACGCGCCTCCCTTTCCCTCGGAAACTGGGTAACAAGGTATGAGAAGGACCCTGGGGCCGGTAAGTCCCAAAGTGAGCGAGTTTCCCGCTCCGCGATCACTGAAGCGGGACGAGGGTTCTAAGCTGCGCAAGTCTGTGCAACAAACTTCGGGGAGCTAACCCCTTCACTCACTTTCCCATCGATATTTAATAATGGTTAGACGGGGTGGGCAAAAATCCAAGGATACTTTCTCCTGTCCCTAAACCAAGTGTGACAGCAGCAGTTTCGGAGCGCGCTCTTCTCTGAGTTTTTACTTTCATAGGTAAAGAAGTCACCACAAGAATCAGCCAGGAGCCGCACCTTCTGACCCGCGCAGAGGCCTCCCCCAACTCCATCCTCTGACAGTCCCCTGGCGCGGATACCTGGCGGGGGGGCGGGGGGCAGTAAAGGAGAACTTCCAGCCCAGGAAACCGCAGGGCCCCAAAGGCTGGTGCGGGCCGTGGACTCCTGGGCGCATCTCTCGTGTGGCCACGTTTTCTAGGCCTCAGCTGTGCCTCACCCAGGTCTGCGGAAGTCAGAGCCAGGCGCGTGGGCCAGGGCCTTTGGAGAGGGCTGGGAGCAGGTCAGGAATCGGCATTTCAGAGGTTGCTTGAGTACCGGGGAAACTCCAGGTTAAGTTCCCTCAAACCTGTGGTTACTCACCGCAAGGAGCTCAGAGGCAAAGTGTTCAATAGTCAAGTTGGTGGGGACTTTCCCTACTTAAGTAATAATTTGCTAATTCGGATCTATTCCTTTTAAATATCAAGTTGCAGAGACCTCTGTCAATGCAGGCTTAATTTCATCCCACTGATGAAGGATGTTTATAAACGGCTCCTGTGGTGCAAGCAGAGTGTGAAAACATCAGTTTTATGCCTTTTGATAAGAATTACCGAGGTGGAAGGCTTATTAGGCGATTACAAATTTCGCAGCTACGCGCAGCCCAATTAGGCAGCTCTTCGAGGTGAGTGGAAACTGTGGGGGTCAGGGCGGGCTGGTGTTCCCGCTCTCCAGCCCCAGACCTCCAATCAAGGTCTCGGCTCTACAGAACCCAGACCCCTTTCCGACCCCCTCGGGCTTTAGGGAGACTCAGGCACAGCGCCTCCCAAATGGCCTGAGAGCCGCGCAGTCGGGACAGAATGCACCCTTAAGTCTCTCTGGCTGTATTAACCTCCAGAGGCGTTGGTTGTCCCGCCTGGATGGACTTGCGATCTCCGACTTTCCCTTAAGAGAGAGGTAGTCATCTAGAAATTTCAAGTTAGTAGGTAAGAATCACCCCAAAGCAGGCGACCCCTCTGCCTCCTGCAGACACGAAAGATGATGTTTTTTGATTTGTCCTCCTTCTACCAAAATTGTTCTCAGTTGGAGTTTGGGCTAAAAACCCTCACTACGATGTTTACAAAAAGAGTCCGGGTTCTCAGCACAAGCACCTCACATAGGAAGAGGTAATCTGCAAAGGAGCAGCAGAACTTCCTTTGCCAGAGCCAGCAGAGGAGGTGCGTGGGCAAAAGGGGTAACTCTGCCTCCAAGAACCCGGGCAACTGCGCAGGAGAAATCCCTAGCTCCTGTGTTGGCCCCTGCCAAGTAGTCAGGAGGTCGTTGGGCCTAGGACCCGCTGGGTGCTCAGCCCCAACATTCATAGCAGATACCTGCACATTCTCCTCCTCCCACTTCCACACATGGTCCCCAGCCGAACGCTTAAACACCGCCAGGGACTTATAAATAAACTCACCGCCCAGAGGCCTACAGAGCAAGGCAAGGTGCGCGCAGTTACCCAGCGGGAAAGGTCCGCGTCCGGCAGGGCTCCGAGAGTAAAGCGGTCGCCAGACTAGCTTTTAGGTCTTTTTTTGTCTGAAGACCATTCTTCTTTCCCAAGCCCAGAAGCCTCTAAAAATGAATCATTGCCTCCACTTATGCACTGATAGGAGCTCTTAGATCAAGATTAGTATTTTGAAAACCTGATTGAGAGCCGCCTGATTAGGCGAGGGTGGGTGGAAAGACCGCATAAACACCCGCGCCCCCGCCCCACTTCCCCAAACAGCTCCAGCGTTCTCTATCTCCAAATGACCCGCGCGATTAATTCTCCCCGTAGTAGCCAAGCAGTACCCCAGGTTCATTTTGAAGACCCTAACCAGTAGAAACGGTAAGTAAGTCTCCCAACTGGCTCTTTAATTCCACTTTCAATCCTGCTGGATACACGGCCTGAGAGAGCCAACGTTCTGCACGACCGTCTTTCCATTCACAAGACCGGTGCTATTTTATGGAAAATGCACTATGTGGATTTTGCCCCCAAACATTGATTTTTGCACTGGATGAAAAACACAAGCCTCTCTGTTCTCTACGCACAGGTTAGCTTTTCGAGAAGTCGGTCCACCCCAAGCCCTCAATTCTGTGAAAGGGCACCGATTAAGCATAGCGCTCCCCTCCCCCTACCCGCCAAATTTGAGCAAGATTTCCCAGAGAGGACCCGCAGGGGGTGGCTAATATTAACGAGTGAGAGCTGAGCAAAAAAGAAAACGGTGGCGATAGGAAAATGCTCTAAGGACCCTCGTTTGCTTAAGAGAAAAATGGAATTGGGGAAAAAGTAGATTTGCAATCTTTGGTTAGATCGACTCACTTCGCGAGGAAGTCTGCATCTCTGTTCACTGCCCGCCCTCTCGCCCGCTGCCGACTGGTTTGGAAGAGAGTGTACGTCCATCTCTCTCTTCCACACAGACAAGGCACAGCTAAGGATGTGTGTATATGCTGTATACCCGTCTAATTGGAGCAACATCGCATGATTTTGTGGAAGGCCTTTAGGAAGCAAAGTATTCTTATATTACTTATGGTTCCGAAGTTTGCTTTGTTTTGTTTCTTATAAAGGGAACACTGGAAATAAAAATTATCGTTAAATAGTCTCTTATCAAATTCTCCTTCATACACTAAGTGACGAAATAAAAATTATACTATAAAGACGCTATTTAAACAAATACATCCTCCAATCCTGATCATAATTAAGGTATTCTGGAGACCAGCCCCTCCTTCCGCAGATCCTTAGCCAAAAATTGAGGCAGAATCTGACCGCATGAGGGTTTAAACTTTGTCTAGGTCAAGATGAAAGAGCAATACTTTTTGCCTTGTCGCCTTGGTTTCAAGTCTATTCGTAATCATTGGCTTTTGCGCTGCCCAAATGTTCCCTGTTTCAATGAGAAAACTTTGCAAAGTCAGCCCCCAGGTTGCCCGGGAGCGTTCGCGGTCCCCCGCCAGCCTGGAGAGAGCGCGTCCGGGGAGAATGACTAAAAAGTTCGAGTCGCTCAGACCTCGGCTTCCCCTTAGGCTTGCTGCGAAACGAGATGTAACCTGAATCTTTGTTTAGGTTTTGGTTGGGAAGCGAGTATTAAAAAGCCACGGCAAATGCAGAGAGCAGATTTTTTTTTAAAGTCAAAAGTTAACCGGACCTTTCCCAGTGTTTTTTTTTTTTTTTTCTTTAATACTGAATCAGGAGTAAGTTGGCTAGTCCTGATAAATATCTTAACAGGTAGAGAAGGCGGGTTTTCCTGAAGGAGGTGAGACTATTCCTCCAGGAAAAGACACCCGCCCCCCCATACCCTTCCCTCCCTTTCTCTGAGGTTCCACCCTCTGGAAAACAAACTTTTTTTTTCCTTTTCTTTTCCTGGAGGGATAGACCTCAGCGAAGTTGGGGGGTGGGCGGGAAATCTTAAGAAGAGTCCACCCGAGAACGGTTACGGCCACAGCGGCCTCTTTGGACGAAGAGTTACTTGTAGCATTCTTACTCTCCTCGGTGTCAGCTTTTATTAGAGCGCTGGGGAGGGGGTGGGGGGAGACGGGCAGACGCGGACAGCCTCTGACCCTCCGGAGCTGGTATGAGATAAGCAGCCCCAGCAGTGCCATGTATTGGAAAAGCGATCAGATGTTTGCGTGTAAACTAGAAGACAAGGACGTGCCGGAGCTGGCAGTTCCCCCTGAGAAGGTGAGCGAGCCGACGCCTGGCCAGACGCGCTGAATCGCAGTTGCCTTTAAACGCAAGCTGTTTGGGCTCCTAAACGAGGCTCAGAAATTACCTGTAACAGCCTCATCTTCAGACCTGGTATTTTTTTTTTTTTTTTTTGTTACGTAGTAGCGTTAGTCAGTAATCATTGCCTCCCTCCCCACAAGCTCACTTAACCTGAGGCATGGATTTGGAGACTGTAATTTGGGAGCCGAAGCCTCGAGCCTAAGGCGCTCTCGGGTTCATGTGAGTCGTGTTTTTGTTCTATTTGCCGAGGTGATCGGGGTGGTCGGGCAAGAGAGAGTCGGGAGGTCCCGAGGGCTGTCGGGTGGACCGAACCGAGGCGCAGCTGCTTTCGCCCGCGGGCCTGGGGCTGCAGGGCGGGCGGGCCCAGAGCGAAAACAGAAGATGTGCGGCGTTGCGAAGGCCTCCAGGCACCCCAGGGCGGCCACGAGCGCTCTTTTACTAGATTTCCAAAAGAAGCAAACCCCGGGGTAGGAGTCACACCGTTAGCTTAGGAAGTGGGGGAAACTGACAGGCTCTCGTCTCACTCTAGAACAAGGACCCAGGAGTGTCTCTCATTTTAAGTTGGAAAATCAAATGGAGCCTGTTTATCGGGTCCCGCTGACTTTGACTTTGCTCCGACGCTGGCAAGGAATATCCGGCGAGCACAGGACTTTTCTGCTTAAACCCGGTGTGGGCGAGGACCCGGCCTCCGCGGCTGCGCGGGGTCCCGCGTAGGGAGCGTCCCCGAGGGTCCCGGCTGAGGGCCGGGGCACAGCGGCGGCACAGCGACTCTCGCCTGGTGCTGCGGGAGGGAAGGACGGCGGGGGCCGCGGGAGCTCACACTGCAGCATCCCGCCCGGCACCGCGGCTGGAGTTTTTGTAAAAGAAGGTAGAAAACGCCCAGAGGGCTGCGTTTTCGTTTAAGAACAAAACTCCAGGAAAGGCTTGCAAACACTTGAGTAATGTGCGTTGTTGCTTTAAAACATTTTGACCGAGGTTGGGTGAGATTTTTTTAATGGCACAAATTAAATTCAGCTGGATATTTTCCATTATTCCGTACGCTTTTTGCGCTGGTTAAAAATAATCCTTTAGTAGCTCAAATGTTGACTTACTGAGGAATAAGTGGCAATTTACACCTTAAAGAAACGAGTGTAAATCACTCGCAGCTCTAATTGCTGCAAGTTTACGAAAGAGCTGCTGGCTCGATTTAATCTGAAGCATTTTCATTCAAATTGTCATCGGAACAAGCACCAGGCTTCTTAAATCCCGCCGTAATTAGCTTTCAAGTATCCTATTAAACCTCTTCACCTTTCGGGCTATCCAATTCAAAAAGCCCCCTTAAAAAAATGTCTTGCTCTTTTAATTGAGGTTATTAAAGAAATCAAGTTTCTTCCCCCATCCCCTCCTCAACCCTCTTTTCTTCTCTCCCACCCTGCCTCTTCCCCCCGAGCACCCCCTTTAGCCCCGAGATCCCCGCACCGTGGTGATTGACGTCTAGAAAGAAAACGCTTTGTGCCGGGATGATTGTTATTAACTTGTTATCCCCGGCAGGGGGGCGGGGAACCGACGTTCTCCGGTGAGAGCTGGGGAGCCGGCGCCCCGAGAGCTCCGTGGCACGCCGGGCGAGCCCTCGGCTCCCGGGTGGCCCGCTCGGTTCGCGACGCCGGGCCGAGGAGCCCTGACGGCTGCACGCGCGGCCTGCGCGCGGGGGCCTTCATTAGCCCGCCCTGCGCGCGGGGAATCCGAGGCTCCCGGCCGTGTGTGCGGGTTCGGGACTTCTCGTCTGTTTCTCCCCACTCCACCCCGCAGTGCCTGGGGCTCATGTCGGAAGAGTGCGGGCGGACTGCTGCCCTGGCGGCCGGGAGGACTCGGAAAGGTGCCGGGGAAGAGGGACTGGTAAGTGGGGAGGGATACGGGTGCTGGCGGGACTGGCCGCTCGTGGGCGGCGGCCCAGGAAGAGGAGCGGCTGTCCCGCGCTTCGTCCCGGCCCAGCTGGCTCTCGCGGAGCGGGAGGGGAGAGGGTTGGGGCGGGGCAGCGTGCAAAGCTCCGCCGGCCTGGCGCGCGGGGCCGGGTTTGAGGCGCCGGGGTCCTGGAGGTCAGGGGTCGCAGCCCCAGTGGGTGGTGCCTGGAGCTTGGACACTGGACTCTGGGTGACGGCGAGGAGAGAGACCTCACGAACTGGGCGGGAAGGGGTGCCACGGCTAGAGAAAGGGCGGGGAGTCGGTGGGGGCGCCCCGGGAATCCGTGGGATGAGAGCAGGAGGGATCTAGAGCCGCCTGCGACCTCGCCCTGTGGCTTCCTGCAGGTGAGCCCCGAGGGAGCGGGGGACGAGGACTCGTGCTCCTCCTCCGCCCCGCTGTCCCCGTCGTCCTCGCCCCGGTCCATGGCCTCGGGCTCCGTCTGTCCCCCTGGCAAGTGTGTGTGCAACAGCTGCGGCCTGGAGATAGTGGACAAGTACCTTCTCAAGGTAGGGAGGAGCCGCGAGGCCCAGGGGGAGCGGGCTACCCTGGGAGCTCTGGGAAATGAAAAGTTTCTTTCCCCCTCTTTTCCATTCAAGTTTTCGCTTGAGGTTGTAGACTTTCAAAGCAAAACAGACCAATCAAGGGCAACTCGTGAGGTGGGGAACAGTAAGGGTGAAATCTTACAATCTCCCAAGTTTTTGCCAAATAGCTCTTGTGTGACAGATCTTGGTCTGGAAGTGCTGTTACCTCGGGTGGGTGCACTGGAGTCAGCCGCCAGCTTGTAGAGGAATGGAAGTGGAGAAACCCTTTACCGGTTCTGAAATGCAGTCCTGCCTGATTCTTTTCACTGAGCCCGGGGTTAGGTAGCGTCTCTCCACCCCCAGTAACGCCCGCACGGCTGGCCTGCTTCGGGGAGTCCCAGGTCGGTGTACACGGACGGATTCCTCTTTGCAGTGTCTCTTTTTCGTGAGAACCATTGTTAAGTGCTGTAACGGCTCTTTTTGCAAAGAATTTTAACGTAGTCTTGTGTTTATTTACCTGAGGCTTTTCCAAAGTAAAAAAGTCCCTAGGAGCATGTAAATACAAATCATTTCAGTATCTTGGTCCTCTTGTTAAGGTTTAATACTTCAAGGCCATCCAATGCTTTTTTTTTTAAACGTTATCTCCAGTGCTTGGGGGCAAATGGAAATTGATGTAAATTTGCGAAGATAAGAAAGAAGCCTTCTAGGAAATGTTTCCAATGGTGGCGAGAGAGTAGATTGTCTTTATTTGTTTTACTTCTCTTAAAATATTGTGGGGGAATTTTGGAGTATAAATTCTGGCAGGCCACAGTTCTTCATGTCATTGCCTGCAGGCGCCTGGTCCCATGTGTCTTAATCCTAATGCTCTGGGTTTTCAACTTCAATACCTCTTTAAAACCACTATTTAAACTAATGATCTCTCCTACACTGAATTAGTAGCAAACCAGTTCACTTTCTATTCCCTCTCCACCAACCCCCCACCAATTCCAGTTTTCAAAAGAATTAATTATGGAGTGTATGAGTTCAAAAAGCAGATTAGTGAGGTTCTTTAAATTTCTACCTCAATGTACAATGCTGCTTCATCTGTAAAGTGGAAATGATACCCTATAGTTAGGGTATAGATAGATACCCTATAGATACTTTATTTTTAGATAAAGTATCAAAAGATGTTTTGGTAAAAAACATTAAAAAATGACTTGAGTTAATCTTTATTGATTAGTAATTCTTAAAGTTGACAAATTAACTGGCTTTCTCTTCAAATCTACATTCTAAGAATCTCCTTTCAATGCTTCTAAACCTGGGCCTTTTTGGATATTTGAAAGTCATCTTTTTGGGTCAAAAGTAGCTTATTTTCAGCACTTCCTCTCAGTAATTAGCATAATGTTTAAGAATGTTTCTGAAGGGATATATAAAGGCTTTAACACTTCATAGCAGAGAGGATATAGAAAAACTTTATTATAAAATTACTTTTAACACACCCTCGGAAATAAAGTAGTTTCTAGTATCATCATTTATATGTTAAAATATGTTTATATATTGTTATGTATTCGTATGATATGGAATATCTAAGTTATCTAAGCTTTCATTAGTAAAAGGACTGGAATCCTCCCAGGGAAGTCTTCTACTTTAGTCATATTCTACTTTCTTATACATATTAGTACATTAGCTCTAACAGAAGTTTATTACTATATGACTATATAAAAATTCTAAATTCTTAACTTTTTTCCATTTTGATTCCTTATTCATTCAGATAAGTTTGAACTCACATCACTGGTAAAAAAAAAAAAAGTTGTTAGACCTAGTACAGTATTTGAGGCTATGACTTTTTTTAATATAGAAAAACACCTTATTGTGAGGCAATTAAAATGGAGTTAGAACAAAAAAAGCACAAGATGAGGTAAATGTATATATTGCCCCACCCAATACTTCAGTGCCCTAATGTTTGGGTGGTTTTCTGGCTTGGCCTTACATACATACACATACACAGGTTGAATCACTACCAGTCATCAGGGAAGCTTTTAATTCTTCAGAATTTTCTCTTTTCGCCTTACTTTCCTCCCTGGAAAAGAAATGAAAGGTGAAAGAGGCTTTTTTATTGTTGTTGCTGTTGTTCATTGTTTTGTTTGTTTCTAGTAAACTTTGAGCAAATGTGAAAAATCAGGCATTAGATCTGGCTTTAGAGAGTTAGCAGGTGGTCATATAACTCTGTCCTGAAGCCTGAATCTACCTTTGCTTCCAAAAAACAAAACTAAAAAATAAAATAAAGACAGGTTTGATAAGATGGAAATGCATAAGAAGGCCGTAAACAGTGGAATACAAAAGAAAGACCATACTTCTAATTTTAACTTAACTGGACTCCTTTTAGGAAAAAATAGAAGGGAAATATGTCTATTTTCAGGACAGGATTAACCATTGTTAATGTTTTTATTACTTCTTTGCTATTTTACATGTTTTCTTGTATAGTAAACATGTACATCTTTTGTAATAAAAGGAAAAATTTTTAAATTTTACCAAAAGAGGTACATAACTGTGATTGGAAGCCAGTGAAACTTTTTTTCCAGCCTCTAAGTACCTTTTATCTTTCATGAACAGTAGTGCTAATCTGATAGAATCTTTGGACAGATGATCTTTATTATGAAATAATGTAGCAAATGGTATATTTCACAATTTCCCATTTTTCCAAATTATCTAATTCTTATTTTAGGCATTTAGATCCATCTGTAGTGTGTAACTTTTGTTTTTGCATAATATCAATCTCAAATATCATTGCTGTTCTTTTATATGAAATTTAACTAAGCATGAACCTAATTCTTGAGTCAGTGTAATAAGAGCAAACTTCAGGAGTCTGCATTCCAGGCAAGTTCAATCTAATACACGTCTATTTTTGAAGGCTGGAATTGTGGTGCTTATACTATGATGGCGACCATTTAAGGTGAGGGTAATTATGATTTGTTCCCTGAACTGATGATATTTCATATTCCTACTTAGAAATTATAAAGTGCTGTGATGTATTAAAGCACCATTTTCTGCCTCATTTCATGAGGTATAAATGACAAACAGTGCTTGGGTGCCTTTTTACAACCACTTATAATTAGATTTATTTTTTTCTCCAGTAGCCAAATCATTAAGTAGGGTTAGGAGTACTTCACCCCTTGATCCTATTATTTAATTTTAAAAGGGAGCTGGGGCTTCTGCCACATCAACATTCAAATCTGCCTTAGCATTTCTATTTTGTAAGCAAAATGGATTGTCTGACTTCTTTACAATGTAAGTATCTTTAAAAACTTCATTTTCACTGTCTTTCTCTTTCATTTTAACTGGTGCACAATTTATAATAATTTGGTCAAAAATTAGATTGTGGGGTTATGTGGTTTCACTTCTTTAGCTAACATGTTTCATGGTGGGAATAACTTGGTAAAAGAAAAAATAAACCGGAATATAGGACTTCGAAGTGTTCAAGAATTTTCCCTGTGTTCAAAGTTCCATTTTTTAAAAAATGAAGTCTTCAAAGAAATAAAATAACATTTTTAACACAAAATGTACAATATGTGGTTGTGATTTTTCCGGTTGGGTCTAAGAGAATACATCTACACACGTTTATGTAAATGACACCTTTTAGTTGGAAACATTCAGAGTGTGTATTAAAATAGCAAGGGGCCATCTTTTTCAATTGCCTAATACACAAAACCAGTGGATATCCTCTTGAGTCTTAGAATGGTTTCTCATCCTGCCCCCTTTCCCTTCACAGGTGAATGACCTGTGCTGGCATGTCCGGTGTCTCTCCTGCAGTGTCTGCAGAACCTCCTTGGGAAGGCACACCAGCTGTTACATTAAAGACAAAGACATTTTCTGCAAACTCGATTATTTCAGGTACATTGTGACTTTTTGTTTTAGTAAGTAGATGTTCCAAGAAATTATTACACAAAGAGAATTTTGTAAATAGGCTTTCTTTTCCAGTTTTGCTCATTGAAGCCCAGATTTTCTTATATATTTCAAAATAAGAATGCTTTATATTTTTGAGGCATAATGTGTATTAAACTAAATAAAATAAGCATGCTTATATGTTTTAGGAATTCAGTATACAAAACCAGTATTAAATAACTATTCCCACTTTGGCAAATGAAAGCTTTAGGTATTAAAAACAGGGACCCCTCTTTGCCGTGCATAGGTATAAAGTGTGGAATCTAAGATGACTTATTATGACAAAGCCCCCTATATGAGGGAAGAGGAAGATGAAATAACTACAGAGGGGGGTAATGCAAGTTCTGTTCAAGTTTTTACCCATTTACTGTAGAGCAGTCCCTAGTTACAAACCTATAAAATGCCTGCAGATTGGTGACTGATAAGCCAAATTAATCAGAATTGACTATTGCAGTATAAGAAATATACCAAATCTAATTATTCTGCCTAAAAATCCTGTTTCTTTTGTCTGTTCTTTGACCTTTATTTTGTCAAATTACATTTGCCTAAGATGTTAAATGCAACATTTTCTGTGTGGTCTCTTTGTAATTATTTAAATGTGCAGTTTTTCTAGTATAATTCAATTCTTAATGGATAGCTATCTAGAAATTAAAATTGAAAGTCAGTTGAAAGCATGACTTTAAAAAATTACCATATTTTTTCTTATTTGCATTTCCAAATAAAGAATAATGTTCATTGTGAAATTGGGAAGTTAATATTGTATAATGAAGTTTGTAATACTAATTATGTTATATATACTCAATTTCAAAAGCTGATTTCAGAGAGTTTAGTGATTGATTTGAAAAAATTGCTAGGTAATTTAAAGCACTTCATGAAATCCAGAGTCCTTTATTTTTATGAAGTCACAGAATTTTATAATTACCAAAAATTTATCTGATTTCTCATCAGATATACTCTTCATTTCCTCAAAAATAGTAGCAATGTGCCTTGTCTTTTACTTAGGATATATTAAACTTAATTTTTTAGGTATTCTAAAGACTTTTGTAAGATTTTGTTTCAGAGGCTTATTGAAAGTCTAGTTCCTCAGGATATGTTTATACTTCATATTTTATCATGTTCTGAAATATTTTTAGGATTGTTTTTTGGAATTATTTTAAAAAATGATAATACCTCTAAAGAAATATTCATAAATAGATACAGACACATATACTTCCCCAGACTGAGGTGGACATGCCGAGCCATGACAAAGATTCTGAAAGAGGACATGACAAAGAGTGCCCAGTCACTTGGACTGAGAGAAAAAAAGATATATTTGTATCTGGCATTTGGTTACGATTAATCTGCATTTAATGTTCAGATGTCTCTTCGGAAGTTTTAGGTAATATCCCCTGTCTTCTGTGCTTAGCAATGCAACAGTTTATTCACCAAAGGAAGTATTTGAGTTTTTCTTCCTTTCCTTCTTCCCAGTGTGAACAAGCTCTGTTTTTCTGGTTCTTTGATAATATCAATTTCAAATGTTTAAGTGTTTTGACTTTAAAAAAGATATGTAAAGCATTTTCTAATTATCTCAACTTGGCTTTAAGAAGTCATTTACATCTTCAGTGGTATGCTTCTGCGCTTTTAGGTTTCAGTCTGTAGTGTGTGTGCATTTGTATCTTTCGTCTTGGGTAATTTGAAATGCACTGATATTTGTTACAAGAGAGATATTGAAACATATTTCATTTATTTTAAAAGGAAAGAATCCAATCTTTGTTTAAAGTAACAATGAGAAGTTTTTGATTTATAAATCAGCTCGAATTATGACCATATCTTATCTTGATTGCTTATTGTACGGACTTTTAGAAAAATAATTGATTCCTGTTTTATTTTTAAAAGATTTAAATACTTAGCTCAGTCCAATGAGTAATATAATGGATTAGTTTAATCTCAAACTGATGAATATCTCGCCAAGCACTCAAATTCTTACTTCCTGCCCTTCTATTTATGCAGAAGGTATGGAACACGCTGCTCTCGTTGTGGGAGGCACATCCATTCTACTGACTGGGTCCGGAGGGCCAAGGGCAATGTCTATCACTTGGCGTGCTTTGCCTGCTTTTCTTGCAAAAGGCAACTTTCCACGGGAGAAGAGTTTGCTTTGGTGGAAGAGAAAGTCCTGTGCAGAGTACATTATGATTGCATGCTGGATAATTTAAAAAGAGAAGTGGAAAATGGTAAATATATACTTAAAATACTTTTGAGTCTTTTGGAACAGCGAATACAGGAATAAAAACAAATTTTCCCTCAGGTCATTTGAATGCATTATTTTGTGCAGTGTAATTGTGGTAAAGCTCATTAAGCACTTCACTGTTTGTGATGGTGTCCATCTGTTTATTTGCAGGGAAGGCCATGCTGTGTGTACTAGCAGTGTGCCATATTTTTAGTCAACAGCCTTGAGTTTAGGATCTGGTTTTGCTTTTTGTAACTAGTCATTTCCCTGTCTTTGCCTTCCTAAGGATGAGCTTTAGATGTGTACTTACAACTTTTTGCACTTGTGACTAAGCATTCAAACCTACAAATGGAATATTATTTCTACAGTATTTTCTAGTGTGTTTAAAAACTTGACTCAAGGGGTTTGGCAATCTAGAAGATGTATACAATTTCACTCCCAGCCAGAAGATGCAAGAAGCCTGTTATCGTATGACTGGTAGGCCCATCTGAGTTACAAACATGTGTGGTATGTTTTTTAAATATAGGTAATGGGATTAGTGTTGAAGGCGCCCTCCTCACAGAGCAAGATGTTAATCATCCAAAACCAGCAAAAAGGGCTCGGACCAGCTTTACAGCAGATCAGCTCCAGGTAGACATGACAATGAATTTATAATTTTTGAAGCCCCTACCTACCACAACCAACTAACCAACCAACCTCTATGCTGTCTAAAATCATTTTTATGTTTTCAAAAAGGCTAACCTGTGCTTTTTCTGAAAAACACCTTAGTGAATGTATGAAATATACTTTTTGCCCTGAAATATTGATCATATTCCCAGAGTAATATGTACAAACCAGTCACTCGAGCTTTGTTTTCTGGGTTCTGTTGGCATTGATATTAAAGTGGAACTGAAATGTTTGTCTTCCCTGACTTCCTGATAAAATCACTTTAATCCCAGCATTGATGTTACCGCATGTAATTGTGACAGAAGACAAGATATTTGGAACTCAACAGAGAGAGTCATACAATATGGGTGTGGGTCTATGAGCCACTAATGTGTGAATCTTTTTAAAAAGCTGCAATGAATCTTTTAATGGACAAGATTATACATTTTCTGAGAAGGTTGATTATGTCCCCTGAAAAAGGAGGAATTATTTTCAGTTTAGCTGCCCTAAATATAATTGTCATAGGTTTGGTTTATGTAACTGTCAAAAAATTATTAAATAATTACTCCTTGCATTATATTAAAGTCTACACATATGGTTCTTTTTGGCATTTTTTTTTAAAAAGATGAAGTCACGTTTTCTAAAGGATTAATGTGGCTGAGGTATTTTATGTTAAGGTAAAGTGACATTTACTGAGCACCTACCATCCACTGCTGGGTGCTCTATACATTGTATCCATCTTAGCTCAGACTTTAAAGGACATTTACACAATGTTAACAAATAAGTGCAAGTAATTTTGAAAAGTCACATATAATATTCTAAGACCTACCAGTATTTATGATGAATACAACTGTTTCAAGAAGAGAATTTTTATTTTGCGAATGATTAAGAAGGAAATCTTGATGGGACACAAATATTCCAAGGTGACTTAATGGTATTGGAAAGCAATCTAGAATTAAAACCTTAAAGTCGTTCTGAAAAATTTTCAAGTGATTATTTTAAATTTCTCAGCTTAGGCATGGAATAAATGGTCAGTAAGTAATAAATGAAAGTTAAGGCATTGGAAAGAAATATCTCTGTTTGAACCTCACTTTTCTGGGTGCTTTATGGGAAGATCACATAAAGCCCTAAATTAGAAGATATGAGTGCCTGTGAGAGACCTAGCAGAAAATGCCCAGCCCCTGAAAGATGTGTGACAGTAAATAAAGGTGTGTATCAACATAGAATCTTTAACAAAAAATATGGTTTTTTTAAATTTTTATTTATTGGTTTTTAGAGAGAGGGAAAGGAGAGAGAGAGACATCAGTCTATTGTTCCACTTATTGATGCACTCACTGGTTGTTTCTTGATTGATTCTTGTATGTACCCCGACTGGGGATCAAACCAGCAAGCTTGGTGGATGATGCTCTAATCAACTGAGCTCCCCAGCCAGGACCATTTACTGTTTTTAAAACTGACCATTAAGGCCATAAGGGCTGGCTATAGTTTTAATTATAAAACTGATTTGATATAAGAATTTACTATTAAAGTTATAATTATGAAAATTTGAAGCCACATTAGGTATATAGACAATCTCATATAAGAAGATAAATACTAATTAATAGGGAATAATATTTGTGGTGGATTTTGTATGCCAAGTCATATGATAGGCATTTTCTCTACATTATCTCCTTTAACCTTTACAACAATTCCTTGATATAGGTGGCCTCACGCAGAGGTGCAGGACCTCTCCTCAGGGTAGATAGCCAAAGCAATGCGAGAGAAGAGATTCAGACCTTCTCTCCAAACCTCAGGTCTTTTCGTTGTGCGTGGCCTCTCTGTGCCTGACAACACTCCACTTAATGGGAGTAGCGACAGCTAGAACAAGAGTGAGACTCTAAATCCTGTAAATAGCCTTATAGTTTTAATTGCAAATGTGCACAAACTATTTGTTTAACCATGCTTTATTAAATGAAAATGTGCTGTGAATCATGTTTTTAAAAAACTTAGAATCATAAGTTTTGAAAAATGAAAGCAGAAATGATGTTTTCAAAGAATGTTCTCACTTATTCAATATTTATTAGTATGGGTTGGCGGAAACAAATGAGACACAACCCTTGTCCTCAAGTGGTTCTTCATAATTTGGGAATCTGGGATAGCTGTAGATTTTTTAAAAACTTGAATAATTATATTTTGCCAGAACCTTTAATAAATCAAGTGATGTACCCCTCATTTTCAAATTGTCCTTCCTTCAATAAAATAATAAAATATGGTAGGTGATCAGTAAGTCAAAACTATTCATGAAGTACCTGCTTTAAACAGCAGAGTTGAAATGGGAGGAATAAACAAGATAATTTAAAAAAATTCTTCTTTAGAAACCTATGGAAGAAAAAGTAGTTTCTTTTTCTATAAAGATTTTATTTATTTATTTTTAGAGAGAGGGGAAGGGAGAGAGAGAGAGAGAGAAACATCGATGTGTGAAAGGTTTGATTTCCTCTCTCATGCCCCCAGACTGGAGACCTGGCCTTTGACCCAGGCATGTGTCCTGACTGGGAATCGAACCAGCAAACTTTCTGTTCACAGGCCAGCATTCAATCCACTAAGCCACACCAACAAGGGCAAGAAAAAGTAGATTCATACTTACAAAATAAAATACTGCTTTGTGTTGGCATGAATAATTCAAATATTGTCTTATTTATAGAAATGATATTTTAAGAAATTTCAGCCTATGTTAATGGTTTGCTTATTGTATTTGGATGCATTTGCTCAATGATTATTACATGCTAAGGTTAGCACATACTTTAGTCTACTTTCAGGATGAGTTGGTCAGCTGCTACTATGCAGAATCATGACATTTCTGGCAGAATTTCTGGCCTTAAAATGATGAGTGTCTCTAGAGGCTTACTCCTTGACCATTTTAAAAGAGTTCAGAACAGGAGTAGGTTGGGTTTTGACTTCATTAGTGACTGGAGAACAATAAAACTAAGTTAAAATGGGAAGGGTTTTTATTGTGTGTGAGACTAAACATTGATAAGTACATCTTACTTTTCCTTTAGCACAGTCCAGTCCTAAACCATCAGTGTTGATTCAAGTTTTGCTTTATTTTTTGATGAAAAACTGCCTTATCAAATGTAATTTGGCTTCATTATTAAACTTGTAAATTTGAAATACCTTTGTGAAAAGCATGCTGTTTTTATTCTATAAATTATCAATAGTGGCTCTGAAAGCAAATGCTTTTCTTTTTCAAAATTAAAAAACAAAGACAGTCTGCTCATTCTTTTTTCTCCTTGAGATTTCCATGCTCAGGCTTCTATAAACACATCTGTATTTGCATATGAAATAGCACATGTGAAGTAGGAAAGGAAGAATGAAGTGAACTAAGTGAGATTATAAATTTTTAGGTTGATTCTACCCACTTTTTAAAGCAAAAATACATGTGCTATTTATAGAGAGTGTGTGGACACAGTTGGACAGGAAGCCAGGAATTCCTTATCCTGGAAGAGTCACTCATCACAGAGAACTTACCTGAAAAACATAATTTGTAAACCTCTTAAGTTTTTCTGGAACAACTTCGGTGTTTTTTCACCACACTGTCTTCAGATTTTCTTGTCACAAACACTACTGACAAGAAGAGGGATATGAAGACTGAGACATTCCCTTTGCCCTCAAGAAACTCACTCTCCACTAAGGAGAACTAGAGTTGCCAAGGAATTATTTAGCTATCCTGTGAGCAGTGCAGTGGCAGAAGATAGTGTTACAGGAGGATCATAGTGGAGGATGGAATCAATATCGCCTGCTGCAAATGGTGTCCGGGCCAGCAGAGCAGGTCTTTAGTTTGGTTGCACCGCCTCCGCCCCATGCCTATGGACATGCAAAACCATGTTGAATGCCAGACTCCCTCTCTTTATTCTTTATAATACTCTCTTTATATTTTATAATACTTCCCTCAATTGACTGACTTTCAACTAATAAAATACAAATATCCCACTTGATGCCTATTGTTAACCTTTTCTGAAAGAATCCATAAACCTTAGCTTGTGCTTTGTATTCTGGTGCTCCCTCCCTCTCTTCCTGCCTCTCTCTTAACCTTGTATGGTTGGTAGTTATTGGTATGTCTGTGTCTTTCTCCTAGGAAGTTGAAATCAGGGACAGTTTCTCATGGGTCACTATCTCATAGTACTTAGCACAGTGGCTCCAATCCAGAGGTTCACATCAGAATCACCTGGGGACTTTTTCAATGTATAGATGTTTAGATTCCAGGGACTTCTTCAGTGAGCTGCTGGGTGTCTTTTTTTTTAAGATCCCAGACATTCCTTTGCACATAGCAGGTGCTCAAAACAATTAATGAAGAAATGGTTACAATTCCATGGAATACATTTGTTGCACTGTGTGCCATTTGCAGACTAATAAAAATGTAGGGGCCTTAAATCTGTTTAGCTCAGTAGAAGCTGGAAATAGTAGTGATGTGATTTTTGTATTTTAAAAAGTTTTCTAATGCTAGAACTTTTTAACAGAATAGGAAAAAATCAGTAAATAGACTTAATACTATTTATGCATTTTATTTGTGAGTTATAAGAATGGAAGGAAAGAAAAATTGAGAGAGAAGCTTTTTATATTGCAACTCATGATTTTTTATAAGATCTTTACATAGCAACTTGTATGAAAAATTACAAAATACACATTCTTTTCATTTATACATATTTCCCCATATTGATTTTCAAGTAATAAAATACAAGTATCTGGTTTTCTTGCATGCCTTCTCTCCAGTCATCAAAATGCAGAAAATTGATTATTTTTAGCCACTCACTACTCACATTTTTTAAACAACAGGTTATGCAAGCACAATTTGCTCAGGACAACAACCCAGATGCACAGACTCTCCAGAAACTGGCTGAAAGGACAGGCTTGAGCAGGCGTGTGATACAGGTGATTATTTTAAATATTAATCAAGAGATACTAACATTTCTATTCTAGTTCTTTATGAGTGTGCATTGTTTTGTGAAGACTTGTCAAAGCATTAACTTGTCATCATAGTTTTCTTCACACTCTAAATCATTTTAAAAAAACCCCTAATAATTAGCCTGCTTGGCATGGGCTATCATTTGTTAAATGACTTACTGTACAAGTTACTTCATTCAGTGCTCAAAGTGACCCTGAGATCCTCAGGCTAAAAAAGACATCTGTGGTTCCAAGCTAGATCTGGTTCTGAGGTCAGTACTTCACTAGGACTGTGTATGTAAGTGAGTGAGTGAGTGTGTGTGTGTGTGTGTGTGTGTGTGTGTGTGTGTGTGTAAGGGGTGTTGATGGCCTTTGTTAAAGGTCCAGGTAGAAAGAGTAATCTGAACAAAGCTAGGGAGGAATGAGTAAGAGCAAATTTCTGTTTGCAGATTGTAGAAGCAGAAGCTGTTGGAGCTGAGCTTAGAGGGCCCTGTAAAGGGAGGGCTCTTTCCTGAGCAGGAGAAAGCTGTGATATGTAGTTTTACGAAGGAAAGTTTGGAGACAGTGCATGGGAAGAATCAGAGTCAGGAGAGGATAGATGGAGGTAGACAGAGTAGTTCGGATGTCCAGGAAAGTAGTAATTTTGAAACAAAACCTGAGTGGTGAGGTGGCCTAGAATTTGAGAACCATTCTATGACTGTGCAGTGATGGCAGGTGCTGGATGCCAGAGAGCCAAGGAAAGGACCAGACACTGTAATGGGGAAGCAGAGAGAAGTCAAAAGCGATTCTGAGATTGAAAGTCAAAGTACTCAAGGAAATGGTCCCATGAACAGGAACAGTAAGGTCAAAATAAAGCTACTTTTGTAGCTTGGAGGGAGATGAATTTCCATTTCTCTCTGCTAATTACACAATGATGGTGCCATCCGCAAATAAACAGCATTTTCAAAGATGAACAGAACTCAAGCAAAAAGATCTATGCTATGAAATTGGGTAAGACCCTTTAGAAAAAGACTATAGACAGGAAAGACTGAAGAACAAATCTTAGGGAGAGAGCCCGTTAAGAGGTGCTGTTGGAGTGAAACACAGGAACAGCCGGCGAGAATGGATGAGTCTGAGGGAGGAGCATTGTGGAAGCTGAAGGAGTGAGCTGGGCTGAGGACAAAGATGGTCAACTGTGTCGGTTCATCTGGGGAGATCAGGGAAATGGAAAATAATTTTAAATAACATTCAAAGCTCAAAAATGAAGGAATTGATGCAAGCAGGATCTGGTCTCTGCAAGGCAATGCAGGAAAAGGTAGGTTTCACTCATGACATAGAGCTTTCTCGGTAGGAAAGCCTACAGATATGCCACGGTCTTCCACTGAGGGCAGCGAGTTTCCTATGCCTGGAAGTGAAGCTTCCTTCTTCGCTGAGGTGATTCAGACACAATAGGGCTGAGGCTTCCTTCTAATCTGAGACTCGGCCGCAGCTGTCAGATTCATGACTACTGTGTTTTGTGAGACATTTTCTGATTCTCTGAAGAAGTAAGGACCTCAGATAGACATCTCTCGTGTAACATCCATGTATTTCAGTCACCAGTACTATGAGCAAGTCAACTTGATTCCACACACTACAACTTGGAGAATATATTTATTGTTGGATGGTGGCTTTTAATATGTGAGGACTGAAGGAGGTAGAGAGAGGTAGAGGAGGGTATAGGGTGAATACATGTGATGGAAGGAAATGTGACTTGGGGTGGTGAACACACAGTACAGTGCATAGATGATGTGCTGTGGAATTGTGCACTTGAAACCTGTGTAATTTTGTTAACCAGTGTCACCCCAGTACATTCAATAAAAGGGAAAAAATACATGAGGATTGAATTTAAATATTCCGGATAAGATAGCAAAGGAAGGAATACCAGCATGCAAATATTTGTACACAGGGCGGGCACAAGTAGGTTTACAGCTTTTTGTATGGAAAATAATACAATAATGAATATATAATATAAGAATAAACTCTATTTTTTGCATACTCACAAATACAAGCCTACATTTTCCTTACCCTGAATATTATTTATATATATACATGTGTATATATAATTTAAATGTGTAGCTCTTCACAGTGTTTTTGAAGAAGTAGTAATCATGATCTACTTGCCCAGCCTACTTCCCAGCATTGGGCATGCTTTAGAGAAGTTAAAGAGTTTTAATTACTAGGCCTTGAATCAAATATGCAAACTAGGTTATATGCAAAGATTCAGTAGAAACAATGGTCTGATACACAGAGACGATCTCACCTTTACTAGCTGAGTCTACTTAGACATTAGTAACAGCAGATTGTCATTGCACTAAAATCATAGAATAAAAATGTATGATTTTACTTTCAACACTCTTCACCTGGATAAAATCACTATTCACATACCCTTTCAGATAGGTGAATATATAAGTTGTATACCCTACAGGTAAAGGGAAAAACAGTGCTATTCCTTTCAGTCACTATTCTGGGAATACCTTTTCATATTCAGAGCTACATCATTTTTATTGCTGCACATATTAAGCATAGAATAACTTATTCAGTTTATTCTAGATTTTTATTATATAAATGGTTCAGTAAGCAACATTGTATAATTGTATACATACCTTGCATGCTCATTCAATTGTTTTGATGGGATAGATTTAATTGATGGGATTGTTGAGTCGAAAGTGAAACATTTTTAGGGCCTTTAACTGATAGCACAGAAATCACTTCCAGAAAGTTTCTATCAGTTTATTCTGTCAGGACCTATGTATGGGAGTTCCTCTTCTCCAACCTTGTCAATCCTAAGTACTGTCATTCTTTAACATCCCTTCTGGTTTGATAATCAGAAAATGTCCTTGTTTTTATATTTTTTCATTATCAGGGAACTTTAACAAATTTGCTTATTTTGCCATTTTACAAGTTGTTTTTTGGCCCACTTTTCTATTGGTTTGTTTCTTTCTCACCATCTTTTACTGATTTCTATTTTCCATGTTAAATTTTTATAGTTTATCAATTTTCTTTTTATTTTTCCCCACATAGAACTGTTTATATTTTTATGTATTCAGACTTTTCAATTTGTTTTCTCATAGCTTTGGCCTTTTCCTTAAACATGGTTTCGGTTATTTACACCTATACTTTATCTGGAATTGACTATTGGTTACATGTTGGGTAGGGATTTTTCTCTACTTTTCCTCCCATATGATTACCTAGCTTTCTTATTTTTTTTATTTTTTAATTTATTGATTTTTTTTGTTGTTCTTCCACTTATTTATACATTCATTGATTGATTCTTGTATGTGCCCTGACCAGGGATCGAACCTGCAACCTTAGTGCATTGGGGCAATGCTCTAATCAACTAAACTACCTAGCCAGGTCTACCCAGCTTTCTTAACTCAGTATTCTGCTTTCTCAATAATTTAAAATTCCATCTTTTCATACACTAAATTTTTATATTTGACCTTTTGGACTTTCAAAGAGATTAATTTTATGCATTCGTCTTTTCTTTTGCAGAATGTCTACATGGCCTGCTTTTAGCTTATATAGTTTACAATATAGAACTCAAAAAATGTTATGTATATTGCTAAGAAGAAATTTTAACTCTTGTTAGAGGTTTGCAAAGCAGAAGAAAGAAATTTTGTCAGTGAGGAGAGTCAGAGGACTTGTGTTTGAATTATGAAGCTAGGTAGCCTTCATGTCAGAAGTTATTTTCTGAAGTCTGGTGTCCTTAGCTATACTTTACTGTAAAAATTACATGACACTTTGTGTTTACAAACCTCTCTCTGCTAATTGATTACCTGTTGATGATCTTTCCAAGGAGCTATTTGAATCAGCTTTAAGGGAGTTATTTTGCTGTTTATAGCATGCCTTCTTTATATTTACTTCCAAAGTCTGGGATTTTTTTAAAGATAACTGAGTAGGTCCCACCCAATATATAACATACTTGACACATAAGAGGCTTTCAAGAAACTCTGGGAACCACAGTGTTATAGGTGTTAGGTTGTATGTAGTTCTCTGACTGTATGTCTTCTAGATACTGCCCAGGAAAAGGCAGGTGGCAGCAGGTTTCTTTCATCAGTTGGAGTATGTGTGAATGCATCTTCTTGGCTGGGTGGGTGACAGTAGTGGCATGAGGAGCCTGTGGAAAGGGCTGTGACTGGAGACTTTGGGCATGGTCTCTGTATAGGTGTCTAAGAGTCTAATACTCCACATTCCAGAAGAGGGAGAAGGCTTGACTTCCCACTCCTTTTCTTTGATACGTGTGTAAGTCTTATTCCTGAAACATTCCTTAGTGCTTCCTTTCAGCACCTGCTCAGGGCTGCACACCCCATTACATTATTCACTTTTTTAATGATTTTATTTATTTATGTTTAGAGAAGGGAAAGGAAGGAGAAAGAGAGGGAGAGAAACATCAGTGCCTCTCATGTGCCTCTCACATGCTCCCTACTGGGGACCTAGTCCGGAAACTCAGGAACGTGCCCTGACTGGGAATCGAACCAGGAACCCATTGGTTTGCAGGCCAGCACTCAATCCACTGAGTCACACTGATCAGGACCATTATTGATTTTTATTTCTTTAGTTTTAAACCTTTCACTTTATATTTTACCAGTCCCAAGGGCAGGGTGTATCTTAGAAATGAAGCCAAATTTTTCATATAAATGTTTTTGCAGCTTCCTTCATTTCCACATTATTTATACTTGATTCTCTTCTGCCAGCCTGTGCCAGAGAGAGACTTATGCCCCCAGCCTTTCCTTGGCCTTTACCCAAAACCCCAATTTTCTTATCTTAGTTTGCTTAAAGTTTTTATTCCTCCACTTCTCATTCTCCTCAGGACAAAATTGTTTGGCACGATGGCATGTAAATGCTGTGTTATTTTCGTAGAGTGACACTCTATAGTTAAGTTTTATCTAATGATATGGAGTTGAAACACAGGCAGGTTTGTTGCTGGAAGCATTCTGGACATCTTATCTACCTGACCTGGATGTAAAACTCTGCTTGCCCTGAATTTGCTTCCTTTATTTCTGGGAAAGAGTGGACAAGCAGGTGGTTAGCTCTTTACATTTTGTGAGCTGTTTCACCAGTGTTTGTATTTTATTCTACTTAAATATTACCGTTTTTTTTTTTCTCATTATAAGCCTGACCTTAACATGCTTCCTAGGGAACAGACTATGTATTCACCTGGAGAAATTGAAGCCAGCGGGTTAAAATGTGCCTGGAATAACTGAATCAAGGGGTTTGTAGAAAGCTTTAAGTTCTCAGTAGGGATTTTAGTCGTTTGAAAAAAAGATTTGAAATAAGTTCAGCGGGTGTTTAAGAATACATTCAGTAGTGTATTTTTTTTTTGATCTGCTTAAAAGGCTCTTTCTGTTTCTCTTTTTGTCCCAAACACCAGTAGTAAAATCAAGGAAACTTTTTTGGAATTCTTGAGGACCCTTCCTCTTTTTATTTTGGAAGAAGCTGACTTAGTATAGAATTGGTTTTTAAGTAAATCTTCAAGTAGTTATTATTTGAGTGAAGGAAATGACCAATGGTATTTGTGCAAAATTATTTCTCTTCTGTCTACAGACCTTTTCAAAAGCTTACTTAGATTTATACTGTGCTTGTCCGGGAGAGTAGTTGAGGTTGCATCCATTTTTAAACTGAGTTGTAATGTACTCAGAAGCTGATATGTGACATGGCTACATTGCTTTTCTCCCTCAGGTGTGGTTTCAGAATTGTAGAGCGCGCCACAAGAAACACGTCAGTCCTAACCACTCCTCCTCTGCCCCAGTCTCTTCTGTCCCGCCCTCCAGGCTGTCTCCACCCATGTTAGAAGAAATGGCTTATTCTGCCTACGTGCCCCAAGATGGGACGATGTTAACTGCGCTGCATAGTTATATGGATGGTAGGTATCCTAACATTTAACAGCTGTCTCTCAAGCAGTCAATAACTGACAACTTCTAGTGTTAGATCATTGATGAGATTCACTTTTGAAGTATTACCTCAGTGGTAGCTGAAAAACATTGTGTGAGGTTTAGTAGGGAGCAAAACTACCCGAACATTCTTATTTCTGTGACTGTATTTTGAGGGACAAGTTTAACACTCACTTTATAGCAAAAATACAAATATCGATATTGACTCTTAGTGCTTGATTTCTACTTAGGAAAAAATGTTTTGTTTGTTTTTTCACCTGATAAATATTTAAATAATTTATTTTCCTATGGTCAGAGAAAGTATTCACACTCAGATTTTTAGATTGGAGTTGACTTAGTTTTGTTAAAGAAACTTTTTTATTGAAATAAACATACATATAGTAAAGTGCACATGTAATAAATACACATGATAAATTAATAAAATGAACATATCCATGTAAATACCACCCAGATGAAGCAGCAGACCATACTAGCACCCCAAAAGCCTCTCTTATGATCCCTTCCCAATCATTATCTTTTCCCTCCAAAATAACATTGCCTTGACTTCTAAAATCATGTTTTCGTTTTGCCTTTTTGTGAGCTTTATACAAATTGAAACATACAGAATGTATTCTTGTGTGTCATACTTCTTTCAACTGCATTGTTTATGAGATTGATTTGTATTGTTGCAAGGATCAGTGATTTGTTTGTTTTCATTGTTGTATGGAATTCTGCTGTAGGAATACACCACAATTTATCCACTCTCTGGGTGATAGATGTGTGCTATTTCCAGTTTGGGCTTTTATGAAATGCTGCTATGGACTTTATGGTGATTGCCTTTTGGTGCACATTAATTCACACTTCTATTTGGTATATACCTGAGAATGGAACACAGGGTCATAAGCTACACATATATGTAAATTTTAGTTGATTCTGTCAAACTATTTCCCATAGTGATTGAAGCAGTGTTCAGTTGGACCAGCAGTGGATGAGTTCAAGGTGTTCTACATCCTAACACTTGACATGGTGTGACTTCTTAATTTTAGCCAATTGATAGTTCTGTAGTGCTGTCTCATTATTTTAATTTGCTTTTCTCTCAGTGACTGACGAAATTGAGCATTTTCATTGGGCATCTTTATATCTTTTTTTGTGAAGAGCCTATTTATATCATTTTTCTATTGATCTGTTGGCTTGTCTTTTTCTTTTCTTGATTGGTTTTCATTCTTGCTATATTCTGCATATAAAGGTTTTTTTTTTATGATTTTATGTGTCACAAATGACTCTTCCTGTTCAGTTGCTCTCCTTTTTCTACTCTATTAATGGAATGTTCGCCAGTTCCTAATTTTAATGTAGTTCACTTCATCAGTTTTTTCCTCCATGGGCAGTGATTATCTGTGACCTGTTCAAGAAATTGTTCTTACTCAATAATAATGATGATATTCCTGCAGTATCTTCTAGAAACTTTTGGCATTTAGGTTTACAGTCCATCTGGGATTGAATTTTGTACGTGGTGTGAAATAGGGAACAAAGCCTATTGTTATATTGTTGAAAATTCTAATTTCTGAGCTGCTTTGT
Source organism: Trachops cirrhosus (assembly GCA_028533065.1). Classification (NCBI taxonomy): domain Eukaryota; kingdom Metazoa; phylum Chordata; class Mammalia; order Chiroptera; family Phyllostomidae; genus Trachops; species Trachops cirrhosus. The sequence continues at coordinate 50,408,201 of CM052542.1, forward strand.
AGCACCATATTTGATATAAATTAAATGTCCATATGTGTCAGTTTTATTGGTGTACTTATTATATTAATACCTAATTGTTTTAATTATGCTAGGCCTATAATTCTTAATATCCAATAGTATAAGTCTTCCTATTTCATTGCTACTCAAGTTTGTGTTGTATATCCTTTACTTTAAATTTCACCAGCTGTCAATTTCTACCCCTCAAAAAGGAGAACAATTGAGATTTTCTACTGTCTATGGTAGGAAGCTACCATCCTAAATAGTTCCTAAATAGTCCCTAAAACTATTGTGGGAAAGAGTGGGTAATAAATGTCTTTCATATCACGAACATTGTCCATTTATTAAGGTCATCGTCAAGTGTTCTCGCATACTCTAGTAATCTTGTACATCTCTGTGAGCTTTATCCATATGTCTTTGTTTTGATGCACTTGTTACTGGTATTTCATCTGTATGTGGAAATCTAGGTTGGTAACTATTTTTTTTCATCACTTTGAAGATATGATAACATTTTTTTCTGGCTTCCATTGTTTCTGTTGTTTAAAATATGGATAGTTAATTAGACTGAAACCACTTCTTGGTAGTCAGCTGTTGCTCTTACTCTTGCATCTTTGAAAGTCAATGTCTTTTTTTTCTCAGCCTTTGTCTTTGTGTTCACTTTTCAGTTTTATTATAATGTACTGTTCTAGAGGTGCTTCTTTTAATGTCTAGTTTGATATGTTTCTGCCCCTATGAAAAAATTTCGTATTGTCCAGCCTTTTGACCGTCCACACTTTAGTCTAGATATTCCCTTCTAACCCGTCTTCCAGTTCACTAATTCACTCTCTAAGATGATGTAAAACTCGTCCATTGAGTTCTTAATTTTAGTTCTTGTAGCTCCCATTTTAGAATTTACATTCCATTCTATTATACAGTTTCAACTTCCAAGCTGAAATAATCTATTTTGTCATTTTGTTCCTTAATAAAATTGTTTTATTAATTACCATTATAATAATGTCCATGTCTGATAACTCCAATATCTGGATTTTTGTGTGTCTATTCTACTGTTTTTGTTTTTTCCTCTTTGTTTCCAGTCAAGCCATGTCTGCTTATTTGCCTTGTTATTTTTTATTGTACTTCAGATATTGGGTATGAAAAACTAGAAATAATTTGAGGTTCTGGGTAATAACCTTCCACCAGAGAGGATTCAGTTTTGCCTTTGGCAGGGAGTAGGCTAGGGGAAGATGGACTTAATCCAATCAGACATCTGTCCTCAAGAGGGGAGGTGTGTGTCTGGGTTGCCACAACTTAGGTTTGGCCTGTTAAGGTCCCAAACAAAGCCTGTGTTGTTTATTTTGTTTCTGTCACTTGTAACTATGGCATCTCTTCAGTGCTCCCTGATCTTTCATATTTGTTGTCCACCACCCGGCCAAAGTCTAACTCCTGAAAACTCTGCTATACATCTCAGCCTCTCATGTATTTATTTTAAAATTGTCACTAACTTGAGAAGTAACCTCATTTTATCTCTCTCCTCTTCTTGGAGTTGACTACCTTCATCTCCTTCGTATGCCTTCAGACAGATTTTTTAAAATTTTGTCCAGCTTTCCTAGTTGCTCTCAGAGGGAGATTGTGTTTGAAGCAACGTAGACCTTGCTGGGGGTGGAATCTTCATTTTAGGTTTGGTTAAATAAAAATCAGAACCTGTATCATTGCAATCACTTACTTAGTGCTAGCATCAACATTGGGTGTGCTCACATGAATGATTGTTGTGTTGCCTGAGTCCAGTGTGTTTTAATCTATGTGTAGGGAAGAGGCAGTTAAGCATTCATAAGCGAGAATTTTGGAGGTCATCCTATGTACAGACACCTTCATATGAAAGCTAGCGACATACATATCTGCAGACAAAGCTCATGTGTCTTTCTAGGGGCAGGGTAAAGTGCAGTGAATGGGGTATGGATGGAGGACAATAAAGTGGCAGAAGCTGTGGCACAAAATAAAGATTGAGGGGTGAACCATCCCTAGATTCCCATTTAATAATATACTCATGATGTTGAACAGTTCATTCTTCCGCTGAGGTCAGTGGAATGAGTATAGCTTGGCGCCCTCAGCTATAATGAGTAATGAAAGCACATTAAAACACATTGCCTTGGATTGTTTTTATTTGCTTTGTTTTTAAATCAGTTTTACTCAACCCTGCAAAACTGATCCACAAATTTCTTTCTATTTTATAGCTCATTCACCAACAACTCTTGGACTCCAGCCCTTGTTACCCCATTCAATGACACAACTGCCAATAAGTCATACCTAATTTCTTTTTTCAGGGATAGAAAGGATTAAGGATATAAACTTGTCATTTATTATGTATAAAATGCCATTGAAAAGATTAGTGTTAATTTTTTATTTAACACCCAAAGCATTTCCAACATCACTTTGCTGCCCAGGTATGTATCTACAGTTGGCCTGCAAGACACTTTTATTGATTTTTCATTTTTTTTGTAAAACTTATGTTTACAAGAAGAAAACAAATCAAAACTTTTTTTTGTATTGTCTGGAAATAGTTCACTCTAGTGTGTATCTGTTAATTTATTTGTCATCAAAAGAGCACTTTGCCTAAAAGAAAGGACTGACAAGTGTGCAAAATGTTTACAATCCTTTGTGAAATTGTAGTTTATCATTAGTTTGTACCTGTAAGTTATTGTTATAAATATTATCTGTATTTTTTTGTTACATACAACTTTATACTTTGAGGCTTGTATCTGTGAATTTGCAACTGAAATTTATTTTGCCAATGTTTTCTGATGAACTGAATAAAGCTTCTGTTGTAGCATGCCATGCAAACACATTATTGTGTTTGTGGTTGATGAATTATGGCTGTAAATAACACTATAGTTTAAAAGCCCACCGTTCTAAGTTTATTAAACATTTTCCATTATTGTGAAAGTTTCAGTTAATTTGTCCTTTTGGTGTGTGTTTTCGACAGTAAGTTGACTTTAATGTCTTTCAAATATAACAACTCTTAATTTAAAAAATTTCATTTTGTTTTGAGCTGTGTTGGGAGTACATTTTAATAGGAAACTTACTTGTTGATTATTGCACTTAACAAAAGAACTCATGAAAACATCTAATTGGGCAAATTGTCTCTTTTGGACTCACTAATAAAATTAATGTGAAAGAAAAGGCAGAGCACTTTCAAAACGATCTTTTGGGGTATCCCATGTCAGAAATGAAAAATGGGCCGTCAGCGTGTATTTCTTCAGGGGTGACAAAGGGGACTGAGGAGTCTTTGGAATTTCTGAGCAACGTTTCTGGAGCAGAGACTCTGCTTTTTCTTCCCGGTGAACACTCTGTAAGGATCGTGACTCAGAGCTGAGATCTGAACTTCAGCACTTTGTCCTAAGTCACAGGGGATGCTTGTCTCAGAATTACAGAAGGAAGTAGTGCACCCTCACTTGTTTATGCAATTTAAAGAACTAAATCAATACTCACTTCTTGTCTTTCACATACCTGTCAGGAAAAATAAAAAGGTAATGAGGAAAAAATCTTAAGAATCTTAAGTTTTTAAGTCTTTGTTTAACTTAGCAGATTTACCTCTGGCTGAGGACTGGAAGTAATAGTGGAGTATTTGTAATTCTATTCTGGTAATCATAAATGCAACCAGAAAGCACTCATGTGGACGTAAGTAACTTACTATCTGCCTCAAACCAGAAGCAACAAAACTACATTTCACAAAGAGAGAAAGAGGGGAAAAAACTGTTTTGTTTTGTTTTAACCTGCTACTCCACTTGGCCAAAAACAAAGAGTGACTGTTGACTATAGTCACCCTATCTAATGTGGTGAAATTGATGCTAATCACTTGGGTTTTGGTCTACCTGTCCCAGGCACGAAGTGGTGCGGTCAGCTTTACCTTTACCAGATGTCCAGGAAAGCCCTTGTAGTCTAGCCAAGCTCTGCACTGTTAGCGGCTGATAGCATTTCCCAGCTGGCTATAATTGGCATCATTTAGCTCAGGAGGTGCTTGATTGTGAGCCCTCGTTCTCCTCTCTCTTTTGTCTTTTTCCTGGACTCACCACCCTCTGACTGTTCAGAAAGTTTTTACAAACCACATCACTACCCTTTTTAGTTCCAAAGGTGAATGCCCAAAGTTGAGGCAAATCTTCCATAATAGAGAGGTTCAGAGCTGTCAAAATGAGATTTATTTATCCTGCATCTAAAGTTGTTAATATTAATAATGAAATGAGACATATGAAAGTACTAAAAATTGATGTGATACAAACATATAACTATGTTTTCATTTCAGTTGGTGGAACACAGAGGTCCTAATTTTATAACTTGAAATTAGGAAAGAATTGAAGTATTTCCATATTAGTAATGCTCAATGTAAGAATGTAGGCAACAGTGTTTATTTGCTTAAAACTGGGGGTGATCAAGTAATTTTTATGAGTATTATAGGTAGACTTTTGTTGGACTAGCAAAGCCCTGGATAACAAGCAGTTACCTCTTAGGCATTCAGAGATTCGTGAGCTGAAAGAGGGTAAGATAACAGGTTTGCTATGCAAATCAATTGAATCACCAATTCAAACACTGACACTGAAGTTACACTAAGTCAATACCTTTAAGTGATTCTTGTTAGTCGGTAGCATAAACATTTAGCAGTAATTTCACATTATGCAAACGTCATTCTTATAAGGCCACATTACTTTTTCAAATGATAAGAACATCTGTTTTGAGTATCTCATAATGAACATGGTTAGAATCATAGTTCATGCTTTTAAAAATTGTCGCAGGCATTTGAAAGCTGATAGCCATAGTATTTCTTGAGTTGGTAAATTATGCACATAATTACTCTAGTAGCATTATGAGACTAGATGGGATCTTGGGACTTCGTTATGGCATGGAGGGTTTTACCTGGTAGTTCAAGAAATGCTTCTATTTAATAAAATACTCAGAACAAGAGTCATCTGAATTGCCAAAAGGACATTAGCTGAGGAAAAATTCTCAGTGACCCCCACCCCAGTAACTAAAGGAACCCAAATTAACACTATTTGATTTTTGCTCTTTTGAAACACAACTAAATTTTTGAAAAGAGAAATTGGTTTGAATTCAAAACAAGTTCAAGTACACTAAATAATGTCTAAGAAACATCTGCTTGAATTTGATCACATAGTAAATATTATTTTATAGTCTGTTTTCCCCCTCTAATATAATAAACATTTTTTCAAGTGAAATATTTATAACACCATTTTAATTGATATATAGCACTACACTGCTGAGATAAAACCTTATTAGATACATAGGTTGTTTCTGATCTTTCACTATAATAATCTAACAGTGTGAGCACTTTCAGTATGCCCTCTCTGAGCATCTTAGATGTATTTTGTTAACTTGTTTACAGCCACCTTATGAACAGATTCTATTATGATCACCACTATTTTACAAATGTAGAAATTAAAAAGTGGTATGTCCAGGGTCTCATCGAGGATTGCCAAAGCCTGTATTTGACCCTAACAGCTCAGTGACCCCAGAGACCACGTCCTGTGTGCTTTGAGCATTCTCTGTTTCAGGTACCATCACAGCGAGCCTCTCCACAGCTACCTTTGTATTCACATTCTACTTCCCATGTACGCATTCTTAGAAGTGGAATGGATTTGCATGCATAGTTTTAAGATTCTTGAAAGTCATTAATTGCCCCCAGAATTCTGCACTAATTTGTGTTTCCACCAGCAGTGTCTGAGGTGTTTTCCAGAGCACTTGTCTATTTTGCCTACCAGTGGAATTAATAGAATCTTAATTGTTTTTCCAATTTGATGGTCAAAAGATAACTTTTAAAGCCTTATATTTCATTTGTTACTTGATAATGAAATTTTAATTTACATTTCAGAAAAATAATTTCTTGATAAAAGCTTATAGAAACACAAGCTACCACTTTTGTGATCTTTCTTCCTTCAGTTATTCTTCATAAGTGGCTAAGTGAGCATTCTTTAGGATTTGTTCAGCTGAGGTATCATTCACTTGATATCAGATATTTTACTTCTGTACCTGGCACTCAATATCATCATATTTTATTAGATTTGTTGATGATTATATTGGTACCTTTCTGTATTTACATGGCCCTTCACACATTTCAAATGCATTTCTGTACATCATCATGTCTCCACTTAATATATGGGGGGACTAAAATTCAAAAAACTTTGATTAACATATTAAGCCTTTGGTTTTCATATACAAGAGTTCTCCAGAGCACCAGATTATTTTTGTAAATTTGTAGAGACCTCAGGAGTATAAGTTCATGAGTGTTTCCCCGTTGCTTTGGTTTTATAAGCAACTCTAAAAAAGATAGACTTCCATGTGGTCAGAGGATGTGAAGACTCCTTCAGGAAACACCCCCTCCTTTTCCACATTGTGCCAACACGTACAGTACTCACCAAGACTCTACCAAGGATCTGTGGTTGGTGGGAACTGAGAGCAGCACTTAGGTGTGGACGGTGTATGTGTGTGAGTATGGGGCCATCGCCGGACGAGAGACAGTTGTTAAAATATAAGGGAAGAAATAATCCCGGAAAAAGCTTGCTTTCCATTACGTTCCACAGTGTAATGTGGCAAATATTCTGTTGATTGAATGAAGTTGATAGGAAAATAATCAGAATAATGTTCATGCTTGAGCACCCTAGGATAACTTCAAATTCCAAAAGAGCTCTCCTTAAATTCTCAAAATATTATTTCTCACTTCAGCAAATATCTTTGATATGCCTGCGGCATTTTGTTTAGCATGAGATTCAGGACACCTGGATTTTTAGCATATTCTCTGATACCACTGAACTATGCAACAAGGACACTTGGCTTCCCTGGATGTCAGCTTTCTTAACATTAAAAGGAAGACTTCGTTATGAAGCTACAGTGAGATGATGTAAGAAAAATACACGACGAAAACATACCCTATTAATATAGGAGGATAGTGGCAGGAGATGAGGCAAGACGAGCTGGGCCATTGCAGCACCAGGAGTCTGGCAAGCCTGGTCCCAACCCAGGCAACGCGGGAGGACAGCACTTTGTCCATTCTTTAAATAAGTCAGAGGTTCGAGCATCTATGCTGATAATGAGTTCCATGTTCTCAAATGAAGTTCTTTTCTTATCCCAACCTCAAAACAAATGGAAAACATATATTTGGTGTCTACAAACTCCCATTTGATCTTAAAGAGTTTCAGCCAAGTGGTGGTATCATCTTCTGTAATTTGGGTGTAGAAAAATCTCTATATAATTTAGCTTGCAGAGGTGATTTGAATGTTTGCAAAAATAATTTTTTTAATCCAGAAGATTTGAAAGGGAAATGATTGTCATGAATTTAATTTAAAAATATTTACTTCCCAGAAACAAGGTGAAGTCCCTGGAGAACCAATACTAGTTATTAGCTCATTTCTTTCAGATGCACTAGGATGAGTCTGCTGCTTTGCCAGTATGGTTCTGAACCATGAAATTTTATCTTTGGTTGAAACTCCTCCAAGCAAGACCATGTGCAATTCTGCTAGTTATTGTTCATCCTTTAGAACATGACCTGGTACAATTCATGACAATGATTAAAACACATCTTGGGAATTTTGGTATGTAAACCAAGCTCCTCATCAGGGCTTGGAACTTGCAGAAGATCAGTAATAGAAGGAAGATGGGAGAAGGAGAAGGAAAATTCTAACAAAGCCATGGATCCCACCCTCTGACAGGCTTGTGCTAATGTTAGGGTAGAAGAAGAGAGACCAAGGTGAAGTGGATGCAGCCAGAGTCTGTAGGGAATTCTTGAGTTCTGAGGAGTGCTCTGAGCTCACACAGGTCTGGGGACAAGGTGCCAAGTACCAACAATGGCAGAGTTGCAGTGATTCTGAGCTAGCCCAGGAGCAAGCAGGTCGGAGGTGGAGTTGCCACCTCTATGTGTGATTCACCTGCTAGAGCACTACTCTGAGAGCAGGCTTCCAGCCTCTGGGAAGCATGACTTCATTCTGATCTGTCATGGGCACATGTGGAAACTGTGGTGGCACCAGGTCTGCTGAAGCTGCATTACAGACAAAACAGAGACGAGGAGAAGCACTGCAAAGACTTTGAAATCATGTAGTTTGAAATCCTGGTTTTGCCACCCCCCCTAGAGTGACTGTGGGCAAACTACTGAACTGTTCTTGTGCCTCAGTTTTCTCATACCCACTACGAAATAATAATAGCACCATTCCCAAACAGTTACTGTGACAATGCAATAAGATAATGTCTAGAAAGTGCTTAGTAAGGTGTCTGGTGCATAGTAAAGCCTGAATATTATCTATTAGTTATTATTCTTCAGCAAACTTACTCTTCCCACCAGAGAGGAAAAATGCCACTAGCTTTCACATAGCCTTTCTTCTCCCTTCCTCATCTCTCTTTTCCTGGTGAATAACTACTCATCTTCTAGGACCCACCTAAGGCATTATCTTCCTCCAGGAAATCTTCCCTGTCTGTCCCCCACTTCTCACCCCAGCCCAGTGTGGCTCAGTTGCTGCCTTTGTGTCCCATCATTTCTTCAAAGGATATCTCTGCTTCACACATTTTATTATAATTTATTCTTTCTCAAGTTTGTCTCAAGGTTAGTCTTTGAGAAATATCAGAATAAGGACTGTTCATCTGAGGGTCATTGACAGAGCGGGCTCTTACCGAGGGTAACTACATCAAGCCTGCTGGAACACAGACCCCTGGGGGCAGCCTTTCTCCTGCTGGCTCCTCAGCCTGGGCTCCACCATGGCCCATGGAGGGTCTCCGACTTGGATAGACCTGTTTCCAGTTCTCTTCAGCTAAGCAAAACAGACAGTTAGGCTATTATCGAGTAATACAGGCAAGAGAAGCAGCCAAGGCACATGTTTGTATCTTAGTTACCCAAATTGGCTGACTCTCCAGCCTGCAGTTACTGGGTAATTGCTCAATCTTCCACTTGGTTTTTGCGTGTGTAAATGTGGTTGCACAGTCCTTCATTTCTGTTGAGTGGCTCCTCCCATCATCTACCTAATACAGCTTAAAACATAAAATTTACCTCTTGCCATGTCCACAGTAGCGTTTCTAGGCTTTCAGCTGACCTCACTCCATTAGTGTTCCAAGTGGGCTGAAATATCTGGATAGGGGGGTAATTTTCAATTGTCTTTAAAACCTGTATTCTGATTAATCTGCTGTCAACTCTTTGGTTTGAGAGAAGAAGCCACAGACATACCCATGCATACACGCACGCGCACACATACAGCTCAGTCATAAGTTCACATGCTGCAGACTTTCTATACTTTGGCCTCAGGTTCAGGAAATCCCTTTCTCAGTAACCTGTCACCATGGCTCATTGTAGTTAGGGAGTGACCAGAGGGTTTGGTCTCAGATAGTAAGAACCTTGTCCCAACCCCAGCCTAGTCCAGACTTACTACCTGTGTGACCTTGGGCATATTACTTACAATTCATTACATGCCATTAGTTTTACCCTTGAAATGTCTCCAGAATCCACCTACTTCCCCATATCTTTTCCACTAACACTTACTGAAGCCACCACCTCTCATGTGCACTATTATAATAGCTCCGCAACTGTTATCCTGGCTTCCATCCCTTCTCTCCCAAAATGTATTCACACAGCTCCATTTAAAACCTGGGATAGCACTTCTCTGCTCAAAATTCCCCAGTGGCTTCCCCTCACATTCAGAAGAAAATTCAACATCCTGCATGGCCTTGAAGGGCACTTGTCATCAGGTGGCCACCCCCGCCCCCACATCATCACTTTTGACCTCATCACTTTTGACCTCATCTTCTGCACTTGCCCCCACTCACTCGCTTGCTTGCTCACTTCCAACCATACTGGCCTCCTGGTCTGCAGGGAAGCGGGCTAGATAAAACAGTGCTTAGAGATTCAGAACAAGACACATCGAGTCTGCCACTTTTGTGTAACCCCAGGAAAGCGGCTCAATCTCATGGAGCTAGTTTTCTCTTCTAAAGTGAACACACCACTACCTACCTATGTGACAGCGTTACCATGAGGTATAAGTGATATAGGAAATATAAAGCAGTTAGCCCAGGAACTGGAATACTATTGGCCCTAAATCAAGAAGTGGTGGCTACTGGAGTGAGGGATGAGGCAAAGACTTGGTGGAAGGGAGCAGGTGGTGTGAAGCGGGAAAGCAGTGTAGGAGTGTTCCCTGAAATACAATAACACCCTTCCTCACAACCAGGTCTTCAATTTCAAGCCTAATTTCTGCTGAAGTTCAGCGCAAGCCCTTTCTTTTGATGTTCTTAGCAGAAATATTTATACTCCTTTCTATCACTTAGCCATCTAAATGCACCATTAATCTCTCTTGCACAGCCCACAGCTCTATTGCTCTGGCCTAACGGAGGCCAATCCCTGGAAGAATTTATTCCTCTGAAGCCCAGTTCATCTTGATTGCCTCTCATGCCCTGACTCCAAGTTCTCCTGTCACTACTCAGCAATGGGTTCCATTTAATAAAGTCTCCACTCATACTGAGGGGGAGCTCTCAGTCTTTGCCAGTGAGACTGGCTCGCTTATTCTTCAGGCTTCATGGTATTTGCCTGGTTTCACTGTTGAATGAACACTGGTAGCCCGACGGCTCTGCCAAGTTGATTTTTTGCTCTTTGAGCAGATACCCCATGGCCACACTTCTCCATTGCCAAGGAAGTGGCCAGTGTTTGCTGTTCAGACTCTCACCTTTCTTCTTACACAAATCCACGCTAGCCCAGGTCCGATGCCTGCTAAATATTTTTCTTTGTTTAACTGTCGGCTCAAGATTTCAGGGTTCCTGGGTCAAGAGTTTCTTTTGGGCTATGAGTCTCAGAATAAGTAGACATTGGACCAGAATCTTCTAGAGTAGTTGGAATTTTATTAAGCTAAATGAGCAAATAATGTAAAATAATGTTTAATAGCTCAGGGAATAGGGTAAGTGCTGCCCAGTGGACCTAAATAACAGCACTGAATTTGTTGGCCAGCAAGTCAAGGAAAAACATAAAGATACCTTCCCTGTGAGCTTTGAGGATTTCTCCGAACTGACCAGATTGTTTGATCTCCCAAAAGCTCTGTGGGCCTCAGGAGTCAGGAACTGCAGAGTGCTTTAAACTAATTGAAACATATGACCCATCTACAAATATTTCTTTACAAAGCAATGACTTGAAAAAGTAATATTTTAATGAGCCGTCTAATTCAGTGTTCTGTAATTTTAAGATACTCAAGAGTTATCCTGAGACTGGGGAGATGTTAGAAACTCTGATTCCTAGAGATCCTGATTTGCCACATCTGAGATGGAGACCAGAAATCTGTCTCTTATAAGCACCCTGAGGGATTCTGCAGCAAATGATTAGAAATTACACTTTTTTTTTTTTTAGAAAAAACCCTGGGACAGTAGGAGGAAAATTAAACAACAGTTTCATAATGAATGATTTCACCTCCACAGATGCTAATTCACATAATGTGTGCCTTCATTAAGCTACTGTTCATTTATTAAGGGTTTTCTGTGAGCAGGGGGCTGAAAGTACATTATGTTTGCTCCTCACAACAACACCACAGGGTGAGTTATTCTCATTCCCACTTTGCAGATGATACTATTGAGGTTCAGAGTGGCAAAAAAAGTTTTCTAGTAGCCTGGAATTTGAACTGAAGTCTTAGATTTTTTTTTCTTCCCTAAACTAGCCTTGAGGAGGGTTCAAAACATTATAACAAACATTTGGGTCTATTTTGTTTATACCAAAAATTCTTTTTTGCTGATTTTTTTGAATTCCATGAAAACCTTTCACTGAGATGCTATTTGGCACTACACGGTTGCCAAAGCATGAGTCAGTCCCCCGGGTGCGTGCACTTGGTGCCCTGCACCCACTTCTCACATATTCAGACAGTTTGGCTAGTCACAGAGACACTGGCTTGAGCCTAGTTTTCTAGTTTTTAGGTAGGAAATCTGAGTCACCAAGAGACAGGGCCAATTTTATTTTTTGGATGGGGGAGTATATTTTCTCCACCTGGTATTGTAACCTGCCTGAATGTAACCACTTTTTCTAAAAATGATAAGGACCCAACATACTTGGTGTTGTCCGAGGTCATTACCGTATGAAAATCTCTTTCTCAAAGCAGCTGACAGAGGGAAATACAAGGAATCAGTGCTAGCAGGCAAATCCTCTGTGCCTCAAATAAATAAATAAATAAATAAATAAATAAATAAAATAAAAATGGCCCAAACTGGAGCCATAACATTAATGCTTTGATTTTCTTTTTAAAATTTTGCTGTGCTTTTAAGATGGTGAAGCTGGGTGTGAGCAGGAAGACAGCTCTAGCAGAAGAGTGCTGTCTCATCTCAGATTTCTGTTGATATCTTATGTAATTTCTCTTCCCTTCCCTTCTTCTTTCCTCTGAAGAATGATAAGCAGGGTGACAAAAGCCATCTTAGAGTCTGAATGACTGAGAGGGAAGGAGCATGGAGTCTGAGGCTTTACTGATGGACTAATAGATAATAGAGCAGCTTCAGCCCCTACATTGAATATTGAGCCAACATCTTGGCAGAATGATTGGTGTGTGTAGAACAAGAGATCCTGGACTAGAAACTTCAGGGATGCTTTGGTAGAATAATAGCAGAGATTTATACAGCAGCTGCTTGTCTCATCCTTGGACTTTTCAAAGCTTCCCCCATCTTTCATCTCTTGAACACAAGAATTCCTCTCTTGTAACAATACTTTAATTCCATTTTAATATCTTTATCCATCAAAGAGAGTTTTACAGTCTAATTTTATGGCCTTAGAGCACACTCATACTACATATTGCAACTATTTGAACTGCTTCATAGAGACATATGGGACCATTACATTAGCCCTGAGATTTCCAGACAGTCACACAAATATAATTCATAAATTATTTTACCCTTGTAAGTCTGGGCCTAATAACCATTGATCAAACAGGAGATTTCAAAAGAAAATAGGTATAATTTGATCTTAGCCACCGTTGAGCTTGTTCATCCAAATCCTTTTAAAGCTTCCTTTGACAAAACATAACTTCTAGCCATGGTGAAACGAGGGGAGAGCTGGATAGAGAAGCTTATCTCTCTGCCAGTGTAAGATTTTTCCCCAATCTCATGTACTTCATCTTATTTTCCATAACTCTGGGTATGAAACACATCATTTCTCTTTCCAGGGTATTTTGAGGCTCAGCAGGAATTTGGTTGGGACATATTTTCCTGAGCATCTGCCTGAATTCTCCTGCCTTAAATATTTAAAAATCTCTCTTCTTTTAGTCATGCTCACAGACTGAATACCTTGCAGAATGCTGGAACAGTCTTTAGCGATCACCTCATCCAATACCCTCATTTTAATCTCGGAATCCAAGTTTCCTTCTCTTCTAGCGTCTCCTTAGAAATGAAAACAAAAAGAATCCAGTTTGGGCCCCTGGCCTGAGTCTCCGAGGAAGACCCTGGGCTCTGCCGAATGATTTGCTTGCCAGCAGCATCTCTGTGGCATCGCCGAGCTGCTCCCAAGTCTTTATGACACTTCCTGCTCATACCTTAAAATAACTCGCAGCTGGAAACCTCAACCTCAGTCTCTGAATTCTGGCATTCTATTTCTTTTCAGCTTAGTCTTTTTCTTTCATGAAAGAGCTCTATCACTAAGACTTCATTGTGAGCATGCTCAGCCTTCTTCTCTAGGGGGAAAAAGGAAAACAAGGCAATGGTGCTCCCTGACATTTAGTGAACACTTACTATGTGCCAATAGTACTCGGCACTATGCTGAGTACTTACATGTGTTAACTTTCTTTAATCCTCCTTAGATCCCATGGGTTAGTTATTACCATTCCTGTTTCACATTTGAGGGACTGAGAGTAGGTCACAAAACTTGTAAGGGGTAGAGCCAGGATTTTAATCCACACGGTTTAGCTTCAGAATACACAGAGGTGGGCAAAAGCAGGCTAAATTACCAGCCATCATTACCTAAAAGATAAGTCCTGAGCAAGGATGTGAAGTAATAATAATAAGGAGAAAAGTAATACAAATAAATAATATTGTACAGTAATTAATAAATAAATTAATAAATAAATATTACCAGAATAAAATTGTTTTATATGCACAACTATAAACCTACTTTTTTCCAACCTGTGTATATTCCTTCTCTTTTTTGTCCTCACCTGAAGAAATTTTTCATTGCTTTTAGAAAGAGATGAAGGAGAGAGAGACACTGATATATGAAAGAAACATTGATTTGGTTGCCTTCTTGTATGCACCCCAACCAGGGATCAAACCTGCAACCTGGGTATGTGCCCTGATGGGGAATTGAACCTGTGAACTTTCAGTCCATGGGACAATGATCCAACCAACTGAGTCACACCAGCCAAGGTTACCCCTGTATATTCATAATCATTATGCTATTCTGTCTCCAAAAAAAAGGTGTAAACAAGAAATCTCATATTACCAATTCAGGTAATTAAAAAGGATCTGATTATTTTATATATCCAGTGAAATAACTCTGAGACATTATCCTAAACACAAGCCTGTCCTTTTTGCTTCCTATCATGCTAGCTTCTCGAATCTCAATTATACTTCCTCAGTCCAGGAAGTTCTTTATTTGTATGGCCCTAGGGAGAGAACACTGGTTGTCTGTTGAAGATTACCATTCTTTTGGCTGCTGTGCCATGTGGTTTCACTGAAACAATGTTTCACTGAAACATTGGCAGACTAAAGGCTTGGTCGTGAACCCCACCCAGCAGCCTGGCAGTTCTGGAGCCTGATACAATCCCTGCCCCTTAAGAAGGTGCTGATATCAGGCCCCTGCTCCTGTCCCAGGACATCTGGGAGTTCTCCAGGTATAGAGGAGAAGAGAGTGCCTCTCTTCTGATCCCCTATTCTGGGTGTACTCACCTATAGAATCTCCCTACCTCCATAAACTCAAGTTCACAGTCATTTACATGCATGGTTGGTTCTATAATTTCTCTATTTTATACACATGCCAATACATACACCCCATAGCCATTTTCCTCAAGACACTTCTGCAAGGGCCTGGAGCCTAGAACCAGCCCCTTCCCCTAACTCCGCACTCTAGCCCTGAAATCTCAGCCTCAAAATCCACCCTATTTCCTGTTTCAGGATAAATGACATTTCCTCAGATGAAATCCCCGCAACTCCCCCCTAACAACTTATTCAAGGTGGGACATGATAATGTGCTACAATGGTAGCAGGTGGAATATGTCTTTGCCACTCCTGGTTTTCATGAAAATGAACTTCCTCCATTTACTCTTCCCTACAGACATAGAGAGAGTAGGTGAGTTAGGTCAGGAGGAATCCTGGCAATGGTTAGCTCCTTACTCCTCTTTCAACTGAGAGCCATCTGCCCTTAGGGAACAGGCATTCTGCTCTGCTGTTATTAGAGAACTTGGCTCATGTGCTGTAAGCTTCCTACTAATGGGCCCCAGAATTAGACAAATTGAGCCCTCAGTCAAAGGCAACACTGGAAAGCTCTAGCCCCTCCCCAATGCGGTGTTGCTCCTGCACACTTACTATATGGGGGCACCAACAGCTAGAGTTGTCATTCACCAAAATTGTCCCCAAGGCGTGTGCACTATCTCATTCAAGACTCAAAACATCCCTATGAAGAAAATTGGAGTTTAGATTAGCCAAGTGACTTACCAAGGTCATACAGTGAGTGTCTTAGCTCACATCTTTATAAAACAACAGTCAGACAAAACTCACACACCAATACTTTGTTGGGATCTCTGTGTGTGTGCAATTCTAGGGAGTTATAAATGAAGGAAAAGGAGAAGTGAGGCAAGGAAGGAAGGAAAGCAGATTCCAAGTTGTGCTCTACTGTGAGCTTCTCTCTGCAGCTGTGCGCTTGGTTGCATGGCATTCTCTGGAGAGTCTGGACATCCACGTGTAATGCTGTGCCTGAGAACAATTCATCGCAGGGAGTGGGGCACGCAGTTGCTCTGCAGGCCTCTTCCTGTCTCCCATCTTTCTTTGTATTGTCTGTCCCCCATGGTGTTAATTTTCCTGCACTTCCAGCTTGTGTCACCTGTCCCCTCTCAGCAAACATTTTGGGAGGGCAGAGCCTCATGGATCCTGTCAGTTGGTCTTAGGTGCTGAAATCACTGTGACTCTGCTACAAAGGGCTCAATGAGGGAAGAGACCACTGGCGGTGTCACAGGGAAAGACCTGGACTTTTTGTGGCTGACTTGCCATGAAGCCTGCTGGGCCAAGCACAGCAGATGAGCCTGGGACAGGTAGTAAGTGGTGGGGCAGAGTCAAACCCATGACAGTGCTTTTCTAGATAGAGCCCAATCTTGTGGCCACTTGTGCTATAGTTCACGTTCAAGGAATAGCTAACCTCACCCAAGAAAAGTCAGTTCAACACTGTGCTGGTTATCAGGAGAAGGGCCAAGATGGGATCTTTATCAGTTAGGGCTCTCCAGAGAAATGACCAATAGGATAGATTTGGATAGAGAGAGAACTTTATTTTAAGGGATTGGCACATGTAACTAACTATGGGGCTGCAAGTCTGAAATCTGTAGGAGAGGCCAGCAGCTTGGAAATTCAAGGAAGAGTTGATGTTGCAGTCTTGAGACTGAAGTCTGCAAGACAGGTCAAGCAGGCAAGAAAGAGGCAGGTTTTCTATGTTGCAGTTTTGAGACCAAATTCTATCTTCTCAGCTTTTGCTCTTCAGGCCTTCAAATGATTGGATGAGGCAGCAAGATCAAAACCAAACAAGTGGGCACCATACCCTAGTCAAGTTGGCACACAGAAGTAACTATCACAGGATTCATCCTTCATCTGGAAATTAGATGGTATTAAGAATTGCTCCTTGGGGGCACTGAGAGAACTTAGAAGTTAGTAGGCTGAGGAAACCAGTTTCCAAGCAGAATCTATAGCAGTTGTTACTTATTTTATCTTAATAAAGCATCCTTCCAATGCCTTGTGGCTGGTCTGCATTCAAGCTGGGGAAGACATTTCTAGGCTCTCCAGTAACGCGGTTTGCTCAGGTCTCTGCCCCGAGTGGTTCTTCATTCCTATATTCATGATAAACAACTCTAAGGAAACTCTCTGAGAGGTTTAACTTGTTCACATAAGGAGTAGGAGAAGGAAATATTTCCCCCTATGGTGTTCCCTTGGCACAGGTATCATCAGAGCAAAGTCCTTCAAACTGATGGCATAGTAGACATGGTTCATGGGAACGAGGCAGCTCTGAAGGGCCAGATAGCTGTGATTCCCTGAGTACCAACAATGACTACAACATCAGGGTAGGCACTCCACATACAGGATTCAAACCCATACCAAAAGATGGGAATTTACCAGATGAGAAAATTGGAATATGCAGAATTTCATTAACTCACCCAACTTCCCTGAGTGAGAAATGGCTGACCTAAAGAGAGCTATTTTTCACTGTAATTGGAACTGGAAACTACCAATTAGTTGTGATTAGCAGTTCTGAATACCTAAGGATCGGGATGAGCCTGCAGACACTGGTATCTCACTTAGAGTAGGCAGATGGGGAAATGGGCTTCAGACTAGATGTTCTCCCTGGGTAAGCAGCCTTTATTTGACAGCATGACCCTATTTCAATGAAATCTTATACAACTCCAGTTGATGTGGGATGGAAGAGCCAGAGCACCACCTGAGACATCCTTCTGTCTCTACCAACAGCCCCCAAGGCACTGTCGTAAAATTGCAAAACAAGGTCAAAATTTGGAAAGTGCCACCTGCCCCCAGCTGCCAACTCAGCATGATCAGTGGTGTACTATCTATCTAAAAAAGTCCTCCCTTGGGTAGTAAGGTGTTGACATGAAACTCTTCTTATTTCAGCTTCTGTTCACAATAAATGCCAAATTCCAAAATAAATTGTGA
This sequence comes from Trachops cirrhosus, assembly GCA_028533065.1. Taxonomy (NCBI): domain Eukaryota; kingdom Metazoa; phylum Chordata; class Mammalia; order Chiroptera; family Phyllostomidae; genus Trachops; species Trachops cirrhosus. The sequence continues at coordinate 50,426,024 of CM052542.1, forward strand.
GACAGACTGCTATGGCTTGTCTATAGCATTTGGGGTATAAAAGGGCCAAATTGTTAGAGATTGGAAATGATCTTGTGTAGAAAAGTTTAGAAAGTCCTTTCCCTACCATCATCTCACTTCAAGGGAAAGCAACTTCTGTGGGTTCACTTGGAGAGCTGGACACCTGCATCCTTTAATTGGCAGGCACAGGGAACCGAGGGAGGATGAGGGGAGGAAGGCTTGGCCAGCTGCTTTGCCAGTGAAGCAGAGGAGAAATGCTACATTGGGAAGGACCTGTACTTTCAGAGTGTTTGTGTGTAAAAGTTAACCATGGTGGGGTTTTTTAAAAGATCTTTAATGGCCACCCAAAGGGAACTAAAACCCCAGCAGAAGAAAAACTGGAGGAAGATTCATGGGGGCAGAGGCAACAGAAGCAACCATCAGACTAGATTGCATTTCCCCTCAATGGAGGGAATGTGGGCTTAAGTCCATTGCTGCAAATCAGCCCAGTACAGTCTTTCCTGCCCCCTTATCCCTCCTCCATTCCTTTGTTTCTCCTGGAAGGGTGAGCAGCGGTAGCGATGGAGTTGGAGGAGAAGCAGCAAGAGGCAGTGGAACTGAGAAGGGCCACACCCCTTTGACATCTCCGGCAAGATTTAAGGCTGTGCTTTTGACTTTAAGTGGCTGCAGAACGTTCTTTTACATAAAAGGAAACAGATAAGTCTGTTTCCATGGGCTTCTCCAAATTTTCATCCAGGGTAGGGAAAGACTACTACTCTCAAAGACCTGATTTTAAGAGACAGTGTGTGATCAAAATCTGCTTTTATTTTTCCGTACTCACATATTCTGTTTATCTAACATACTGGTTTTGTTATGTGATTAATTATATACTCTATGACTTCTTCCTGTGTATTCTAACCTAACCTTCAAGAACTCACAGATCAAAACTTTCTATATTACAGTTCTTGGAACATTTGACAAAAGCTTGTTCTGTCTCTCCTGAACTCCTAGCCATGCTCACTTCTGTGGACCATGGCTTTGCAGTTCCCTTGGCCCTGGGCTCCCTCCTCCATCACTGCTGCCCTTGGTCTTGCCTCTCATCCATATGAAGCCCAAGCCTGTGTCTACCACTCCAGCTGTGGAGGCTCTGTTCTCTTTGGTGACTGTAAGAAGAATTCTTAATGGTCTTCAATGGTAAAATGACCTTACTCTGAGCATGTGAGGACTTCTGACCTTTGCTTTCTCATCCCTCAAACATCAAGCTCGGGTCCATAAGCTCTGCTACAAAAACATCTGCCAAGATCTGTGACTGTGTACCAGTCACTGCATACCACAGCTTTCAACTTTCTGTCCCATTACCAGACAGTTTCACCAATCCCCCTCTCAACATTGCTTGCTTTTAACTATCTCCTGAACCGTTTTCTCCTCCTTCAAAGAGGATTTTATATTACTCTCTACTTATTTTGCATTGACTTTGGCATGTATCAGTGTTAACCATTCTTGACATTTTGGCCTGTTCTTTAGAAAAAACCTTGTACAACATTTCAACAGGAACTACCCCCTAGAAATGGTATCAGATAGCATCTGCCATCGTAGACAGCAACAGTGCTGTTTCCCAAGATATCTTTATGGGAAACAGCTGGCCCCTGCCTGCGCCATCTGACAGATAAACGGCACTGTCAAAACCGAAGCAGGCTTCTTTTTTCTTGGGATGAAGGAAAACAAAACACTAGTGAGTAAACAGAAAATTATCATGCTTTCTTTTCTCTTGTTTTCTTGTATATAATCAAATCGTTTTCTAAAGAGAAAGTTTACCAACAAAATTTGAATGATTTGAATGCAAGTTAGTAGATCAGCCAAGCAAAACATTAATTCAAATTAAAAAATCATTACAAATATAATTCAAGCCTTAAAGTGCGGAGAAAGGACCTAGCAGCCTATTCTAGCAATTTCAGTACAAGCGGCACATGCAGCTGGTGTTCATGAAATGATTTATGGATTGGGTATCAAACGGCAAGTTGTCAGTGTCAGGGCCATCATCCCCCAGACTTCCAGAGATGATCATATTTCACTGGAATCTGTAGAGTAACTGGTATTAGGTTGATACAGTAGTTTTATTTTTTCAAATATATTCATGTAAGTTTAATTTAGGGCCAAATTCCAGAATGCAACAAAAATACAAGTTAAATTCTTTTTGATGATTAGAGCTTGTTTTTCCCTCCCTCCATTACCAAACACCGCCCTGAGCAGCCTACCGTCCCCACTGACCGATGTGTTCAAAGGCCCCCATTTACCCGTTGTTGCTGACAGCGCCAATGCTGAGACGATTGCTGTGCGAGGCACTCTCAAGATGAAAGTTTCTTAGAGCCTCGAGGAACAAATTATAATCCCCTCTGAGTGCATCTGCCACAGGGATTCCTAATTCTAACTGGGCAGTCCCTTCAGCTGTGGACACTGTGGATAGTGTCAAGAGGTATCTCCAAATTCTCCTACAAAAACTTGAAGAACTGAAATAAAAAAATTAAATGTCACTTGGATCTCTTCTCTCCCCTTCCCTTCTCCCTTATAAATTGCCATTGAACAAGTAATAGTAGAAAAATCTAGAATCAAACTCATCATCCTCTCTCTACAAAGTAGCTCTTCTTCCTCAGTTTTGAGTGTATACTAAGTGTTCCAGCATGCCTAACACAGGAGGTGCTCAGTAATTGCATTTTTGCCTGAATTGGAGAACCTGTCTAATATTTGCAACATTATTGTATTTTAAAATTTATTAGCTTTTACACTTATTATTTAGGCCTTACAACATCCCTGAGGCTCTGAATACTGAGAAGAGAGAGATTTGTTAACATTTCAGGACATGGAATTGCTTAGTGGTGGATCTGGAGTCAAAATCATTATTTCCTAACTTGAAATTATTTGTTCTCTTTTCCAGATTCCATTAATATTATATATGTATAAATACCTAAATATTTGTATATGGTAATGGTAACTCAAATAAAGAAAACTCAAGAAATAAAAACACATATATTTTCTACTTATGTTGATGCCATATTTAGGAGCCCTTTGCTGGAACTAAAATGTTATCAGAGCAATGTCGAATATTCATAGTATCATAAAAATAATGAAAATATATTAACTGACTCGATTTAAAATGTATTCTATCAATCAAGAAAAAAACACCTTCACTAAAATTAATGTGATATATATTGTTCTTCTTCCTCGCTAGACTGTAAGCTCTGTGAGGGCAAAGACCAAAGCCACATGTTCATCATTGTTCTCTCCGCACCTTGCTGTGCCTAACTAACACTGTCACCTGAACGAATATGGATAGTGACTGTTTAATCAACTGCTCAGTGATAGTTATTATTTGTCTTTCATTTCTAAAGAAGTGGGTTCTTTACTAGTCCTCTGTCAAAACAAGGGGGAATAAGACATGTCCTCTTCCTCGAGGAGTTCACAGCCCAACAAAGAAGACAAGCTTATAAACAGATGTTTGTGACACAAAATAGTCAGTGCTCTAGGAGATGTTTGAGCTAAACACAGATGAGAGAGTGTCTAACCCCACCCTTGGAAATCAGAAAAGCTTTTCTTTTTCTTTTTTTTTTTCTGCTTGGAATTGCTTTTTTTCTTGGTCACTTTTTTTATTGTTGTTCGAGTACAGTTGTCTCTATTTTTCCCCCACTACTCCCCACAACTCCAGCCATCCCCACTTCCCACCCTTGATCCTACCCCCCTTGGTTTTGCCTATGTGTCCTTCACACATATTCCTGAAAACTCTTCCCACTTATTCCCCTATTATCCCCTTCCACTTCCCATGCAAATGAATGGATCAAAAAACTGTGGTACATTTACACAATGGAATACTATGCAGCAGACAGAAAGAAGGAGCTCCTACTCTTGGCGACAGCATGGATGGATCTGGAGAGCATTATGCTAAGTGAAATAAGCCAGGCAGTGAAAGACAAATACCATATGATCTCACCTATAGGTGGAACCTAATCAGAAAAGCTTTTCCGGGCAGAATTCCTTTTAGCTGGTTCTTGAAGTGTGAGAGGTCAGAAACGGTGGAGTACACAAAGCCTCCTCAATAAAGAAATCTGAGAAAAAGAGTATTTTCTCTCAGGAACTTAAAGTTATTATTGTCTAAATGGACTCTTTGGGCTTTTGTTTTGTTTTGACATTTAGAATCATACAAATTATTCTCCATTAGTCAAATTTTTTTTCCTCCCTGGATTTTTTGGCTTCAAATACAAAGCTGCAGACCGTTTGTTCCCCTTCGCTACATTCTCACATGATGATTACTTTTTCCTAAATCTGAAAATTGTGATTTGAAGTGATAGTCAGCCTTGACTACATTTGTGTTTTTCTGCTTATTTTGTTTTCACATTGTTTTCCACGTTGTAAGATGTAAATACCATTTATCAGCTGGTATCATTTATTTATCTTGTCCTAAATATGTAACTGCTCAAATGAAGAAATAAAACCAAGATTCTTTAAAACAAACAATCAAAACATCATTTATACTAGTCTGAAGGGAAAAAAGAAATTTAAAAGTACACTTGGTAAAATCAATTGTATTAGACCATGAAAATGTTGATCTTGTTCATTTATATCTGTATATTCAAGAACTAGAAGTTCCTCTTAGAGATAAACAAAACATTGCTATGTTTAAAATGTCTTAGTGAATAACATAATCCTTTTTGGGGGGGAACACCACCAAGTCTTGTGCTAATAATAGTTATATGATGTTGTATGAGCATTAGTATGTTTACTTAATATTTTGTTCAAAGAGTCAGAGTTAAAGATAAAGAACTGATTACAGTGCTGGTTAAATGACTATACACATTTGTTATAATTCATAGAATCATATATTTAAAAGGTTAATTTTATTGGATGTAAATTTAAAAAATAAAATAATATAAATTTTTAAAGAAAAGAGATGAGAGTGAGGGAGTGAAAAATTGGACTTACAGTTTTATTGTTTGGAGAAAATTAAGCTCTGAGTTCTTCCCCTGACACTGCTCTGGACTCCTTTCCAGAAGGCAAACACTAGGTATATTTCAAGCAGAAAAATTAAAACCAATTACCCACACAGCCAGGCCAAGAATGAAGAGCAGAAAACTTGGGATTTGACAAGAAGGAAAGAGATCCAAGACAGGAAATTGACTTGGTCAGACGTGTGGAAAATCAAGGCAACCCACAAGGCCATTAATGGAGGTCCCCACTAGACAGCCTCTGCCTCTGCACCCCACCCTCAGCCGTGGCTCTCTCCAGCTGGGAGGATTTATTTCAGAGGAGCTGTGCCAACATCTTTGAAGGGAAACACAGTCGGAGCACGTTTTACCGAGCGATACTGCAAAGGAGGCACAGGTGGCATGCTGGAAGGGTCTTCCTTGGGAAGGAAAGAAGGAGGCAACCACATTCAGTGCCCCTGATCTCAGTGTAAGGAAACTCAACTCCGCTGAACAGATACGCAGCCCCAAAGCTAAGCAAGGGAAAACCCGGTTAAGAAGGCTTCGTTCTTTGAGAACAATAGAAGCAGTCTTTTCTTGTCTCCAATTACTGAAACACAGTGAGAGGCAAACACATTAAGATGGTCATTAGAAATGACCTAAAGATAATGGGACTGAAAAGCGTTAAAAAGGATATGGAAGTGGATTAACATCATTGGATAGAAGCCAGTGTTAGATCAAGCCTGCACAAGGATTAGCCAAAGAGGATATAGATTAATGCATAACCCTAAGCCAAGCACTTCTGTTAGCCCAACGGTCCTGCAGGGTTAGAACTGATTCTCAGAGAAAATAGTTTAGTTTTACATGAAAAAGAGGAAAATATATATATAGCCAATCTTTCAAGACAAAATTAAAAATTGCTGCATGTTTGAATCCTGTATCATTTACTAGTGGCAAGATCTTAGGAGGTTATTTTTGTATTTGTGTCTCAGTTTCCCTATCTGTAAAATGGGTGAGAATGTTAGTGCATATTTCATAGAGTTGTTGTATTAAGTGATAATATGTGTAAGGCACTTTAAACAATGCCTGGCACATAGTAAGTGCTATGTAAATGTTAGTTAATATGCTTGTCATACAATAAACATTCTAGATAAGAGTTGGTCTCTGTATGCCAATTGTAAGATGTAAATATCATTTATCAGCCATGTATATTCTAAAATAACCCTGAAAGCTGACCAAGGTCTGTGAACCATACAGAAGTTTATTTATAAAATTCCTGGAGTTTTCTTGCTGAACCTTTTACTAAGACTTCCATTGATTCTTTTGAGATTTTTGGCCATGTGCTCTTTGAACCCAACTCCAGTATTGCTAGTTCCCCAAACCCTTATTATTAGAATAACAGTGAAGTGGGATAAATCCTGGATTGACAATCTGATCACCCCACGTCTAGTTATTTGTCTAAGTCACCTGTCAAAGTCACTTTCCTTTCCTGAGCTCATGATTCCTCCCATCACGGGAGAGGATTGGACCAGGGTAACATCTGTGCTGTCTTTGAGTTGTGACATTTTCTTATTCGATTACAACATTTTAGGTGATTTTTACATTTTTCATTTGAATATCTTTGTTGCTGAAATGAAGTATAAGGGGACTTTGCTTGTGATCTAATATGCTTCTCCAAGTGTCTTCTGGGTGTCTGTACCTGGGTACTTACTCCCTGCAGGGCTCCCCACCTCTGTATGTGAAAGTAGATCTTCACCTTTCCTATCATCTCATGCACCCTACACCATTTCCCTCCTGAGATTCCTGAGAGTAACCTCACCATTCTCTTAGTCCCCAGCACAAAGCTTCAGATGCCCCTCATCTTCATTGTCTCTCTACATCTCCTTTGTCCATCTCCTCCCTGTCATCTTTAAGCAGCCACCCATGTTCAGCCTCTTAAAAAAAAAACAACAACAAACTTTAGACAGAGGGGAAGGGAGAAAGAGAGGGGGAGAAACATGGATCAGCTGCCTCCTGTGTCCCAACCAGGAATCAAACCAGCAACCTTTCACTTTGCGGGATGACGCCCAACCAAGTGAGGCACACCAGTCAGGGCTGTGGTCAGTCTCTTCTAGGTCTCCTTTGACTAGTGCTTCTTATGGGTTAACGTGCACATGAATCACCTGGGGATCCTTGTCAAATGCAAATTCTGATTCTGCAGGTCAGGGACAGCCAGAGTTTCCATATTTCAACAAGCTCCCAGATGGTGACAAAATTGCTGGCCCCCCACCACACTCTCCGGAACAAGGCATGTCTTCTAGTGAGAACCTCAGAATCCAGATGTTTTCTGTTTTAATCCAATTTTCAGGTTAGTGTTGCTAAGCTTTGATCCTGTTCTTCCTCCACCCCAAATGTTATGGCTTACATAATTCAATAGTAAATAAAATCTCTTCACATAAAACCTCAACCTGTGTTTCTGCCACCTTAACATTTACAATCCCTAGCCTACATTTAATCTGATTTCTCTAACTAGCCTACATGTAATCTAACTGGTTGCTTTCAGCCTCTACGCCTTGCTCAGGCTTGAAATGCCATCTTCCTCTTTTTATTTGTTGTTCAAATTTTATAACTCCTTATGTGTACAAATACCACTCAGTTTCTCACAACATTTTTATTTCCTGAAATTCATCATCTATTTTAAATGCCCATGGTGTTTTGTTTAATTTCTTTATGATAATCAGCATTCTGCTTTGTAATTTTATATATTTATGCATTTGCCATCTCTCTGCATCAGACATAGGGGTTTTTAAGCGGATGCTTCAAAGCAGGAAACAACTGTTTAGAGCAAGTGGTTGGAAATACTCCATCACTAATTATCCAAACTCGTACAGGCTGAAATATGAAACAAATTTTTAAAAAAGGCATAGACAGCTTCATACAGCATTGTACTATTAGCCATTATTGAAGGTGACTAGGTTTTGGGTGCATACCTCCTACTTTCCATTTATTTACCCTATATTTCTGAGTGCAGCTCCTACATCAGACCCCATGCTGAGGGCTGTGCCAGACCCAAAGGGTAAGGCCAGTATCTTAAAGGCCCTGGCTATCTGGTGGGAGCAACAGGAAGGGGGTACCACTGAGGACTTCCACCTTGAGGTGCTTGGGCCCCTGCCTGAGGCAGGGTTCTGGACAGGAGGAGCAGGGAGTCTGGTCCCTGAAATAACTCTTATGTTCTGAACACCTATGGCTTTGGAGATAGCATACTTATTAAGCAAGCACCGTGAGGGTTTGTCTAGAAATATGTTTTCAATGTAATTCCGTCTCTGCATCTGACAGCCTCCCTTTCCAATGTTTATAGCCACCACCTGTGCTTCCATTTTTCACTCCAGTGTCTCTGTCTGAGGCTGACACACGTCACTTATCAATGACACAAAGGGAACAGGGAGTGTCTCTCATGAGCCTAAGCCCCTCCATTCACCCAGGAGTGACCCTCTAGAGAATTGAGTCTCATGGGCACATCAGTTGCCTGTGTGAGGAAGATCAGTGTTGTCCTCAAGCTTATTGATGAGGCCAAATGAAGACTAGTTCGTTCACGCCTTCTGCCTCTCCTAAAACATTACATTGTTCAAAACCCTAAATGTGTGATTCCCAAGCATTCCTTCCTACACTATGACAGTTAATAGAATTTTAGAGACCGAAGGTAGTTTTTAGAGAGGCAAATTCATTCCTTCATGTTTTTCTCAGCGAGGAAACTGAGGTGCATGATTACACATTAGCTTAGTGGCAGAGTGAGGCCTTAAACTTAAGTCTTCTGAAACTAGGGCTATGTGGCTAAGTAGGAAGGGAAAATAATATAGATAAATAGGTAGATATGTGATAGAGACAGAGTGGTTAAGTTGGAGGCAGGAAACTATATAACTTTATCATTTAGCTGTCTCTCTAGCTATCTTGCTAGCCAATTTACTTACCTATTTCTACGTGTGTATCTTCTCTACATGTCAGGTATTGTGTGTTTGGTGCTTTAGATCCTTCATCACGTTAAATCTTGATGATATTACTCCAATTGTAAGGGACAGGTATCACTCCAATTTTGCAGATGAGAAATCTGAGCTTCAGAGAGGTGATGGAGCTTGTCAAGAGCAAGTGTATGGGTGATGCTCCATGCTCCCAAGCCCTTGCTCAAGGGAAGACTTTATCTGGAGGCTGAAAGCAAGGGGCCTTGCCAGCTGATGGTATGAGAGGGGCAAAAAGGAAATAGTCTGTATCCTTAGATGATAAGGATATCATTATCCCACCTTTTGCATTACTCTCTCTTTCTTCTTCCTTCTGAATCTTAGGGCTCAGTCCGTGAGGACTCCACACCAAGAGGCTTCTCCAGCTCTCATGCCTCCTTGCCTCTGGCTTCCTGGGCCCTCTGAGATGGTATCCAGTCCTGGGCCTCCACCGCCTGCCTGCCTCAAACGCTTATGCTATATAGCAAGTCCTTGATTCAATGCAATTTCGTTATCACATTGACAAGTTACTGTAGGAAACTAATTCTTGTTTATATCAATTAACCTATGATAAAATTGTTTTTGTTATATGTCATCCCGCTTAAAGTTGCAGATCCTATTGGTGGCTTTGTGAGGATTTAACTGTTTGCAAGCTGCAACCCATCTTCCCAGCTGTCGGCACTCATTAGCAGTTGCCTGCTAGCACAAACTGATTTCTAAAATATGGGACTCATTTCTCTCCTACTCCTCCTCCCTTTTAGAATTTCCATTTCTTTAATATCGTTCTTTCTTCAATATCTATATTTACCTTCACTATCCTTCCAAAGACAATGCTAATCCTACCTTCTCCATGAAGTCTTCCCCCAACTTATTCACTTATTAAAGAAGCATTTGATGAGCACTTACCATATGACAGGCCCAGACAGTAGAAAATAAAACAAATGCAGTCTGTGCCCTCATGGAGCACACAGTCTAGTGGGAGCTGTAAATAAGTAATGGAGCTCTTGTAATGACTGCTCTGAAAGAAAAGCACAGGGCAGGGACAATAGACTTTTAAATCTTCTACATTGCTTCCCATTATGAAAAACTTTTGTGTCCTGGACATGTGGCTCAGTTGGTTGGTTGAAGGGTTGCTGGTTTGATCCTAGGTCAGGGCAAATGCCTAGGTTGTGGGTTCAGTCCCCAGAGGCAACTGATCAATGTTTCTCACTCTGTCTTCTCCCTTCTTCTCTCTCTAATATCGATGGAAACATGAACTCTGAGAGAGCAGGTGGCAGTTTCTATTAACATGCATTTGCATCTGGGTCCTGTATCCTTGCCAGTACTCTGGGATTTTGTTGACTAGGACACCTCCTAGGTGGTTGATAATCAAGTGGTCAGTCCCAGGTGGTAAAAATTCTTGGAGCGGTTCTGCATAGATATACGAGTATGTACAGCTTGCATCAAGCAGCTGCTTCTTTGGATTGGGTGGCACTGGCAGAAATTGTAATTTTCTGGAACTTGAATGAAATATACATGGTATACTTTAATATGAACTCAGCTAAAACCCAGCTGGGAAACAAATGACAGCCAAATAGCTTGCACCGCCATAGTTGTGAATCTTCACTTTGAAGATTGCCTCAGCAGGGATCTTCCCTCCAATATCACCATGTGATAAACCTGGCGAGGGTACTCCGTGGTTTGAGGATATATGGCAGAATATGCTGGGTAACATTTTAGACCAGCTGTTATTTCCCTTCTTAGTATTAAGGTAATTTAGGTATCTGGCTAACTTTCTTGTAAAGAGATGAAAGATTGTATTTGGTATTTCTGGGGTAGTAGCAATAGATGGGAGTTGCTCATGTACTCTCCTGTGTGCTGGACATACAGAATACCACCTGCCTAACACACACACGCTTGCACATCTTACACTCACATAGCCACAAATACTGCAGGCATAGTGCTCTGAGAAAGGGGAGGAGGAGGAGGAAGAGGAGGAGGAAGAGTCAGAAGAGGAGGAGGGAAATAGTAAGAAAGTATGAATGAGAAGAACTGAAATCTTGGTGAAGTTCCGTTTTGCTACTCAAAAAAGGGTGTCATCACTGACCCAAGAATTCAAGCTTTGTTAAATCTTATGTGGGATTTGGATTAAAGTTCCAGGGAAGAAGAGACACCCATGCTCTGAAAACATTTACTCTGGCCTGGGTGCAGCGGTGGATGGGAGGATGCTCCCAGTGCTTTGCTGCCCTTCACTAGCTTCTCAGAGAGGCCCAAATAAGCTTCCTTCTGGGATAGGAGCAGGTGGTAATGTCAAATCATCAAGGGCACCAAAAACCCTCAATCAAGAGAACATCACCATGCACGAGTATCAGATATGGGTGTCTCTATGTACAGGCCCTCCAGGTACAGGCACGATGCGTGTGCTTCCCTGTCATGTTCCCAGTAGTATTGTGACGAAAGGGTTGGCTTTAGTTTTCAGCTAAGAAAGCCTCTGAGAAATTAAACACCTTGCTCATGCTTACATAGTAACAGGGTGATTTGGAATCAGTTTACCTGGCCTGGTTCTAAAGCCAATCCTAAGGGCCACTATTCTCTACTGTTGGGCTCTGTCATATGCCTTTTCTGATGCCCTAGTGTTGCTCACAACTCATACCTGAACATGCCACTTGATAATACAACATAAGCTGCTAGTTGAAGTCATTGTCATTCTTCCTTTTGCTCTACCATCTCCATTTCCATCCAAAGATGTTACTCGTGCAGATGGTATAATACTCTATATAGAAAACTCAAAAGATTCCACCAGAAAAACTACTAGAACTGATAAAGGAATACAGTAAAGTAGCAGCACACGAAATAGATATACAGAACTCAGTTCTGTTTTAATACATCAATAATAAACTATCAGAAAGGGAAACTAAGAAAACAATCTTATTTATAACTGCATCAAAAAATACCAAGGAATAAATTTAACCAAGAATATAAAAGACCTATACTTGGAAAATTATAAGACACTGAAGAGAGAAACTGAAGAAGATACAAATAAGTGGGAGGACATACCGTGTTCCTTGATAGGAAGAAGTAACATCATTAAAATGATACAACCCAAAGTAATTTATAGATTCAACACAATTCCTATCAAGATACCAAGGGCATATTTCCCAGAATTAGAACTGGAACTGGAACCACAAAAGATCCCCAAATAATCACATCAGTTATGAGAAAAAAGGACTAAGTTGGAGGAACCTGATATCAAACAATATTGCAAGGCCATAGTAATCAAAACAGCATTGTACTGGTATAAAAACAGGCAGATAGGTCAATGGAATAGAATAAAGATACCAGAAATAAACCCACATCTTTATGTTCAATTAATATTTGACAAAGGAGGCAAAAACATACAATGGGATAAAGACAGTCTAATCAATAAATGGGGCTGGAAAAATTGGACAGATATGTGCAAAAAAATAACACTAGATCACTTCCTTATACCACACACAAGAATAAATTCAAAATGGATTAATGACTTACATGTTAGACTCAAAATCATAAAAATCATAGAACAAAACACAGGCAGTAAAATCTTGGATCTTTCTCATAGCAACATTTTTTCTGATATATCTCCTCAGGTAAGGGAAACAAAAATAAATAAATAAATCAGACTATGTCAAACTACAAACTTTTGCACAGAAAATGAAACCATCGACAAAATGAAAAGACAACGCATTGAATGGAAGCACATAATTATCAATGATATATCTGATGAGGGGTTAATGTCCAAAATTTATAAAGAACTTACAAAAGTCACCATCAAAATAAATAAGTAAATAAACAAATTAACAATCCAATTTAAAAAAATGGGCAAAGGACCTGAATAGACACTTCTCCAAAGAGGACATAGAGATGGTCAATAGACATATGAGAAGATGCTAAGTGTCACTAATATTCAGGGAAACAGAAATTAAAATCACAATGTGGTATCACCTCACACCTGTCAGAATATCATCAATCAATCAACAAACAAGTGTTGATGAAGGGTGGAGAAAGGGCACCCTTGTACACTGTTGGTGACAATGCAGATTGGTGCAGCCACCATGGAAAGCAGTAAGGAGATATCTTAAAAAATTAAATATGGATCTACCTTTTGACCCAGTGATTCTACTCCTGGGAATATAGCCAAAGAAACCTGAAAAAGTAATTTGAAAGAATATATGCACCCCTTTGTTCATTTCAGCGTTATTTACAATAGCCAAGATTTGGACACAGCACAAGTGCCCAACAGTAGATGAGTGGATAAAAAAAGCAGTGGTACATTTATGCAATGGGGTACTACTTGGCTGTATAAAAGGATGAAATATTACCCTTTATGACAGCATGGATGAACCTTAGAGAGTATTATCCAACTAAAATAAGCCCATAAAAGAAAGACAATATCATATGATTTCACTTATATGTGGAATCTAATGAACAAAATAAAACAAACAAACAAAATAGAAGACTCATAGATACAATAAACAGACTGACAGCTGTCAGAAGGGTGGGGTGTTGGAGTGCTGGGTGTAAAATATAAAGGGATTAAGCAAAAAAAAAACTCATAGACACAAAAAATGGTATGATGATTACCAAAGGGAAAGGGGGCTGGGGACAGGTAGTAGAGAGAAAAGGGGGATGAAAGGTGATGGAAGGAAACTTGACTTGGGGTGGTGAACACACAATACAATATACAATTGATGTATTATAGAATTGTATGCCTGAAACCTATATTATTAACCAATATCACCCCAATAAATTCAATTAAAATTAAAATTAAAAAAACCCTTATTAGAGCATCAGTTTCTTACAGGCAAGGGAAGAGGAAATAAAGGAGGAGACTGAAGGGGGTAAAGGAAGTGAGAAGGTCTGAAAGGGACTCCAACCTGTCTCAGAGTTGAGAGGGAAAAGAGAAACACAGCAGCTCACCATGACAGCGAAGTTTTGGTTTTCATGCGAAAGCAATAAGAGAAAAGGCAGATGTTTTTAAATTCCTCAATCATAAATCATGTTGGGGCATTATTCTTTTTAGTTTGTTTGGGCTAAACACATCTACGTGATTAATTTTATTGTAACATTCTGCCTCAATGTTGTTTACTGGAAGGCTGAAAAATATTTTTGTTTAATTACTGGCTTCTAACTTGTTGTTGAGTTTCTTTTTCTATAGATGTATGAATCACTTTCAGAAGGCGCCCTACTTTCTGTAATGTTGACCTCTTGGCTCCTGCTGGAGATTTTTAAAGAATATTGAGCTTTTTCTGTTCTGTACTTGGACACCACTGCTTTCCCAACATCTTACCGTCATTTTCTCCTCTCTGTGTCCTGCGGACACACGTGCAGCAGTACACATCCATCTGGCGGGAGGAATGTGGAGATTTCAAGGTTAATCTCACGGAGCATCAAGCCCAGGCTCACTTTAATCGATATGCAAAATGGAAACATCTTTTTGTTTGATAAGCTTCTCCTGCCCTTTGTTAACACACTGCTCTGCGACAGCCGAGGCCAGAATGTGAAGACGCCCATGTGCTAGGGGCAGTGTGGAAGGGCACAGATTGTTCTTTCCTCTTGTTTAAGCTATTCTGAATCATACGGTGTATGTGAAGAATTGGAAAAGAGCCAAGGCATTAAAAAAAAACCCTAGTGACCTCTAATAGTAAGATTGAATTGATTGCTTTGAAATGTGTCACACTGTCCCCATTCTGCTCAGCACAGAAACCATTAGAGAAAATATTGCCAGGTTCTATATTGTTTTTTTTCTGTTTTCATAAATGAATGATTTCACATTTGTTTTAATGGGTGTTGGCTTTGTTTTCTGGGTGATGACAGATTCACTGAGGACCAGAAGTAACTGAGCTAGGTCCTGAGAGAAGTCTTCAAAATCCATTTTAACCCCAAGACTAAAACCATGGTATATGGAAAATATCTTTGGAAAAGTAATTTACTCCTGCTATATTGGTAAGATATTTCTTTTTATCGGTGATTTATTGAATTGTATTCTTATAATATAAAGCTGTATTTTAAAAAAAATTTGCAAACATCTAAGGATGATTTGCAAGAAACTGGAAGAGATGTCAGGACGCCATTTCATAGACCATGGTCTGCAATAATGATTTCAGTTCAGTTTTGTCCCATATCTTATGCCAACAAAGACTGATTCATAAAGCATGTTCCACAGTCCAGAACCAAGATAATACTGGAGATAATTACCATGCCTGGTTAGAGTTCAAGAGCAATTTCCTGAGGCACCACTTGTAAAAGTGAAATAACATACATTGGAATGAGTGCTGGTCAGCTATGTAGTAAAAAAAAAAAAATAAGGAATTGTTGCACAGAGTGTGTTTTTCAATATTAGCTTAAACATAAACTGCGTTATGACTGATGATCCCACAGAACCTTTAATAGTGTGATTTCACTGTGTGGATCCACAAACTCTTTTTAAGCTTTCTGGGCACACAGAAACATCAAATCAATCACAGTCCAAATTCAAACAGTTTATGTGCAAGTATAGTCAGAGCTTTATCATTTAAAACTAAGAGTTATTAGTATCTAAAGTAGACTTTGGATTTCTTTTGGAAACCAAACTTTGTTTTTATGTTAAATAAGAAAGAAATCATTAGCTACATTAGCCAACATCTTATTAGAGTTAAAACATCTTAACAGAAGACTGAAAACTGCACTAACATTGTTTTATGTTTATATTTAAAGAAATCCATTAAATTGTTTAAAGAAATCCATTAAATTGTTTTAAAAATTAAGTTTGAAGATATAATATATAATTCAATTGAAAAATAGACTCACACAGTTAGTAAGGTATCTCTGAACCTACTCTTAACCTGGTTTATTTTAAGCTAAAAATGTGGTACATTTAATCTTGCCTTGGAGAACTATTATTAATTAGTGTTCACATTTTTTAGGTTCTGTAAATTTATCCCTGCTTTTACAATGATGAGATTTGCTTCAAGTGAATATTGGAAAAACCTAATGAGGGACTGAGTAAACCTGCGGCAAATTAAAACAAAGACCAACTAACTAATTTAGACCATTGTTTGGATGTTTAAAAATCTATCTCTTATTCATTTAGCTTTGACTTATTTATTTTGTATAAATTATCATTTTCAGTTATTTGATCTGGCAATCAATTCATATGTAGAGAAAAATAGATTTTTTAAAAAAAGATAAATCTAGTTGTTAAAAAAACCCTAGCTATTTGACACAAAGAAGATCCTGTCATAGTATAGTGGGCTTTGAAAACTAAAGCTTTTTTTCCCTTTCTAGCTTCAAGAAATAAGAAAGCAGACAGTTTTTTCTTATCTAAATCTTTATTAGAAGAAAAAACAAATAGAATTAAAACAATGAGTAACAACAAATTTCATTAAAGATTAAATATTTTAGTTATCAAAGATATTTAGACAATATGGTCCTAATATTTCTGCACAGCAGAAACATTGATCATAGAGCTCAGAGTGCCATGTGCTCTTGTGAGTTTGTTTTTGGCATAAAAGAATATCTACAGTCACGTTTAAACAAATGCGATGATAGATAAACTGGTAGCAACTTATTGTTGATTCTCAAAGCTTTCACATATTATCCTGTGTGACTGACGTTCCTTTGGGAGAATGCTTTATGGACTTTTCCTATAACCAACTGAATTCATTCTCTGTAAAGTTAGGAGTACTAGTAAACTTAGTTAAAGTTGAATTAGAAATCGTGTTCCTATTTATATTTGCACAGTAAAAATTAACATATGGTAAGTAAACTGATTATTTTATATCAAAAGTTAGAACATAAAATAACATACATGGAACACTCCTCGATGGCAATAACAATCATATAAAATGGAGCGATTCAGCACATGAGTCTGGGAGCACCCTTTCTCAGGGCAAAGTTTTCCTTCATAATTTCTCAGAGTTTCCCTTCCTCATCTGTGTAAAATACTGAGAAATGTAGTCTCATACCTATTGTATTGTCAAAGATCTACTATAGAAAAGATTACATTTTTAAACTTCTCACTTTCAGTAAAAAAAGAAACCCAACCAGTGTCCTTTCAGCGTGTAGCACACATTCAAGAATGTCCACTAGGCGCAAAGGAATCTGTTTATGCTGCAAACTGTACTCTATGTAGCGAGGATATCAAACACACTGAAATGACAAATGGTTTCCAACCAGTGAGCTAAGAGGAAAACAAATGCAAGAAGACTTGTTTTAATCACTAACATTGCAGGTATTTTTTTAAATGATGTTTGTAAACTTGCCCACAAAAGCTGGGTAATATTAAACAGCCAGTAAGGCACTTTGTCAGAGAGGACGAAGTAGTAAAGGCTGGATGATTGGCAATTTGTTTAATAGGAAACATTCTATACTTAGAGCAAAATCTGGAGCCGGGCGGTCTTTTACCAATTTACTGTCAAACAGGAGTGGGAAAAACTTCAAAATTTTCTGCTTTGCTTTGTGTACCAATTTTCCCTGCGGAAGTTTTTTTAGTTGCAACTTTTAAAATATATTAGGAGCTATCAATTTAAATAATGTATCAGTTTTCTATCTAATATTTAAAAGAATATTGACATATTCACTAGTATTTTTGAAACATCCAAGCCACTCTATTTAAAAATGAATCACAAAACAAAAGACCCTATTATAAAAATGTTCCATGTTATTAACAATTCCCTTGTGACTTCTGATGGCTTCACATATTACAGTATAAGCTTTGGTATAAAACATGCAAATAAAGCCAACAAGGTCGTGACTAGTGTTTCAAACTCAAAGCACTTATGAAACGAGTGTGGCGCAAACACAGCAGATGAGGAAAAGGTAACAAACACACAGCTGCAGGATGATCAGAGTTTGCACTTCTACTGCTTCTTAGTTCGTGTGCCTTGCACCTTCAAAATCTTCAGCAGAGACTGATTCATGTAATAGGGTCTTTCAGTAGAACCATCGTTTCTTTCTAAATCTTCCACTAGGAGGAAGAACGGCACAGAATAAATATCAAAGCAAAACTGTAAGAGAAGTAACACCGCCATCTGCTGCATTCTTGCTTTACAGCAGTTAAAAAAATTTTTTCAAACAGCATAGTTTGGCATCTACATTATTGTAAACATAACTATGAGAAAACAATCAGCCCTTGTTATTATGTCAGTAAGATATCATCTCACTCTGTGTACCAGGTCAGGTTCTGCCAATAGTTTATGCCTCTCAGCTGTGTGATTGAGGTAATAATGTTTACCTTCTTTTGGACAGCAAAGTTAATTACAAAAAACCTAAAAGATTCAGCAGGAATCTCTAAATTCACCTTCCAGTTCCTAAGAAGTACTATGTTTGCAGTTTGCTTTCTAGACAATCATATTTGTTCAAAATTTCTTTTGTTTGGCCATACACAATTCAGATAGTATAGTTTTTAAAAATAAGATTTACAAATTTTAGTATATTTCAAATCCTTAAACTGCAGATTTTAAGAAATATTGCTATTTTCAGTGATTAGCTTTTCTTTGTAAAAAAGTGTCTTCTAAATTTTTTCCTCACAATCAATGCTTATTTTTACTCTAATACATTTCAGTTACACAAAGAAGTTATTAATGGAGAATATTTTTCTGACTAGAAATAAACCCATAAAATATAGTTAAAACTTAAAGGGAAGAATTATTTTTTTTCTTTAAGTTGTAAAGGAATTATTTAGAAATATTGAACAAAATTGTATTTCTTTTCCTATGATTTTGTGCCCAAGGGTAACATCCTTAAAATATAGTCAAGTTTAGAATGTACCTCCATATAGTTCAGTAAAAACTTTTACTCTAGACAATTTTCTGGCCTAATCAGTAGATATAATGTTAAACGTATACTACATTGGCCCCATCTAGCACCATGAATCTAAAACATAGAAGAAGCTAGTATTGTTAGAAGTCTCCAAATTAATCTCAGTTGTCTTTCTCAATTTTCTACCTCTTAAAACAGCCATGAATATAAGGAGAAATAGACAAGTAGTTTTATACTTTTATATTTTAATCATGTGATTTTCCAACTTTTATATGTATCAGAATCAACTAGAAAACTTTATAATAATTCACAAGATGCCCCACACTCAAACACAATGTAACAGAATCTCTTAGGGTGAGGCACAAGCATCTATGTTTTTAACAAGTTCTCAGAATGACTCTGATACATACAAAAATTAAAAATTGTTCTGTTTCATCATTACGAACTTTTCAGCTACTCTATCATTTTCAACACTTAAGATAGAGGTAACTACTTCACTAGATGTTATAATCCCTGTATTGTGGAATAATAAAATTATAGTAATAACCATCTGGAAAGACAGGTTGTCACTCTTCTCTGAATTATACTTCTAGGAGCATGAAAATGAAGTAGGCCCATGATCAATCTGTGAAGCCAATCAACACTTTCGACAAACTCAGGAAAGTGAGCCAAGAACAGGGTGGTGGCTGTTATATGGGCTAATATTTTGAATTATCTTCCCTATTCATTGGCTTCTTGCCTTAACTGCCATGGAGTCAACCTAATTCTAGGTTTTCACACTTTAGGATCATTAAATAAATAAATTAGTATTTGTATTTATTTGTAACACAATGATGCAATTCTGGCTCTCTTCTTGGATACATGGATGATATTCAGATCAAAATGTTAGACCAGCGTGTTCTTTTCCATCAATACACAAATAATCCTTATATACAAGCTTAGTGTGAAAGCCAAAAGGATACTACTTGATTCAATACTCCTTTTGGGGGTACATTTTTACATTGTTAGCTGTATCATATGCACTCACACACAGGATGGGTCAGCAAAGTACACCAATGTCCAATTCACACTTTGCTCTGCCGTGCAGACGACTCAGGTGTGGCTGCCGGAAACTGGCTTGGTGCTCTGGCCAGCAGGGCGGAATACGGCACTAACATTCCTCCTAAAGCCTCAAGGGATGGATTTTCTAACCCACTGCACGCCCCCATGAGGTGTTTATGGAGGACTGAGAGTACGTTTCCTCAGGTTAAAATCCAAAGTGTCATATCTTTTCTCTTTCCTCTCTGAAAGTTGGGCTAAAATCAAACCTTTTGTAGAACACAGCCAATCTCTTTAATCTAGAAAAACAGGTATGCTCATGAGAAGACACAGTCACTCTTCAAAAATGAATCCATACCAATTTCCTATATAGTGGGAATAGGAACATAGGATTCTGTCTCTATTTAGGTTGAGACAAAAGCCATGAGTTATGTGGTCATTTCAGTTCTGCTTAGAATTCTTTTATGGTGGCCAGAGGTTCATATTATTGACAATGACATTCCAGAACTCAGATTCAACTTCACTATAAATATAATATCACTAAAGCAAAACGGGCTGTGAAGGTTCCACAGTAATTTACCTAGTACTGCTCTCTATGGACCCTGTAAAACATTAACATCTACATGTTTGTTATAAACTTGAATCACTTACTGAAATATACTTCCTAGGGAATCATTAATACAAGTTTAATCACAGTTGAGAGAGTTGTCCACTAGCTTGAACAGTACAAATATGACCATAGCACCATATTTACAAACTTAGTACCATATGCTGGTTAACTATAAATCAGTCTTTTTATGGCTAATCCATTATACATTTATAGCACTTTCAAAAATTGCCTGAATATCCTTTACAAATATACAAGTATAAAAAGAAAGGCTATCAAAGTGCTGCCATGAGCAGCAGCACGCCGAGTTATAAAAGTTTTCCAAACTCGTTCGGCTATAGACTTTTAAAAAATGCTGGACGTTTACAACGTGCCCTTCAGATGGGACCACAGTTAGGCTATGGAGTACCCTAGTTCACAGAGGCTACTGTTAACAAATGCCTCAGATGGTACCAGGCTCTGGCTTTTTAGGAACAAGCACAGAAATTTCACATTACTCAAAAGCATTTTCAAATTACAAATGACCTAATTTACAAAACTTCCACTTAAAAATGAGTGGCACTGTTTGGAGCTTTTCTACACTTTCTGCTTCTGGGGAACTAGTTGCTTCTTGTTCAGCATTCCATGCAGGGTAGGGGCTATGAAGTACGGTTTTTCTGTAGATCCATCATTTCTTTCCAAATCTTCACCTGTATATGCAGCAGCCAAAGCAGGCAAAAGCAGCAAGCAGCAGCAGAACAATTATGTGCATTTTTATACATTGGAGAGTCGAACAGGGAGGAATCAGAGAAATCAGTGTTAGAAAGTCAAGTATAAGACAAACTAGTGCAGTTTAGTTGCTGATGCTGGACAAAGCAAGAAGCTTCAACCTCTGACGGGGGGCACTGAAACTTCCTAAATCCCACCCACTCCCAAAGAGGTTTATTTTGATAGTTTAAAGGTAAATGAAATCACACCAGTAATCATCAGCAACTATTATTTTTTCCCATCCTGGGACCAAAACTCTCAGTGCCCTATAATGATAAAAAGATACTAATTTTCTATAAATAAAGTGTTTGCAAATGGTTTGCATTTTTAAAAACACTAGTTTTTCCAGCAGTCAAGATATTAGGTATAAAAAGATATATAAAAAATAAAAGGTACAGTTCCACACAGTCATAATTTGGCTTAGAGTATCATTTAAGAAGAACGTTTTCCAAAGTAAGGTGTTGCCCATAGTAACAGCTGGGAAGGGTGAAGAAATAGAGTTTGGTTTCCCTTATTTTTTGTGCCTGGAGGGAAGAGAGGAGAGTCCCCAAAAGGAAACTATTCATGTTCAACACACAATGTATTGAATAAAGCTGAAATTACACCTGGTTTCCAAGTTGGCAATTATTAATATAGAAGGGTGAAAACACCTACTGTTCAAATTTCAAATCCTCTATAAAATTTAAAATGCACAAAATTTGCCAAAGCTTCCAAAGACTGGGAACTAGTAGGTTCTGGACATTTCCTAAGATACATTTTAGGAAAATTTCTAAGTTTATGAGAATGGGGACTATCCCAGTGGAATCTCCCAGAATTGTTCCGATGATTAGTGTCTGAGGTGAGAGAAGAGATCCTGGAACATTTGCGAGTTCTCTCCTACGTCTTAGGCACTGCCTTATTCCCAAGCTTCTGATTCCAGCTCAGGTACAAGATTCGTTCAGTAGTATTTTAGTAGATGGCTTTTCCTAACACACCACTGAGGCACTAAGAAAAGATTAAACATTCCAGTTCCATTTATAGCCAGAGGAAGAGCTAAGTAGTAACCAAAGTTCTCCTGACTTCTTTATCCAGTTATTGGAAATTGATTTTTCAATTGTTCAGAAAGAAAAAACAAAAATAAGGTCAAACCATTTTTCTAGGAGGTTTGCCTTGAATATTTCTCCCTAGAGTTATTATCTTCTCTCCTGACCCCAGCACGAAGTTGATACTGTGGGTTATACTACAAAAACAAACTTAGCTGTGTATGAATGGAGTGGGTCACTCAGTAACGCCCTGTTGTAGAATGTTTCCTTTATTTCTCTTAAGCAATGTGCCAGAGAAATAATCTCTCAAAGGGTATGGCTGTAGGGCTAACAAGTTCCGTTCTTTCACCTGCTGACCTTACTTTCTCTAGGTTGAAGGTGAGATCTGGATTAAACTCTTGAGGGCACTATGTTCTCCAGGACTTTTAAGATGAAGTGCTAACAGAAAACATTCATTTTGTGTATGCAAGTTATACATGTCACACAGAGGCACAGTGAATAAATCAGTTTGAAAGTTCTAAGGCAGTACATATTTTTACTCTAAGCATTGGAATTGATCTAGCCATTTCCTAGACATGCTCTTCTATGAATTCTTCCCATCTGTCCCATTTGTCAATGTGTTACCTAACGTGAATTCGTTCCTGTGTGTCTTTGAAACTATTGCCAGCTTGGCTTTATCAGAATCTATAAAGGCTCTCTTCAAAGAGTTTCCAAAGCCCAGGTATGTCCTCAGTTCTGCTAATAAAGTACTACAGAAGCCAATCATTATAAATTTAAAAACATGGGGAAATAAAAAAATCATTTCATGTTAACTCCATGCCATAAAACCTGAGGTTCATTTCAATAGCTGACTCTCCTATGCTTTGCAAACTCCATTCTCTCAGCCACTAAGTTTTAAAGAGCAGCTACTAAACAAATTTGTCTCTTTACAAATAAACACTATTTTGTGATTTCAGCTAGGTCATAGCAAATTCACAAGCCAGCTATGGATGTGGGTCTTAACCTCATCTTTTGGTTATCCACTGAAGGGGGCAAACACATATTCCGAAAACTTACAGAAGCAGATGAAAATTGTATCGATACACATTGCATAGACGCTGAAGAACCCATGTGCAACTAGGTAAGACCCAATAACGACGGTCTGTAAAGGAGTAAGGAAGAGAGTGACGGAGTCATTAAGTTGTCTAAGAGAACTATAGTTCAGTTTTACATGAAAGTCAGGATGAGAAAGCTTGGAAGTGCTCTGTGTTGAAAAAGATTTCAATATAGAGAAAAAAACATTCTCAACATGTTTTTCAGTGCTCTGTAGTGGGATTTAAACAAAATGTACTAGACAACTGGCCAATTTTCTTACCACTATTCCCAGTCCCTACCAAATATATGCCATATTTAGGATTTTGCACATGGAGGCAGTAGCACAGGAGTTAAGGGTACACACCGCTAAGGTCTGAATCACTACCCAGGCTTTCATTCAACAAGTGACTTAACCTGTCTGCGCCTCCTCTACAACATTGCTGGCAGGAGAGGGGAGAATGTGAATCATAATAATAGTGTTTGTGACACATGGATTGAGTGAGTTAATGTATGGTAATAGATACCACAGGACTCCATCCAGGTCCTCCTCCACTTCTGGGGAGTGCAGGCTGCTTCCCTCAGTACAGATTGCCCTCCTGGCAGGGAACTGCCTCAGCCAAGCTTATACCCCCATCCACAGGGCAACCTGGCCAATGGCCGCTTCACATGGCATACAGAGGCTCAGCCCCCTAGTCAGAACTTCCTGTGATTTATGTCTGAGGCTTCAGCTTTAACTGCAACATGGGTCAGCTTCTTCCTTTGCGCGGACCTTCCCCCTTCACTTCTTTAAAAGTGTATCTCGGGAGAAGACTTCCTAATAAATCCTTTTCATTCAACCCTCTGTCTCAGAGATTGTTTCTAAGGAACCCAACCTTTAAAATAGAATGAGACTTGACACAAAGGAAGACCAATATATATTAGCTATCATTATTTCTCTTTTCTTTTTTTTCAGTTTTGCCATCTCTGATAAATCAGAGTCAATGTTATATAGCTACTGTGGAATGAATTGTGTCCTCAAGATTCGTATGTTGAAATCTAATCCCCAACATGATCGTATTTGGAGGTGGGGCCTTTGAGAGGTAATTAGGTTATAAGGGTAGAGCCTTCATGACTAGGATTAGTGCCGTCACAAGAGGAGGCAGGAGAGATAATATCTCTCTTTGCCGCATTAGGGTACAGCAAAGAGATGTCCCTTTGCAAACAAGGAAGAGAGTCATCACCAAGAACCAAATCTGTGGGCACCTTGATCTTGGACTTCTCAGCCTTCAGTATATGAAAAATAAATTCCTGTTGTTGAAGCCACCCAATGTGTGGTATGTTGTTATAGCAGCCTGGACTAAGACACCAGCTCTTACCAGCAAAGGTATCCAGTAGTAATTTAAAGATGTTGGTCCTTCTATAATGATTGAAATTCTCTGTGTGAAGAGTAAAAAGGCCAGGACACCTACAATGAAAAGGCAGGACATATGTGTTATGCATTGGTAAAGGACTATAGCTTTTTTGTAGTAAAGGAGCTTTCCTAAGCACCTTATAAATTTTTATTATTATTACTTACCTATACACCCAGCAACGAGAAGTTTCCCCAGGACCAGTACAAAGTCTGTAACTTTATCCATAACGGCAACTCTGAGAATCAGAAAAAACAAAGCATGATTTTGTGTTTAAATTACATGTGTTACTTGAAATTTATGAGAACAAATAATTTATCACTTCATTTTGATGTGTTTCGCTGCAGCTTTATTTGGCATTTGTTAAATATAAGAACTGAAGTTCTGGGATGAATTTCTGACATTTTCAATGAAGTGAACAGAAGATGGCATTGTAGAGCTGTCGGGTATGACTAGTGGTGTCAGCCTCTCTCTCCAGTTTTTGGCCTGTGGACGCCCTGGATCCTAAGGATGCTGCGTTTGTTCCCAGACTTTACTCACTGAGGCCCTGTTGATTTGCGGAGGGGAGAGTGGTCATAGACATGATGATAATGTTCATGTGAGGAACTTCTTGAGCAGAGTGGATAACACAAATAAATAAATGCCAGTGGATATAAAGATATCATCAGTGGATGATAGAAGCAACACAATTCTAACATGTAAAAAAATTATTGATGTCACAGAGAAGGTTGAAATCTATCAACTTAAAAGACAATATTCATGTCCAAAATGACTATCAACACTTCAAAAACAATACGTGAAGCATGTGATGCTCAGGGTTCACCAAATCTTCTGTTGTGAGGTTCACCCGGTTTACTTACTTTAAAACATTTCTTAGCAGCAGATCAAAAGCATCTCTTGCTGACCTGCAGAAGTTTGTGCCATATATTGCAATCTGGGGAAGACAGTTATTATTCCAGAGTCAGTAACATACTCTTACAAGACCAAGAGACAGTCCTATGACAGGAAGATGAATTCATTCTCTGTCACCTATACAGATACTCTCATTCCTCTTTCTAACATTTGGGTTTGTGGGAGGCCTGGGGACTCGGCGTCCTCATCTCTGCACCACTCTCAGAGTCATTGGCAATCAGGTCTGCTTCAGAGGCTATATTCCCATAAATTCTGAGGGGATTAGAGAACTTGAAATGGTAGGCTTTTTTCTCAAATCTCTGGACATGGTTTCTGTCTTTGAAGTGTGTGACTAGGGTTTATTGCCGAATGGGTTAAATGTTAGAGATCGTATTAAAAATTACTCTCAGGAAAACCAGTGCCTTTCAATACACTTGATTTACTGCTTAAAAGACTCAATACAGTATTCTTGGTGGAAGTAAATTAATGACTACTTGAATCTCCATCACTGTTTGAATCATTGCTGCAGACCCTGTGTCATTGTCAGAATAAGCAAGTGTAGTTGCTAAGTTTTAGAATATTTACATTTTTGGTTTCCCTATGTTTAAAAATTTCTTTAGAAGACTCTGTATTCCCACAGAAAATAAGAAACAAATTTCATTAGGCACTTCCTTTAAAATATATAAATCTCAGAAAGATATTTTCATCTCAGAGTGAAACATAGACTAAGTAAGCTGTCCTTCCAATAAACTATGTCAAAGACACATAAAACCATGTTCAATCTAGCATATTTAAAAACTTCTAAGGTAAGCCATGGCTGGTGTGGCTCAGTGGATTGAGTGCCGGCCTGCAAACCAAAAGGCCACTGGTTTGATTCCCAGTCATGGCACATGCCTGGGTTGCAGACCAGGTCCCCAGTAGGGGCACGCAAGAGGCAACCACATATTGATGTTTCTCTCCCTCTCTTTTTCCCTCCTTTCTCCTCTTTCTAAAAATAAATAAATAAATCTTTTAAGAATAAAATAAAAACTTCTAAGGTAAATAAATATTTTTCCTCTCCAAAGAGATATTGAAGGTAATACTGAAGTACAGTTAATATGCTATCTCAACTAGGAAAGCAGAGCCCTGAATGACACAGTGGATCACAAATCCTTAAATCCATATCTCACAGATTCTACTGCATGATATGGGAGTGCTTTAGGGATGGAAATGTAGACATGGGGCTTGAGTTTGCAAAGAAGTTTAATAAGTAAAAAATAATCTACTTACCATAACATAGGCATTTCTATTCAAAAACTTTACCACTTTTTCCAAACACCATAAACAGCATTTCAGGCAGTGTTGCAGAAATTTAGAAATGTTGTTCTGGGTATCTATGAGAAGATATTTAAATCTATTAATGGTTTGCAACTAAACTCTATGAATCAAAAAATAAATTAAAAAATTTAAATGGCTTTTAAGTTTAAAAATAGAATTACAATATACACCGAATTTACCATTTTAACCATTTTAAGTGTACAACCCAATAGCACTAAGCATATTTCCAATGCTGTGCAGTCATTACCATCCATTTCCAGGACTTTTCATCATTTCAGATAGAAACTCTGTACCCACCAAAAAAGTAACTCCCCTTCTCCCAGCCCCTGGTTAACTCTCTTATACTTTCTGTCTGTATAAATTTGCTTCTTCCAGATACCTCATCTCAGTGAAATTATACAGTATTTGTCCTTTCATGTCTTGCTTATTGCACTTAACATAAAGATTTTAAGGTTCATCATTTCATTCCTTTTTAGAGCTGAATAATATTCCATTATATGTACGTGTCACATTGTGTTTATCCTTTATTTGTTAATGAAATTGGGTTGTTTCTACCTTTTGGCTATTATGAATAATGCTGCTATGAACATTGGTGTTCAGATATATGTTTGAGTCCCTGCTTTCAATTATTTTGAGTATATCTAGAAGACTAATTGTTGAGCATATGACAATCCTATTTTACTTTTTGAGAAGTCGCCATACTGTTTTCCATGGTGGTTACACCATTTTACATTTCCACCAGCAAAATATGCAAGGATTCCAATTTATCTTCACCCTACAAACACTTGTTATATTCCATTTTTTATGGTAGCCATTCTAATGGATGGGAAGAGGTACCTCATTATGGTTTTGATTTGCATTTTTAGAAAGACTAGTTTTGAGCATCTTTTCATGTGCTTATTAACCATCTGTGTATCTTGTTTGGAGCCATGTACATGCAAATCCTTTGTGGGATACCAAGATGATGACACAGGAGGCCCCCGAACTTCCCTCCTTTCACAGATGCACTGAATGTATAGCTACAACTGGAGTAATCTCCTTTGAGAGAAATCCAAAAACTACCTCAATGAGGCACATGATACACATCAAGCAACCAAGAAAATACCCACACTGAAACGGGAGGAAATGCTGGGGTGCACCACTCTGTAAACCCCACCCCCTGTACAACACCATACAGTTGGGATGATACATCCAATTCTCAGCTTCTTCCCCCTGAAGAATGAAGGGTTTGGACAGCACTCCTAGAATTCCAACTTTTAAGACTCCCACTCAAGGGACAAGTCCTCAAAACTCTTAACTCTGAAAGCCATGAAAGCCAACAGAGTTTGCATTCACAAGTCCCATAGGACTTTAGAAAACAAAGAAGCAGTTATTTACAGGCACATGTGCTAGCACTCACTATGGCTGCCCTCCCAGGGCTTAGCACATCGAGAGCAGCAAACACAGCCATTTTCTGGTCTTTCTAAGGAAGGAGTCTGACTGCATACTTTATAACCTGCTGCCCGAGGGTCTAATTTGTATGCATCTAGAAGCTAACTATGGTGCTTCAGGGACCCTGGGGAAGCTGGTGAGCACTTCCACCACCTTCTGTTTCTAGCTCACTGAATTTATAACACTAGGTCACCAACATCTCTTTGGAAGGAGCGTGTACACATGCCTGGTGCCATAGCATTTGTGGCTGCTGCTTGAGGGATGATCCCCATTTCTTCTGGCCCTGATAGCCAACAGGTCTTGCATCCAGGTCTCCTCGGGACTATAGCAAACAAGGAAGCAGTTTTTAAATGGTGCAGGGGCACACTCCCCACTCCCACCACAAACACCTATACACCCTGTCTCTGTGCAGAGGGAGCAGGCAAAAACGCCCACCTCCCAGTTTCTCCATGAAAAGGGCTAAACTATGTATTTTCCTAGCTACTGTCTGAGTGCCTGTCATCTAATCAGCCTGCATCTAGGTTTTGCCTGTGATGCTCCCCTTTGAGACACTGACAGGTCTTGGCACACCTTCAATTATTGGGAGCCACCAAGAATAACAATGGTGGTTAGGATAATTACAAAGTTTTGCGAAAACCAGAAGCTTGCACTGGGCTGATTGATACCATTCATCTTCTGTAAGACCAATCTGACATACTAGGAGAGGTGGCTTTTTTATTTAATGCACATTAACCAACACAGAGAGTCAAGGAAAAAAAAATAAAGAAACAAGGAAATAAGTTTCAAAGAAAAAATAACAGGGAAATCTCAGAAATTGATCTTAATGAAATAGAGATAATGGTCATAAAAATGCTCACCAAGGTCAGGGAATCAATGCATGAACAAAATGAGAATTTCAACAGAGATAGAAAACACAAAAAAATCAAAAGAATTCATAGAACTGAAGAGTACAATAATTGAACTGAAAAAGTCCATAGAGGGTTTCAATATCAGACTAGATTAAGCAAAAAAAAAATCAACAAACACAAATATAAGGCAGTGGGATT
Source organism: Trachops cirrhosus (assembly GCA_028533065.1). NCBI lineage: Eukaryota > Metazoa > Chordata > Mammalia > Chiroptera > Phyllostomidae > Trachops > Trachops cirrhosus. Next base: position 50,455,243 of record CM052542.1, read on the forward strand.
CATATAGTCAGAGGAGCAAAAAGAAACAAAAGATTGAAAACAGTTATGTTAGCTTTACTAACCTAGTGGGATACCATCAAGCAGACCAATATATATGTACTAGAGATCCCAAAGGAGGTGAAAGAGGCAGAAAGCTTATTCAAAGAAATAATGTCTGAGAACTTGCCCAACCTAGGGACACAGACACCCATATTCAGAAAGCCTAAAGAATACCAGAAAAAATGAATCTAAAGAGACTCACACTGAGACACATAAAATTAAATGTTCAAAAGTTAAAAGGAAGTTAAAAACAACAGAACAAAGGCAACTTGTTAGTTATAAGGGAACACCCATAAGAACAAAACTGGATTATTCTGCAGGAACTTTAAGGCAAGAATGAAGTGGAATTATTTATTTAAAATGTTGAAAGAAAAAAAAACTGCCTACCAAGAAAATCCATGGCATTGTTTGTCCTTCAAGTATTTCAGACAAACAAAAAGTGAGAGTTCATCCCTACTAGAGCAGCCTAACAAGAATTGTCAAAGGGAATTCTTTAAGATGAAACAAAAGGATCTAATTAGTAACATGGAAATATCTGAAAGTGTAAAGCTCACTGGTAAAAGAAAATATACAGTTAAATTAAGAATGTTCTAAAATTGTACTGGTGGTGGGTAAGTTACTTACAACTCTAGTATGAAGGTTGAAGGAAAAACCATTAAACATAACTCTAATGACAATAACCTGTTGATACACAATATAAACATATGCAAATTGAGACATCAAAAACATTGTAGCCTATAATGTGGGGGTGAGTATAAAAATGTAGAGCTTTTCATGTGTTTAAAGGTAAGTTGTTATTAGCTTAAAATAGGTTGTTACAACTATAATGTGTTGTATATAAGCTTCATGATAACCACAAAGTTAAAAACCAATAGTAGATACAGAAATATAAAGAGAAAGGAATCAAAGCATACCAGTACAGAAAAGTAATAAAATTACAAGAGAGGAAGAGAAAAACACACATCTACACAATAGCCAAAAAACAATTAGCAAAATGATAATAGTAAGTTCATAGGTATCAAGAATTACACTTTACATAAATGGACTAAATTCTCCAATCAAAAAATACAGAGTGGCTGAATGAATAAAAAAAGACTTAACTATCTGCTACCTACAAGAGTTTCACTTCACCTTTAAAGACACACACAGACTGAAAGTGAAGTATTGGAGAAAGATTTTTCATTCAAATGGAAACAAAAGAAAACCAGGTAGCCCTAGCCAGGTAGCTCAGTTGGTTACAGCATCTTCCCGACGCACCATGGTTGTGAGTTTGATCCCAGGTCAGGGCACATACAAGAAGCAACCAAGGGATGCGTAAATACACACAACAACAAATAGATATTTCTCTCTCTCTTTAAAAAAATGAGTAACAATAAGTAAAGCTGGAATATTTATAATTATATCAGACAAAATAGTCTTTAGGTCAAAAACTGCAACAAGAGACAAAGGTCATTATACAGTAACAAAGGGCCTATTCATTAAGAGGATATAAAACTGTAAATATTTATGCAGCCCACATTGGAGAACATAAATGCATAAAGCAAATATAAACTGTTATGAAGGGAGAAATAAACAGCAACATAATCTTAGCAAGGCATTTTACTACTCCACTTTCAACACTGGATAGATCATCCAGACTGATAATCAAAAGGGAAGCGCTGGTCTTAAATTACACAATAGACCAGAAGAATGTAACAGACATTTACATCACATTCTATCCTACCACAGCTGAATACATTCTTCTCAAGCACACATGGACTATTCTCCAGGAGAGTCTCAATAAATGCAAAAAGATTGAAATCATATTAAGCATTTTTTCTGACCAGTGGTATGAAACAAGAAGAAAATTGGAAAATTCACAAATATGTAGAAACTAAACAACATGCTACAGAACAACTAATCAAAGAAAAAAATCAAAAGGGAAATCAAAGAGTATATTAAGACAAATGAAAATGGAAACACAACATACCCAAAATATGGAAAGCAGCAAAGCAGTTTTAAGAGGCACATGATTGTTTATAGCAATAATCACCTATGTTAAAAGAATCTCAAACAATCTAACTATAGACTTCTAAAAACTAGAATAAGAACAAATTGAGCACAAAGTAGAAGAAAGGAAATAGTGGAGATCAGAGATTTTTTAAAAGATAAGTGAAATCTATAAATCCTTAGCTAGAGTAATGAAAAAAAGAAAAAACAAATATAGAAATGAAAGAGGAGACATTACAACTAATACCACAGACATACAATCATGAGACTACTATGAATAATTTTACACCAACAAAATAGGTAACTTAGAAGACACAGATAAATTCCTATAGACATTCAATCTACCAAGACTGAATCATAATGAAATACAATTTCATCTGGATTACTAATCAAAAACCTCCCAACAAAGAAAAGACATAGATGGCTTCACTCACGAATTTTACCAAGTTTTTAAAGAAGAATTAATATCAACCCTTCTCAAACTCTTCCAAAAAAATATAAGTACAGTGAGGTCAGCATTACACTGATACCAAAGTCAGACAAAGACACAACAAGAAAAGAAAATAATAGGCCAATATTCCTGATGAATATAAATGAAAAATTCCTCAACAAAATATTAGCGAACTGACTGGGTATAGTAGGCCTCAACATAATCAAGGTCATACATGACAAGCTCCTAGCTAACATTATACTCAATGCTGAAAAACTGAAAGCTTTCCTGTTAGGGTAGGAATAACCCACTCTCTTCCCTGGTATTCAGTATAGTACTGAAAGACTTAGCCAGAACATTAGGCAAGTGAAAAAAAAAGTGTTCAAATAAGAAAGAAAACAGTAAATTTGTCTTTGTTTGCAGATCACATGACATTGTATATATTAAAAAACCTACTGTCTTCAACAAAAAACTATTAGGACAAACAAAAAACAAAATCAATACACAAAGATCAGTTGCATTTCTATATGTTAACAACTAACCACTGGAGAGAGAAATTAAGAAAACAATTCCATTGACAATTCCATCAAAAACAATACTGAGAATTAAATTTAAATGATGAGGTGGAAGACCTATGCATTGAAAACTGTAAGTCATTAATGAAAAAAATGAAGAAGACACAAAATAAATGTAAAAAAACTAAATGTTCATGGAATAGAATAATTAACATTGTTAAAATATTCATAGTACACAAAATAATCCACAAATTCAATGCAACCCCTATTAAAATTCCAATAGTATGTTTCAGAGAAATTTTTAAAAATTCTAAAATTTGAATGAAAACATAAAAGAGTACAAATAGCCAAAGCAATTGAGAAATAAAAAAGCTGAAGTCATTGTATTTATTAATTTCAAGCTATATGCCAAAGTTATTGTAATCAAAACAGTGTGGTAGTGATGTAAAAATTGACCCATACATGAATGAAACAGTAGAGACAGCAGAAAAACACTCATGAACATATGAAGTCTGTCTGGAAAAAGTCCAGCCATTGTTAAAACAATGAGAACAGTTTGCGCAACCTCAGTGTAACCTGGCAGCCCAGGAGAGTGGACTGGCATGTGCCTGCATGACCAATGATGACTTCACTGTACTAGTCAGCAGGGGCAGTAGATGCAGTTGAGTAAGCATGGGTACTGTGTGGCTGTTGCATTCCTAATGACTGAGTGAGTAAAGCAACAAATCTGCATCAAATTTTGTGTTAAGCATGAACATTCCTCTATGGAAACTACTCTGATGATTCAGGCTGCAGCTATGGGCAACTGTGATTGGCAGTTTCATAGTGACAATGTGCCTACTCATGCATCATGTCTCGTACAGAGTTTTTGGTGAAACCCAGGTGACTCAACCCCCCTACAGCCCAGATTTGGCACTCTGTGACTTCTGGTTTTTTCCCAAACTAAAATCACCTTTGAAAGAAAAGAGATTTTAGACCATTGATGACATTCAGGAAAATATGATGGGCAGCTGATGGTGATTGGGAGAACTGTGTGAGGTCCCAGGGTGTCTACTTTGAAGGGGATCCAGGTGTCATTGTCCTGTGTACAATGTTTCTTGTATCTTGTATCTTCTTCAATAAATGTCTATTTTTTATATTACATGGCTGATTCCCTTCTGGACAGACCCTGTATGGTCAATTAATTTTTGACAAAGAAGCCAAACATACAATGTAGAAAAGATGGTATCTTCAATAAATAAAGCTAGGAAAAGTGGATACCTATACACAAAAGAATAAAATTAGACCCTTATCCTACACCATGTACAATAACCAACTCAAAATGGATTAAAGACTTGAAATTAATCCTAAAACCATAAAACTAGAAGAAAAAAATAGGGGTAACCTCTTTGACATTGGTATTGGAAATGATTTTTTATTTTTATTTTTAAGTTTTTTTAATTGATTATGCTATTACAGTATTTCCAATTTTTCCCCTTTTATACCCCCTCCACCCTGCCCCCAACCCTTCAGCATGCCCCCCCTTAGTTCATGTCCATGGGTTGTACATATAAGTTCTTTAGCTTCTACATTTTCCATACTATTCTCACCCTCCCCCTGTCTATTTTATGCCTACTAATTATGCTTCTTCTTCCCTGTACATTTCCCCCCCTACTGAAATCCCTCCCGCTCCCCACTGAAATCCTTCCATGTGATGTCCATTTCTCTGATTCTGTTCCTGTTCAACTTGTTTGCTTAGTTTTTCTTTTTGTTTTCATTGTTTTTCTTTTTTTAGGTTCATTTGTTGATAGTTGTGAGTTTGTTGTCATTTTATTGTTCATATTTTTTATTTTTTTCTTAGATAAGTCCCTTTAACATTTCATATAATAATGGCTTGGTGATGATGAACTCCTTTAACTTGACTTTATCTGGGAAGCACTTTATCTGTGCTTCCATTTTAAATGAAAGCTTTGCTGGATAGAGTAATCTCAGATGTAGGTCCTTGCCTTTCATGACTTCAAATACTTCTTTCCAGCCCCTTCTTGCCTGCAAGGTTTCTTTTGAGAAATCAGCTGATAGTCTAAAGGGCCCTCCTTTGTAGGTAACTGTCTCCTTTTCTCTGGCTTCTTTTAGGATTCTGTCTTTATCTTTAATCTTGGGTAACTTAATGACGATGTGCCTTGGCATGTTCCTCTTTGGGTCCAACTTCTTTGGGACTCTCTGAGCTTCCTGGACTTCTTGGAAGTTTATTTCCTTTGCCAGATTGGGGAAGTTTTCCATCATTATTTGTTCAAATAAGTTTTCAACTTCTTGATATTGTTCTTCTCCTTCTGCCACCCCTATAATTCAGATGTTGGAACATTTCAAGTTGTCCCAGAGGTTCCTAAGTCTCTCTTCATTTTTTTGAATTCTTGTTTCTTCCTTTTCTTCTGGATGGATGTTTATTTCTTTGTTTTGTTTCAAGTCATTGCTCTGAGTCCTAGCTTCCTTCCTGTCACTGTTGGTTCCCTGAATATTTTGCTTTATTTCACTTTGGGTGTCCTTCATTTGTTTTTTTGTTTTTTTTTTTCATTTCCCAACTAAGCTCAATCAGATCTGTGAACATTTTGATTACCAGGACTTTAAATTCTCCATCAGATAGGTTGGCAATCTCCTCCTTGCTTAGCTCTTTTTGGAATTTTGCTCTGTTCTTTCATTTGGGCCATATTTCTTTGTCTCAGCACAGCTAATATGTTGTAAGGGGGCAGGGCCTTAGGTATTCACCCAGGCAGGGAAACCCTCCTTGCTGTGCTGCAAGGGAGGGCCCAGAGAGGGAACAGTGCAGCTCGCCTGCTCATCTCTAGAGCACGTTTCAACAAACTCTCATGTGAGACTGGGAGTTTCTCCCACCAGGGGAACCGCCGTATGCCACAGTCAGCTCTGAGTATCAGTTTTCCCCTTAAGTCAGCCCCTCCCTCGCACCCACCCCCATGGTCTGCTGGGTCGCCAAGGTTTTTCTGAGCTGGCCTGCGCTAGTCGGCCACCTTACCAGTCTGGTTGTTCTGGTTGATTTTTCTTGAATTCCTTGGTTGTCAGAGTTCTATGCAGTTTGATTTTCTGGTGCTTTTGGTTGTTTATTGATTTTAGATTGGTTGTTATCCTCCTTTTGGCTGTGTGAGTAAGTGAAGGGTTTCTACCAATGCCTCCATCTTGGCCGGAACTCCAGCAATGATTTTTTAAATGCAAAGTCAACAAAAGCAAAAATAAACAAGTGTAACTACATCAAACTAAAAAGCTTATGCACAGCAAAGGAAACTATCAATAAAATGAACAGTGAACCCATGGAATGGAAAATAATATTTGAAAACCACATATGTGATAAGAAGTTAATACCTAAAATATACAAGGATTCAGAACTCAATAGCAAAAATAGGAGGAAACAAAAACCCAAATAACCTAATTTAAAAAAAAAGCGAAGAAACTGAGTAGACATTTTTCCAAAGAAGACATACAAAAGGCCAATAGGTGCATTGAAAGATAATCATCATCAATCATCATCAGAGAAATGAAAGTCAAAACCACAATGAGATATCACCTCACACCTGTTGGGATGTCTACAGCAAAAAGACAAGAGATGTGTTGGTGAGCATGTGGGGAAAAGGGAACCCTGTAAACTGTTGATGAGAATGTAAATTGATGTGTCTGCTGTGGAAAACAGTATGGATGTTCTTCAAGAAATTAAAAATAGAACTACCACATGATCTAGCAACTCCACTTCTGTGTATATATATGAAAGAAACTAAGTCACTGTCTCAGAGAGGTGTCTGTATTCCCATGTTCACCCAGCATTGTTCACAATATCTGATGTACAGAAACTTCCCACATATCATTTGATGGATCCATGGATAAAATAAATATGGTGTAGATACACAACAGAATATTATTCATCCTTAAAAAAGAAGGAAATGCCACTTTTTCAACAACAGAGATGGACCTGGAGGACATTATGCTAAGTGAAAGAAGCTAGGTAGAGAAAGACAAATATGCATGGTATCATTTATATGTGGAATACAAAAGAAAGCTGAACTCATCTAGACAGAAAAGAATGGAGGTAGCTGCAGGCTGAGGGAGGGAGGAAATAGGGAGAGGGTAGTAAAAGGGTATAAACTTTTAGTAATTAGATAAATAAAGTCTTAGGATCTAAGGTATAACATGGTGAATATAGTTGATAATTCTATATTATATAATTGAAATTGGCTAAGAGAATAGAACTGAAGTGTTTTTACCAAAAAAGGAAGAAGAAAAAAAAGGCAAACATGTGAGGTGAGGTAATGGGTGTGCTCATTACCTTAAATGTGGGAAGCCTTCTACACTGTGTATGTGTACCAAAAAAATCATGTTGTACACTTTCAACTTATTACAGTTTTATTTGTCCAGTATATTTCAATAAAGCTAAAAAAGTTTAATGTCATTAAAAAATCCTTTGCCCATGTTGAATTGGGTTTATTGTTGAGTTGCAGTAGTTCTTTGTATATTCTAAATATTAGCCACTTTTTTAGCATATGATTTGCAAATATTTTCTTCCATTCTGTTAGTTGTCTTTTCACTCTCTTGACAGTGTCCTTAGATAATTATTTCCTATTATTTTGATGAAGTCTAGTGTTTGTTTTGTCTTTTGTTGTCATATCTAAGAAATCATCATATCTAACGTCATGAAGATTTCTTCCTATGCTTTCTTCTAAGAGTTTTATATTTTCAGCTTTTATGTTTAAGCCTATAATCCATTTTGAAATAATTTTTGTATATGATGTAAGGAAAGGGTCCCAATTCATTTTTTGCATATAGAAACCCAGTTTTACTAGTAACATTAGTTGGAGAAACTGTCCTTTCCCCACTGAATGGGCTTATATGTGAGCTATTATTTGCGGGTTCTCTATTTTAGTCTACATCCATATGTCTGTCCTTATGCCAGAGCCACACCGTTTTGATGACCATATCTCTGTATTATTTTAAAATCAGGAAATATAAATGTTCCATATTTGTGTTGTTCTGTTTTAAGATTGTTTTGGCAATTAATAATATTTTAAAGTGCATTCTAAATAGACTTTATCTGTTTATAAACTACCTGTCATATATGAAGATTTATGCCAATGACACTGATATTTATAGGTTAAGCCTGACTTGTCCTAAGCCCTAGACTTGAAACTTCCAGACAACTCCAGCACACTTCTCAATTCCAAATATCAATAACAATTTTTAATCTCCTCTTCGAAATTTGCTTCTCCTGGTTTTTACATTTTAGCAGATAGCATCACACACTTATTCCCCCTTATTCTTTTTTATTTTATTTTACTTTTTAAAAATATTTTATTTATTTATTTTTAGAGAGGGGGAAGGGAAGGAAAAAGGGAGAGAAACATCGATGTGTGGTTGCATCTCATACGCCCTCTACTGGGGACCAGACCTGAAACCCCAGGCATGCGCCCTGACTGGGAATCAAACCAGCAACTTTTTGGTTTGTAGGCCTGCACTCAATTCACTGAGCCACACCAGCCAAGGTGTTCTCCCTTATTCTTCACCACTGCTTCTCTTCCCTGTCCCCTTCCATATCGAATCCTTCACCAAGTCCTGTTGGCTTTTCCTTCCAAATATATCCCCCACCTGACCTCCTCCACTGTCATTACCCTTGTTACAGTCAACATGTTTCCTGCAACCGCTTGTCTCAGTCTGCTCTTTTCCCAGAGGTCAGGAAGTCTGAGAAAAGATGAATTCTGGAATCTTACCTTTAAGACGTTTGTCCAAGTATTCTAGGGTTATTCTAAACATTTGAATTAATGCAAGAATTAAAGATCCAAATGCTAGGGATCCCGTGTGATATCTGGGCAAAGATAAAGTGAGAGTAAAGGTTAAAATATCTTTACTATTAATTAAAAGGATGTTAGTTAAACATGTTTTATAGGTAAAAGGGAAGTACAGGAGGACTGATAGCAGACTCCTATTCAGACTGATAAAGGTCTAGAGATTTTTAAAGCATACATACATATTTTGTCCCTCAGCTACCAAATTAATACTATAGTCTGTTGGCATAAAATAGGATGTTAGAGCTGAGCAATGATATGACAGAGCCAAGTTAATCTTTAATCTTTAATATGGTACCCTCCCCTATCTCTTATCTCTAGTAACATAGATAATGGTTTTTAGAAGAATACTAGCCTAGGTACAGAGTATAAAATTGTGGCTATAAAACCAGACAGAGCCAATGAACATCCGTGACTCTTGAATCATACCTTTGATCTCATATGTAGTTTTTCACATGAATAAGCACAAGACAGAGTTATAAGTATACTAAGTGGAACTCGGAAAACAGAGAGGTAGGGTTCAACATGGATCTTACCGTATGGCTCGTCCAAACGCAGTGAAAAGTGGATGTGGTGGGATGTCGTCAGGTTTTTTCAAGGCCCAGTAATAAGAAGCAAAGGCACCAGCAAGGGCACACTGACCCAATGCAATAACAAAGTTTATAAGCCAGAGAAAGACAAATACATTGAATATCTGGAAGGTAGTGATATGTTGATGGTACAGGCTGTTTCCACCATAGAAGGCAAAGTTACACTGAGCACCAGGGCAAGCTTTGGAAATTTCAGTTGTGTTAAAAATCTGCACCCAGAAAAAAACAACATGGATGATATTGGATTAAATGCTATTCCAAGATAACACCCTCCTAGCCTTCTCCTTTTGTGTAGCCTCCCAAATGCATGTCCTGTGCTTTTTCTATGAGCTTCTGCTATTTTCCATCACATCACTTTATATAATTTTTAATGAGCTCTGGAAAGTACACTGTATCTTATTTTCCATCCTGTGTTCATCCCTCTTCACCCCCTTCAGTTTCACATTTATTAGTGCTGTTGTTGATGATGCCTGCTTCTTGGACATATGATAAGACAAATGAGCTCAGGAAATAATAGAGCTTTCTTTCTATTCTCCCACCACTTCCTGTGTTTTCCTGCTAACACCTGGCCAACTCCCCCTTCTCTACAGAGATCCCTGTCAATACACCGGGTCTCTATTTCAGATGATCCCTCCAACCGCTAGAGGAAGTGGGGCAGAGTTCTGTAGTAACGTTAAGTAAAAGAGAGTTCCTTTTGCTTACCTCCGGGTTACAGGTTCTGTTTTCATGTTTACACTGTCCGTCTGGGGTTACGATTTTGTATATGGGTATCCCTGATGTAGCCAAGTAACTGAGTGAACTCTATTAAGGATAAATTATTTGCTGGTGAGTTTAAAATACATAGACATGAAAATAATGCAAATAACTTAAAATTCCTTTGAGAGATTAACTTCAAAAAACTTCTAATCTTTTAATAATTTATCCATTCTTCAGGCCCAAAGTAATATAACATGGATCAGCTGCACTGAGAAGCCTCTTAAAAACAATAAAATATATTGAAGCTTTTTAAGGTTATCGTGAGGGAGAGGTACCCTATGTGAAGACAAAATAAAACAAATTCTACCATATGATCTAGATGAGGAGAAATTTAATTAGTACATTGAAACTGTTTTTTAGAGCTTAGTCGGGGGAAAAAAACCATATGCTTCTTTAGGACATTCCTAATCTCCCCAGGATGGCAGTCTGGGGTTTGGAACAGTGCCGGGGACCTGAGGTTCAATGAGGGAAATACTGAAGGATACACTGCTGTCACGGCCCAGTAGCAAATACAGACCGAGAGGAAAAAGAAAGTTAAAACCGGATAAATTAATGTACTGGGAACATATCCAATGGCTCTGAAATAAAACAAAGTTGAAATTCAAAATGATCCAGTGTTATAATTTCTCAATTAAAGTTTTATTTGTTTGAACTAGAACTGAGCCTTAGACTGAATTAATTCTAAGAACAGTAGTAATAACCCTAGACTCTTTTTTGCCAATCATGCTGGCATATTCTTAGTCATTAAATTTTATTTATTGTAAGTTAGAGACATTATTTCAATGCTCATGTTTGGTTCCTGCCCAGATTTCCCCAAGCTCTCCCCTTTGCTTATTCTGACTCGTAAATACTTGATATTGTATAATCATAATATTTTTTCCTTTTGTTTAGATTCTTAGACTTTAAAATTGGAAAAGATCTTGGCGATTATCTGATCAAATGTGAGAATCCTCCCTAATTCAGGATCTTCTGTACTGTCTTCAAAATATGTTCATAAGGCTCTGGTGACCACACTGTTAGACCTTTTTATATGATACGACTTATTCTATTTCTTACCAATATGTTAGAAATTTCTTTCTTAACTGCCTGCCTGTAATTCACATCCTCTACCTTCTGGAAAAGAAATGACCACCTTTTCAACACAGCAACACTTCAAAGTAACGCCTTCTTTTATTCTGCAGGATAATCATTCTCTTGATAATGCCTCATAAGACGTGGTTTCTGAAATGGTCACCATCCTAGTTGCCCTGTCCCGAACTACTTTCGAATGTTCTTTTCAGCATACAACACTGAACTAAATCCAATACTGTTTGACATAGCCACTGAGGACTCTCTGATGGAATTATTCCACTCCTAAGGAACAGACACACCTTCGATTCCTTTTGAAGTTGTTACCTTCTTCACTTCACTGAGCTCTGCTGTCTGAGTCTCCTTTCTCCAGACACTGCTGGTAAGCGAATTATTGAGCTTCCCACTGTCTACCTTGTATTCTCACACCCATTTACTTCCGCTCTTATTTTCCCTGAAGCACACTATCAACCTGTCACAGCTGTATTGGCCCTTTGTACGCATACATGCACACGTGCGTGCACTCGTACATATATTTAGAGGCATAACACTGGGGCACGTTACAGTGAAAAGCACAATATCATATTAATCTAACAATCCAGCAAATCAGTAGTTTTCCATGGCTAATGATAGGGCGTCAGTTATTGTGTGAAGGAGAGTTTAATTCAACAAACTGCTTGTTAACCATTTAAACCATGGGCTTCAGTAACACTGTTATATTATAAATTGCAATTTTCTTAAAATAATCCTTAAAGACTGTTTAAAGTAATTTGATCTTTAACAACTTAGTTTCTGTAATTCTAAATGGAGAGCATGATCTGTTGTCTTTACAGTAATGCTTTCTTTGTTTCTTCCATGCATTATTCAAAAGTTTAAAGTATTATCCTGGAGTGACCTTTTGGAATAGTTTGGAAACTAGTTGTTACTATCTCCCAGCATGAATTTATGAAAAATTGAGTGCTTATTTTACAGTATTTTTAATAAAAATGGCTCAGGGTATAAAGTGTTTCTGAATCAAGAGGTGTAGATACGAAATAGATATTAGTGCTGCTAGGACCAATTATTCTTTCTATTGGCAAAATTTGTCATTCATATAGAAATGGCAATAGTATGCAACTGACTTTATAGAATTATGGTGCTAAAGTTCTGCAAATGATCTCAACCATTAATATAACATATGACTCAGTATGGGAATAATAAAATGCATAGTATAACTTCATTACTTACTTTCACATACATTATTCTCCTAACATACTTTTAGTGCTTAAAAAAGTGCTAATATGTAGACGGACAGGTTTCAACCTTACTTTACCAGTGATCACTGAGGTTTTAGGGACACTGAAGGACATGTTAGCATGACCTTTCTAATAACTGGCAATTTAAACTTGAACAAGTCTTCTTGAATAGAAAGCAGATTTCTTTAACAAGTCTTCTTAAAGGGAAAGCAGTCCGGGGCATCTACACAACAGGCAAGGGCTGACTGGACTGACATACACACTCAGTGAGTTTTTCCATCGGGGCCTTACTTGCTCCCTTCCTTCAGCAGGGCTATGGAGATGCGGATCCGGTCCCTAAGGAAAATCAGCATGAGGATGACAAGCACTTCCAGGATGCACAGTATTACCACTTTAGACAGAAAAGAAAAAATTAGTGTGTGATACAAATCAATCCAAAAAACAAACTTTCTCTGCAGAAGTTATGAATGAATTTCCTGATTATTGCTGCCAATTCTGACACTTGACAGTTTCAGCCAATCTTAGAAATTTACTTTCAGAACCTTCAAGAAATGCTAAGGAATCTTGATTAAAACCTTTAGCTAATGTTTGACCTGCTCAGGTGGATAGGCTTTGTCTATGGAAACATTTCACGCCATCTGTGGAAATAGGAAAACAGGCAAGGAAGGAGGATGGGCTGGCTGCTTTAGGCAGCTCTTAAATGTTTCATTTTTCCTTCACTGAGTAAGACAATTGTTACAGAAGAAAGTTTTTGTCTGCCCTGCTCACAATACCTCTTAATGAACTGACCTGGCAGCAGCAGGGCCTTGGCTGCCCACATTTTTGTTTTATGACTCCACACTCATGGTCCCTGACAATGCTATCAGGGTTTAAACACAGCCCAAGTTATCTAATAGAAGTCTCACAATTAGAACGAAGGTATTCTAGGTCAGTTTTGAGTTCAAGTTTATACACCTCTTGAACGAAGAGTTATACAAATTTAATAAACTGCATCAAAACTATCTTCATGAGGAGTAAATAAATCTGCAAAGAAAGGATAAGGTTTATGTGTGTAGAAAGAGGGGGAGAAAGGAGAGGAAATCTTGGGTTCTGTTTGGCTTTTGTTTCCTGGATTTAGCTACACTTTGGAAGTCCAGCTGCTTTCCTGTTTTATTTTTGAGTTTCGGGAGACTCTTCTGTTCTAATCAAAATACCTCTGCCTTGGCCCCAGCTTGCTCCAATTTACTTTTCTTTTCAGCTAGCTTGAATTAGTTTCTTTTTACTTGAAGCCAAACAGTCCTAATTACTGATTTCCTCAATTCTAAAATAAATACCTTTAACTTAGTAGTAGTATCTTTTTAGGAAAAGTAAAGAAATCCTTCATCACATAGCTATTCATTAACTGTAAGATGCATCCTGACTTCAGAGGTGTTCAAACGTAAACAGGAATGATCTGAAAATTAACGAAATATACCACTGCTAATAACAATCTAAAATTACAAAAAAAACTTAATGGAGAGTTCATTAAATTTCCGCCTGTGAAAGAATCCATTTCATAGCCTGCTTCCAGAATAGTTATTCTGCTGATGCATGAACACTTCCACTGCTAACTGCTAGGGTGCGCACCAATTCATCCTATTGTTTCACCACCAAGACCTGATGCTGCACCACATGCCATTTAAGATTTCCAAGTAAGCAGAAATCAGTTAGACCAGACATGTGGGCGGATTTCAGTAATGTGCCATTTTGCTACTCTATCTTTTTTTAGTTAAACTGTGCATGTATGTTTACATGCATATTGATTCTCTTAAAACATAAAATTGAGCCCAAAATCATGGAGTATATAGTCATATTAAGCTAAAATCATTATCTATTTTGGATGAACCTAAGGATATGAGATATACTAGAATCGCTTTATATTCTGAAATTGCATTGATAAGAATATTGCATATCAATTTTATATCTTTATAAAATTACATATTCAAAATGGTAGTATTAGAGAATTTTTTATTAATTTTTTTATTTTAGTTTATTCAGTACAGTTTCTATCCTTTATTCCTATTCCAGCCCGCCCACCCATTCCTCCCCTCCTCCCTCCCCTTTCCAACCCCCCTAGTTTTGTCCATGTGTCCTCTATATTTGTTCCTGTAAACCCTTCCCTTCTCCCCTGAAATTCCCTCCCCTCTCCCCTCTGGTCATTGACTACCTGTCCTCTAGCTCAGTGTCTTTTGTTATATTTTACTTGTTTCTTTGTTTTGTTGTTTAGGTTCCTGTTAAAGGCGAGATCATATGGTATTTGTTTTTCACTGCCTGGCTTATTTCGCTTAGCATAATGCTTTCCAGTTCCATCCATACTGTTGCAAAGGGTATGAGTTCCTTCTTTCTTTCAGCTGCATAGAATTCCATTGTGTAAATGTACAATAGTACTAGAGAAATTTAAATGCCTTTTGAATTTACGTACTATAGTCCTTCCTTGTGTTTAAATAAGAACAAACAATAGAATTTTTTTAAGACCTTATAGAGAAGCTGGTATACCTATAGCTTCACAGAGGAGGAGACTGGGATAGTTAATAAAAGAAATAAGAACACAACCGTCTCCTAACACAATTCAAGATTCATAAAAATGATATCATTACATATATAACTCTGCTTATTTTCAGTGTTTCTGTCGATTAGTGTAATCACACGTATGCACTTGTCTCGGGGGCCTAGAATTTGGTCCATCCACAGCGCAAGTAATCAATTCATGTCTGATAAATGGGTTGTAAAAGCTGAGGCTCATTTGAGAAAAAATTAGTATTTCTAGACTTTAAAATAAAGCAAGCTCTGTATTTTCCTCAAAGCACATCTCTTAATTTCCCAATAGCAGATTCTGATCATCTCAATGATTTTTGTGTCGAAGCTCCTTAAGGAACAGCAGTGGATGACCACAGAACCTGTAACTGAGATTCAGCGGAGAATAAAACTAGAGGTCACAGTGCATAACGGATGGGATTTGTCATCTTTAGAAATGATAGCTAACAGTAAGGGGATTGCTGAGGAGATAAGAAATCACTTCCAATTCAGGAAAAGTGATTACATGGATGCCAGTTCCAAGATGTCTGATTTTTAGAGTTAAAAATGACTAAATGAAATAATTCTTCTGCAACATATTTGAAAAAATAATGTGTCTATTATGTGAAAAGAACTAGTCTGATGAGAGCAAGGATTGGGTGTTCTGATCCAGCACTATCCAAGGAAAAGAGAACAACTAAATTCGGTCAACAAGGGCGTCTGGTGGGGTGGCTGTGTAGAAGGCCAGGTCAGCAAGCTTGGCAGGAGCCTGAAGAAAACAGCTCTCAGAACTCTCTGAGGCCCTCTGCTAGAAAGGCTCCTCATTAGGAGCCTTGTGCCTCATATGCTTTGATCCCAGGAAAGCAGTGTCCTACACGGGATATGTCTGCGTTCTGATCAGGGAGAGTGTAAAACAAACGGTGTACCCAACGGCGTAAAACTGATAGTGTAAACAAATACAGTGGCACTCTGGTGACATAGTGTGAGCCTCGACCTGAAAGCCTGGTGACTTTTGGGCGAAGTGGCAAAATCAAGTTTTTAAATTTATGGGGATAGAACCTGTCCCTGGAATCATGATGCTCCCCAAGATACTGACCCCTGTGCAGCTCTGTGGGGCTCTTTTGCCAGGCTTCCCTAAACATGTCTCACCTGGCTCTCAAACTTTAACGATATGAAGATGAATTTTCTTTTAAAGCAACATGTAATTAGAGATTATTTTTTAAGACTTGGTTAGAGAACATGAATCTCTGTGAACTGCATGGAATATTAAAATAAAACCGTTCTAGGAATATAGGTTTAAAGCCATCTCTGAAATCATCTTGCTTTAAATATTTTGTTAATATTATCCTTAACTAATTTGATAATCTGAATAGAGTTCAAAATACAAATGTATTTTAGTGACTTATTATTCCAATTCCTATAATAATTTAAAATTCCTGTTATAAAAATTGTTTCTTATTTTTTGTCCTTTTTTTAATATAAAACAAGTTTGAAACATCAAGCATTGTTTCCTTTTAAAACACCTTTCTTGGATATCAGTTTAATGGCTATCAATATCCACACCCAAAATATTTTAATTTGAAAGCAAAAAGTTTAAAATCATTGCAAAATAATGTTTTCTTAGATTATATAATAGATTCCACTCAATGACTTTTCCACTTACTAGTAGGGTTATGAACACACTTACTTAAGGATGTTAGTGATAACCGTGCTTAACAGCTTACACCAACCCAAGCTTTCCTTCACACAAAAAGATGCTTCTCTTTATCTACAATTTTAACAAAACCAGTGTTGAAAATCCACTCACTAAGTGCGAACCATGTTTGCTTCAGTTGGAAGTACATCCTTACGTCGGTCCGAAACCCGATGTCATAAATGGTTAGGTGAGAATTTGGGTGCTCCCGGAGGTTGCTGTACTGCTGGTGACAGTGCCATATTCCTTGAAAAGGAGAGAAAAACAGACTAATATTAAATGGTATTTTCTGAAATATAAGCTATGCCCTTATCACACATATCTACTTGTATTAGACCAGCATGGTCATTTCTACAAAGGCAAGATTCATATTTACATAGAACATATTTTATGTTCATCTAATAGCTTTAAATGTGCTACTGTATTCAATATAAATGTTTTCAGCATTTGTCTGGATGTCTCTGGCAACACTTGGCTTTAAGTGTCCTTTTAACTAGAAACAACTTTAATGTCCATCTGTAGGGACTAGTTCAATACTTGGGCAGTGGAATACTATATTTCCATATAAGAAAGAAAAAGACTAGAGTGATATTAAATAATTTCTATGATATTTTGTTAAGTAAAAAAAGCCAAGTACAAAATAACATAAGTATGCTGTAATTTGTATAATAATAACGATCGTTGTATATATTTTATTGTACACTCATAAAGTATTTCTGTAAGGAAACATAGAAATATAATATTTTGTGCTTTTGGGGATGGAAAATTAGTGACCTGGGAACAGAATGAGAACAAAAGTTTTAACTGTATAAACTTCATACCTTTTAAAATTTGAAGCACATGAATGTACAATCAACTTAAAAAGCAAATTAAAAAATTCATTTATATTGCAAAAAAAGCCATTTTCCATTTTTTTGTGGTGAAGTCAGGTATTGGTGGAATTACCTAAAGCTTATTCTTATCAAAGTTTGTGTGTAAGCAAGGCAAATATGGACCAGTTGCATTTCCCCCAAAACTCTGTATTTCAGACTACATAATGACTTTTTACATGGTCTACAAGGTAGTAGTAAAAATTACAGTTAAGAGGTCTACCCATTTTAATGACCCATGGATCTGGATTAGGTCTATTGGAAATGTTCCAGTTTTTTAAACTAATGAGGTTTTGTTTGGTTGATTGGTTGGTGTTTTTTTTTTTTTTTTTTTTTTTTTTAGACATAATGTGAGGGTGAAGCCAATGGAGAGAGAGACAAAGCTAGACTAGAAAAGACATTTGTTTTTCAAAAAGATATGACAAATTTCTTTCTTTCAGGCCCTGCTTTCCCAGTGTATTTTAAATTTTTCCTTTAAAAATACTTTATAAAATATCTGATACATAAAAATTATATGTAATACAGAAGTAGGTTTAAGGCACAAAGTAAAATGAACACATATGAATGCATCACTTAGCTGAAGATTTTGCTTTAATTAAACAAATTAAAGTTTGTCATTCTACTCTATGTCCTATCATACCTATTTGCCTCTTCCTGCCAAAGAGCAATTGTTCTGAATTTTGTGCTCATTATTCTATTTTAATAGAAAATTGCATTGAAATTTCCCCCTAAGGGAGATTTATATCTCATACAGATTTACTATTTATTGGGTTATTTATTTATTCTTGTAGTACTATGAATTTTGAGGATATTTCTTTAGATGTTTACATATTTAGAACCGGTATATCTTTTTAGTGAATCAGATCCTTTTTATAACTAATAATGTTTTTTATTCTAAAATCTATTTTGTCTGATATTATTATGGTTACTGCAGCTTTATTTTTGTTAATGATTGCTAGTATATTTTTTATCCATGTCTTGATTGTCAAATTCCTTCTGTGTTGTACAACTTTTGTAAATAATATACAGCTCTAACTTGTATGTATATATTTTAATATGATTTGAAAATCTCTGTATTCTAATTGATGAGTTTAATACATTTATATTTGATGTACTGATATATTTATTTTTGTTTTTACCTACTTTTTGCTTTTCCTGTTCTACTTTGTGCCTACATTTCTTTTCTTCCATTTTTTTCTTTTAAAAATGAGTAAGTTTTCATTTGTATGTCTGTTTATTTGTTTACTTATATTCTACTTTGCTTCTCTACTGGTTTGGAAATATCTACTCTATTTTTAGATTAGATTACCCTTGAAAATTTGCTATGTGCTCTTAATAACCAAGTTTACAGTCAGTATCTTAACGAGAAAATATAAGGACCTTAGATCACTCAATAATCACCTCACTCTGATTATATCCAGTATTTTGGTTTTGTATATTAAGACCTCAAAAAAGTGGATATTATTACTATTTACACAAAGTTTATTTAAATTTACCTACACATTTGCCAATTCATTTTCCTTGCTTGTAATTCTTTTTTTTTTTAAAGATTTTATTTATTTATTTTTAGAGAAAGGGGAATGGAGGGAGAGAGGGAGACAAACAATGTGTGGTTGCCTCTCATGCTCCCCCTGCTGGGGACCTGGACCACAGCCCAGGCATGTGCCCTGACTGGGAGGGAATCAACTTGTTACCCTTTGGTTCAACCCTCCATCCACTGAGCCACACCAGCCAGGGCATAATTCTTTCTTTTATGTCATATCTTTTTGTGTAATCATTTCCTTTCTTTTTGAAATACATCTTTTAGGATTTTTTTATTATATGTCTATTAGTAAACTCTAGTTTTTACTTTTCTTAAAATATTCTTATGTTACTCTCTTTATTGAAAGATAGCTTTGCTGGGTGTGTAGCTGTAGGTTAACAGTTATTTGTTCTCAGCTCTTTGAAGTTTTATTTCACTTCTTTTGCTGCTGTTGAAAAGTCTGCTTCAGCCTAGTTGTTTATTTGTATGTGATCTGTCTTTTCTCTGCTGTTATTTTTAAAAACTTTTGGTTATTGGTATTCTGAAGCTTCACAACAATTTCTTTCCTACATCATTAATTTCTTGCTCTCCAGTATATAAACATTTCAAACAGTATATAAATATGTTGTTCTTTCTCCCATCTTCTACTTTTGATCTTTTCCCCTCATCGACAGCCCAATTTCTTGTTCACCATTAAAACCAAACTCTCCAAAGTAACCATTTATATTTTTTGTCTACAATTTCTCTCCTCCAACCCTTACTCAAAATCTACTCTAAACAGGTTTCCCACCCTCATTGTTTTATCAGAACTGCCATCATCAGATCACCAGGCATCTTTCTGCATTTCTAAACCAAGGCCAACTCTCTGCTTTCATCTTCTTTGACCTATCAGCCATATTTGACATGCTTGATCACTCCTTTCTTTTTTCACTTGGCTTCAAAAATATCACCTGCTTTTAGTTTAAAGAAAAACAAACAACTAAAAACCAAAAATCTGTTCTCCTTAATTATCTTTGCTGGGGTCTTCTCTCTCTCTCTGACCTTTTAAGATCGGTGGGCCTCAGAGCTCAGTCCCACATCTCTATCTACATTTATTGGTGAGCTCTTGGTGATCTCAGCTAGTCTCATAGTTCTAGTGCTCCTGACTCCTAAATGTGTTTCCCTAGGCTAGCACACACTCTCTCTCTAATTCCAGGCTAAATATCCAATGCTCACATGACATCTCAACTTTAATGCCTAATAAACATCTCAAACTCAACATGCTCAAAATTAAAGTTCTGATCAATTCCCTTTTTACGGCAGGCTTGCTATTCTCAAATATTCCCTATCTCAGTTGATAGCTTTTTCAGTTGCTGAAGTGGAAACTTCATTCGTGACTTCCTACTTTTTCTCATGAGCTGCATTCAATTCATCAAGAAATTCACCTGTTTCTGTATTAGAAATGTGATCTGAGCTTCCCTAATTTGGCACATAGATTACCATAATAGTCACCCCTCTGGTCTTGTTGCTTCTTCCCTTTCCTCACTACAGTCTCTTCTCAACTCAGGGACTAGAGCAATCATCACTTCACATCCCCTTCTCTGCTCAAAACTCTACAATGCCTCCCCATTTCATGCAGAGTAAAAGGCAAGATCTTACAATAATCTATGTCTCTAACTATCCCTCCAAAAACTCTATGACTTCGCCTCCTACTATTCTCCCCTTTACTCAGTGTACACACGCACACCAGCCTTCTAGCCATTTCTTCAACGCACTCCTATCTTTGGGCATTTCCTCTAGCTGTACTCACTATCTTGAACTTTCCCCTTATCTCCAATGGCAATTCCATCGCCTTTGTAAAGTGTCTTCTCAGATCTGTTCTCAAAAAGGCCTACTCTAATATTGCCCTCTCATGCTACACTCAATCCCCTTTTACCTGTTCTGCTTTTTATTTTTACCATAGAAAATATAATTTTCTAATAGATAATTTACTTAAGCTGTAAGCATCAGGGTAGCAAGGACGTTTGTCTGATTGTCTGTTTTATCTCAAAAGCCTAGAAGAGTGCCTGTACAGTGTAGCTGCTCAATTAATATTTGGTAAATGAACAAATGAAAGAATACATGACTAGATGTGGGTGTCTCTTCCCGTGTTATCGCTGCTATAATTAGAGCTTCTATAATTAGAGATTCAGAAATCTCTGAATTCATATCTCTCATCAGTTCTAGAAAAATCTCATCCAATACGTATCAAATATGACTGATGTATGTTAGGCCCTACTCACGTTATTCTTTATCACTCTTAACCACATAATCATATTCGTCCTCTTGTAACATTCTGCTGTAACTTGAGTAATTCAGATTATCTTTCAGTTTATTAATTTTCTAATTGCAATGTAACAACAATTTTATTTTAACTTAACAATTTCTTTAAATTTTGAGCACTTCTATTGGGTTCATCTTCATGGATGCCTGAACATTTTTTATAATTTCTGATTTTTTAAAATTCTATCCTTAATTCTTAAACATTTTATACAGTTATTTCATGTTTTATATCTCCTAATTCCATATCTAATTTCTTGAAGACTGTAATCTGATGTTTACAATTTTTTTCTCTCAAAAGATCATTTCCTTGCATATTTAGTAATCTTTGATTGCCACTCATGCTTTGTTCATCTTAATGTGTGGAGCCCTGGTGATCTGAACTGAAGATGCATTCATCTAGAGGGGAATTGTATTTGTGTCTGGCAGCAGCCAATGGGTACTCCCAAACCGGGGTCGCTTTAGGTGACTTCCAGGATTTCGGCCTTACTCTGGCACTTTCAGCGCGGCCCTGCTGCTCCGTTGCTGGCTCTGGTCTCAGGCCCCTGCTTATAGCACTCACATGGGCTGCTCAGCATTTCACACGTGCCTCCTGTTCAGTGTCCCACTTTCTTAGCTCATGGGTTTAATTTTTGTTTCTGTAGGGAGATTTTCCTCATTTCCTGAAATCTCATCAAAACAAACCTTATATAATACAATACAATATTATTTTTATGCCATTATTTGTTAGCGAGCAAGCCCTTCAGGCTAATTAGTTCCTTCATAATGGTAGGTGTGAAAGTCTCAGCAGTTTCTCTATTTCTTTTTATACTGCTTTATTGCTTGTCTCCGTCTCTCTCTCTTTTTGAGATATGATTCCTGGGCTTCAACTCCTCCTTCCTCAATAATATTCATGAATAACAACAGACATTATTTACTGAACAATTACCATGTGGTAGGCAGTTTTCTAAGTACTTTATGTACATTATTTTTTGTGATACAGATTCTTACTATATAGTTGAGGAAACAAAATTAAAGAGACTATGCACTTGAAGAAGATCACATCATTAACATGTAATGAATCTGTAATTGTGCCTCTTCAATCTCGAAATCGATGCTTGCAGCCATATGGCTTCTCCTGTGTAACTCCTAACTTGTTCTGGCCAAGGAGAATTGTTCCACTGCTGTTCACGGGCATTTGCCCACCAATAGCCTGACTTTTTCTCTGGTCAGTATGATACATCTACATTGTTCTCTGCCCTGGTGAGTAGGCTGCTGTCAGTAGGAAATGGTTGGATTCCTATGATATATCACTAGTCAGTTTCCCAAGACATCAGCAGGTGTCAGTTACACAGTCTTACTTGCTTACCCTTCCCATTCTAGTTGGATATTTCTCCACCCAATGAACAGCTTCAAGCTTACTTGCCACATCATGAATTGCTGAGTTAGCACTATGTAGAAAGTCAATAGGAAGCTAAAATTCATGGCTTTACCTGCACTTTTTAGATATTAATCGTCTTTCTCCCGTTTGCCATTGTTAAAGTTGGACTGTAGGCAATTGCAGACTCCTCTTGCTCGTTATGACAAGTCAGTGAAATCAATAGCAAACTTTACTGCCCTTCCCTCCTTGATAATAATAAAGGAGTGATTGAATCACACACTCAGGCTTTATGTTGCAAACAGCAGAGGTTATTTTGAGCTCCAAGCAGAAACACACACAAAAAGGCTTCCAAACAAAAAGGTTTCTGGAGAGTGCCTGATTAAGGGACAGCAGTTCTTCCAATAGACTGGCCCACCTCTTTGTGGGCAGCTGCACAGCAGGAGCAGATGAGGAACACCTGAGAGACAGGAATGGTTGTCTAGAAACTCAGTAACCCGGTACCCAGAGTGCTTACTATGTTCCAGGCATTGCTCTAAGAGCTTCATACTCATTGTTTCATTTAATCCTCACAATTTTGTGAGATAGAGATATTATTGCAGCAATGTTATAGATACAGAAACTGGGTTTTACAATCATTAAGAAACTTTCCCCAAGTTCCCCAGTTACACATTATGGAGCAAGCTGAGATTAGAATTTAGGCTAACTACAGAACTAGGGGATTCAACTGCATTCTTTTTTTTTCAATTACAGTTGACATTCAATATTATTTCATATTAGTTTCAGGTATACAGCACAGTGGTGAGACATATGTATAATTTATAAAGTGACCCCCCCAATAAGTGTAATACCCACCTGACACCATATATAGTTATTATAATATTATTACCTGTATTCTCTATTCTGCACTTTGCATCCCCATGAGTATTTTGTAACTACCAATTGATACTTCTTAATCCCGTTGCCTTTTTTCACCCAGCTCTCCAAACTCCCTCCCCTCTGGACACTATCAGTTTTCTTTATCTATGAGTCTGTTTCTGTTTTTGTTGTTGTTATTCATTTACTTTATTCTTTAGATTCCACATATAAATGAGATTACATGATATTTTTCCTCTGTATAATTTATTTCACTTAACATAATACCCTCTAGGTCCATCTATGTTATCACAAATGGTAAGATTTAATTCTTTTTTATGACTGAGTAATAGTCCACTGTATATTGTTCATCCAATCTTTTATTGATAGGCATTTGGGTTGCTTTCATATCTTGGCTATTGTAAATAATGCTGTAATGAACACAGGGGTGTTTATATCTATTCATATTAGTGTTTTGAATTTCTTTGGATATATACCCAGAAGTTGAATTGCTGGATCATAAGGTTCAATTGCATTCTTATACTGATATGTGTAAAGCTCTTCTTTGCGTGACAGAAACAGGAAATTGTTATTTTTGTTTCTTAATTATATTTTATTGATTATGCTATTACAGTTGTCCTGAGTTTTCCCCCTTTGCCCTGCCTCCACCTAGTGTCCCCTACTTCCTCAGGCCCCATCCCGACCCCATTGTTCATGTCCATGGTAATGCATATAAATTCTTAGGCTATTTCATTTCCTATACTGTACTTTACACCCCCATGGCTATTCTGTAACTACAAATTTATACTTCTTAATCCCCTCACCTCCTCATCCATTCTCCCACACCCCCTCCCATCTGGCAACCATCAGAATGCTCTCCACATCCATGATTCTGTCTCTGTTCTTAGTTAGATTTTTTGGATTTAATTGTTGATAGATATATATATTTTTTGCCATTTTATTGTTCATAGTTTTGATCTTCTTTTTCTTAAATAAGTCCCTTTAACATTTCAAATAATAATGGTTTGGTGATGATGAACTCCTTTAGTTTTTTCTTATCTAGGAAGCTCTTTATCTGCCTTTTGATTCTAAATGATAGCTTTGCCAGGTAGAGCAATCTTGACTGTAGGTCCCTGCTTTTCATGACTTTCAATATATCTTGCCAATCCCTTCTAGCCTGCAAAGTTTCTGTTGAGAAATCAACTGACAGCTTTATAGGAACTCCCCTGTAGATAGCTAACTTCTTTTCTCTTGCTGCTTTTAAGATTCTCTCTTTGTCTTTAACCTTTGGCATTTTAATTATGATGTGTCTTGGAGTGGGCCTCTTTGCATCCATCTTGTTTGGGACTCTGTGTGCTTCCTGGACTTGCATGTCTATTTCCTTCACCAAATTAGGGAAGTTTTCTTTCACTATTTTTTCAAATAGATTTCCAATTTCTTGCTCTTTCTCTTCTTCTGACACCCCTATGAAGTGAACATTGGATAGTCTATAGCTGTCCAACGGCCTGCTTACACTATCCTCATTTTTGGGGATTCTCTTTTCTTTTTGTTCTGAAAGGAAGCACTCCTAAGTACTATACCGTTTCTTGGAAGAGAGTTTAATTGCTTTTTTAGGGTTCGAATTGTACCTGTACTGTTTTGGGGGAGGATTGATTTAGTGATTGGAGTTCAGCCTTGAAATAAGTTAATTCTGCATCTAATAAGTGTAATTCAGAATGCTTGCCTCTAGAGGGTGATGCGTCACTATGGAGCATTGGCTAATTATTAATGTGAGTGACAGTACCCAGATTAAAGGTACTTATTTGAAAGAGAAAAATAGATCACACTTCTGTAACTATGCAGACATAGCCTTTGATCAAATAAGTTAAAGGAATAAAGTAAGTTGTCTGAAATGTTTTTCATTAACCTAAAAGGGATTCTTTTCACTTCTATCTCAGTACCCATGAAACATGACACCAAATGTTGCTGGAGAAAAAGTAGAATATATTGAAAGCACTGTTTTCATGGTAAAGAAGAAAAAACTATAGAGACAATGTGTGTAAAATTAAATAATTGTTCTAAATTTAACCTTTTTTTGTGGGAGCAAAGAATAATTAAATTTGCTGCAAGAAAATGTTTTCTGCTCATTGATAATGGCAACTGAAAAGAAAGAAGCAATTTTGACATTTGGCGGTTATAAGAGGGGTAATACCTACCATAACCTATAATTCCGATCACACCCACAACAAAGACCCAGAAGAGTAATCCAGCTATGAACCTCAGGAGTAGTAGGAACATCCAACTGAGGAGCATGGCAATTGTCAGGCCACTGGCGGAAAAAACACGAGACAAACACAGGGTCAAGTGTGCTAAACATAACATAATGAAAACAGCAAGACAACACTCCTTTTCTCTTAAAAATAAATCTCAGATTATTTTATTTTACCTAGCTATAGAAACATTTATAACATTAAAAAGTACAATCAATGGTTTCTGTTAAGATTTTATACAGAAGAGTAGGACCATCAGGGAATTTATACATGGCTCATCTTCATGCGCCAAGCTAAAGTGATGAAGGTCAGTGTCAATCACTGTTCAAGGAAAGACACAATTTCTCCAAGCTACAGTTTTGGACTATCTGCCCTAGTTGCCATGTTCTATTTTTTTCCCTTCACACCTATCCAGTAAGTGTGAAATTGCAAAACTTATCTATGGTGAATGTGTGCTGTTCTACCTACCTGGTGACTAATAAAAGCCTTATGCAAAATAACTGTCTAGCAGTAAAAGAAGATTCTTAGGATAGAAAGACCAAAAAAAAAAGGATCTGTCCCATACAGATCTTGAACTCAGGATTTTTATAGATCATTTCACTATGGACTAATTATCTCTAATAGTTTATAATATCTGACATCACCACATATCTATTTCAGGTTCCTGTTGATCTGTAGGCCACTATTTGGAACCATGATAAGGCTTCTGTGTCACCTGGGCCATGTGACTTCATCAAGCAATCAACAGGAATGACTATTCCTTCTGTTTAATTTCTTCTTGGAGTCTGAGTGAGCTAGCAGAGATACTTCTTTTACCCCACTATACCCAAGTTAAAGTTATATTGGATTTCTTTAGGTAATTTTGTCAAAGAGAACTCATTAAGATTGGAAATTTGGCTGATGCTTCTTTAAGAATGGACACCTCTGGTGCTATCTGCAAGCTTCTAAACATAGCAACAGATAGAGCCTGGCAGTTTATTGGCTTTAAGTGTTATCTTTACAAACAAACAAACAAACTCAATCAATATTTCCTTCCTTCCTTCCTACCTTCCTTCCTTCCTTCCTTCCTTCCTTTCTTTCTCTCTCTCTTTCTTTTTTTCTTTTAATTTTTATCTTTTACACTATTACAGATGTCCCCATCCCCTCCCTTGCCCACCTCCACCCGGCCCCCGCCCCCTTCCCTCAGACCATCACCACACTGTTGTCTGTGTCTATGTGTCATGCATATGTGTTTTTTGGCTAGTCTCTTCACCTTCACAAATAAACAGAATCTTAGTAATTACTGTCACCACATTGATAACAGCATGCAAAATCACTTCTCAGGTCACAGTCTTGCACAACCTATGGTTTTAACTTCCTAAGCCATTTTTTTTAAAAAATCAAAAATACTGTGGGTGGGGGGGAGGGTAGGGAGAAAATGAAGACAACTGTAATGGAACGACAATACAGTAATTACAAAAATAAAAATAAATAAAAATAAAAATGAAAAAATAAAAAATTACAAATACTTAAGTGCTTAAATACTCAATATGGTTAAAAGATTATTCTATGGTGTAGTCCAAGAGAAATATTTACAAAGATCAGAGGGAGAAAATATATAGATGTTTATTCTGTATATTTTATTCTTGCATAAAAATTCTACCTGAATAAACTAAGACACAGCATTATTTGGTTTTATGTTCATTAAACAGACTAGAGCAGAGAGTTGAAAATAAAGGAAGGTGCTTATGTTCTAGTGTTATGAGTGGGGCTGGGGTGGTGAAGAGGGTTCCAGTGTGTGTGCTGGGAGGGAGGTGGGCAAGAGAGTCTGTCATAACGTATGCCCCTTCAGACAAGAATGGAGAAGCCAAAATAAAAGAAGAAACATTGAAATTGTGTAGTGATATTTGGGTCCTATAACAGGTGAGCCAGTTGACTGTCAAGTATAGATTATAATCTCTGCTATGGAGATATATCCTGAAATCCTAATATGCACTGACAAAAGTTACTGCAGTTGTTTACAACAAAGCATTGAAATCTCATAAAACTAATTTTGCAGATCTAAAAGTTACTCACAAGTATTTTACACAAAATTTGACTTTATTAAGCATCTGAAATTTGTATATATCTCTTATTCCCCTAGTGTTTTTATAAATGTTGCTTGAACTAATATTTTCAATGCACCTTCTATATTCCAAGAACCATAATAGGAGTTAGGAAAATAAAGATGACTTATACATAATTACCATGGTAAAAAGTTCATAGTTTAT
Organism: Trachops cirrhosus; assembly: GCA_028533065.1. Lineage (NCBI taxonomy): Eukaryota > Metazoa > Chordata > Mammalia > Chiroptera > Phyllostomidae > Trachops > Trachops cirrhosus. Next base: position 50,483,305 of record CM052542.1, read on the forward strand.
CAGAGGGAAAGAGCCAAGGAAATAAAACACAAAATGTTCGGTGCTATGCAGAAAATAGTTATGTATATGTACATGGGTACAGGTGTGTAAACACACACCACCGTGGGTATGAGGAACACGGAGGGGGGGGAATAACTAATTAATCTGCAGAAGTCAAGTAAGACTTCATACATGACATGAAAGCTGATTTTAAATAATGAGATAAAGTCACCTATGGTACAAGGAATGATGATGCTAGGAAAGAGAACAGAATGTGCAAAATCATGTGCATAGTATTTAATGTGGTTAGAATGTAGGGTTAATAAAAAAAACGTGGGTAGAGATAAACCTGAAAACTTAAGTTGGGCTAGGTTGTAAATGCCCTTGTCAGTATCTAAAGAAGTTTTCACTTTATTCTTTCATCAGTAGGAAACCATAATGCTTTTAAGACCCAAGAAGGTGACACAACAGCCAGATAGTAAAGATATTCTTAGATAAATCAAACACATGTACCTCTCCAGTAGTGTGACTGCATTCTCAGGACTGCAAATCTTATGTCTTAAAATTTTTAATTTCCTCCTCTCTTTGTGTATTTTTTCATAAGTGACCTTTGTGGATGATAATAATAAACATTATGTGGAAGGGTCATATTAAAAAAATAAGAATAATCTCTTGGAAGTCAGTGAAGAACAAATGGGAGAACAGACCAGAGAAATACGGCATCTACTAAAACATGTGATGGGAAGCAAACATATCATAGATGCTGCCTTCACATAGCTTGAAGTATATGTTTATAGGAGTATTTTAAGGAATACAATTAAAATTTATAGTCATAACTTTCTGTTAACACTAGACATACTTCCAAATATCTTTGTTCCCTTTTTATTCTATATGAAAAAGAAAATGGCAGGAACTGAGATCTGAGCCAACCTTGAATTCATGATTATATAGGAAATTTGAAGAAAAAGTTCTACAAAGACAAAATCAGAAGGGGGCTGGGGAAAACCATCTATGTTTCCACTTACATGAGAATCCAATACCAAGTTGTTGCATAGTCTTCAAACACTCTCATTCCAATTGCCTTTGCATCAAGGATTTTATTCATATTACTAAATTCAAAGAAGAGAAATATCAATTATTTTTCAAGTACCACTAAACAGACATGTTCCTGTTAGGATAAAAAGAATTTTGCAAGCTACTGTCCAAAGCATATTTGGAGAAACCATTTATCAGCATGACTCTTTTCCTAGACACAATAGTTCATGAAATGTCACTGTGGTAAACCTACAAAGGTGGCTGTATCTACACACATTAGAGATCATGGCTTTCAAAATAGTGAACAGGCTCTTTTCTCATGTAGGTGGCATGCCTGCAATATTGCAGAAGGCTCACTATATGAAATGAATTTAAATGGAAAGATCAGTTTTTCACTTACAAAATCCAGAGAGTCAAGAATGAAAAAATGAGCACCATCATTAATTCACCTTCCTAAACCTCGGACAGCTCTGTAGCAGGGAGGCTCATGGGGCACAGAGGAGTGCACGAATCCCTAGTGTCCAGTTTGACAAATATCAAAGTGAACACACTTACCTAACCACGACTATGTCATCCCTTTTCCAATGTGCTCCAATTAAAATACCTTTCTTTCCTCAAAAAGAACCACATCCCAACTTTTGTGATAATAATTGCCTAGTTTTTTAAAATTAGTTTTAACTTTTATATATGCATCACAGGATAATTTAACTTAGTGGTGCTTACTTTCAGATTTTATTAATGGAATTGTACTTGTATTATTTCACACAGCTTTATATTTGTGAAGTTTGTCCATGTAGCTATGATATTTTAAATATGCAGAAACTTCACTATTCTGTTTGGACGGCTAAAGTCTTTCAAGAAAGAGAAATTACACTTTAGGATAGCTTTATGTTTTATTTTTATTCAACAGCTGAACAATACAATGATACTCTGTGTGTTTTGCTTGTGCACATGTGTGTATGCACCCTGGGACTCACATTTTCCAGTAACATGCAATGCTTGGATGCATACAGCCAGTGGGAACAGTGAATTCACTTCATTGCAGCTAGTATGTGGAAATTTGGTTCAGCACTGAAACGGCATTGCCATGGTCATCTCACCTTCCTTAAGGCCCTTTCCCTTAAAACATCAGGCAATTTCATTATTTCAGTGGTATTTTTTAAATGCTGCTTAACAAGCATAGTTTTTTCTTAAAATTATGTTTATTCAAAAAGTAAATTATATGATGACCTTTTGGTACATTTCCTGATGTTTCATTCTATACCCAACGATAGTGAAAGATTTAACCATTTTGATAAACATGGTTGTTCTTCCTAATTGTTCTGATTTCTCCTTTCAATCAGAACTTTTCTTCATGAACATATACCAAGCTCTCCAACCCACAGGGACATGTATATTTTATAATACATAATTCTTCCTGTATGACGACCTAATGGAAGCTGTAGTCTTGGGTTCAGTAATGGGATGCATCAAAAACAATAGTGGGAATGTGAACACACATACTTGGCAGCTGCCCTGAGTTCCATAGTGTTTCTTATCCTTCCCCTCCCATCTTCGAATGTTGTCTTATTTCCTATTGTTAAAGTGCCATTTTTAGTTGAGAAGTCAGGGAAACATCTCCGGAGAACTGTAAAAATAAAATGGTGGTAAGCACTTTTCTACTCCTTCCTACATGATGTCTTTCTTCCCTTTGTTAAGCCTTCCGTTACTTAAAGCTAAGTTCTTGTTAGACAGTGTGTTCTGTGCTCAGTATAAATAATTGCTCATTATTTGATGATCAGAAAATTGTCTGTTCTAAGACTGACATAGAAAGCAAATATGATGACAATCTAAAATTACATTCTACACTTGATTATTCTATACATGGTACATTCATAAAGTAAGAAACACAGCACAGGTGGTAAAAGAATACTGATAGTGTATTTCTCATGGTAAACACATTTTTTTAAAAGGCTTTATTTACTCGTATGACTGGATGAGTTTAGCTTTGTTATTAAAAAATCTTAGGTATTTCTTGAGTGAATCCTTGAAAATTAGACATTAGTGAATAATTTTTTGGGAAACAAAAAACAGCTCAAACTTTTGGTTCTACTAAGACAACAAAACTCTGATTTGTAAAGCCTCTACAGTTTGTCTTCCTTCTACCTTTCTCACTTACATGGTTTTTTAGAGTATGGAAATGGAAATACTCTAGCTATTAAAAATGTCCCATACTTTGTAGACTAGCGCAGTTTCTGAGAAGAGTTAACTCACTGTTCAACCTTCTATTTTGATTAAATAGAATCCTTAACCTTTTACAAATCTGTATTACTAAAAATATTTTAAACCTCCATTTTAAATAAAGTGAGACAAGAAATCAGAAATAGATCATTTTTATATTTTTTCTTACAGGAAACGTGTTGCTTCATAAGCCCGGCTGGGAGCTTCCTGGGTATGAATCTAAAATGATCCCCCAAATGTGGAGGGCAAGGAGAGACTGAAGAAAAAGGCAGATCACTCCAGACTGGAAGATGGCAGGTTTAGCAAGCAAGGGGGGTTATAAGGCTTGTTTTGGGCAGCTGCAAGATGAGTAGATTTTTGTACCCACCTGCCAAATATATATATAAATATAAATATAACACCTATAAATATATAACATATTTTATACATTGCCAGATAAGGACCAGAGGAGCCACCTCCATGCTAGTGAAACTGCCTGCTGACTCCTCAGGACTCAGTGCAAAAGAAGAGACTGTCATAACCGCCAGGGGAGAATGCTGGGGAAGGACATCAGAAAGATGTGACCTTTGCTTTGAACTACTGGCTGCACCCGGGGAACTCGAGTCTCCTCACTCTGTCTCTGTGCTTGAAATGTGCTCTCTGCGTGCCTTTTCCAAGCTTGAAGCTGCCCCAGGACACGACCTTGAGCTAGAAATATGGTGATGAGAGGATCTAGAGTGGGTATGCGACTAAACCCTGTTAAGACCTTCTGTGACAGTGACTGACCCCAGTGAATGTCTATAAGTAAACTCTTACATTTTGGTGCATGGGAGCAAATAACTCATTTTGAGGTTGTCCAGGAGATCCCTTGCTTATTAAACCTAAATTTTCTTCAGTCTCTCTCTGTCCTCTGTGCATGGGAGCTGGTTTCAGATTTCACTTGGGAACTTTCCCAGGAGGTGGTGACCCAACAAAGCATCACAGATTTGCAAGGGTTCATATGGAGTTTAGACCTGAACGTATTAAAGCAGTTGACGCAGGAGAGGAAGAAATAGATGTTTATAAAGCCTTTCCTGACTTTCTTGGCTGAAAGTGATCTCTTGACTACCTACTTCCATCTTCCGTAGCACTTTCATTAACTCTCTTTCTTTCCCCTTCCCATTCCCTGGTGTAATTGACATTGTGGTCTCTACCAGCTGTTTCTATTCCCTCTTAACCCAATCATATTTCTGTTCCCCAGCACTGCATGGAAATTATCTTCCCATTGATCCCAAGGACTTCCTAATTGCCCAACAGACAATATTTTAGTCTTCATCCTATGTGGAACTCAGTATTTGCTGTTGAATGAGTTAACTTTCCTGAGTTTTTGACATGGTAGACAACCCATGTCTTTCTAAACTCTCCTTCCTTGCCCAGATTCTTCCCCCAATTCTTTCCTGCCCTCCCTCGGCCTTTCCACTTTCCCTTTCCACTGCTTAAACATGACTGTTCCCACCTACAGTGTTCCCCAGGTTTGTCCTAAATATTATTTCCAGGCAATAACTCATCTACTCTGTTAGCTTCAATTACTAAATATGCTCATTATATATTTGGAAAATAGAGAAAATATGAAGGAAGATACAAAACTATACTAGTTCTAGCACCCACAATGAACTATATTTTGGTGAATTTCCTTTCAGTCTTTCTCTGACAAGAAATTTTTCTTCTTGAGTTATAACCATACATTACTTCCAGGGCTTTCCCTAGCTTTATTTTTTTCTTTTACTATTACTCATTTCCTCATATAAACCCTTTAATGAGTAAATTTTATTAGTTGCATATGATTCTATTAAGTAATTATACTTAATCCCATACTTGGGGGAATCCACATTGATTGCAAAGTATACCTTAATGTCCTCTTCACTGGCCTGTGAGGGACTAAGCTTTTTCTGTTTCTGTATCACCAATGTACACTTTATGTTGTGAGATTTAACCAAACAGTACTTGTAAGGGCAGGGACTCTGTCTTATATTTTATACCTATTATATCTTCATTTCTACCTTTTTGTATAAAAATTTATAATACTATTCCTGCCTACAGACACTTGCTGCCTAGGGCTTCCTGGTAAAATGCAAATGCCTGCAAAACCTATGTCTTTGCTTGAGTCTTTAATGAGCCAGAGGAGAGTGACGGGGGTCTATAAGACACTGTGTTTGGTGGTAGCTACTTCAGTTTTTGCCAGACTTTCTACTCAAACCCATGAATGAATATTGACTTTCTTCCATTTTAAAAGACATACACACTCATTGTGGAAAAATGGAGAAGTAAAAAATGAAGAAAGAAAAGAGAAAATACCCAGTGTTTTGCCATCTCCAAAACAACCACTTAATATTTTGGCATATTTCTTTCCATTCTTTTTCTTTGAATATTTTTTAAGAGTTTATTTATTCACTTTTAGAGAGAAGGGAAAGGAAGGAGAAAGGGAGAGAGAAAAACATCAATGTGTGGTTGTCTCTTGTACACTCTAACTGGGGACATGGCCCGCAACCCAGGCATGTGCTCTAACTGGGAATCAAACTGGCGACCCTTTGGTTCACAGGCTGGCCCTGAATCCACTGAGCCACACCAGCTAAGATTGAATATTTTTTCTTTATTTTAATTTACACATGCTTGTCATTCTAATGCATATAGAATTTTGCATTTTATTTAACATTAAATATAATATTTATAGTTAATAATTCTAAAACATTTCATTTAATGAATATATCATAAATTATTTGAGCATTCTCTTGCTCTTGGGCATTATAGTATTTCCTTTTTCTTTCTTTTTTTGAGGGGGTCCTATTGGATAACATCGTGGTGAACATCTTTATGTAAAGTTTTTTCTCTATAGTTAGAATTATATCCATAAGAAGAAAAATGAGAGATTATTTCATTTTCTTCTAAACATAGTTAATTAAAGTTTATAAATTTGAAAGATATCAAATATTGATTCAGGAGACATATACATTTTTAAATTTCAAATTTTAAATATTTGAAATAAAGACAAGTATATATGTTTTACCCTTACTCCCCAAACAATTTTTGAACAGACATTTTGTCTGAATTCTGGGGTCGGTGTATAAGAGTATGTCTTTGTATGTGCTTATGTGAGTTTATAGAGCACCAAATAATCGATCTGATTGGGCTTTCAAAAATCAATTTCCAGTCTTTTTAATGTATATTTATGCAGCAAAACGCCCAAATGCACATAAGTCCAGTGGAAATATCCCTGGCTAGTGTCAGGACATTGGGTTTTAGCTTTGGCTTCCTTCCTAATTAACTCCGGGATCTTGGGCCAGTCACAGCACAATTCTTGGCCTCAGTTTCATCCATGGTGAAATGAGGAAATTAAATTAAATAACTCCTTCACAGATTCTTTGTTTCTAAGGTAAAATAATAATCACTTACAAGGTCTGCTTGGGAAAATCGCTGTTGGACAATCATCATCCATTACTATTTGTGAGAGAGACTAAAATGGAAGGAAAAGTACGTTAGCATTTCAAAGGCTATGTAATGACAACTTTTACACCCCCAATACAGAAATTTTGTCCTTTAAAAATTCAGTTGCATAATAATCTCATTATTCAAATTACCTCCCTAAGAAAACTAACTGTAAGATTATCTCACCCACATACAAATGCTCTTAAATTCCTTAAGTGCAATTAAGTCAGATCAACAATAATAAAACCAGACCTTCTGAAACCAAGGCACACCTTTGAAAGTGTGTATTTTTATCTTAGTCACATCCTAAGTCTCTAATCCTTAAATTTTCTTCTGGAAAAACAGCTCTTCTCTAATTTGGAAGCCATTCATAGTAATTTATATAATGAAGCTTTAGAATTCCCTTATAAATCTTAAACCTAGGTAGAGTTTGGGGATTTTTAAAAAAATAATTATGAACTGGAGTTGGAAGTAAAATTATACTTGTTACTAAGTAGCCATTGGGCTTCATCACTGCATTAATGAAATGGTGGCTGAAAGTGACATTAACTCTTAACTCTTTTTTTAACTGAATTTATTGGGGTGACATTGGTTAACAAAATTGTGTAGGTTTCAGGCACACAATTCTATAACACATTATCTGTATATTGTACTGTGTATTCACCACCCCAAGCCAAGTCTCCTTCCATCACATTTATTCCCCCTTTACCCTTTCTCTCTTACCTCCCCCAACATGCATTTCCCTCTGGTAATTGCCATACTGTTTTCTGTGTAAGCTCTTAGCTCTTGACAGCAAAAACATGCATCCAAGTAGAAAATTTGTTGATGTCATGGAAGAGTTGAAGTTAATTTACCAGACTTAATCATCTTGCATAACCCCCCATGTTTACAAAATAATATACTGTAAACTGTATGTGTGTTTTTGTATGTATATGTGCATTTGTATACATTAACAGAATGGTGCATTTAGTAATCATTTCCTACATTTGGTAGCTTTTTCCAGTTACAAGTGTTCATGTTAGACTTCAGATTAAAACAAAAATTAAATTTTTTCTAGATTTAGAAACTTAAACACACATACATACCTTTGCAGGCTGAGTAATAGGGGACTTGCAGAACTGGCTATAATATGTCCAAGAGTTTTTGTTTATTTTGTATGGAAATTGCATTTCCACATAAGTTAAAAATTTTTCTGGGCACTTGGAGACACAGATCTGTGAAGGAAAGGAACACAATGGTAGGAAATGAGTTGAACAAACCAAGGAATTATCTGTAAGATTAGCCTTTTAAATCATCCACCATGATAAAGAGCAAACACCATTTTCCATCTAAGACACCAAATCAACTTTCTAATATTATTGTAAAAAATGAAATTTCATATACTGGTTATCAGTCTCTACTCCTCGCCCTTTGATATTGATGTTCTGTTAAAATAATAAGATGTTATACAATGATAGACTTACACATGTTTTTAACTTCTGATTTTCAGATAATTGTAGGTCCACATGCAGCTGTGAGAAATAAGAGATTCCACATACCTTTCATCCAGTTTTGTCCAACAGTAATAGTTTACATAACTATAGTACAATATCTCCACCAGGAAATTGATTATGCTACAATCCATTAACTTTATTCAGATTTCACTGATTTTGCCTATGAGTGTATATATTTTCAGGGTTAGAATCTTGCTTCCTTTCCTATATTTGAATAAATGGTGATTTAAAAAGTTCCAAACATTAATAATTTATGTATGCCATTAATAACTATCAGTTCCAGTGAATTCTCAACAATTCTCCAAATATAATTGGGGTTTAATTACCATAAGAAACTAACAAAATGAGGGCCATTGGTGGCAATCAATCATTATTATAGTCTTTTAGCAACACCAGTCAAATGTGAGCAGAGAGGTCACCGATGCAATTACTTTGCATTAACGAACTTTGGAGACCTATTAATGCCAAACCAGATCTCTTTGCTAGTCCACAGAGCCATTGTGGAGTGACTGAAATCCAATTAGTAACTCCACAGAGAGAAAGCAGATTCAGAAAAGATGTATTCTCTGGGTTTTGCTTTTGTTTGAAAAAAAAATCGTATTAAGTCATAAGAGTTGCAGTCAATTCTTATACATTCACTCCTCCACCTTTAGTGCCTCCTTGTGAAAGTGCTCTCTACTCTGACTTGCTCCATCTCCCAACTGCACAGTTTGCTAAAGATTCTTACTAGCCAGATTCTAGCTCAACCTGCGTTGACAGTTAGGTAGAAACACTGCCGCTGAGCTCACGTCTCATTTCCACCTTTGGGTCACGCTTCTGCTATACCCAAGAACATTTGGTGTCAACCTCAAAACCAAGGCAGAAGGTGAGTAACTAAACAAACACCTTTGACAGTTTACTAACTGACTCTGAAAGATAACTAAACTAGTCCCCCAACTAAATACATTTAAATAGATTTGTGAAAATAACTACTGAAAATACTGATGTTTCTCAGGCTTTAAAGATGGTAGGAACTACTCAGTTGGGACCATGGTGATTCTATATTTAAAAATACATACACATACAATGTATACTCTACATATAAAAACCCTGTGAATACAACACATACACTAATTAAAATGGTATACAAGTTAAAAGTGGTTTGTTAAAGAGAAGGACATCGAATTTCATTCCAGACACAAAATGAGCTGTTAAAATACAACATAGCAACTGCTCTTTGTTCTCTCCTTCTATCAGTCCAATTTGTTCACTTCAAATAGGATGCTGATTAGTAGCAATCAACATATGATTAGCCAAAAATGAAGGCCATGTTGAGGTTGGGCATCCTAATTGATCACACTCTGTCCTGTAAATGTGTGTGACATGTGTCTGGACCATCTGACAATTAACAAAAAACATAATACATAAAAATATGGCTTGGATCAAGTAGATAAACTATTGCCTGGCAAACTAAAAGTAAGTCTGCATTACTGGCAACTAAAATATATTCTGACTCAATTCTGATTCTTTGAGTAACCACAAAGGAGCACTTGATGTAGTTTCTCATCAGTATTTTTATCACATTTTCAATTCATATAAGTTTAACATTCTAGTACAAATTAGAATTTGGTGAGTGGAAGTGAGAGTTACATTGAAGGTTAAAACACTACATTTGTTATAAAGAAAGAATGATCTAGTAAATAATTTATGAAACAACAAAAAATGCATAATGGACAAGGATTTATTTCGTTGTTTCATAGTGGGGTTTCATGATAGATTTGTATAATATATCAGAAAAATTCTAAGACTGGAAGTAAGAATATATTCCTTCCTTCCTTTCTTCAACAAACATTTGCCTATCACCTATTCTGAGCCTGTTCTAGTGGCTGGGGATACAACAGTGAAAAAAAGAAAACTGATAAAAATATTTTCCCTCAAGCAGTTTACCTTCTAGTAAGGGGAGACAGGTAACAACAAATAAATAAAATTGTTTGTTATAAGATGGTAATAAATGCTATGAAAAAATAAAACTAGAAAGGAGGTTGGACGATGGCTGTGTGTTCCAATTTTAAATAGGTAGCCAAGGAAGGCCTCACTAAAATGGTAAGATCTGAAGAAAGACTTGAAGACTAGTGATCAAGCCATAGTCACCTGAAGAAAGACTACTGCAGACAGGGAGAAGAGCAAAATCTAGGGCTCTGATGTAGGCGCTTTCCTGGGTCCTTTGAAGACAATAATGGCCAGCAGGATCCAAGTGCAGTGACCAGAGGGAGAGCAACAGCCCATGTGGTCAGAGAGTCTGGCAGCAAGTGAATAATCATGTAGGTCATTGTTAGAACTTTGGCTTTTAATCTGAACAACTTGGGAATCTATGGGGTGGCGGTCAGCAAAGGAGAGACATAGTGACATATTTAACAGGATCACACTAGCTGCAGGGTGGAAAACAGACTGTAAGGGGTTGGAGTGTGGGGGGCAAGGATAGAGGCAGAGAGACCAGCCAAGAGGTCACTGAACTGATCTTGAAAAATAATTATGGTTCCTTGAAAAAAAAGATGAGGTAGTGAAAAGTAGTTTGCTCCAGCTAAAGGGGTGTCCAACCTGTGGCCTGCAGGCTGCATGGGGGCCAGGATGGCTGTGAATGTGGCCCAGCACAAAATCGTAAAATTACTTAAAGCCTTTTTTTTTTGCTCATCAGTTTTCATTAGTATTTGTGTATTTAATAAGTGGCACAAGACAACTCCTTCTTCCAGTGTGGACCAGAGATGTCATAGGGTTGGACACCCCTCACCCAGGGTATGTTTTCAATGGAGACCAGAGGAATTGTCTGGCAGCTCAAACATGAGCGTGAAAGGAAAAGGAACCAAAAATCATTCCATGGTATTTGGAGTTGTTCTTAATTGAAATAGGAAAGACTATTGGGTTGGGGAAACAATTTTAAGAATAAAGTCAAAGATTAGGAATTGAATTTTGAATATGTTAATTTGAGATGCCAACTAAATGTTTAGGTGCAGACATTGCTCAGGTGGTTGCATATAAAGATCTTTAGATCAGGGAGCAGACTTATTTGGAGATATAAATTAGGGAGGGCAGCATACAGTTGGTGTTAAAACCACAGACTAGGTCAGATCACCAAAAGAGTAAATGTAGATTTCAAAGAGGATGAGTTTGGTGGAGGAGAGAATGCCAATGCTTAGAAGATATTGGAAAGATGATGAGAAACCAGCAAAGGAGACTAATAGGGAGTGACCAGAGAGTTGGGAGGAAACATAAAAGAATCTGTGCACTGGAAACAAAGTGAACAAAGTATTTTAAGGAGGAGGGATTGGTTAAACAATGCTGTTGGATCAAGTGAATGGGCATTGAGAATTGACCACTGGTTTAATAATACGGAGGTCAATGGTTTCATCTGTAGGAAACTAGAGTAGCAGCAAAAACCTGAATGGGAATGAGAAGGATTTAGACATATTCTTTTGACAAGTTTTTTGTGGAAAAAAGGAGGCACAAAGATAAAGAGCAATAGCTGGAGATAGATGTGTGATTGAGGAGATAATTTTTAAGATGGAAGAAATAATAGCATGTTTGTATACTGATGGGAATGATTTAGTAGAGAAGGAAATTGGTAATAACAAGAAAAAACCAGGAAATTTCTGGAGTGGTGTGCTTGAGTGTATAAAAAGATAATTTTAAGGTGCAAGTGGATGTCAGTGTGGGAGCTTTCTATAGTCATCTTCTGAATGTTTATACTTTCTCAGTGAGAAGGGAGGCAGAGTCAGGGTTTGCCATGAATACTGGCAAGGTCTTGGAGGTTTGAAGTGAAAGGAAAAGGTATGAAATTGCTTTCTAAGGCAGTAGGCTAGCAAATGGACAAGGGATCTCTAGTGTGGTTGTGGGGCAGCAACAAGGATGCCCTCGAGGTCAGTGGTCCTGAATTTAAAGGACTGTTGCATATATTTTCTACAAGAAAACACAACTTCCTGGGTTCAGGCATGGAATAGGCAGAGAGCTGCATTTAGCTAGAATGAGATTTTTCCAGGGAAGTACAACTAAATGAGGAGGACAAAAAAATTGAGGATTTACACAGGGAGTAATTTTAAAGAGGGGCCATGGAGTAAGATAAAGAGAAAGATGAAAGCCTGCAGGAACTAGGAACACTGTTAAGGGGTTAGGATCAGGGTTTGTAGGTCCTGGTGAGGTAGAAGAATCACTGGAATGTTATAGAGGGACTGACATGATGAGACAGTGGGATGTTTAAAATAGAGATTACAAAGGGTGGTAACTTTTGGTACTGACAAGATCAAGGATTTGCCCTTGGCAGTGAGTGGCTCTAGTATAAAACAGGGTCTGTGGTAGAGGTGATGGTCACAGAACTAAGATGTCAATATCCCAAGTTGGTTTTAGTCTCAGCAGGAAATAAGATATCAAAAACCTTTGAAGGATATGAAGGAGAGAAAGAGAGAGAGAAAGGAAAGAGAGGGAGGGAAGGAGGGAGGGAAAAGGGAGGGAAGAAAGAAGGAAAGAAGGAACAAAAAAGAAATGGAGGAGGGGAGGGAGAAAGAAAGAAAGGAAGGAAGAAAGGAAAGAAGCAAGGAAGGAAGGAAGGGAGGGAGAGAGGAAAGAGAGAGAAAGAATTACAAACATATTCTAGGAAAGGTCTTTGGGTGTGGTTTACTATCACATGGAACCCAAAAGAGGCAAGTCAGTAGCTTCTAAGTTCTTGAGGTAGTTGTACTGCCAAAGAGTTCATGAGTTAACCTGAAAAGACCTTTGACAAAATAATGTTTGAGGAGTTAAACCTTGCACAACAGGAAGAGAGTTTTAAAGCTCTATGGCCCCCAAGAGGGCAAATTTCCAGTGCGCAGCAATGCTGTGGCCTTGAGGCTAATAAGCAGAAAATAACCTTCCAAGTGGTTGAGCAAAAGACAATTGAATGCAATAGATGAGGAAGTTCCTTTTGAAGAACACAGTCCAGATAGAATGAAGGGCTATTCCCCAGTGCCATGCACCAGACTGCTGTGTATTTATCGCTCCTCCCTTTCCGAATGGGTGTTTGTATCCTAATTTTCTTAGCCTCAATCCCCATTGTGCATTAAATGTTAAGACCTGACAGGGAGATGGCACATCACCCATGGACCATGGGCTTGGGTGAAAGACAGTGCTTCGTGGGACTCTTGTTGTCTTCCTGGGGAAGATGGATGTTCTGGACAACAGAGAATTAGACTCTGGAAGACACGACTAACTGCCATTGAAATTTGTGCCTCTTGGTCCATTTGTTCCATGGCAAGAGGAGGCTGTTCGGCCCACAACTCCACAACTACCTTGCTTGATTCCTTTTTTTTTTTTTTTTTTGCATCTAGATATGAACATATAAGTCTAAAGTGCCGATGGCATATGACTAGAAATGCAACGTGTGACACTTCTGATCCAAGGCTTTCAAGAGCAGGGGTGCCTTGTTCATCCTCTTTGTTCCCTTCTGGCTGTAGATACTGAAGACTAAAGGGATGGCAGAGCCACTAGATGAAAGGAGCTGCGGGAGAGTCCCCACTGACCACCATGCCTTATACTGTTCAATGGCCAAAAGGAAACTTTATTGTGTTAACTCAGTGAAAAACTGAGGTTTATTATTTACAGTAGCCAGCTTTACTTTTTGTAATACTAACCTGGAGAAAAATACCTCCACTTCTCTGGGCTGTAGTTTGCTCATTTATAAAATTAGGTAGTTGGACAAGGTAATCGCAAGGTTCTTTGGTGATGCTAAACTGATTAATCATTGTTTCCTTTTGATTGTATATGAACCAAGATGAGCTCATATTCATGTCTTCCCACTTTCCACAAGTTCATCTTCAATAACACACAGACACAACGCAAAGGAAATTTCTGAATTCTTTTGTCTGAGAATGGTCAAAATGGCTAACAACACCAGCGAGGCATTTTTTTTTTTGGCCTTACCTGTGTAGTAGGGCACTGTAGGTTTATCAAAACAGAGGGACTGGTGCAGCTGAAAATGTTAAAATAAAATAAAATGCTCTTGTTCCTGTTAAGAAAACAACATAAAATAATTTTTTCAATGAGTGTGGAAATGTTTCATATCATTTCAGACCCTGTATACTTTTATATAACATGACCTTTTAAAAATTGGCTTCATTTTCTTTAGATAGCTGCAATATACTTTGTAACTTCCCTTTAAGCTGCCTAACATTTAAAGCAACATTTGGTAGTAGTAAAAACTTGAAAAAAATCAAATAGTCCATCAAAGGGATTGGTTAAATAAAAATTCTACTGCCATAAGATGCAAGACTGTGTTGTCATTGTAAATAATGTTGAAGAAAATATTAAATGGATGGAGAAGTTCCCAATATATTAATTTTAGGGAACATGTTACTAAAGAGTATTAAGATATGACTTTATTTTAACTTTGCAAAAATAGGTATAGCATGATATACAGAAACAAATTATTATATCTGAATGGTGGAATTTGTTTAGTTAACTTTTTGTAGTTTTATGGGTCTTCTGATATAAACATGTATTATTTTGATAATCTGAAAAAAGATAAATAAATTCGGTAACATTTCCACTGTGTTCAAAATTATGGTTAATAGCATAGTTATAGGACAGCTTGATATTAACTAGCATTGAGTGGAGCATTACCTCTGCCATTTGGCAAGCCACGATTCACTTTTGAATTTCAATTTCCTCAGCAGTGTACTGGAATAATATCAGCCTTACCCAATTCGCAGTGTTGTTGGTAGAACATAAAATAGTCTGCTGTGAACTCAAGACAAGTGCTTGTCCAACTTTAGTATGTATTAGTGAAACCTGTAGTGTCTGTTGATAATCATGGTTCCTGACTCGTTCACAACCCCTTGAGAGCCCAAATCTCTGGGTGGGCAGCCCAGGAATTTGGATTTTTTCCCCGATGCTCCCCAGTAGATTCAGATACAGGTGGCATATAAACAATACCTTGAGAGAGTCCCTAAACATTTGAGAAGAACGTTCCCAGTACCTTGTCAAGTCCTCAATTAATTAATGTGACTACACACATAACAAAATATATGACAGGCTGTTGAATAATACCTTTTCTATTTAGAATCACCAAGTGGGATCCAGATCTAAGAACAAAGAAAGCTCCCTACAAGAAAACGTGGGCCAAACCCTTGTATTACTTCTCCCCTCTTCCTGTCCATGTACATAAGCAAAACATGGGGAGAATGCAGTGGGTTGGAGAGAGTGGGGTTGGCAGGATACAATGATCACAGTTAAAAGGATGTTCCATCTATTTTGCATCGAAAGCGTGATTGTTTCTTCCCAATGCCAAATCACAGAGGGCTCTGAGAGAATCTCTCATAAAGACTGGGGGTACCTGTACAAAGGGCAGCCCAGCATCTCATTTTCGAAGTAGACCCCTCTCAGGTGGCAGACTTACTAGTCAGCCCTCTGTGCCCATTTTAGCAGGGAGAAATGAGACCCAAAGAGAGCTCAGAGAGTTGAAAAAGCCAATGGGGCAGGAAAAGCTTAGTGTTGATGTAGCCTGTTAAGGGAAGATGTAAATGGGCTTGCATTACCCTGGTGGTGCCACATCTGACAATAAGAGGCTAGAGGTGAATCACCAGAGATCAAACTGAAGGGGTTGGGAGGAGAGTAAGGTAGGCTGATCTCTCAAATGACAGAACTATTCAGTGAGGACTTCCCCCCAAAAATTTCCACTTGACACCAGGCTTTGGATGCTATCTCAGAGTGATTGATGGTTAGTTAGTTGTATCTTAGCTACTAGAGCAACACCATATGGCCAAAAAAGTGACAGACACTTCTTCTCTTTCCAACCCTCACAACACAAAGAAAGAGCTAGAACCAGAAGAGAGGGAAGAAAAGGGAAATAGTAGAACAGGCCCTCTCTTCCACTGCAAGTTCCCTTGCAGAATTAAAACCTGAGCCAGGAGATTAAAAGATATGAGATTCAAATTTTAGTATAGACTACACTGAATTTGCTAACAACAGAGAGTGTCTGGAAAGCACTAGAATCTACCTGAGATGCCAAAGTGAGAAGAGAGAATTTGAAAGAACATTGTTAAAGACAATGATGGGGAAAATAAACACATTCCATGTTGTAATCTCATCAAGTCCAGATGGCTCAAGATCTGGTTATAAATTTGGATAAAATACACACAAGGCTACTTCAGGGTTCCACAAGAGTTCACTCAGCTTTTTCACCACTCAAGCAGCTGCATCATCCACACAGTCTCACGATGCATGTGATTCAAATTTGTACCTGAGCAAATGAATACATTAATGCATGTCATCGATCACTGTAGTCTCTTAGGAGTGGTTAAAACTGTGAATGGTAAATCAGTAAGTGTCAAGAGTCCCCCAGGGTAGCATTGATTTATAACCTGCAAATGCTACAGAAACTAAAGTTATTCACTAGATTATGTTATTCTCAAGGGTAAGGTTTACATCTTACTTATCTTTATATCCCTACCTTACAAACACTTGGCCTGACACTTGGCCCATTCTAAGTAGTTATCAAATGTAGAATGAATGAAGCAAATTCCACAAGTTTTTTCAAAATCTTAGAATCCTTAAAATCCATAGTTTTTCAGCACAGATTCATCATCATTTTATTACAGTCTGACTGATATCCTTAAATATCAGTGGACCTCAGATTCCTTAGGTACAAAGTAGATGGTGATGGTTGGAGCTGAGCCATTCCGTGGAGTGACTAAGAAAGTAATTCATTGTTTAACTTGAATTATTTTCCACGCAGGAACAACGAAATAGAAGCAACTGCAAACTACTAATTTAAAATAACTTACCATGCACTTCAGACCATCTTTCTTCTTTCCTGAGACTCATGGAAATATAAGAATAAAATTTTAAGAAGGAATAAACCTCACTATTCTAGCTGAGGATGTGTGTGTGTTGGGGGGGTCTGCTCACAAATACACAAGAGAATTCAACAAGTTTGGAAAGATGGAGAGCATCATCAGAGAGTGTGTTGGGTATGGAGACACCACAGTGACCATGAAAAGGGAGGGACATGTTTTTGCCTGTTAGAAATCATGAGATATTTTGGACTCAGAGTTAATAGAACTCTGACCAAAAATGAGAAGATTAATTGAAAGTTTATATACAGATCTACGGTGCAAATCAGCATCTCTGTGCTTCTCCTATACATGTGCACATAGAATTCTAGCATCTAGAAAAAGCAGGCAAAAGAGAGACTTCTTTTGTTGAATTAACCTTCATAGCAAGGTCTTCTATGGCATTTTGAAAGCCGATGCCTGGCAACCAGCTTCCCACCAACTCATGCTATAGTGAAATCTGATGGCCAGCATCCCATCACCCTGAATAGGATAGAGTCCTCCCTGCAAAACTGACTTACCCACATAGCAGTAGAGAAAATTCACACAAGACTTGGTTCATCTTTCTTTGTAAGACTGGCTTCACATAGCTGCCAAATTGATGCAAAACTTAAATGGAAGAGCTTTGCTCTCTTCATCTTTTCTGTTTCTCTACCTGAAAAGTTCATACTGGCTAATTGTGCTGCCTTACACAATGTTCAGTTGTTTCAATGCAATGTTTTTAAGTTGAAGTTTTTGTAGTGGCCAGAAAGTGGCATCAAAATCAACCAAGCTCTCACTTTTTAATGGAAATCCCAAAGAAAAGGAACATACCCAAGTATCACGAATAACTACCCTGAAACTCAAAAGGCAGAAAAAAGTTACATGTCAACAAAGCACCCCATTTTCTCTTGAGGGCTCTGCTTCATCGGTTTTGACATTTTAGAAAACTCCCACTGTTTCTAAAATCTCCCAGTGTTTAGTTAGGCATGGATAAACAAAGCAAAACATGGCCAAACTCTACATCCCCAATACTACGACATCATCTCCAAACATGTTATTTAAGCTCAGTTACAAATGCCTTTTGAGAGCTGAGAGTCAGAAGGTCTCCTTAATTACATCATGGCACAAACAAGTACAAAAATTCCAATTGTTATAGTCTTACAACTATTTTCTGGACTAAATCTTTTGGGGTGCCTAAATTTCTTACACATCCTGACAAAATATATTTCATTTTGGAATGGAAACACACACTCATTGATTTATTTACCATATTTTGCCATATATCATGAACACTTTTTTGTCCAAATTTTTGAGGGAAAAATAAGGATGTATATTGTACATGGGCAGTACTAACGTTGTATCTATATAAATGTTTTTAATTCTTTCACTTATGTTTATGTGTTAAAAGTGTAACTCTAGAAAGTAATAAGATATCCATATGCAAAATAGCACCCTGGAATGCAGTAATCTGTTTTTTTTCTAAATATAAATAAATAAATAAATAAGTTAATTAGTTAGTTAATTAAAAATTAAAATGAAAGGTTTTTTCCTGGAAGTTTGGGCTAAAATCATGGGTACACATTATACACAGCAAAATACAATATTTTTACTTAATGATACTTTTTACCAGTTTACATTCAAGATCTTTAGGACTAGATTAAACATGTAACATGGAAAACCAATTTCACTGCAACTCTATCAATGCACAGCCTGGGGTGCACAGGATTTGGGGTTAGAATGTGCTATTTTGGTCACTTAGTAGTCAGTTGAACCTGAACAAGTACCTTAACCTTTCTGAATTTCAGTTTCCTAATTTTTTAAATGAGAATAATAATAATAATACCCACTTAGCAGTGTTGTTATGAGAATTTGGTTAGGTTTTTACACTGACCTCCTCTGTGGGACCTAATCACTCTGTTACACGTGCTATCCCTTTAGTCTTATTCAGTTAACAATGAATTTGCTGAACACCTACTATAATGCCAGTGTTGTAGAGACTGAGGATATAAAGAGCAAAAAAGACAGAGAAAGTCTGTGATCTCAAGAAAGGTTGTCTCTAGTAGGGGGAGATAAACAAGCTAACAAACTTATAATCAGGATGATTCAGGCAGTGGATAAGTACCCAAGACAATAAATCAGTGTTGTGCCAGAAAGTGACCAGGGAAAGAGATAGTGGGTGTGAGTGAAATGCTTCCAGTAGGACTGTCAGCATTACACTTTATTCTTAAAGTAGCACACTGCACCAGACACACATGGATTGAAATCCATGATTTCTTTTTTTTTATTGTCTAGTCCCTAATTTAATTTTTCCAGTTTTATTGAGATGCAATTGAATATAACATTGCATTAGTTTAAGATGTACAACATAATGATTTGATATAGATATACAGCAAAATGATTACCATGATAAGTTTAGTTCACGTTTGTCACTTCATATAACTACAATTTATTACTGTGATGAGAACTTTTAACATCTACTCTCTTAGCGACTTTTAAACATACAAAACGGTAGCATTAACTATAGTTAATACTATAGTCACCATACTGTACATGACATCCCCAACACTTATAACTGAAAGACTTTACATTTTGACCACCTAAATCTATTGATCACATGTCTCACCCCTGCATTTGGCAGTCGCCAATCTGTTCTCTGTTCCTATGGGTTCAGTTTTTTCAGATCATACATACAAGTGAGAAAATAGTATTTGTCTTTCTCTGACTAATTTCACTTAGCATAATGCAATCAAGGTCCATCCACATTGTCACAAATGGAAGGATTTCCTTACTTTTTAAAGCTAAATAACATTCCATTATATATCACATTTTCTTTACCCACTTATCTGTTGATGGACACTTAGGTTGTTTCTTGACTACTTTAAATAATGGTACAATGAACATGGAGGTGCAGATATATCTTCAAGATAGCGACTTTAATTTGTTTGGGTATAGAGCCAGATGTGGAAATACTAGATCATATGTGAGTTCTGTTTTTAATTTTTTTAATATATTTTTTATTTTTTTAGAGTGGGGAAGGGTGGGAGATAAGAGAAGTAGAGAACAATGTGCAGTTGCCTCTTGAGCGCCTCCTACTGGGGACCTGGCCTACAACCCAGGCATGTGCCCTGACTGGGAATTATCCAGCAACACCTTGGTTCATAGGAGGGCACTTGACTTACTGAGTCAAACCAGCCAGAGCCTGTTTTTAATTTTTGTAGGAACCTCCATGTTGTTTCCAGAGTGGCTGCACCAATTTACATTACCAGCAACAGTGCACAAGGGTTCTCTTCTGTTCACATCCTTGCCAACACCTGTCTTTGGTGATAGCTATTCTAATCAGTGTGAGGTGATACCTTGTTATGGTTTTGATTTCCTTTTCTGTGACAATTAGTGATTTTGAGTACCTCTTCATGCACTTGTTGGTCGTCTTTATGTCTTTAAAAACATGTTTATTCAGTTCTGCTGACCATTTTTAATTAGACTGTTTTGTTTTAATTTTGTTACTGAGTTGTATGAATTTTTGTACATTTTTATATTGACTGCTCATCACATACATGTTTGTAAATTACTTTTATTCAGTATGTTGCCTTTTAATTTTGTTAATGGTTTCCATTGCTGTGCAGAAGCTTTTCAATTTGTTTTAGTCCCACCTGTTCATTTTCGCTTTGCCTTTGCTTTTGGTGTCAGACCCAGAGCCCAGACCAATGCCAAGGAACTCCCCGCCTGTGTTTTCTTCTAGGAGATTTACGGTTTCAGGTCTTACACAATTGTTCATAGCAGTCTTTTACAATCCTTTGTATTTTCATGATAAGCTGTAATGTCTCTTTTCTTTCTCTTTTTTGATAAATCTAGGTTTGTTTATTTTATTTTTTTCAAAAACCTAGCTTGTAGTTTCATTGATCTTTTCCATTTTCTTTTAGTCTCTATTTCATCTATTTCCACTCTGATCTTTGCTATTTCCTTTCTTCTAATAACTTCAGGCTTAGTTTCTTCTAGTTTTCTAGCTTCTTGAGGTGTAAAGTTAGGCTATGTATTTACTATCTTTCTTGTTTCTTGGGATAGGCATTTATCACTATGAATTTTTCCTTAGAACTTCTTTGCTATATCCCAGAAGTTTTGGTACGTTGCATTTCCAATTTTTTTAGATTTTATTTATTTATAGAGAGAGGGGAACGAAAGGAGAAAGAAAGGGAGAGAAACATCAATGTGTGGTTGCTCTCACATGCCTCCACTGGGGACCTGGCCTGCAACCCAGGCATGTGCCCTGACTGGGTATTCGAACCAGCAACCCTTGGGTTCACAGGCCTGCACTCAGTCCACTGAGTTACACCAGCCAAGGTTACATTTTCAATAAATATATAAAACTCTTTTCAAAATACTCTTTGATTTCCCTTTTGATTTCTTCTTTGACCCATAGGTTGTTCTGTAGCATGCTTTCTAAATCTTCACATATTGGTGAATTTTTAAATTTTTTCCCAGTAATGAATTTCTAGTTTCATACCATTATGGTAAAAAATGATACTTGGTATGATTTCAATTTTTCTTAAATGTACTAAAACTTGTTTTGTTGACTAACATGTGACCTACCCTGGAAACTGTTTTGTGTGTGTTTGAGAAGAATGTGTATTTGGCCGCTGTGGGGAGGAACGTTGTGTACAGGCCTGTTAAGTGTGCCTGCTCTGACGGGATAAGTCCAGTGTTCTCCCGGTGAGTTTTTGTCTAGATGATCTCTCCATTGGTGTCATATAGAAGAGCTTTCTTCAATATGTAAGTCTGTAAATATACCCCTGGTTTTCTTCTGTTATTTTTTTGGTCATATATTTTATATACAAAATCTTCAGTGTCTTAGTTTTCATTGGTTGCAATGTATGACATAAATATCTAATCTTATTTTATATTCATAAATAGCATTTCAGTTAATTAATAATTTCATTTAATAATTAATAAATTATTAAATTTCATTTAATAATTAATAAATTCATTTATTTAATAATACATCTTTTGGCTACTAACTTAAAATCCTATCTTCATCACATTTAGAATTTACAACGAGACTTATTTATTCCTTCCCAGTTCTATTATAATTCCACACTGTTTTGGTAATTGAAATTTGATTTTTTATAAATATTTTCCCTTACTATTAAAAACTCTAAGCATAATTTAAAGTAACTTTCCTGTTAAAATTTCAAATTAGCCCTAGCTGGTGTAGCTCAGTGGATTGAATGTAGACTGTGAACCAAAGGGTCGCCAGTTCGATTCCCAGTCAGGGCACATGCCTGGTTCGCAGGCCAGGTCCCCAGCAGGGGCCATGTGAGAGGCAACCACACATTGATGTTTCTCTTCCTTTTTCTCCTTCCCTTCCCCTCTCTCTAAAAATTAATAAGTAAAATCTTTTTTAAAAATTTCAAATTAATATACTTTTACTTTAAGAATTAAAACAATTGATAGTTTAAAAGTATATATCTTAATAGCATAGATGGCTCACAAATGAAAACAATATGTAAATTTATTATATGATAATTGTGGTATCAGAAATCAGGGGGTAGGGAAAAGTATATTATTTATCAACCTATTCTGAGAAAATTTATTCTACAACTGGAAAAAATGAAAGTGTTATTCCTACTTTTTTCCATATGCACAGATAAATTCCAAATGGACTAGAAATATAACCATCAGAAAGGAAACCATAAAAAAAACCTAGAAAAATACAGGTGAGTGTAGTTTTCAGGACAGTAAAACAAAGGCCAGTATGGTCATTAAGAAATTACGAAGGAAAATCAACAGAATCAACGCTTGATAATGTAAAAACATTTTCAAAGAGTTCCCTTATATTCCATTAGACAGGCCTTAATTTACATACTGTTGTCACATATTTTTATTACATGTAATGCTTTAATGAACATGTTTGCTGCATGCTACGATTATCTTTAAGTGATCTTTATGAACTGACGTTATGGTACGTTTGTTGGAAATAAGTGGGTCATTGGTTCAGGACTGGAAAACTTATTGTTACAGGGGCCTTTTTAAAAATAGCCTATTTTAAAGAACTAGAGACTTAGAGATCTTTATGATTTTCACCAACTGGTGCTCTATTTGTCCTTCAAAATGTAGATTTTGTTGCCAATGTCTAGGATTTTTTAGTTATTGAGGTTAAAATAAAAATTAGCACTCCAGGTCAGAATTTAGTTCAGTTGTCTCTAACAAGCAACCAGGACCTTTTGTAGAAGACAATCTATCCACCATAAACTCAGCCTGACTTATGAAGGTTTCTCCCCCACCCAAATTTTGTTCTCTCTTAATTGCCTGTAAAAATTCTACAGCATGAATTTTGTTAACCACTTCCTGAATCTATTTCTTAAATCAGTGTATCTCAAATAGGAAGCTCCACAGTTATGGGTGGGCATCACAAGGACCACACCCCAGGGTTTGGAGCCCTAGTGGCTGTTGTGGTGAATGGTAGGGGGCTGTTGAGGCTTTGGCATTTACCCACTCAGTGCCAGCTTTTACAGAAGCCGAACTGGTCATAAGAACCAGATCTAGTAACAACCCAGGTACTGACAAAAGAAATGGGTTAGTGAGAAAGAAGGGAAATTGCTCTTAAAATGTAAGGTATATGGTTTTTTGAGTAAAAAAATAAAAACCTTGTTTTCAGAAATGGAAGCTTCTGTTATGATTAACATTAGAAAGGAAATTGATGGAACTTTTGTCCTTGTTTGTTTCAGCTAATTGGCCCGAGGCCACTGTCTGCAGAAGCCGAGTTGCCTTGAAAAGTCTACCACACACTGAAGACTTTCTGGGTGTGCTCCTCGCTCTGAAAGGTGGAGTGATTTATCAGAGTGATCTACCTGTGGCAAACCCAAGTCTCACAACTGCCATGTCTAGCTTTTTAGCAGCTACTCAGAACTCAGCCTTCCAAAGCCATTTCATAAGACATTTTAAAATATGTCTTCTGATAAAATCACTGGTTCTATTCATCCGTTATGTTTTCATTAATCAGTATCTTTATGCAATCTAATAAAATGCTGCATGAATGATATCTTGCCTTAAGTCATATAGTACGAAATTCTCCAACTGCTTATAAACTGTTTCTAGGAAAAGGAGTGGGAAGGCTTTCCTTAAGAATTTCATTCTTTTTTAAAATATATTTTATTGATTATGCTATTACAGTTGTCCCATTTTTTTCTCCCCTTTATTTAAGAAGTCCAGTAAGATTAAGGTAAAAGGAGTTTCTAGGTTCTCGCTTAAACAGTAAAATCAGACAAAGCAAAGGTGGCCATACTCACTCATTGGGGGTGCCCTTCTGGCCACAAAAGTGGCCCTTGCTGTCGGTAGGATAAGCCACTCTTCTGGGGTCGCCATGTACCCAGGCTGCAGAAACAAGAAAGGACAAGAACTCCATCAGCAACAGCTGGCCGAAAGCAGTCTGATTTGAGAAATTAGAATGCACCACTGCAACACACTAACCTCTCCCCTCAGTCACAGAAGATTATTGATTTTCTCCAAAGAGTAATTTCTTAATGAAAAGTAAAATAAAATATGGATGAATCAGTCAGAAGGCACATTTCTCTTATTCTATCAGTGTTCGTCTGGGTTAAAGCCAAAATATGAGGTAATGTACTTAGAAAACGACATTTATTAAAATGTGAATTAGAGGGCACACTACAAAAGCTTGCTTGGCAGGAAGTCATTTTTCCTAGGGCTCAAAACTAAATGACTTCATAGTAGAGCTAATAAATTTACAGTAAATAATATGATGTAATGCTTTTGGGTTATGCATAAGTTAAATATCCTTAAAAATTCAAAGAAATGAAACTACAATGCCCAATGCAAGTTGACTGCTTTTTTTATGATTTTATGTGACATTAAAAAAGGTAAACAGTGGTGACTTCAGAGACAATGTAACAATAAATATTTACTGTACATTTTGTCTGATAATCTCAAAGTTTACTAAAAATATCAAATGTCCTCAAACTTCATGAAAACTGAAGACTCAGCTCTATTTTCTCTGAAGACGCTAGGCTCAACCTCATACAAACTCATCACTCTAATTTCCAAAAATTATAAACTTGACAGCTAGACTACAGAACCATAGAACATAACACATATGAACTAAATTGGGAATACTCCCTAATTCTAACTGAATGCTTCAAACTTCTTCATTTGACTGATATTGATTCTAAAAATCTAAGAGAGGTATGGCCATCTAATACTTCTGCATGGAAAACATACCTCTTTGTCCTTTGTTCCTTTAACATTTACTCAGCTATCTCCTTACCCACATTTATTGGATTTGACAGTTCATGTTAGAATTCAATAACCCTTACGTAAATGGACAGTGTGACTTGGAAAGATAAAAAATCAATTCTGAATGAGAATTTTAATATGGTAGAGAAATTTTTCTCAATAATTGTTCTCATCCATCCAATCCTTTCCTTTTAGTATCTAAGTACACAGGAAAGTCCCCTTTGTCTAATTCTTTCTTAAATGTCATAGAGGCCAAATTGGTTTCATCTTCTAATACCTTCTTATAAAATCTGACTCATTCGGGCAGCTCTCCACTGCCATAGCTTCCCATTCTTATTTCCCAGAATAAAGAAAGTGGACTAAAAATAAGTCATTTAAATGACATCTAAGCATTTAACATCTATGTCTCCAGACACTATTTTATTAAATTCTGTTTTAAATCTTAGTTCATCACATTTTGGCTAAACCAAAGAAAGAGATCTAATTTTACCTGACTTTATTTCTTATAATATGTTTAACTTTACCTTGAAATGTTCTATTGCTTTCCATATGATTATTAATTTAGAAATGGGCCCTTAAGCATTTGGATTGCTAGGTTTGCTACTTAATATATTTATGACCCTGAACAAGTCACTCAATTGTTTTGAATCTTGGCTTTCTAATTTTTCACTGGAAATTGGGTAAAAGAATACCAAGCCTCATAAGAATGTTGAGAATATGAAAGAAGATAGTGAAAGCAGAATGCTTGACATACAATGTGAACTCGGTAATGTTAGTTCCTGTCTTATCTGGGTTCCACCAAAAAACACTGAAACAGGGATTTTGATGAAGGTAATTGTAAGGAGCAAGGAAAACTTAGCAAGAACAAAGGATTGTAAAACAGATGCAACCTAACATGTTTGGTTTGTAAAGCTACTACTGTTGAACCAATCCCCAACCCTGTTCCCGCCTATGGTCTTTGTAAGAGAATAGCTAACTGCCATGTCTGCTTCTGTATAACACTTGCTTGCCCGCCCATATATAAGGACTTAGCTGTAAGCGTTCGGCGCGACTCTCGTCAGCAGCCCTTGCGGGTACCGTGTCTCTGGACACTTTGAGAGTCTGCCCCTGCGCAGGTAAAACTTGGCCAATAAAGCAACATCTTTGAAACCCCAGAAAGTCTCCGGCATTTGTTCTCATGGTTGCTGAATGCAACAGTAATTAATTTAGGAAGTGATTCCAGGTAGCTTCAGTGGGAATGAGGAAAGGAAGCCAGAGAAGGGGCGAAGCCAATAAAGGGTGTGCTAATGAGAGGGATACTGCTGTGGGCAGCACCAGCTCCACCCTGCCAGGACCTGTGGAGATACCAGGTAGAACATGCTTGTGGGGGAGAAGGTGCAACTGTCTGTGCTGCAGGCCAACTCAGAGGGGCTGAGGGCAGGCAGGCAGGGAGCGGGGGCATCAGCGGCACCTGCTATTGTTTTATTTTCCCTTTGTATAATCAATCCGTCAATCAAAGAACTTGACATGACAGGTATGTATCCTGTACTAGAAGTCAATCCCAGGAGAGTTTACCTCAAAGTTCTCAAGAAACACATAAAAAGGAAAGAATAAAGTTTGTAGAAGGCTTAGAGAAGAAGTGGGATCTGAGAAACACTGAAAAAATGCCTAGGATTTAGACAGGTGTCCAGGAGTAGGGAAGAATTATAGATTGAGGAAATAGTACACTAGTATAAGCTTCAATTTATTTAACTGCCCACAATATGTCAAGTACCATGCTAAGTGTATTAAATCCATTGTCTCATTGGAGTCTCACAATAACTCTAAAACAGAGTCTCGCAATAACCCTACAAGGAAGATAACTAAATTTTATAGGTAAGTGCAGCTCAGACTTTTATTTACTTCCCAAGATCACACAGCTTTCAGGTGGCATAAAGAGAACTTAAAGTCAGGTGTGTTGCTCTCTAAGGCCCGAGCTTGAACCACTAGACTCCAGTAGCTCTAATGCTGCCCGCTAAAGGATAAATTAGGAGTGAGCTTGTTAACAGTGGGAAGCAACAAGGATATCAGCTACATGAGGATCAGCAGTCTGTTGGACACATATGCTAGGAAAGGAGACGCCACAGGTACTTTAGAAGCCTTTGTCATTTAAAAAGAAGAGCTTTGTACTTAGCTGGAGAGGGAGAGTGATTGGGAGGGATAGGATGCCTGGAGACAGAGGAGAAGGAGACAAAGATAGAAGTGTCAAGGGAGGAATGATCCTTTGTAATTTTGCAGTTTTGAATTATGGCAGGTGGCTGTGTTTACTAGCTGTTGCTACACCTCTTCATGCAGCCTCTGGCACAGAAGTCATACTGCAGATGGTCGGTGTTTGAGCTGGAACACCAAGTCTCTGATCTGAAAGCTGCACAGGTCAGTTCGGCCACATCCCCCAATCAAGGGTATTCAGTTTGCTCTATCTGATCCATCAAGTCTACATCTCACCCACCTCTACTGGAGGAATATGGCAGGAGGAAAACAAGATGTGCTGCAAGAGTTATTATGTCCATTAGTAAACTAAGGGGCTTTTCACATGAATCTAGAGGACCTCTTACACTTTACTGCCTTTCTTGGAATTTCTCTATTCACGGAATTTCTAGAACTGTGTTGTCTAATAAGGTAGCCACTAGCCACATGTGTCTACTGAGCACTTACATGTGGCTTATCTGAACTTAGACCTGCTGTAACTACAAAATGCACATCAGATTTTAAAGACAGCATGAACAAAAAATGAATGAAAATATCTCAATAATTGTTTATATTTAAAATGATAGTTATAGT
This sequence comes from Trachops cirrhosus, assembly GCA_028533065.1. Lineage (NCBI taxonomy): Eukaryota > Metazoa > Chordata > Mammalia > Chiroptera > Phyllostomidae > Trachops > Trachops cirrhosus. Next base: position 50,511,332 of record CM052542.1, read on the forward strand.
TAATTAAATAAAATACATTATTAAAGTTAATTTCACATTTTTTAAAATTTTTCTTCAATAGAGCTACTAGAAAATTTAACTTACATGTGTATTGCCATTATGCTTCTCCTGGACAGAGCTGTCTCAGAATATTTCCCCGCACATGTCAAGGTCTCTCATATACGGTAATTAATAGTATCACAGTATTGTGAGTTTGTATGTCAGCCCTTCTCCAGCCCCACCAAGTCCACAAATATTTTTATAACAACTATTAACAATGCTCCTTTTATAATCTTGAAATAGTATGCACGTATACCATAAGTCATCCATACATATAATTTATTTTTAAAAATCAACAAAATGCCCTAACTATAATGCAAATAAGAAATAAGAAGAGAATAATTTTTAATGAAACAGTATGCATATAAATACGTAAATGCTCATTTGTGATTAATCTAGAAGGCATAGGGAAATAAGTCAGGTGCTTGCACCTATAGATAGAGTCACTGAATGGGGCAGCTATAATTGCAGGGGTGCAGGTGTATAGTGTGGGAGACCCAATAATACAAATGTTGCTGTCAACAATATAATTTTCTAAAGTGACACATTTTAATAAATTCTAACAAAATGTACAATCTTTTTTTATATCCTTTTGGTATTTATTAGAACTATGCAAAAGTAACATTTCTAATTTTAAAACAGAAGTTCTAGATTCAAATAGTTAAAACCACATCACCTACATGAGTGGAACATGAGGCAGGAAGTGTGGCAACTCTCAGCTGTGCAGAATGGTCCCAGGGATTGTAAGACATCTACCTTCCCTGGCTTCCATCCATGAAGTGCCAGTAGTGTCCCCAAACATTGTGACAATCAAAAAGTCAACTCAAATTTTCGGAAAGACCTCCTGGGCAGTATAAAACCCTCCTGGGTTGCTTCAGTTGAGAACCACTGGTTTATTCATACTCTTAAAACTGTCAAAAAATATACAGTTTTTTATGTAGACAAAAAAATATCACCTTGTCTTTTCTCCCTGATTTTTTTGGAGTATGTGCTAACAGGGAGTTCTTTCTTGTATTTTAATCCCATTTAGTATTATTCAGATTCTCACTATCTGTGGTGACTATCAAATATGTCCATAAGTTATTTGATAGTTTTCCTTCAAAAAATGGTGCTTAAGTCCCTGTCTTTTGAATGTGGGCTAGACTTAGTGACTTGCTTCTAATGAATAGAATGTGGCAGAAATGACACTGGGTGACTTCTAAGGGTAGGTCATATATGGTATGGCAGCTTCTTTGTTTTCCCTTTCAGATCACTAGCTCTGGGGGAAGCCATCTGACATGAGACAAGACAGTCCCACAGAAAAGCCCACGTGATTGTCAGCAGTCAGTGAGAACTGAAGTTTCCCACCAACACCCATGTCAGGGAGCCCTCTTGATTGGAGGCCCTAGGTAAGCCTTTAGTTGGCTGCAGCCCCGGTTTACATCTTGCCTGCAAGCTCATGAAGAACTTGGGGCCAGAGCCATCCGGCTAGGATGTTCATCCAACAGCCAACTAGGCTGTTCCCAAGTTCTGAGCACAGACACTGACGTAAAAAGTTTATTTCACACTGCCAAATTTAGGAGTAATCTGTTATGGAACAATAGACAATTAATCAACCTATAGTTTTTAAAAAATATTTTATGCACTGGAGGGAAGCAGTTAAATCATCTCTTTTCAGCATAAATATTCATAAAATCTATTCATTTTTTTACAGGACTGTACTGTATTTATTGATACCGTAAGTTTACACCACCTGTTTACAAGCTGGATGGTCTGTCAGTGCCTATATCAGGATTATCTTACATGATACAAAAGATTTGTAAAAAATATTCATAATATTTAAGTTCCCTTTTTGTTTTATGTTTTTAACTTATAGCTACAATTGTAGGATTTTAGTAATTTTTGTTTCTTCACTGTACAATTTAATATGTATTGCCCTTGACTTGATTTAAAATATTCCTTAGGGCATAACTAATTATATAGAGTATCTGATATCTATACACCTTAATTCTTAAAAGAAAGTTAACATTAAAGCATTATCTTAAAGTACCAGTTTAGAATATGGTCAAGTTCCTAGTCATTCATACTGAATTGTTAATCATCATCTTCCTATTCATTGCCATTCACTCACTAGGCCTTACCTGTGATAGATACATAAAGAATCTGAGGACATAGAGATGACCACATTAGTATTCAGTGTAATAACTGTTCCATAATTAACACATTCTCCCTAAGGGAGCTATATTATTATGCTGATTGGTCAGTGCAGAGGGAAATGGTTTATGAAGAATGATAATGAATTCTCTCAAGTTTAACCAAACCATGACCTTAATTTTAGCTGCTTTTTAAATTATAGTCTCTCTATAAAACAAATAAAAGCAGTCTCTGCCACCTTGGATGTAGCAGTTTATCTAACAAAAACTTCACCCTTCCCAATAAACAGAAAACACCAGGGCATTTACTTCATCTGGCATGGAGAGTACTGCATCCTTACTATTTTCCCTCAACTTTGTAAGACCTCCTAGCTCTTTGCCACAGCTTAGTCTGTAGAGTTTGATAATACCCTTACTCCACTCCACAGGATACCACACCGATTCTTTACATTGATGACATCATGCCGATAAGATCTGGAGACTACTGGATAGCATGTAATCTTCATACCTTAGACAAACAATGTATGGTAATGGATGAAAAATAAATCTCATGAAGAAACACTGGTCTTTCAATAAAGACCTGAGGAGCCAAAGTAAACGGTATCTCCTCCAAAGTAAATGGTAAGTTGCTCCATCTTTGTTTGCTGCTATTAAGAAAGAGGCACAACACCATTGCCTGCCAGATTTGAGCTGGGCCCAGAGAAAGTAAATGCTTTTCAGATAATACTGTACAAGCAGTTCTGCCACCAGGTCTATATGGCAGAATGGACTCAATGGTGCTTAAAATATCTATCAGAGAGCAGAATGCTGTATGGGGCCTGTGGTAAATGCCTATTACAGAACCACGGTTGGAGGTCCCTGGGATTTTGGAGAAAATCCATGTCCTTTCAGCAAATAATTGTTCTTTTGAGAAGCAGCTCCTGGACCCTGAATGATCACCCAATGACATAAGAAGCCCATCGTGAACTGAGTGTTATCTGATCCATCAGTCCTAAGGTTGGTGGTGCCCAGCAGCACACCATTATTGAGCCGCCGTGGTATATTCATTCAGTGCTTGTGAGGTCGAAAAGTCACCAGAAATTTTCACTAGAAAGCTGATCACAATAACAGTGTGTTGACTCCTGAGGCACTACTTTAACACATCCCTATAGCTCATGAGAAGGTCCCGGATTTATAGGTGGCTAAGGAAGATCTGTTGGCACCGATCGGGGGACATTTTTCTAGTTACATACTTTGACTGAAAGAAGAGATAACATGAATTACTTACCTATTCATTGACAGAGGCCAATTGTTGGACCACGTTATCATAGACCAGAAAAGAAAATTATTAAATAATGAATGGCAAGAAAGTTTGCCAAATAACTAGAAGGACCGACCTCAAAATGACCCCAGATATGAAGATACTGATGTCTCATGTGGCTGCTTAGTAAAGACCCTTCTATAGAGGCATCTTTAGTCATCAGATGGAAAAGTACATGTTCAATAATTTTATGAAAAGTAATCACAACTGCAGGGATGAGATTATGACTGGGTTTTGATAACATGGACTTTTACTCACAAAGGCTGACCTGGGTCCTAACAATGCTTACATGATAAATTGGCAGAAGTGGAGGGCCGACACTGACCCCAACCCCCCAGAAGCAGCCAGCTTTGTGGGACAGTAGAATCCCACATGAAGATCTAGTTAAAGCACTACTTAGGCAGCAATACCTTGGGAGGACAGGTCACTACTGTCTAGGATACAGCAAGGTCATGGCAGGAAACACACGTTGTTTGTTCATGCATAATGATTAGAGAGAGCTTAATAAAGAGATATTTACAAAGATATGGGTAGAGTTTTGGGACACAGAGAAGAGTTGGTGCAGAGGCTAGCAACAACAGGGAGCCATTTTCAGGCCTGAAGGGGTGAGGAAGGAAGGAGGTGTCTGTCCAGGAAGACAAGCCAAGTGGAAAGAGCTGACTGACAGGACTTGGAGCCTTAGGTAGAAGGGCGCACCAGCAAGAGTCAGATGAATAAACTCCACAGACTCATTCTCTTACCCTTCCACCTACTGTTGATGCTTCTCACGGACCAAAACAAATTAGAAGCCACAGGACAAGAGAACCTGTTGATGTAATCCTTATAAATTATGTGCCAGTTTCTCAGGGGACAGAGCAGGGTAAAGAGAGATGGGGGAGGTAATGAAAAATGCTAAGCCTATAGTCTGAACAAGGGACCAGCTTATTCAAGGGTAGAACTTTAAATATATTCAGCAAGACATATAGGACTTTATTAAAAACAACAAATAAAAATAGCTAGAGATATAAGATATTCAGATTCTTTTTTGTCATAATTTACTGTCACATAGGATAGCAAAACAAAAAGAGCAGAAAGATATACATTCTAAATTTTGGAGTCTGTGAAATAGAAGGGGCCAGAGTAGTAGGCAAAATATGGGACATGTATATTTTTTAAACAGATTTATAAAAAAAAATAGACATAGAATTGAAAGGAAATGGGCAAATAATCAAATAAACCAAGACACTAAATTAGACTTTTTACATCTTTGTTGCTTTAATACAAGACTGATTCTATGCTGATTATTTTAATATACTTCTTTTATTTAAAGATTTTATTTATTTATTCTTAGAGAGAGGAGTAGGGAGGGAGAATGAGAAGGAGAGAAACATCCATGTGTGGTTGCCTCTAGTGCACCGCCTACTGGGGACCTGGCCTGCAACCCAGGCATGAACCCTGACTGGGAATTGAACCAGTGACGCTTTGCTTCGCAGGCCCATGCTCAATCCACTGAGCTATACCAACCAGGGCTGATTACTTTAATATACTTTTTATTACAGTTATTCTAATTTAGTATTAGGTTACCTCTATTAACAACCAGTTCAAAGTTTTTATTCACATTAGAAGATAGTATTTTGGGGGTGAAGAGGTATTTGGAAATAATGATGACAGAAATGTGTTCATTCTTTTCTTCATCATTCTACAAATATTTATTACAATCCTGACAAGCCTACAAAGGAGCAAGGGACAAAAAGGCAAATGATCAAATACAGGAGGTCAGACATGATGTCCCTGAAGAAGTAGTGCAGGAGCAAGGGCCTGAAAAATAAATGGAGGCACAAATAGGCTTCCATTGGAAGGACCCTTGAACAAGGGCCTTGTGAGGGGTGGGGGTATGGTGGGTACTGGGGACAGACAGGAAACCCATGTGGTGCATGCACAGGCTGCAGTATGGTTCCAGATGCAGATGGAGAGGCAGTATCTTAGGTATTTGCTATCGTGAACTACAGGAAGATTGTTTTAGCATAACATTGTTGCCAGTGCCAGCTGTGCAATCCACGGAAAGGGTTTTGTTCAGGTAGGTCTTTCTCTGTCTATTCAAATTTTCCTTGAAAAACTCAAGGTCATCCACATCCAATGTCACTCATCTTAGTGTTTATTTGCTTAATTGTAGCTCTAGAATTGGCAACACTACCTTGCTTTAAGTGAAAAAAGAGCTCTCATCATTCCTAAAAATGGATATAGTTTATTATATCCGAAAATGCTACACATAGTGTTCATTAGTAATATCTACTAGTAAACACACCCTTTTAAAAAAATGATCCATAAAATCCTTTGGGATCTTCCTGGCCAAGAAAAGCACAAAGGAGTTACTATCTGACATAATTTTGTTTATTCTATGATACAAACACTAACTGGAGGAAACACTAAATATGTATTAGTCGGTGTGGATTATCATACAGGACTTACTCTTCTCTTTAGTGGGTACATAATACAGGCTAATTCTGCAAACAATTACTAAATGTAAATGACACACACACACCCAGAGGCAAAACTAAAGCTATCACATTGCTTATGATTTTTGCCTGCTTCTCACACCCCTAGTGCCATTTTTTGACTCTTGCTGCTTTAAGCCAACTCTGTGTGGAGTTGGGGGTAGAGGGAGTAGAAGGAAGGAGAGAAAAGCATTAGCCCCACAAAGGGGGGGGTGGGGTCTGGTCTGCACCCTCTCAGTGACTTTAATTACTTAGAGTCCCCATTCATCTTCTTTAGTAAACAGAGGCAGGCTGCACAGTGGTTAAGAGCACGGCTCTAGAGGTAAACTGCCTGGGTTACTGGCGAATAAAACCAAACTGACAAAGTTACACAGCAGTCAGTACCAATGAGGACTGATCATTTTATCCCTTGAATTTTCTCACTGTTTTAGAAATAACTTCAAGAGAACACTTTAGGTGAAGCTTATGTGTGTGTGTAAGAAGAAAGAAAAGAGAAAAGAGAAATGATTTGTGAAACACTCCTATTTGGGTAATCATAGCGTATAAGCAAAGATTGGGGAGAGATGGGTAAAAACTTTACTCAGGCAAATTTTCCTTTCACTCACATCAAGAAAATGTGCATCACTGAAGTACCAGGAGCAAGCACCATTATCTAGTATTATGTCTCATTTTCAAACACTTGCAGAGCATGTTCCTGTCGTGCTCTGGGGCTGAGTCAGAAGTTGCAGCCATTAAAAGGCCCTCTGTCAAGGAGAAAACATGATTAGACCAACTGCTTGCACTGACACTTAAAAATTAACTGCAAATCTGTTTGGGGCAGCTAAGGCATTCCCTAAACACTTGCTGGTTGGGAATGTTGGCTTTCAAATCATTATTTTGTATCCCTTAAAGGTACATTTTAACTGTTTTAATATGTGAGGAACAGGCCTGCCAAATTGTGCTTATGGCTTTTTAACACACGCAATTTACAAATGCAATGAAGCGGATAATAGGACACACGATAGTGAATTTGAAAATCTGTGTTGATGACCCTGCTGCCGTAGAAGCATTTTTGGAAGCAGCACTCTACCCAGTTGCCTGGATAAGAAAAATGTTGTTTATCACTTCACAGGTGGCCTCTGCCACCCAATGGCGAGGTTAGGGTCGTGTCCTTGAGCACAAATCCATCTCTCTCATGCTAGCAATATTCCACTTGAAATCATCTGGAATGCATGTATTCAGCAAAATACAACTAACAGCAAAAATCTCACTCAGCACTGAAAGAAATCTGTTCAAGCAACAGTCAAAATGAAGTGCTTCCTTTTTATAATGAAGACTTCCAAACCCAAAAAAAGTGTAGATATGTAGTTTAATTTGTAAAAAAATTATATATTTTTAAAGAAGGCAAAAGGACATTTAATACTGGCTCCATTATCTACAAATATAATAAAATTTTTCAAGACATTGACTAGAACAATTTAAAAAATGATGGAACCAAAGTTCTTTTTTTTTTTTTAAAGATTTTATTTATTTATCTTCAGAGGGGAAGGGAAGGAGAGAGGGAGAGGAATATCAATATGTGGTTGCTTCCTGTGCATTCCCTGCTGGGAACTGGCCTGCAACCCAGGCATGTGCCCTGACTGGGAATCGAACCGTGATCTCTTGGTTCACAGGCCCGTGCTTAATCCACTAAGCTACACCAGCCAGGGCGGAACCAAAGTTCTTTAAATTTCTTACTTTTTTATTGGGAGAAATTATTTTACTTTGCTAAGACAATGTTTCCAAGCTGGAATCTAATAAGTTGGCTCATGTTACAGTTCCTAAGCAGACTAGAAGCATAGTGAGCCCTGACTGGTGTGGTTTGGTGGGCGGGGAATTGTCCTGCAGGGCCTGGGGTCACCAGTTTGATTCCTGGTCAAGGCACATGCCTGGGTTGCTGGCCAAGACAGCTGATATTTCTCTCCCACATTGATGTTTCTTTTTAAAAATCACTGCTTTTTTTCTTTTTTAAAAAATATTTTATTTATTTATTTTTAGAGAGGGGAAGGGAGGAAGAAAGAGAGAGAAAGAAACATCAACGCATGGTTGCCTCTTGTGCACCCCCTACTGGGCATCTGGCCTACAACCCAGGCATGTGCCCTGACTGGGAATCGAACCAGTGGCCCTTTGGTTTGCAGACCAGCACTTAATCCACTGAGCCACACTAGCCAGGGCTGATGTTTCTCTCCCTTTCTTCCTCCCTTACTTCCCCTCTCTCTAAAAAATAAATAAAATCCTAAAAATAAATAAATAAAAGCACAGTGTGTGACTTCCTGCCATAGTTACTCTCCATCACCAGCTTTTCCTTAGAGTGACATTTAGAATCATAACACCAAGCTCACCAACTACAACAACAGGATGCTTGGTGAAGCATAAATTAATTTTTAAAATATTCATTTGTTTGTTAGAAAAACTGTTAACTGCTTCTCTGTATAGACAGAATCAAAAAGTCATCTTGGAATTATCTGTGTTCTTCCAAAGATCACCTTTATGAAAGTATGGTTTCTCCCATTCTCATATCCCTTAGGATGAGGAAAACCAATTTGCTCTGAGAAGGAAAGGATAAGATCCCTAACTTTTCTCTCTGAGATTTCAATTTAAGACAGAACAGACTGACCCTGAACTAGATCTGTAGGCCAAATGAAATATAAAAGCCCAAAAGGGAAGTTGCCTTGAAAGCAGAAACTGGGCTGGGACCTTGGCTTTACATTAGGGCCTGAGAGTAGGGGTTGCCTACCCACATTGGTCGTGCTTTGGGGAGCGCTCACCAAGCTTAGTGTAAAGAAATAAAACATTATAGTCTTGGATCCTAGTGTAGAAACCACTGCAGTGGTGGAATGATCCTGATGAGCAATCAACTGAGAAATGAGACCAATGGCATCAACTAAAGTGTCAGAGCACCAGCAGACTATACGGTCTCTCCCCACCTAGAACTGGAAATAAGACTGTTCTCTCCTTGGCGTTTTGGGGCAACTTACATCAGGGAAGTGAATGAAAGGCTGCGTCTCTTTAAGCAATAAATGGAAAAGTAGACATGTGACTGCAGCATTACCCCAAAACAATGAACATAGACTTTAATACCAGAAAAGATAGGGTCAAGTTTGACCACATTTAATTACCACTTTAACTATTTTCTTTATTCTTCCTCATTCCATGAAGTATTTAAGATTGAATTATATAAACTTACTTTTTTCTGTACTTGCTACTTTCAATCATACTATTTCCAGGTGCCCATGATGGCCTTTCTTTAATTCTTCGCACTGATTTACAAATTACCTGCATGTCAAGGACCTTTACTGGTCCGCTTTGTTTTGGCTCATTTCTCTTTTGGAGAAGCAATCCCAAGCCTCACCAAATTCAAGGGGAAGTGGCACAGACCCGACTTCTCAAAGGAAGGAATGGGAGAGAATTTGCAGCCATGTGTCAACATTACCAGAGCCCAGGCCCTGACAAGAACATTTTTACATCCCCTTCGCAATCCAATACAAATGCTGACCCTCTCCCAAGATCCTTGGGAGGCTCAGGCTCAAGGTCTGGATCTCATCACCTCACCTAAGTCAGGTCTGGGTACAGATGAAACCCTTCAAAGTCAGTTCCTCTCCTAAAAATGATCTCATTAACTAGATCACTGAATTCATTAGGTACATTTATTATTTCCCACATTGGCAACAGTATGCCAAACATTTTATGAATATGTAGCAAGACGCCCTTCCCTCCTGCTTCCAAGTATTCCATTTTCCTCCCTTTCTTTAAATTCTCTCAGCAGTCTCCTCACAACCCAATGGGCTTCCGAACCTGGTTTCAAGACCATGCCCATGTTTAAGTTTTGTTAAACCAGGTACTAAATTTTGTTCTGCTTATCTATTGTTGCTGCATACCAACCACCCCCTCCCCACTGGCCCACTGCCACCCAGTCTACTGGCTTAATACAACAATTCTATTTTGCTCATGATTTTGGGAGTTGGACATTTGGGGAAGCCTCAGGTGGGCCCCTTGGGATCTCTCATGCAGTCAGATGTTCACTGCAGCTTCGATCATTTCAAAACCCTAGAGGGCTAACAGTGATTATCTATCCCTAGGAGCTCAGAGGAGCCGGTTGACTAAGACCCCTACGCATGGCTTCTTCATGTTGCTTGGGCTTCTCATAGTATGATGACAGAGTTCTAATCTAGTTTGCATTGATTTGCTTTTTTGTTAACTTCCTAGTGTCTCAACTAATAGTGATAATTATTCCTAAGGAGAATTCAAAAACAAAACCAAACTTTGGACCTGAACTCCAAGTGCTTCCTAAGTAAATACAACAAGGAAATAACTCACTCAACTGGAAATCCATTTGAAAAGAAAAAAGAATTATAGCATGTTAAAATTGTGCTATTATTGTATACATAATGTTAGCACAAGGATAGCTAGGAACAATTTGCATAAGAAATACTGCTATTCTTTTTTTCTAGTTAGCGAATAATTGAATAGCAACCATCAGTGAAGTAGGACAAAAAAGGGCTATTATTATAAATGTTTGTTAGATCTTTCAAGGAGATTTGATTACCTTCTACCCATAATCCACTTCACCCACTTGAATAGAGGTTCTGCATTTCATCAGTCAAATGTCAAGTGCCTTTGTTGCATGCTAGCTAGCCATATTCCACAGGAAGGGCAAAAACCAGTTTTTCCTCAGCATAATTTGTGAGAAACATAGCTGTTTTAAGGTAAAACATGGATTAAAGGTAAGCCCAAGAAGGTCCTGATCTAATGAAATAGCTAAAGATGCCAAACAACTTATAACACCAGTGAAACTGACTTAGCATCATCTTTCCTCAGGTAAAGGTATACACTCCTTCATGTTAAAAATGTCTTTAGGGAGAAAATGCAGACAACTGTAATTGAACATCAATAAAGTAATTCATAAAAAAAGAATCTTAAAAAAATTCTTTGTACTCCTGATGACCTCTGCCAATTGCTTTCCTTCATTCTTCTTTTAGTCCGACATTGGACATAGCCAAAGAGCTAAATTCATCTTAGAAACAGTCTTGTAAGGCTATTTGCATTTCAGGTAGACAAAGTATATATATTTAGTAAACGTGGTGAGCCACTCATTTTAATCAGTGGCCTCAGCATTAACTTGGGGGAATCACTAAATTAATTCAATATGGAACACAGCTTTGCTTTGAGGAACACTTATCCTCTAATTTCCTTGTGTGAATTAAGGCATTTACAGACTGAATCTGGAGACATTAAAGGGAAAGGGGCACTTCTTAACTTGTTCCAGAGGGCATAATGGTAGTACTCCCAGACCTTCCCTCCCCTGTCTCCACAGGACAGAGAGCGGCAGTGGCTTTCCCAGCTCCTACGAGGACAGAAGGAATTTCTCTGTGGATTACAGCAGACTGGCTCTGAGATAGAGAGGAGACACTTATTTGATTATGCCATAAATCCTCCTAATGAAAAGATTCTGGGCACAGTATGAGATCCTTGTGAATGAAGTTCCTGTATGCATTCAAACTATAATACCCAAAATTATGGGTTGCCATAGGAACAATAGAGTAAATTACATTTAAAGGCAATTTATTAAAGTTCAGAACTACACAGTAGCAAAGGTACTGTCTAGTACTATTATGTAGCATTATTGGTGTAGCTGAATATTATTTCATTTACTTCTCACAATAGCTCTGTAAAGTAGGTAGTATTTCTATATTTTACAGATAAGAAATCTGAGGTGAAGAAACTAGCCCAAGTCTGCCAACTAATCCGAGGAAACCCTACATGTGCCTGACTCCATACCTTCTTTTTCTCATGCAACAAATTTCAATTCTATGGCAAAAAGTAAAAACTAACAAAAAATTTACATTGACAAGAAAGATGTGTCCCAAAGTTAGAGAAACTAAAATTCCATTAGTTGTATAATAGGAAATTTCATTTTATTATAACATTCAATTTGTGGATGGTGTATTATGCTAAAACTACATTGCTGTTTAGACATTAAAATAGTTTAAAGAAATACCAAAGGAACCTTCTAAAGGCCTTAGAGTACATTAGTTTTGTGATTTATGTTCCTTTAGTCTTCTCTCCCTATCTTCCTGCCGTGCTTTTTTAATTTTCCAATTCAGAGTAGTTTTTGCATTGTATTACTGAGATGATCTTCTGGAAATTACTTTCAATTGCTGTTCTCAAAGAATTTCTCTTTGGAAGATAGGACTGAAAAAGCAGAGAAGAGTATTTTCCATTGTTCCCTAGGTAGGCACAGCCTTCTTTCTGCTAATACATTTTATCCACATTAAGTCCAGGTATTAGTTATTGGTATTAGAAGCTATTATCTGACTTTTATAGCTCCCACCCTAATAATAATATATTCAAGTTTCCTAGGTCAACATCCAAAGGAAAGGACTTAGAGTCTCTGGGGGAAAATATAATAAATTCATATGCAATTGCAAAAAACTTTTTATAGAAAATATTCATACAGTTCCTTTGGTAATTTTTTAAAAAATCCAAATAAAGAATCTCTGTAATTTTTCCTTTTTATTTTCACTTTCATGGAAAAATCTTTAACTTAACAATCAACAACAGGATATCTCTTTCTGATAGGCAAAGACAATAGGACATCTTACCTGTCAATACATTATCTAATGAAATTCTTTTTTTTTCCTTTCTGCTTTTTTATTCTGCTACATGACATTTAGATTTATTTCATCATATCACAAAATAGTTCTCTTTGAAAGAAGACTAAAATTACATTAAACATGTTTATCAATATTTCTTTACATTTCAGACTCTCCTTTCTATTACTGTTATCATAATCCAGCCCCCCCTCCACATCCATGGGGGATTGCTTGCAGGACCTCCATGCGCAAGAAAATCCATGGATGCTCAAGTCCCATGTATAAAATGGGGTATTACTTGCATATAACCTATGCGCATTCTCTCATAGTCTGGTAGAACTCTTAATAACTTCCCCTTCTTTTAAATTTTCCTACAAAAAGTTACCTATCACCTCAAATGATCTAGGCCCTAGTTCTTATTAGTAAATAATAACATGAACATAATTACCTGCTTAATAGAATTTCAAAAGTAAAAATTTAAAAGAAACCATAGCTTTTCTTTTATCCTTTATCATTGTATTTACTTAACTAAGTTGAGCTTTCCTTGGAAAAACTACTTTGTGATTCTTTTTCATTGCATCTGCTACCCAGTGAGTCCTCATGAGCCACATTCTCTCCAGAAAAGATAACAGTCGAAAGTCAGATGGCTTTGGGAAGAAAATGATTAATGTTAAAAGTATGACATTGACTTAGTTATTCCATTGGCAAATGTTAAAAATCTTCTATACCTGTATTTACTCACCTATCAGTCCTAAAAAAATGTAGCCAATGATGAACAGTATGAAGATTATGCAGCACAGAACATCTGTACAACCCCTAAAGACAAAGAAAGAATAAATAATTAAAGGGGTGCATGATGAATTCTTGTTTACTGCACAAAATATAACAATATGCCATTTTATATCCAATAATTCTGAAAGGTAGATCACATGTATTTCTGCAAGCAAAAACTCCACAACAATTAAGGGGTCATAATTTCATAACTAAAGAAGCTCCCCCAGAATTCTTAGTATTTGTTCTTTCTTGGTTTTTATTTGTAAAAATGTTTTTAAAGATAAGATTATACCAACATCAAACAATGATCTTTTATCAGAAACTGAGATTTAAACTATTTGATTTTATGATTTTCCTCTTCATGCCTCCCCAACACATGGTATGTATATTTAAAAAATCAGCTCTTTTCTATTCCTCCCTGTCTCTATTTTTTCCTACATACACACTTAAGGACACTATTGTTAAATGAAGGACTAACTACATAAACTTTCTATGGGAAGTAGAGTTACAACTATTCTTATGACTCAAAACGAAATTTCACAGCTACCCCATAAGCTAGAATATCGTCAAATTAGGTTTAGAGAAAATTTGGCTCATAGACATTCAGTGATCTGCCAGGATCCAGCAGGGATACTTGAGGTTTTCAACTAAAGTATTTCCTATCCCCAAATTATAGCTTGTTCAGCTTCTAAGTGGTCTGGAAAGTAAAAGCTATGTCCTAAAAGTGAGAAACAATGCAACACTTCTGTATTTGAAACTTAATGAAGAATCTATTAGTAAAGAAAAAAATCAATGTATTTGACAGGATTAAAAACTGCACCCGAGAATACTCGTAGCAAAAACTTTCTCTTCAGGGCAATGGACATGCTCTACTAATGTAGCACAAGCAGGTTGAAGTTACACACTATTTTTTGCAGTGTAGTAGTAATAATAAATAATCATAATTGTACAGTAACAGACACAGTGACGTCTCACATTGATAAAGCCGTGTTATACCTTTATTGCTTTCACTGTAAATTTTCTAAGAATACCGCTAGGTTGTTCGTGGTAGTAAAGTGAGTTAACTTACCTAAGGTCCGAGAGAGAGGTAGTTACAGAGGCAGGCAACTATCTAGGTCTCCAATGCTAAACCTTTTTCATTTAGTTGTTATGATTAACATTTTTTGTAAAGATTCAAATTAGCCATAGCTGAAAGTCCACACACATCCCTACTACCCCAAAATAGGAAATGTACCTTTTACAGAGAAAGGTATTTATGGCCAATGCATACACAAACTATCATTTGTTTAAATCCGGGTTAGACCCAGGAATTTGGGTTGGATTTAAAAATTATAAGAATAATAATAAAATGAGAAGAAAATAGAGCTCCAGTTATGAGGGTTTTTTATGTTTGTTTTGTTTTTTTGTTAACAACTGTTGAAAGCAAAAATCAGTGGGGATGAAAAAAGTATCTGTGGTTCATGCGCATTCTAACATATGCTAATCAAGATCAGGTTCTCATTCTGTTCTGTTAGAACAATTGTTAAATAGCTCAGTACCTAATAAGAAATGCCAGCAGGTGAGGAGCTAAAGGAGAGAAAACTAGAACACGACGAGAGTGCTTTAATTAGAAGTCTTCGTGTTGTCAAGGCCCTTGTGTGTGATTGTAACGAACAACCAGGAAGAGGGAGAGACGGATGAGACCAGACGCACAGGCCAGGTTATATATCCACATGTTTATAGTTGTATACTTACATTATATATAATATATACTGTAATGCATATTTATAATGACCTAATTTTACATAGTATTATAACGTTGTATATGTGTAATGTCATCACGTATTAAGTACAGGAAGAGATAAACATGCATACTAGGAAGACAAATGAAAGAAACTTTGCCAATTTCCAAAGAATGAGCACCGGGAAAGCAGCAGGGCCCAAAAGAAAGTTGGTAAAAAATGAAACCCACACTCCCCAGCTACGGGCGCTGATGAATGGGCCTTAGTTGCAGTTATGGTTCCATATGGGGTATTACACTACCATTTCTACGTCTTTTTGGTGCCAAGGACACACTACACTACCCTGGACTGCTGGGTGCCCGCACAACCATTCCCCCCCAGCAGTCTCTCACCATGGTGGGATACCATTTTTCAATCATTCACACACTGAGGTGTTTGAGATTCTATGGTGGGACCAGGGAGGATAATGTATTCAAGTCTGTTTTGCTTTTCAGGTGCACTGCTCTGGAAAAACAGCAGACAATACCCCAAGGCCAGACTGGTTCATTTTATTTTGTTTAGACAAAGAAGAATGTTGAACAAAGTGAAATTATAAATACAAAATTCAAGTGTCTCAAAAATCAGAAAAGTTTTCTAGATAAAACATTTGTGTTTCTTATTTTGTTCCTCCAGTGATTTGATTCCCTTTGTTACTTTAAAATTTTCCTTTTGAAAATAACTGTGTGTGTGCATGTTTGTGTGTGTGTGTGTGTGTGTGTGTGTGTGTGTTTACTTTCAGGTAACTATAGTCAGTGGCCATTTTCTCTATTATTTCATCTGTTTCTCCCCCTTTCCACGGACATATACCCTTCAGAAAAAAATTGCTTAGAATATTGAATTTGAACAAAATATAAAAAGTAGCTTAGGCACCATTTTGTGAATTGGTGAACGTAGCAGAAGCTTAATTCAAGTTTTTAGAACTTGTAGCGCCTTATCATTGTTTCTTTCCTTTGATTTCAGGGCATCTGTAACAATCCTATGTGTTCTGTAAGAAATTGGTTATTTTTAAAAAACAAGGGTTTCATTTGGTTAAATTTTCAATTATCTCAAGATAGCTGTTGAGGCAACTGAGTGATACACAGCACCTGGTTGAAAATCATTCTGAATCCTATTCTAGCTAGAGGCTTGTCATTGTTACATCTTTTCCTCAGGTAGATTCATTTTTCCTTTCATAGCAAGCACTAAGAACCATTGTACCAAGCTAAAAGTGGGTTACTGCCCCCTGGGTCCCAGAAAGAAGACAGAAAGAATAAGTTGTAGAGAAATATGCACCCAAACCTCTCCCTCTCCCTCCAAATCAAAGTCCAAGTTTTTCAAAATAAGCCGCTCACTCTCTACTAAAAACTTTTATTCAGATTGAGCTACCCTAGCATAAAAGCATTTTTAAAGTCAAACTACAAAACTACCATTACTACTTTAGATTTATTTTGCCAAATTATGGTAACAATAGGATCACAATTATATATTCATTTGCACATTTCCCTTTCCCTCCTCTTTCTAACCCACAAATATAGAATGCCTTTAGTCACCTCGACATAAAATCTTCGGAGCTTCCTTTGACTTTCCCTTTTTTTACCTCATCTTTTATATTCAATGGACAAGTTCTTTTGACTCCTCTTTGATGTGTCTTCCATTCATCTGTTCTTTTCTCTTACTACTGCCTGGACTCAGTCCAGATTCTCTTATCTTCTCTTCTAACTCTTGCCACGGTCTCCTAATTGGGCTCCAGCACACAGTCTCAGCCTGATCCAAACCATTCTGCACATCATGGACATCACTGATATGGGAAGACATCACTTTATTGTCTAAAAACTGCAGTGTTTCTTCACCACCTATTGAAAAATCTCCAAATGTCTTAGCTTTCTATTTAAGAGCCTACAAGTTCAATCCTACTTCCAGTCCCAGGCTACTTTTCTAGCTTCATCTCCCTCTATTCTTCAAATGTATTTCAACCAACTTGAACTTTTTTATTCATTGAATACACCAGGAACTCTCCTATAATGGCACTCAGGACTCTGCTCATGGCCCCTTCAGATTCTGCCTCTGGAATATTCATAAGTTCCAATTTCTTTTTTTTTTAAGATTTAATTTATTCTTAGAGAAAAAGGAAGCAAGGGAGACAGAGAGGGAAAGAAACATTGATGTGAGAGAGAAACAATGATCAGTTGCCTCCCTCATGCCCTGACCAGGGAGAGGGGGTCCACAACCCAGGCACGTGCCTTGATTGGGTATAGAACTGGGACCTTTCGCTTTGTCAGTTGATGCCCAGCCAACTGAGCTACATTGATCAGCACCAACTGTTCCAATTTCCAAGGAACAGCCAGGGTTTACACTATTGTCCTGCTGTAACCATGAACAATGAGCCCTTTTACTCTCAAAAGTGCCCCAGAGTGGATCTCCACCCTATCTACTAAAATCCCATTCTTCATATGGTAGGATTCCTTTATTTTTTAGGTTTGATACTCCATTGTATGTATATACTGCATTTTTAAACCCACTTATTTGTCAACGGACACTTAAGCTGCTTCCATATTTTGGCTATCACAGGTAATGCTTTAATGACTGTGGGAGTGCAGATCCTGACTTCAATTATTTTGCATGTGACAACAGGAATAAATCTGGAGAACATTAAGCTGAGGGAAATAAGACAATCATAGAAGGACAAATACTGCATGATTCCACATGCACAAGATAACTAAAATAGTCAAGCTTAAAAAAATAAAATAGTCACACTCATAGAAACAGAAAATAGAATGGTAGATGCCAATGGCTGGGGGAGGAGCAAATGAGGAGCTAATGTTCAATGGGTATAATTTTCTTTTTTTTATGTATTTTATTGATTATGCTATTACAG
>CM052542.1:50535717-50558143 GCA_028533065.1 Trachops cirrhosus
CATACCCTTTGCAACGGCATGGATGGAGCTGGAAAGCATTATGCTAAGTGAAATAAACCAGCAGTGAAAGACAAATACCATATGATCTTGCCTTTAGCAGGAACCTAAACAACAAAACAAAGAACCAAGTAAAATATAACAAAAGACACTGAAATAGAGGACAGATAGTCAGTGACCAGAGGGGAGAGGGGAGGGAATTTCAGGGGAGAAGGGAAGGGTTTACAGGAACAAATATAGAGGACACATGGACAAAACTAGGGGGGTTGGAAAGGGGAGGGAGGAGGGGAGGAATGGGTGGGTGGGCTGGAATGGGAATAAAGGATAGAAACTGTACTGAATAAACTAAAATAAAAAATTTTAAAAAAAAAGAACAGGCAAGAGAAGGATAGCTGGCAATGGACATTCAGGGAGACAAATTACAGAATACATCACAGCCATTAGTGAGATTTATTTAAATAATCATGAAAAATAATATTTTCCTAGTCTAATAATTTCTAGTCAGCCCAAATGGATTATGCCAAAGAATGAGTGTTTTTCTCTGGAGCTATTATTACTAAACATTAAACATTTTATAAGATTGAAATGGAAAAATTGAATATTGTATATTTTTACAGAATTTAAGGCAAGCTGAGATTCATTTCCCAGAGAAACATATTCCAGAACAAATATAAATAACAGTGAAGTAGCAAGTTGTTAGACCTTATATCTGAATAATTTTATATTTCATATTCAATCTACTAAATCATTCTTGCTATTATTTTTCAGTGGCATGGAGTTTAAAGTTTAAATGCAGCCTTTGCAAATATATACAATTGCAGTTGTCCTGAGCTGAATAGTGAAATATAAATCTTTCTTATGTTAATATAAATCTTTTTAAAATCATTAGACATAAAAAGTATCACAAAATATGCCAGTAAGTCTCTTTCATTTTAACACAAGATACTCAGACTAACAGTTTATTTTCATTTTTAAAGATTCTATTTATTTTATTTTTAGACAGAGGGGAAGGGAGGGAGAAAGAAAGGGAAACATCAGTGTGTGGTTGCCTCTCACATGCCCCTATCTGGGGACCTGGCCTACAACCCAGGCATGTGCCCTGACAGGGAACTGAACCAGCGACCCTTTGGTTCTCAGGCCAGCACTGAGTCCACTGAGCCACACCAGCCAGGGCCAGAATAACATGTTAATAGTTGATCTGGGAGTCATTAGGCCATCATATAATTGCATCCAAGAATGGTCCCAGTTTTTTTCAGTAACTAAGCACTGCAGTGTGATACACATAATGAGTCCCAGGTCCTACCATTATGCTCTTTCCTGCCATTCTGAGATGTAAGTTCATGTAGAACCCATGTTTTCCAAGGTTTACCTAGATGTAATTTTCTCCTTCCAGGAATCTCACAAAACTTCTTTAGCAATTTTTCCCATGGTTAAGTGTGTACTATTTGCTACTATGGTAAGCTGTGTGCATATAAAAGAGGGAAAGGGAAGGAGGGAGAGAGAGAGAAAGAAGATGAAAATGAACCAAATCAAGACCGAAGGACACATAAAGCCAAAAATTCAAATACTCTAATTTCAAAATCAGAAAAAGAGAAATGCTCTTAAAATGTCAACATTAAAAAAATAATAGTTTAAAATGTAGAAGTAAAAATAAGTACCATGGTTAGGAAGGATTTAGCTATTTAGAGTGGAGAAAGTTCAGTGTGAGAGTATGTAAGACACTTTATAAGAGATGGGTTACAGTTTTGAATTATGGACAAGAATGGCAGAGAAGAGAGGTCTGTTCTAGGCAAAAGGCAGCCCAAGAACAAAGGTGCAAAATTAAATATAGCTGATGGGAAAGAGGAAGAGGGAATTTGGCTAAAATTCTGATTGGGTAGAAACTCTAAAACAGATAATATTAGCATTGTGGAACCAAAATTTTAACTCATTCTTCTATTTATATAATATTTATTTGGTACCCAAATATTTGGTACCTAAATATTTGGTACCAAGTATCGTGGTACATTCTATACAAACAATGGTGAACCAGACAGAAAATATGCCTACTCCCATGGAGCCTACAATTTAGTGTGGCAAACAGAAGATAAATAAGTAAAGATAAACAAATACAATGATGACAAATTGTGTGATGACTGCTAGGAAGGAAGCAGATATGATACTATGAAAGAGAATAATAAGGATAGGGTACATAATGAAGGGCTCTCTGAAGAGGTGGAGAGTACCTTACTGTTTTGGTTTAAATTCATAATATTAAGACTAGAACTATATAGTCCAGCAATCCCACTTCTGGGTATAAATCCCAAGAAAATGAAACAGGATATTGAAGAGATGTCTACATGCCTTGTTCTTTGCAGCATTATTCACAATATCCAAAACATAAAATAACCTAAGAATCTGTCAACAGATAAATGGAAGAAGATGAGTTATATGATATCATATGATATTTATGAGTTATATTATATTATATTATATATTATATTATATTTACAATAACATAAATATTATATCTGTGTTATATTATGTTGTATGTAACAAATATATAAACAGTATATAATATATAATAAATATATAAGAAAGTATATATTATACATATAAAATATATAATAAATGTTATATAATGAATATAATATATCCTATTATATATAAAATTCAGCCATCAAAAAGAAGGAAATCCTGCCCTTTGTGGTAACATGATTAGACCTTGAGGGCATTATGCTAAAAGAAATGTCAGATAAAGACCACTAATGGTGCATGATATCATTTACATGTGGAACCTAAAAAAGCCCAATTCGTGGAAAGTACACAGAATAGTGGTTACGAAGGGCTGGTGGTGAGGGATATAGAGAGATGTTCAGTGAGATGAGTAAGTCTGGAGAGCTAATGTACCACATAGTGATTTTAGTAAACCATACTGTATTACATACTTCAACGTTTCTAAGAGACTAGATCTTAACTGTTCTCACCACCAATGAGACATGGCAATTATGTGATTAGCTAACACTACCGTGGTAATCATTTTGCAATACATGTGTATCAAATTAACATGTTCACCTTGAACATATAAAATGTTATATATCAATTATCCAATCAAAGCTGGGGAAAGAAAGAAAAATAAAGAGGTGGTGAAGGTTGTGTTTCAGGAAAAAAACAACAAATACAAAGGTTATGAGGGCAGATGAGACTCAAGTTGTCCTAGGAACTGACACATGGCCAGTGTGAACAAAACAGAGGTAAAAGGAAGACAGCAGTACAAGGGGAGGCTGGTGCAATGGAATGACTGAGCAGTCCTCGGGTCAGACTTGTCCATCAGGGAAGTCCACAGTTACACCATTTTATATTTTAAAGGACTGGACAGTTCATGACTCTTGCTGACATATATCATCATCTCATTTGGAGGAAATCCTGCCAACTGTGTAGGTCATACAAAAACTATTACTAACAAATCATTTTGCAAATTAGGTAAATCCTGACCACAATTTCAGCTCATTTGCTACTGAAAGTTCTTGAATAGAGGAGTAATCTATCAAAAGCAGCACTTTAATTCAATGTATTTGGCAGTGGGATTCAGAAAAACTTGGGACGAAGTGTGTAGTGAGTGCGGAGAGATGAGAATGAGGGAAATGAGGGCTGAACCAGGAGGCTGACAAGACAGAAGAGAGTGAAACCAGCGCCAGTTCTGCTTCAGCAGCACCCCAGCCCCCCATGCACGTCTGTTTTCCAGGATTGCCAGGATATCATGAAGATAAATGTCACAGCACAGAGAGTTTACAGCTCCACAAAGATACCTCATGGACTAGAATGAATATGATGAATTTCTCTTCAATGGTTTTAAACACGGAGGGGAAAGGGGACACACCCCTATCATCTGAGCACCAAATTTTATATTTATCTCTCCTACAGCCTTCAAAGCACTCTGTTTCATTTTTTTATTACATCAACTTGATAAAAATATTTTTTCTCTGAGCTTCTGGAGATCAAAGATCCTATTTTTCAGTTTTCTGCAATGAGTGTGGTTAGCTGACATCTGTCTTTTCTGTAATGGACAAGAAGGGTTGCTCCATTGTTGGTTTTAATCCCCAAGGGGCACATCAAAAGAAAGCCAGCCTAGAATCCACCTGGATGTAGACTGTCTATTATTAACAATATATATGACAAGGCATTGAATTGTGTTGTTTCCAACTCTTGTCAGCTGCATAGAAATTGGCAAAGACAGGGTAAAGGACACGGAGGGGAAGAGAAAAGTGACAAATGGAGGCAAGACAAAACCAAGAGAGATATAAGCTGAAAAGAGATTTAAAGTGGAAAACACTGAGAGGCAGAAGTAGGGTTCCTGATGAAAATCAGATGTAGTGTGGTGAAGGTTGAGAAGGAAAAAGGCAAAAGAGAAGAGATCAGAGAAACTAGATCAAGAAAAATGCAGAGAAAGAACTATTGATAGTGATGAGAAAAGAAAAATAGAGGCCACAATGAGAAAGCTTACTAAAATCCGTTTGGATTTGGAGAAAATTTGAAAGCAAATACATGCATTCAATTATAAAAGTAGTATTTTATAAGTTTGTGAAAGGAGATAAGGTGGGCGATGGTTATTACATTAACCTAATTTCTCTACTTGTAGTTTATAGTTTAAGTGATTCTAACAGTCAAATAAAAAGGCTGTACACTAGAGCAGAGTCCAAGGGCATCTGATCTCTGTAACTTAGTGCTCCCTTCCTTAAACATGTATAGTTAGTTTCCTTCTGGTACAACTATCGTTTGCCAGCTACCAAAAAGTCACTCAGCAGGCCCTTGTATCTCTTTCTCTCTGTCTCTCCCATTAACACCACACTGGGAGAATCTACCCAAATTTCATGTTCCTGGAGCCTGTTCCCAGAAGGGGCCCAGTAGGGGCTACCTTCAATCAAAAGCTAACTCATGCTGAGAAACAGGAAATGTGCCAGTATCTTTCATACTTTGATGCAAAAACTATGTGAGTTCAGTAGCAGTTTATTACTAAAAGCTGGAAGATTTGCAGACTTTTACCCTTGCTTTATCTTTTAGTTATTGGATTAATGTGCCAAATTGTGGAGAAGGGCAGTTCGCCTGTAGATTTAGTTGACTCTGGGCCTGCAGTAGCAGCAACAAGAGCTGATATACTGCGTAAAGACTGGAGAAGAGTCAAAGTGAAATATGCTGGGCACAGAAAGGACTTGAGTTTACTTTCACAAATGCAAATATTTGGAAAGGCAGCCGGGCCTCCTAAGACTCTCTTCTCAACCATCAGGTAACTATGAACCATCAGTCAGATAACTAGGAGCCATCCCTAACTCTCGATCATCATTTTTGCTGATCTCAATGGTAGCTTTATAGAATCTTGATCCATTAAATTGGATCTTAAATTTAGACAGAGAATTAATATGATTGCTTCATCTCAGTTTGTGCTCACTAAGAGTTTTCCCAGAAGAATAGTTTTAATTTTAAGTAGTTAAACTGTAGCTTTTAGTCACTCTTCTCTGCCTCATCATGCTGTAAACAGAGGGGAAGATCCTCAAAATATAGTGCCTTCTCAGTCTGGGCTTTTTCCTTGAGACTAAAGATTACCTTGAGATTCACAGTCTGGGAATTTAGGTTCTATCCACAGTTAACACCTGGTAAGTCTCTTAACACCACTTTACCTTTGGTTTACAGCACAGAGTTATTATTTTATCCCAAACACAGAGTTGAGTGATGGAAGATGAATTAAGCAACATCTGTAACGCAGATGGAATTCCCCATAGAAAAGGGTGAGTGAGGAGTGTGTGTCTCTGAATGTGTGTTTAGAAAAGCACAAAAGAAACAGAAAACTGGAACTCTGGCATGGACTGAACTATAAATTATCACCACTATTAAATATACATCCATATACAGAAACTTAAATAAAAAGCTTTAGGGCTGGACAGAGTCTGTAGTATGAAACATCATTTTTCCAACATCTGAGGTCTGAAATCTCTCAATATTTAATAGAGATTCTCATTCTACAAGGCAGAAGACTCCAGCAACTGATCACTTTCAATAAACCCCAACCATGAATTTCCTAGGAAATCATAATTATCAGCCACTCCATCCTTGAAATTCTCTATCTGGTCTTCCAGAAAAATTCTGTCATGTGCACACCTCTTTCATCTCTTCTGCTTCTTCTCAGTCTTCTTTGTGGACTGTTCTTATTCTGCCTGCACCTTAATGTTGGTTCTCGTCAGGGTTCTCGTCTGACTCACCTCATCTTCCAACTCTTCCTGCTAATATGAGGTGATCTCACCTATATCATGGTTTCCACAGCTTCAGTCATGAACAACCTAACTTTTTGCTTCAATTCCAGACTCTTATTTTTAAACTTAAGTGTGCAAAATTAAACTCATTAACTATTGCTCCCAGCAGTCCAAAAATTTACTTTCTTTTCTTTGTCTATTTCTACCCATCACCCTCTCTTACCCAACCTAAAAAGGCTGTCGTTCTTGACTCCTCACTCGTCCTTCACATCCAGTTGATTGATTCCTACTTATTCTCCATCCTGCAATGTTCTCTTCCTTTCTCTCCAATCTCTCTGCCACTGACTAGGGTGAAGCCTCATCAACCTCTTATCTGTACTGATACCACAGACTTCAAACAGCCCTTTGTTCTCTCTGACACATTATCCACATGTTACAAAATATATAACTTGGCATATAAATCCATTGGTCAAAACTTTTACAATTCTCAATTGCTTACAAAATAAAACCCTAATGTCTTAGTCTGGCTCTTACTAAGCTGCTCAAAATTACTTTCTATCTTCTATCCACTCTTACAAACAACTTATGCTCTCGTAAATCTTCATGGCTTTGCATTCAGTGGAACCATTTGAAATTGCTCATATTTAACTGGTTTTGACCTCTTAAACATGGAAATATCATAAGGCTCAATTAATAATGCTTTCTGTCCACCCTGAATGCCTTTGCACCCCTGTGACCAGTCAAAAGATCAAGACCCAGCTTTAACGTAACCTCCTCCATGAGGCAGTCATCAGGCACACTGAGTTAAGGACCAGGTCCCTCCTCTGTGCCCTTCCTATGTTGTCACATTTCTGCCATAGCACTGTGTTTCCATGACTTGTCTCTGCCACTAGAACAGGAGAAACGTAAGGGAAGAACCTGGGTCTTAATTATCTTTATAACTTTACTTCTACTACAATATCTACTTAAGAGTTAATAAGTATTTGTTAAATGAATGAGTGTACTTCCTTCTGAACTTTAAAAACAAAGGAGCTGGTAAATTATTTTGGTTAAAAATAGGAAGGTGAATACTCCAATTTAGTATATTGGAGAATCTTCTTTCCTCTTTTTGTGTCTCCTTCCTTTTTCTGTTTCTTACTGGGTAATGTATTTATTTTTACCAGATAGGTTTAATGTGGCTATCAAAGAAATGATTATATACTACCAGTGTACATCATCACATTGAGCCCTATTATGTGTATATAACCCTGTTATGTGTACATAACATCTATAAAAACAGGTGTATGAGGTTCACACAGCAAAACTCCAGGAAGCAACAAGCAGACATAGGCAGCAGCCATAAGGTAAATGACTCTTAAGCAATCTTAGGACTGCTTCTGGTAACATTAAAACCAAAATTGTTTTCTACCCACCAAAAGCCATGGGGATCAATGAAACCCCTCCCTAAAAATGCATGAGGACAGTCACCGGCATTGTGGGGTGTACAGGAGACATTTCAGAGCAGATGTCTTTGCAGAGCCTACTTATGTTGAGAGAAGTGGCAGCTCCAGTATTTTACAAATTTGTAGAATTAGTGATTCAGCAAAGAAAATATCAAGAGCCATAAGAATAGAAGAGGTAAAGTCTGGACCTCATATATATCTAGAACATTAGATCTTCTCAGTTAGAACTTAGAATATTACATATTCAAAATATGATTTTAGGCTGAGAGACCGTGAATGCTCCATTTTTTTCAATCATCTCTGATAATGAAAAAGTGGCTACTTAGTTTGAATGGGTACAGGTGCAGGTACAGGACAAAGCAGATCCAGGGAAGACCCAGGAAAGACCAGGACTGCAGCAAGATTTAGGCCTAGAGAGGACTTCATCCAGAAGTAGGACAGAGACCTTTTCTCAGCCAGGTTCCCAAACATTAGAGAAAAAGAATTGGAAATTCATACCAGAATCATAGTGCTCTGATGCCTACATATAAGCTGTTGCTGAAATGGGTAAGATTAGTTAGAAAATTGTCCATAGCAAATTCTTTACTTGGGTTCAGTCACTTATTCTCAATTAATATTTCTATGGCTGTCATAAAACCCCTTTACACACAATTAAAAATAGATTCTTAAATGAGCAGGATGTACCCGTCATTTAAAAACATCATTCTGGTGGGTAGAATAAGCAGTCAGGTGTCTTAATCAACTCAGGTGCTACAATAAAATGCCATAGACAGGGTGTCTAAAGCAATCAATAATTATTCCTCATAGTTTTGGGGTTGGGAAGTTTGAGATCAGGGTGCCAGCACTGTCTGCTTCTGGAGAAAGCTCTCTTTGGACAAGCAGACAGCTGCCTCCTCACAACCCAGAGACGGGAGAGAGCTGACCTCTGGACACTTTTTTAAGGACACTAATCCCATTACAAAGAATTTACCCTCATGACCTCCTCTGAAACTCATTACCTACAAAAGTCTCATCTCCAAATACCATTGGGGGTCAGGGCTTCAACATACACATTTTTTAAATATACACTTTATTAATTATGCTATTACAGTTGTCCAATTTTTTCTCCCCTTTATTCACCTCTGCCCTGTATCCCCCTCCCTCCAGCAATTCCGCCCATTAGTTCATGTCCATGGGTCATACATATAAGTTCCTTGGCTTCTCCATTTCCCATACTACACTTAACCTCCCCCTCAACACACATATTTTGAGGGACACAAACATTCAGTGCATAACATCAGGTAAATAGCATTTCTCACAATGTGGTGCCAGAATAGAGACTATTCCAGTTTGGGTGTGCTGTGCCAGTTTTGTATATTAAAACCTCTTTCTAAAATTATAATAGAAAGAGGCTATTTAAATTTGCCATATAAACTAAAAGTAAAATACATATTTAAACATTTGAATTTTGTGAGCATATATTTAATTTTAAGCAAGATAATCTGGTTGGTTTTATGTGAAAGCATGGGTAAATATGTCATTAGAATGGAGCTCCACGATATGCATATG
Source organism: Trachops cirrhosus (assembly GCA_028533065.1). Taxonomy (NCBI): domain Eukaryota; kingdom Metazoa; phylum Chordata; class Mammalia; order Chiroptera; family Phyllostomidae; genus Trachops; species Trachops cirrhosus. Next base: position 50,544,929 of record CM052542.1, read on the forward strand.
TAGGTTTTATACAATGACATGAAGCTGTATGTCCTTGACTATCAGAATTAGTGAAATCCTGGAAGAGACAAAGCACTGCCAGGTACAAACGCCAGGCTATCTAGTATTGCTCTCTGGCTCTCAGTGCAGAAGCATCACCCTTGGCTAGCTCTTGAATATTTTACTCTAAGCTTTTCACTTTTGGCCCAGAGCTTTGGCCAGCATCAGTCTTTGTGGCTCCCCTGTTGCACAGTCTCCTTGGTATCCTTGGCAGCTGTCTGACATGGATAGGTGAGCACTAGAATACAGTGAAGGGCAAAAGCCTGCTTCCTGTTCTTCAGTGCCAGCGTTCAAAGTTAATCTAGCCTTCTTCATTCCAAATACGCAGTCCAAATCTCACTCCCCAGCTCACGCCTCCCCATTACACATTTTTAAGGCCTTTCTGGAACTGTAAATCTGCAAATCTTTACAGATGCATGCTTAGTTGACAAAAGTACATCAAGACTATCAAATAAGAAGGCCCTCACAAAAATCTAGCAGAGCTGACATTTAGATGCTAGGCTGGTAAGCAGTACATTATGTTGATTTTTACAATATTTAGCTCCATACGATTCTGTAGACTTCTGTCTGCTTTGGGATACATTAATATTTATATAAAAGAGAAATGTAATCTTTTCTTCTTCTTCCTACCCCCAATCCCTGGACAAACACATCTCTGAATATGAATTACTGACAGGAAATAGAATTTTTTCTAGATGCTGTGTCAACCCAGATGATAAAAAAAATTATATACATAAACCCAGGCTGATAGGTTTCCTGAAAATGTTATAAAGCCTTCTTAGTTTGATTTTATTTGTAGCATGGGTCTCAACAGTACCTCTCACTCCACTCCTTCTCAGAGGTGATAACAAAATGTGAAGAAAATTCTTAACTTTATTAAAATATTTTTATTATAGATGTATTGAAATCATTATCAATTCCTTTAAAACAGTTAAGGAAAAGGATCTTAGGTCCAAGACCCAAGATCTACCCTTTATTTTCCTGAATTTCATTCCATAGACCCCAAAAGAGGCAAGCCTACGAGTGCACCCCTGCCTCCCTGCTGTTGCCCTTCTGGTGAGGAGAGAAGAGGGTGCTGCATTCAACTCTAACAATGGGTTCAGTTTGAACTATCTAGGATTATGCATGCCCTAGCTTTCTCACACTAGCGTGGAACACAGGGAATAGAGGGTAAAATGATTATGTATTACAGAAGGTTTCTAAAATATAATGGGTAAAATAATAATGTATCCTAGAAAAGGAAAGATATCTTTAATAAAGAAGAGACATGATAAAACAAATTACTTAAATTCAGAAAACACTTTAAAGCTTTCTCATGCCATCTTCCTAGTAAATTTGTTAAAAGTGTGGCTTTTCCATCTGAGTTGGAAAACCTACTTCCCTCTGTTTCCCAAATCCCCTTCTCTGTAGCATTTTTTCTCTGATCCTTTTCAAATTTTTCAGACTCTTCTAGCCGAAAAAAGAGATATTACTTATAGACAGAAGAAGAAAGTTAATTATTTGTCATTTAAATATTCTGGAAACTCAAAAATGTATAGCACCTAAATCTCAAGCAGAATAGAGTTTACAGAGAAGTTTATATTTACATTCAGTAAAAGCTACCTACCAACAGCAGTAAAGAGAAATAGATGTTTGAAAACATAATAGAGAATGCTACCAAGCTATATTTGATGAGGAAAAAAAATCCATAAGAGCAATCAAAGGAATTCATAGAAAAGAAAATAACAGTAAACGACAAGGGAATTCTTCATGCAAAACCTAGAAATGATATTTTAAAAGCATGATTTTATAATTCATTTGCCCTGTAGCAAATATCAATATTATGTGAGAATTTTTTAGGGACATGACATTAATTTGTATGGAAAGAAATACCCACATTTTGTGCTTTAAAACATTAAGCCAAAGAAAAAGCCAAAAATATATTCATTTTGCTCTGGTAAGTTGAGGGAGGTCAAATCCATTTCTATATGCCTAAAAACATAAGTTTATGTTTAAGTTATAGCCCAAGGACTAACTATTAATAATTGCCACCTTTCCCTACTGGGAACAATATTTTGAATGACAAACTGATATACATTAAATACTATGGATTATTTACTTATATGTGTGTCTTCCTAACTGCTTAATATTGGAGAAGTATGTGACTTAAATAATGGTTTTGGGTAGGTGACCTTGTACTGAAGTGTCTCTTTCTGTACAATTACTAGGCAAACTTTTCACAGGCATTCAAAGATTTAATTCACAAATCCCTTAAGAGCCTTCTGGTATAAGGTCAGGGCACCACAAACAAACTAGTGGTACGTGACCTTGTTTCAGAAAATCAGGCTGGGATTCTAAGTGGTGTTCTTATTTATCATGTTCAGTTGCTATAGTAAGGCAAATATATATATATATATGTTTATCATAAATATATAACAGAAAATGAAAATTAGAATTTAGTATCATATAATAATAAGATGCTTATTTTTATCTTTATGACATGAGAGAAAGCATTTATTTCTCAGAAAGGTCACTTGCTTTTATTTACTGGCATTCTGTCTTTAGTCAATACATGTTCCATTTTTCATAGGTTTACTTTTTCCATTTCATCATCTTGAGACCAACAAATCTTATCTCTCTACAAATACTAATTTGATCATTGGATTATCTGAGAGGAAAAAATTAGAGAGAAACAGTACTATATAACTAATACTATAGCTATAAATGTATGATAGCTTTCTATCTTCCCATGAGAGGATTTAAAAAGGGAGGGCAATTCAACAGAAATACAATAAAGTGGATAAAATAATCAAAGATGGACTTTTAGTATTTGACTTACAGGTTTATTTATACATGCATTTGTAAAATCATACATTATATAAATATAGATGATATATTAATTTGGTAATAGTGACTTTTTCCTTTTAAATTTTACCAAAAAGTTATTTATTTTCTCTTTAAACATCCACACCTTTGTCATCACTGGATTTCTTAGTTACCAGGTCCGGTTGTCTGGACCACATCACCTTTACTTCTAAATTGTGTAAGATACAGACTTTTTTAATCCATTGATGATGCTTCTATAGGAAATTTATTTCAAATTTCCCATTTGTGATCACAATATAACTACTTGCTGTAATATTTTTTAATAGATCTTTAAAAGGTTTTTTTTTTCTTTACCATAATGTCCAACGTCTCACACAGCCATGGGTAACAGATCTGTGTTACTTGACCCCTCTCGTGTTCTAATCACATTTCATCAGACAGTCTCTCTCACAACCCCAAGTTGGCTGGGTGATTGTTACTTGCTGATGTGTCTTCCCCAAACAGTACCTAATTCCTCTATGTGAAGTAATTGAGAATGTACTCAGTAAGCAGGAAACATTCTTAGTACACCAAAAGTATTCAGCACCAGGAAAAAAAGTAGAAATTTGGGTTATTTTTGAGGCAAATCTGGATTTAGAACCATCTTCTTAGTCAGATGAACTGCTTTTATGAAGCCTAATATGTTGAGGCCATGAGACCCTCTGAAGTGAATGGTAGCTGCTGCTGAGGAAAGACGCCCCTGCTGGACAGTGCAGGAACCCTGTTAGATGGAGTTCCAGTTTTCTTCATAGTTTCTTCGAACAACAGCATTTGCAACTCCTAATGAAGTCTTAATGTGCATATCCTGTTTTTATCAGGGCTCTATCTATGAGATTTTGAAGACCAAGGATATTCCGAGAGGCCATGACTTTGGAGCCAGAGCCCCGCCACTCTTTCCAGAACACCAGCTCCCCCAAGAATGAGCTGTGTGCCCTTGGACAGTGACTTGCTGTCAGCAAGTCTAAGCTCCTAGTCTATAGATGGCAGTTAGAAATAAACACTTTGCAAATTGTCCTGAGATTAAACTGTCCCAAAGATAAAGTACCTGATAAATACCCTTTGCAAAGAAGTAGTCACCTTGTATTTGATTTGAGTCCTAACAGATTTCAACAGGTTTATTGTGCATATATTATAGGCCAGGCAATGTACTTGGTATTAAAGATATGACAGTGAACAGTACAGACGCATGGCTCACTCTTGTAGAGCTTGCAGTTTAGAGAGAAGACTTAGTCAAATATCAAGAATAAATATGTGTGACAGTCCTGCGAGTGACAGCCTGGGCTCTTGACCCCATCTACCTGGAGGTTATCCTCAGCATTTTAGTCACATCCGTCAAACTGGATCCAACTCTACAATAGTGTTGAGGAACAGATGTTCGGCTAAGGGATCGTGGGGAGGCAGAGAAGAGGACACACACTGTACAAGATTGGCCAGAAACACAAGGAGATTCCCCAATGTACATTTTGGTTCTTCTCCAAAAGTTCTTCCACACTCTCAGTCACTCTCAACTCTTGATCCTCTGCCTCCATCTATTGCTTAGATATGGTTTTCCTCTCACCCCCAGCTTGCTTCCTCACTCATCAAAAAGAAAAACAAACAAAATGCCCCTGTGAAATTAAAACTGACAGATTTTCAGAGGATTACAGAAGAAAGAACTGTAGATCTATATCCTGGAGACCTGGATTCAATCCCCAGCTTTGTCATCAAATTATCAGGTGATCTTGGCTAAGCCTTCCCACTTTTCCAGGCCTCTGTTACCTACCCCAAAAGAGAATGCTGAACCAAACAAATGTGACTGTTTTTTTCAAAGTAAAGGGATAATTATTATGCTCCTATTTCAATAAAAGCATTACCTGACACTAAATCTTCTAAATTCCATCATTAAATTGAAGGGATAATTAGATATAGTTAGATATTTCTTCCTACTCCCATTCCTGCTCCCTTAGGTTTGCCTCATATTTCAGTTGATTAACATATTAATTTCTATGTTTACCTGTAAGGGTTAGTCTTTCTACAAAATCAGCTAATCTTACTTTGAGTAAAAAAAAAAGGCTATCGAATGTGTTCCACATGCTAATATTTCAAAAAAAACAAATAACTGCCCTAAACTGCCATTTCCATTGTCTATTTTTCATGTTAGGCTAAGAAGAGTGAAATTTACTGATGTTTCCCTAAGCCAAGCTTTCCTACTGTGCAAATAAATAGCGAAGCAGAGCATTAGCTGAGCAGTTTCATTTCTGACTCTCGCCGTGCAGACTTCCTACCCCTGAGACACAGAAGGATGCGCACTTAAAGACAATACATTTGTTTAGTGGCTACATACGTCTTTTGACTAGAAAAAGAAATAACAATCATCTGCAGTACTTTAAATAGCAAACATCTGTTTTCCCTAACATATTTCAAATACTTTGAATTTCCTGATTAGTTGTGATATGAGAACCGTATTTCTGAAAAACATAATGAGGCAGTTTAAAGCTGAGTCTTAAATGATCTTCAAAACAAAGTGAAGAAAAATGCTCATGCTCTGTGAAAGGATGGTTAAAGCAGACCCATAAGCTCTGTTATATGAACAAATAAAAATAATTCTTTCAACTATTTGCATTTACACCAAAAGTTCTATTAAATAATGCAAGTGAAGGAGAATGATATAAATGAGCAGAGCACAGATTAATGAAAATATAGCACTGTAGTTTTATAGCATGGCAGCAAAATCCATGATGCTATTAAAGCAGGCTTTGCTTGACTAAGACAAACATGATGTTCTAAGTAATGAGATGAAGAATCTTTGTGAGCACTGCACAAATGCATACATATATCATGGAGTAGGTTCAAGAAGTGTGTATGCAAACAAAGATACAGGCAATTGCTCCAGGTTGGACGTTGCAGATTCATTTTGGCCACGTCGGCCTTTCCTCAGTCATTTGTAACACAAAATGGAGAGGATTATCTATTTTTATCATAAAAGTTTATAAAAAGGTGCATTGTATAAATATTTCCAAAATGGCTTATTTGTTTGATTATTTCATCCACAATTATTTTTCTCTTCCATGGTTAAAAAAAGTTACTGTTGGGGAGATAAGGATTTCAAGCCAAATACCAAAGAATAACAAAAACAAGAAAAAAATTATAGACTTTATAAACAGTAAAGATTAATGAACTCACATTGTTTTTTTAAAATCAAGCAAATGTGTCTTCAGCACCTATTATATACGAAACTCTCTACTATGGAATAAGAATCAGAGAAAGAAAGCTTCAAGGAAGTCACAATATATTCATGGATAAATAGAAATAAACAAGAGAAAAAGCCCTCAGTATGAAAAGGGTCATAAATGGAGTATGTATAAAGTATTACAGAACACAAACAAGAGAGCAATTAACTCTATCAAAGAGAAGCTAGGACTGAGGGTTAGAAGACAGACATATGAACTTGACCTTTATGTATGAGTAGAAGACAGAGAAGGGTGTTTAGGACATTATATCTTTAAACTGGATGAATAATAATAAACTTTTGCAAGTCTAATATATTTCCTTCAAGACCTCTCTTCAAACTCCTATGATTGCTTTGTATATAATGGTGAATTGATTTCCCAAATACATTGTTAGGTTTAAAAAAGTGTATAATGCTATGATAGCATGGTTTTATTTATATAAAGGAATGACTATACAGATATATAGATCTATATGCATATATATAAATGTATACTTTTATTTTTCTTTAATTATATGGGTCTCAAGTGTACAATTCCATAATACAAACATATACTTTTAAATTCATACATTTATTTGAAAGGATATACAAGCCACTGATAAATCTTGTTATCTCTGAGGCAGGAATTTGTGGTTCCAGGGACTCTATGTCTTTTCTCTACTTTTTGCATCATTTACCCAATGTATCACCTAATTAAATAAATAAATAGATTCCTTAAAACAAAATCCTCTCTATGACTGTTTCCACTAGTAAGAAACATAATCTTATTTCACTCTGAACATTCCCATGTGTGCAAAACCCAGTCAGCGTGTGTTACACTGACTTCTGATTTTCAAGGTACTTAAAATTTAAGTCTCAGACCATAAGATTGTGGCCAAAGGGCTTCTGACAGTTTGGCACACTCAGGCAACAAAAGTTAATTAGAGATATTGAGAGAAAATACCGTGCTCCTCATTAAGGATGCTGAGACTATGTCAACTCGATATCAAGACAGTTAGTCAATATGATCAATCCAATGAAAGACTGGGCCAGTTCAAAGCAGGTACAACTCAGTCAAGCAAGTTGTTTCATCAATAATTGGGCCCAGCTCCTAACACAACCTCTCTCTCTCTCCCTCTCCCTCTCCATCTCTCTTTATTCCCACATATACACAAACATACATATATACATTCAGGAAGCTCACTAGAGATGAAGCCCTGTGTGCAGGAGTGTATTACGTGTGCTGAAAGAAGACTCTTTGCCTTTATTCCTGATGCTTTCTAAACAGAGATTATTTTGTCCTTTTCTTACTCATTTTACCCATCTTTCCAGGCTCAGTTCAAAAGCTGTTTCCTGCATTAAATCTGATCTTCAGCACTTAATTCAGCTCTCTCTTCTATAGCTGGAAGTCCTGTTGCTCTTATAATCTTCCACATACTTTAGTATATACAACCCTCTAAAGTGTTTATGTGTGTCAATTTAATTAATTCCCCAATAGAACTGTAAATGATATACATGGCATATAAGGTTAGGGAAGTAGACATGGTTTACTAATCCAAAATAGATGACAGAGTCAAATAAACAGCACACCAACACTATCAAGCTAGTTTAGGGAAACCAAGAGCATTGAGTAAATTCATTAACCCAACACAAATATTATGCACAAATATCAAAGCCAGGGTTTTAGAGAAGAAGGTGATGACAATATGACAGGAAATCAAACCTCTTCTAGAAAGGAAGAGATGGAGTCTCATTTCTTCTTTTATTGAACAGGGGAAAATTTCATTATGGGTAATGCATAGATAGATTATGTGGTTATAATTTTGGTATCCCAAATCTGAAGAAAAGAGTTGTGATATCAAATGTACAACTGTAAAATAACAGTACCTTCTCTACTTATTGCACAAGACAAACTTTCCCTTCTATGCAAGAGGGGTCTATAAAGTATAAATATTAAGTAGCAGCTAGGACTGCGTGTCCTAGTAGCAGCTAGGAAATAAAGCAGGGCCCCTGCCCAGTGCAATCTAACACAGAACTTAAAACAGGAGACTAGAATCAAAAGGGAGACACGTCTCACCCATTGATTTAGCAGTCCTGAGCCCAGTCCAATAAGATTACCAGGCATTCTGAACATCACAAGTAAAACTATAATAGCCAAAACTATGATAACACAGGAGGAGGGGAACCTTTGAAATTCTGTGTGTGTCATTTCCACTAGATGGGAAACAAACCCCTTAAAACTGTGTATTGATCCCAAGGTCTGGAAGGGGAGGAGGAAGGGAACCTAGAAGCTGACTAAAGTATATAACCCCTGAACCCCAGTAGTCAGCACACTCAGTTTAGCTGAGTGCCCACTTGTATAGAACAAACTTACTAACAACTTTATTTCACATATAGATGTGGGGCATTCAGACTAGCTGGATGCCTGCCTGTAGTTTCATGCTTAAGTGTATTTCACAAATAAACTTGCCATCTCATTTCCACTACATATGCTGTCTCTTGTCTGAATTCTTCCCCTGTGAGCAAGCCAGGAACAGAGGAGGGGAGTCCCTATCTTGGGTCTCCCCAGTAACATTAATTCCCATTATAAAAGAGTATTTTCAGGAAGGAAGTATTAATAAATAAGACCCATGGAGACCATTGATTCTAGTGTGATATTTTTTACTTTAAATTTTGAGCAGAACTTACTTATTTTCTTTTAATGTTCAGAATGGATCTTAAGCTTTGTTTTTTGACTATAACAGAAAGTACCCTGTGAAAAATAGACAACAAATTACAAAAAAACATAAAATAAGTAATAATTCACAGGGCCACAACTTTGCCAACATGGAGGAATTGTTCTTGAAGACATTCACCAAATCAGTAGGAAACTTCCAGTATGAAATGACTTCATAATGACCTAAATTCAAAAGTCCAGAGCACGTAAAGTGATGTCTATGGTTATAAATCATGAAACACAGTGACCTCTCAGATAAATTTTCAACAAGTAACTGAAATCAAAATGACAACATGATATGTGTTGGGAAGTTTTCATCTAATTAGATCATATCCAGAGTTTTAAAATGTAAAGCTGTGAAGTTTGCTGCCACTTTCTCCATTTGGGCTTACAAGGCTGGCAACACAAAATGGTTCCTTCTCTCTGACCCTGGTTCCTGCATAGGGAATGTGGGCAGGCTCCTATCAGGTGAGGGTTGTGCCTGAGTAGAGTGGCTCCATCCTCAGAACAGAAAGGCATCTCCAGTGTCGCTCAACTGACTGTCACACCCACTATTTATATAATGATTCTTTATTGAACTAACCAGGCAAAGCAATCATTTAAAAACTAATACACAAGTTGGGAAAGATCTAAATTAGATATGAATATTCAGATAAAATGTGATATAGTTCTTCACAAAGTTTTTCTCACAGGCTAACCAGAAAACAACCTTGACATCAAAATCCTGCACAGTCATTACATTAGGAAAACCAACTACAGTGGTTTGCTGGTGAGTGAAGCAAATAATTCCAGGCCTTGCCTTTCCAGTTCCTGTTATGCTCTCTGTATTCTTGAATCCTCTGTAGTTCGATTTAGGTTCTGTAACCTGGCTCCACACTGCTGGTTCTGAATGACTTAGAAATCCAAGAACGGGATGCTGCTACTAGGATTGCCCCCAGAGTCCTCATTTCAGACTTTACAGCCTGGTCACAAAGAGAGCACCGCACCCCAGGGCACACGCCTTGAAAGCTGCCTGCTGCCTCCCACCCCTGTGGGCTTTCCAACTGTGCCCACTTACTGGTCCCCTGCTCCATCTGAATGCAAACCACCTCTACTTTCTAAATAGAAAGAAAAAGTCTCCCTTCCCATCCCCACACCAAAAGAATTCACATTTAAATTATATACTATTGATTTAGAGCAAGTAAAAACCAAATCCATTAAATAGCAAAACAGACTGAGCATAACAATACTGGAAGAATATGTGGTAATATATTCTTTTGACACAGCTATGTTTTTTTTTTGTTACAGGTATATGGTAATGAGGATAAGTACTAGGTTCTCTAAGGAAGAGAGGATATGGGTCTCTTAGAGACATTTTAGTTGCTATCATAGTAAAGGTGAAGGGTCAGATGTCTATGCTGGTGTTAGCCAAGAATAAGAGACCCAAACAAAAATGGACACAATGTAATGTATGGTTTATCTCCTCCCCTTGCCCCACCAAATTCATTAAGTAACAATTGCTGCAAAGAGGTTTCACTGCCTCAGGTGCACTGCATGGAGTTCTCCCCTGAAAGTAGAGCATCGGATGATCCTATAGCCCAACTTAATTCCCTTAACAAATCTCTTAACAGGAAAAAAAAAAAGTCCCAGGTACTCACCATGCCTTTCAAGCCATAATTTCAAATGATCTCTTTGGCTTCATGTCCAAAGTTTGTTTGCTCCAGTCTCTGTCCAGCCCCTCTGAAGTTCTGTGGGACGCACCTTGCACTTACATGCTGCAGTCCACATAGAGATATGCACAACCCAGGTCCTTTAGGGAAGGACTTGCTGCCCAACTGTGGCGAGTGTGGTCATAGACAGCCACTAGCCATGTGCATCTTCAGGATCTGCCCCCGTTGCTTCACCCTGGCTCATGGTCTGCAGGACAGCTGACAAACCAGGGACTGAGCCAGGTGGGTTCATAAAGGTGTGGCCATTTCAGAGTTACCCCAGACCCCCGGGTGAGGCAGTACTCACTCCAGGCTCCCTGAAGCATGGGCCGAGGCTCTGTGTGGTCTGGTAGCAGACTGACATCTCCCTCTGTGTAATCCCACTTCCTTGCCCTTCTTTTCACAGGTGTTGTTCCCTAATAAAGAGTTTGCACCCCAGACTCCATCTCAGCATCTGCTTCTGGAGAGCTCAATCTGTAACATGCCTCAGAGAGTCTGATTCTCTTCTTCATTCTCTATTCAATTCATTTTCCTCCTCCAAGGTCCAGCTCAAATAATACCTTCAAGAAATAGTTCTTGATCCTTCCAATCAGGAATAACTATTCATTTTACTTTATTCATTTTTTTATTCTGTCTCTGTGAATGATGCTTGCATCTCTATTCAGCAAGCCATTCATTTTTTATATTAGTCAGTGGTTTAAATTTTAAGTTTATTGACAGCATAATCTGTGTTTTAATCATTTCAGTATGCCCAAATCCGTAACAGATAAGAGTTATGAATGAAGGAATAAACTATGATCTGGAATCTGTCTACACCTCTTTTCCTTCTCTATTATAACTGAAACAAAATCCTGCCAATATTTCATACGCTTGCCCAGCCTCCTTTCCTCTCAGCTCTATGTTGTTTCTATCCTTTGCCTTCCAATCTAGCTAAGCAAATTTGCTTTGCTTGGTAGATGCTTATCTTGTCTTTAAGTCGCCACATAAAAAATGCCTCCTTTGACAGTATGATCCTTCCTTCTTAAATAGTGGTCAGGGTCCTCCTACTATGTGAAATGCCCAGGGTATTACCACCCAACTCTAGCTACTTCAGAATCTTCTGGTTCACTTCATTTAGGTATCTAATTTGTGTCTAAAAATAATTATGCTCCATCAGAACAGTGGACACTTTTTAGGTTCCCTTAAGTCTCTTTAAGACTAGAATAATATTCTTTATATAGGAAATGTATAATGTATATATTCTGGATTAATAATATATGTATGTTCACTTCCCCGCTTTCCATAATGATTGCTTAATACCTTCTCCTCTTAGTCCTCATACACCTGGGCCTCCCACCCCTTCCACCACTTGCCATCCTTACCTGACAACCTGACCTAAAGCTATCTCAGCAATGAAGTGGGCACCTGGAGGTGTCCAGTAAGTTTTGTTAGAGGATCAGGAGAATCTAGGATCAAAATGGAGTTTCCTGAAGAAAGAAGAAACTAGAACATGATAGTGAGTGGTACTGGAGATGACCCAGGGCATTGAGTCATTAAAATAAAGAAAGCCATAAGAATATGTCTTTTCACCTGTACTCAGAAAACTACACAACACTAAAGAAAGAAATCAAGGAAGACAGAAACAAATGGAAACGTATACCATGTTCATTGATCAGAAGAATTAACATCATCAAAATGCCCATACTACCCAAAGCAATTTACAGATTCAATGCAATACCTATTAAAGTACCAATGGCATATTTCACGGACATAGAACAAACACTTCAAAAATTTATATGGAATTATAAATGACTCCGAATAGCTGCTGAAATTTTGAGAAAGAAGAGCAAAGTAGGAGGGATCACAATACCTGACATCAAACTGTATCACAAGACCACTGTAATCAAAATAGCCTGGTACTGGCATAAGAGCAGATACATAGACCAATGGAACAGAACAGAGAGCCCAGAAATAAACCTAAGTCTCTAGGGTCAATTAATATTTGACAAAAGTGGCAGCAACATAAAATGGACTAAAAATAGCCTCTTCAGCAAATGGTGTTGGGTAGCTGCACAGCTACATGCAAAAAAATGAAACTCGATCACCAACTTATGCCATACACAAACATAAATTCAAGGTGGATAAAAGACTTAAATATAAACCGTGAAACCATTGAAGTCCTAGAGGAGAACATAGGCAGGAAAATCTCAGATATTTCACACATCAATATTTTCACTGATATGTCCCCTAGAGCAAGGGACATAAAGGAAAGAATAAACAAACGGCATCTCATCAAAATAAAAAGCTTCTGCATGGCTAAAGAAAATGGTATTAAAATAAAAAGAGAACAAATAATATGGGAAAACATATTTGCCAATGATACCTCAGACAAGGGTTTAATCTCCAAAATATATAAAGAACTCACACGACTCCACTCTAGGAAGACAAGCAACCCAATTAAAAAATGGGTAAAGGACTTGAACAGACACTTTTCCAAGGAGGACATACAGAGGATCCAGAGACACATGAAAAGATGCTCAATATCACTAGCTATCAGAGAGATGCAAATTAAAACCACAGTGAGGTACCACTTCACATCAGTCAGAATGGCCATCATAAATAAAACAACAGACAACAAGTGTTGGAGAGGTTGTGGAGAAAAGGGAACCTTAGTGCACTGTTGGTGGGATTGCAGACTGGTACAACCACTATGGAAAACAGTATGGAATTTTCTCAGAAAACTAAAATTGATTCTGCCTTTT
>CM052542.1:50558643-50648920 GCA_028533065.1 Trachops cirrhosus
AAAAAAAAAAAAAAAGAAAGTCTCTTCAGTTGTCTGTCTCTTCTATCACTCATTCATTCCTGGAGGAAAAGGATATTCGACCTTTGTCGTATTACAAGCTAGCATAATTCTTTTCATAGAGTGAGGTGTACTATAAATATTTGCTCAGGAAATAAAGAAAAACAAGGATGGGGAGGAAGGAGGGTGACATAACTCTGAATACACACAAGGATGACCCTCAGAAAAGGCTGAATAATGGCCATAGCACTAGCATATTGGAGGCAAAAGAGTGACCACATATAAGTGAAGCTTCACTGACAGGTTTAAATTCTAGAACTTTAAAATTGTTATGTAAGGCTCTTGCTGAGACATCACCCAAATTCTACACCATTTTCAGATGACATTAGTGTCCTTTGAGCATTCCGAATCCTAAATGTGATGCTCAACTAATAGGAAAGTAGTACCAGCGTTCTCTGAACTATTTGCATTGCTAGAGCTTATGGAATACACCTCATACTATTTTTCAATCCAAGTGTCCCCAGAGGGCAGGACGCTGTACACAGTGTGGAGCTGAGTATGCTGTGTCAAAGCTGGTCAAAGATTTGCAGATCCCAGTTCAAACAGTTCTGTTTATTCTGTTTACCTCATTCTCTCTATGTCAGGGCGATCATTAAAATGTTATGGCCATTTATTTGCTTGACCCATGATCCAAGTCTGGAAAAATGAAGTTCATATTGCTACAGTTGGCACCCTGTGATAAAGGCCATGCATTATCTCTCAGGACATGGAAATGGCATGGATTTGTTTATTTAATTTTTTTAATAGAAAAAATCACCTGAGAGAGGCGGCAAATAAAAAGTATCTTGACATTTTAAAGCACAACCATGGGGGGGGAAACCCATTCTCTACAAACAGTACACCATCCCAGGAGTCCATGCTCTAACTAGTGGTGTACTGATAGGGGGGAAAGCCAGGCTTCATTTTTAAGTGTGTACACATATACCAACTGCTGATCTCTGTCCTCCAGGGGAATTACAAAGCAGATGACAAGACAGTACTTGAGTACCAAAAGCCAGAAAGAAATCACAAGTAGCATGTACTGTGTACCATCCACAGGAAACGCTGCAGGAATTCAGTAGAGAGAAAGTGCTCTGAGGCTAGAGTAAAAAGAGATATAGATCCTGAGCAGGAGCCTGGAGAAAGGAAGACTACCATTTTGTATGACAGTAAGGTGCTTCCCCATAACTTAGAGAATAGAAGAAAACGATACTGCTTTCTGAGAGTTACACTGTGAAACCAAAACATAATTAAAGCAGAAGTGTATATAGCCACCTCACGGAGACTATGAGCTTTCCAGTCCAGCAAGCCTTGACTTTAAACTTCTCGAATTCATTAACATATCTGAAGAGAAGTGCACATGGTGATCAAGCCTCCAAGCTCTCTGCCATCCAAGCTTTCTCTAGATTGGGCCTCCAGTCAAATTAATATGAGGATCCAATGTGAGGATTCTGCTCTGTTAATAGATAGAACGGGCTAGCAAAACCTGATGCCATTAGACATGCCACTTATGTAATCTCCTTCTCATTATATACGCATCCAGCAACATTTTGATAATTAGATTTCTTGTATAGTTTGCCTAAAGGGAGCAATGTGCTTGTCAGGCCAACAAGAACACTAGGCCTTTTCAGCAATTAAATTTCTCAATGTAAATGATTGCATTGGCATTCCAGTTTTAGACATCATTCTCCTGTGCGCTTTGTTAGTGCCAGTCATCACCCTTGAGTTGGAGTAATTCTAGGGCACTGACAAAATCAATTTTCAGGCCCTGAAAAAGTGTGCATGGCTAGTTTGACTTAACAGAGTTCATTCAAGGTTTAGCAACCCCAGAGAGAAAGAGCCATTTAGGCAGATGTTAAGACAATTTGTGTAAGGATTTTATCATATTAAGGCATTTGGAGTTAATTTTTAGGCAGTAGAAACTCATTGGTGAAATATGAATGGGGGTATGATATGATCAAGGCTGTTACTCATGGGTCCAGTATGTGCTGCTCTACGTAGCAGAGCTCATGGTTTAATTAAGGAGTCAGCCAAGCAAACAGTGAATTACCTCACACCATTCATTATAAGTGCACAGAGCGCTCTGGGGGCACAAAAGAAGGTACCTACAGTTTATTCCAGAGATGATCAGAGAGCACTTCTCAGAAGAGAAAACCTACATATTTTTAAATTAGACTTTAATATTCCTTCAGATTTCCCCTTATTTGGATACTTTTTTAGTTAAAAGAAATATATCAAAATTTCAAAGAGCTTCAGAAGTGTATTACTGGCTTTCTATTAACTATTCCTACTTGGATATGCCATAAGCATCCCAAATTAAAGATGTAAAATCTAAACTCATGGTGTTCTCTGCCCTTCTTAACCATTCCTAACATCCCTCATGTGTGCCTACCTTGGTGAATGTAACCATAATCCATGTAATTATTAGACACAGTTATGCTAAATTCTCCCTTCTGCCCCCAACATACAATCAGCCCTAAAGCCTTATAAATTTTTGTCTTCTTGTTACCTCCTCGATTTCTTCTCTCCCAGGGCCACTGCCTTAGTCCAGGCTTTAGTCCAGGCTTTAATCATTTCTCAGCTGGATTACTGAAATAATTTCCTACATGGCATCCTGCTTCCCTTCCAACTAGCTTCTGTACTTTCCAGTATATCCCTGTTTTGAAGCTGGGATGATAGTTCATTTAGTCATTCAAAAAAGGCATATTATGAGTCAGGAATATTTCTAGACCCAGGGGATACACTGATGAACAAAATAGGCAAGGATCTTATTTCTCATAGAACATTATGTAATTATGTAAGCAGAAAAATAAATCAATCAGTTTTCAATATCAGTAATACTATAAAGTGAATAAAATTAAACGATGTGTTAGAGAGAGACCAGGGGTCCAGGCTGCCATGAAGGGGTTTTGGGCAACAGCAGTTAAGAGCTGGAAGATAAGCAGGAGCCAGTCATGCAAAGGACTTGGGGAAAGCACTTCAGGCAGAGAAATAACAGTTGCCAAGATGGATCCAAGTTCAGAAAGTCCAAGGAATGGAAAGAAGGCAAGTATGGCTACAACAACAGGGCAAGAGAGAGAGATGGTAGGGGATGTGGTCAGTGACTTGCACAGAGGTCATTTATGTAGGACCCGGTTTGAGTTTGAGTTTTAATCTGAGTGCAATGGGAAGTCACTGAAAATATGTAAGTAGAAGGGTGCAAGATTTAATTTATGATCTGAAAGCTCACTCAGGGTGTTGTTTAGAAAGTGGGTTCAAGAAAACCAGGAGTAAAAGAAGAAAGATCGTTCTAGAGTCCAGTGCAAAAGTATAATCAGGACATATGGTGCCACGGAGGAGGGTGGCAGTAGGAAAGAAGAAGCTGTTGGCCTGGGGGTACACTGCACAGCTGCCAGGAGGATGTGCGTTGCTGCTGGAATGTATTTGGGGTATGAGAGAGAAGCAGAAAGTAAGGATCTGTAACCTGGATAAAATCAAGTGGATATTGGTCCCGTTTCCTTTTCTGATAGAAAAGACTGTGGGGGAAGTTTTAGAGCTCTGGGGTGGGAGTAGAAATCAAGTGTTCTGTTTGGCCAAATTAAGTTTGAATAAGTGTTATGATTTCAAATAGAGACATCAAATAGGCAGTTGAATACAGAAATACAGAGGTCAATGCACAGGTCACCAGTAGCAGTGTAAGCTTGGGAGTCACTGATATATAAATAGTAGTAAAAGTCACTGGCCTAGTCTAAAAGGAGACTAGAGAAAGAGAAGAGTGGAAGGCCAAGAACCAGTACTCCAACATTCGAACATCATGCAGACGTTGAGCAGCCAGAAAAGGACATTGAAAAAGAAGGAATGAGGTGGGAGAAGCTCCAGGTGAGTAGGATGTCAAGAGAGCCCAGAGAACAAAAACATTTAAAAAAGAAGAGGGTAGTCACTTTTGTTAGTTGCTACTGCAAGATGAAAACAAAAAATGTCACCCTCTGTACTGGACGAGAGGACAGGCGTTGGTGACTTTCTCAATATCAGTTTGAGAAGAGTGGTGGGGAGTAAATCTCTTCTGGAGAGAAAGTAAAAAGAAAAAGGAGAAATAGGGACACAACTGAAGCAAATGGACCCGTATTTTGCAGTGTATAATGAGCACTTTTTTTGCCCAAATTTTTGAGGGAAAAGTAAGGATGTGCATTATACATGAGTAGCACCTGAAATATTTTGTATCTGTTCTTGCGTTTTGTAATTATTTGTTACATAAAACTTCTTGTACCATAATATGTTAAAAAATAAATGCTAAAATCCCTTTAATAATATAAAACACAAGTATCTAAATATAAATAAGTAAAAAATTGAATTAAAAAAATAAAACGAAAGATTTTTTCCCTAAAAGTTTGGGCCAAAAACATGGGTGCGCATTATACATGGCAAAATATGGTAACTAAGCAACCCCCCAATTGAAAGCAAAAAAGGGGCTCATCATCCATTTGAAGCCCTTTAGAATAAATTCAAACTCCTTACCTTGGGATACAATGTTCTTCACTAACTGGGTTCTTGCTAAGGAATTTTATCCACCCAAACTTACTCTTACAGGCACTTGTGGTGCTTTACATGAGTTGAGCCGAATCTCTTCCTTCTGACAACAGCTCTCTCTGGGTTACTCTTTGCTCCTTCCTATATGAAGCACAACTCTTACAGGTTCTTCAAAGCATTATCATATCAGGCAAGCAGAGCCATCTCCTTGCCACATAATTTATGCTCCTCCCAGGGTTGCCATTGCAACCTGCATCCCTACATAGTGTTTACCTCACAGCATCGCAGTCTTTGGTTTCACTGCAACAATGCCCTCCCTCCCTCTTCCAACACACACATACACATGAGGACAAGTGCAAATTTTTAAGCTTGGGATCCTGTCTAGGAGGCGTGTGTCCTTGTTCTTGCCATAAGATCTTGTATATAGTGTTCTCTGAGTGCTTGTTAAACAAAAGTTTCTAAAATGCAAAATTGATTCTGTCAATTTCTTACTTAAAATTCTGAAATGTCTCCTCAGAGCCTATAGAATAAAATACCAAACACACTGATATGTTGTATAAAGCCCTGGTGATTGTGCTTGTTCTTCCCTCTCTAGCACCACTTCTCCCCACTTGAGACTGATCCTTATGCCTCCTACTGCTCACGCAGGCACACACTGGGTGTTTGGCTTACACCAAACCACTGCCAGGACACTTGTTCTCAGGCCTCTGTACTCTGATGCACACTGCTGATGCTTCTTGGAATGTCTTTAAAAACCAGCTCAAGGGTCACCTCTGCTCTGAAGTTTTTTCATATTCCTCTTTCCCTACTCATAGCAATGCTAGACATACTCTTCTTTTTTTCTAGAGCCCCTGTCAATAATTCTATTATTGCACTTACCACACTAATTCCTTTATTATCTCTTTTTCCTATTGGACTGCAAGTTCCATTGGGCAGGAACATTGCTTAGTTCATCTTTGTACTCCTAGCACCTAGCACAGTGCCGGGCACATAAGAAACACTCAGTTAATGAATATTTTTCTTTAAATCCTTTGATTTAAAGGGCCTAAAGTTTAAAATATTTTTAAACCTTGTATCATTATTTTCATCGTTATTACAAATAGTTTAAAGGTGATGACTTTTTAAGGTACAAAAACAGAAAAAGAGCAAGTTCACATATTGAGGAATATAGGGGCAGGCTACAAATTTTAAAGATGTGTGTTTTTCTACATCTCCCTGTGAAAAGGAGTCACACTGCTAAATAATTGATTACATTAGTTAGGCCATTTGCTCCATTCAGAATGAGGTGAAATATTGCCAGGTTTAGAGCATATATTTTCAGTTCACATTTGCATTGCAAAGAATTAGTCCTTCAGGCAATTATTTTTTTTATTTTCCTCAATTCCCTTCATATTTTGAGACTACTTAAAAGTTTTCAAAAGAAGGGCTATGAATATAGGCTTCTTATGTCAAACCATTTTATAAGTCAAAATGATTTGTAGCCTCTCCCAGACATTTTTACAACATAGGATCTACATGTTTTCTTGAACTTTGTATGCTTTTTTTCTATAACCTTTTCTGCATATTTTTCCACAATAACAATCCTCACCTTTAGATATTTAAGTCTCCTCTACAATGACAAGAAGCATATTAATTACTCTACTTCAGCAAGAAGCAAATACGAGAACAGCATAAATTTAGGAGACTGCATTGTGTTCTCAATAATTTGAGATGTCCACTTGACAGTGACACTTTAGCATTCACAAGAGCATGTGGTGAGCATCAGCACAGTGCTTTATGTGTGTCACTAGGTCAGAAGCTGAACTCTCTCTCCTGTGCTTTGGTATTAAAAGTCGAATCGCAAAGTCATAGAACTTCATGGTTGAAAAGCACACAGAGGTCATTTAGTCTAACTCCTTTATGTGACTGAATACCCTCTACAACATTCCTAATACATGCCTCTTCATTTTCTCCTTGAACCTTTTCATGACAGTGAGCTTA
The DNA here is from genome assembly GCA_028533065.1 of Trachops cirrhosus. Lineage (NCBI taxonomy): Eukaryota > Metazoa > Chordata > Mammalia > Chiroptera > Phyllostomidae > Trachops > Trachops cirrhosus. Next base: position 50,565,166 of record CM052542.1, read on the forward strand.
CCACCTCCCCCAAAAGCTCCAGGTAAAAATAAATGCATCTTATTACACTTAAGACAGATTTTCCACCTTCTGTAATAATAGTTATTTTCAGCATTGTGAAACCTACCAATGTGATTAGTGTGGGTTATATGTCTTCCATCTATTTTGTGTATAAGGAAAGGGAAAAAAGGCAATTATGAAATAAGCAAGGCTTTCATTTCTATGTACCTGTCTACCTAGATGCTGCCTCTTTCTAGAAAAGATCTTAAATGAAATGACTTGAAACACCTGGATTCAATAGAGTTATTAAAATGGAAATAGAAACTCAAAGTCCTGAAAAGAAATTCTTGACTCAAAGGCTAATGCGGTTGCTGGCATTGAAATTAAATTTATCCATGGGCTTTCTACAAGTCAATATAAAAGGAGAAATATAGTGGATTGCAGAGAAGAAAGTATACTTATCTGACAGAAGAAAGTATACTAATAAGTGAAAATTTTTCTGAGTTTCAAGTACCAAGAGGAATTTCTCATGTAGCATCTTATAAAAGAGATTTGTTTCTTAGTTGGCTGTGTGCATTTATTTTGCACTCTAATGTACTGCTGAGAATAGTGCTGAATAGTCCCTTAGACAATTAAAAAACATACTACCTCAACTCAATATTAACCAATGTTTTAAAAAATGCTGTTGAATATAGGACAAAAAGCATGAGCACTGGATAACTACTTTTCCAAAAGGGGCTGCAAAAATACCTTAAACTATCAACAATCCCCCCTTTTTGGTCAACATTATGGGGCAATAGTTCCATATGCCCGAATTTTAGTATAAAAGAACAAATGAGAAACCGAGTTTATCTCTCCTGTGGCATAACCATCATTCCTTCACCTCTCTCAGAAACAACTACATTTGGGTGGTCATTACCCAGAAAATGATGTCCTTGTGAACTTAGAAAGGTGTATAAAACATGGTAGGTGGCAAGCAGAGAGTGTTGTGAGGGTCTGCCTGAACGTCTGATAAGATTTTGGCTCTCTTAGAAGGAAACTGGTATTATGTAAGCAAAAGGTGTTATTAAGGTTAGCCTTGCCGCTGAAGGTAATAGGAAAAATCTGGAGTTTCTCAGTTGCTCCTTAAACACCCCAAGTATTCTCCCAGGAAGGACATTGTAGAACCTTGTAGCCTGAAAAGTTAGCATCTTCTGTAGTTAAGCCCTGTGGTTTTATAGTACTTTCCCCTGCTCTTGGATTGAGGAGTGGGGGAGGAATGGTCACAGACTGACCATTTCACCTCTGAAGGCCTTTGTGGTGCGTAGCATCACAAAAGGCCCCAGATAAAAGTAAATTACTCTCTTCACAGTGATTATCACAATTGTCTAGACTTTACCTGAGCTACCTAGTTCCATCATAAGTTCTAAATATCTGAAGACAGAGAACGCTCACCTCCTGGCCCATACATGAAGCCAGCCAGGCGTAACTCTGCCTCCTTCTCTTTGTTTAGAAAAGGCACACCTGTGATCTGTACTCCACCTGCCCAAATGTGGCAGCTCGTTTCTTCTTCTTCTTTCTCCTCCTGCTGCTCCTATTATTTATATTGTTGTCATTACTACTGTTGAAGAATCAAGATTCCATCTAGAGGTCCCTTGTGACCAAGAAGCTATATTCACTTTTCATAGATTAGTTATTGTAAAATAAATGCAAATACAGTAGAAGTAACTTTCATATTTAATGAGGCTATTTGTATACTGGACAACAAAATGTATGCATGGTGTTACCATGGGGAGAATGGGAGAGATTTCACTTATTGTAAAGAAGGCATAGGAACACTTTTAAATGAATAACCCAAATCAAACAACCTGGGTTTTTACAGCATTAGAATTAATTGAACACACATTTGCTTAAAGCTGGGATGGTATAGGGATACAACAGTAAATGCTAATGCACTTGCTGATGGTTTGCAAGTGCAAATAAGCATGCTGATCATTATTTCACATCACAGTTTATTATGACATGTAACTGCCAGAAATCAATGTCAAAGCCAAGCAAAAACCAGCTACCAACAGCATAATCTTCTCTTCATTTTTAGCTATTATATCTTGCAACCCCATTTTGATTAGCAAGAAGCCTGGGAATGGAGGATAAAAACTAAAAATAAAAGAGGCCCTTGAGTTATTAGATAATTTTTAAATGCCAGTCAACCTTGAGGGAAAATCATCAGTTGAGACCAGTACATGTTTTCCTAGAGCATTTTAAATGATCCTAAAGCACACATGATGCCTTGGTGACTCGTCTCTAAGAAAGCTCTTCGCTTTTGGAAACTGAGTAGCACAAATACCTGGTGTGCAAGAAGCTGGCATAGCAACTCTGCATTTGCAATAGTGAATCACAGAGTAAACAGGTACATAAAATGACTACTCAAATGTGTTTACTTCTCCACAAAACGGTTAAATCTTGTAAAGCATTTTTTTGCTTCTCATTTTTGAGAAATATAAACTCTTTGCTCTAATAACTTAAAACAGGTTGTTTGCTGAACAAGAGAGGATATGCATGACTCATGGAAAGATTTATTCTCTGTACTTTCCCTGGATAAATAAGGTGACATTTAGGCTGAAATTTCCTCCTCTCAGTAGACATAATTCTCCATTCATTGGCAAACAGTACTAGAAGACAAGCTTTTCTTTGTTTGTCAAAAGAACATATTTCCAGGAAAAGAATTGCTTACCTGTCGGCAATAGGTCCCTTGAAATCTGGATCAAATGTTGTTGAATCACCTGCATTTAAAACAAGGAGATTCTTAAGTATATAAACCAATGAAATGGCAAATAAATACAGAAAATGTTAGTAAAGAAAAATCTACTCCTTGGCTAGTCCACTGCTCAGTGCAGTATTGAATTCATTCTTCAGTCCACTGAGACTTTGGTTATGCCTCGGCTACAGCTGTCAATCTTTCTCCCTCTTCCAGCTAGAAGCAAGACTAAACAGTTGTGGAGAACCATATTCTATGCTCCCTGTACACATATCCTTTCACTGTTCTGAGTAGCAATATTATAGAGTGCATACTGAGTAGTGAAATTTGAAGCCCTTCCAGACTGCAAAATCATTTTACCATCTGTCATCGCCAAGTATTGCTGAGTACTCGTGAGGTGCACAGTATAATAGAGATGCCTGTTTATCCCAGTTCTCCCTGTCTTCTCGGCAGATTAGGCTTTGCTTCAAGAAGCTGGAATATTAGTCACTGTTGTTCTTTGTCATGTTGACTGTATGGCATATACAAATCATTATTATAATACATAAATGTCATTTTTATTGCTTTTTTTAGATATACTACCAGACTTCATGCCATCTGGGAATATGCCTTAGTCATTTATTGTTGCATCACAATTGCTGAACATCACCCTCATCTTTAAACAGTACAATGTACTCAGGAAATGCCCCCCTACCCAACCGCACATATACAGCATGGGCAAATCCAGACATAACTTCTATCAGATCATTTCTGGCCAAAGGTCTGCATTTTGCAACCCCCAATTCATAACTCTTCTTCCCCAACCTAAGTGCTGTTACCCCTTCCTCTAAGACTTTGTCTCTATGTGAAGGTCTGGTACTGAATTAAGGATGGAATTTCAAAAGGGACTGGAAAAAAAGACCGCCCCCCTTGCCCTCCCCCAATGTCATAACCTAACTTTGCCTGTACCCTGTGGGGACATTAGGCCAAGGACTCAGAGGCTTTTTAATGTAATCACAGGTAGATGGGAAAACAACAGGGAGACAGACTTGCAAAAAATCTAATAGCCAGCCAGTCATCGGCTCTTCACAAAGCAGTTCTGAGGGATACAGAAGGTAGATCAGGCACAGTCCCGACCTTAGAGACCTTACAACTGGTGAGCAAGATCCACATATTGATTCAGTCAACAAATATTTTTTGAGAATATTTATCTACCAGGCCTTGTGTTACATGAACAATGAATGTGCCATATGAACCAATTAATAAAGTACTAAATTGCATGGTATTGGCTTTCAGTATTACAAGAGTTCTGAGAAAGTAGGTTCCATCCAAGACTAGAGGTGTCAAGAGGATTTCATTCCAAAAAGGAGATTTTTTTTTTGTAAAACACTGGAATGAAACAAAAGAGAAAGGAGAAACATTCTGAGTGTGTAAAACTAGAACTCTGTTAAATTCAGTAATTCTTTATTGATCACCTGTTGTGTGCTCTGCATTCTATGGTACACTGCAGAAGACTGAGGGTCTAGTGAAACACACTGTCTTTCTTCAACAAGCTGACAAACTGGTAAGCACAGAGAAAAATAAGTACACAAATCACAGTAATACAAGAAGATATGGCAACAGGGGTACAAAAAAGTGTTAGGAGTGTTCTAAGGAAGCAAAGGTCACATTCAGTTGAGATCAGTCAGAAAGGGTTCCTAGAGCCACAATATTTAGAGAAAGGTAAAGTTCAGACCTGTAGAGATGAATGAAGTCACACAGTCTGGAATGAACATCACGTTTGTAAGGATGGGGAAAAGATCAGCCTGCCTGGGGTACTGGATAATGGGATAGGAGGGGGAAAATAAAGCTGAATAGATAGTATGAGATCAGACTCCAGAGAGTCTAAAAGCAGTGCTGGAAATTATTTTACACATTTTAGGCTATAGGGAGCCAGAAGAGGATTTGAGCGAAGGGATGGCATAGTAGAAGCAGTGCTGAAGGAAGAGCCATCTAGCAGCAGTATGCAAGTTATATTACAAAGTGCCAAGTCAAGGAGAACAACTAGCAGTGCACTGCAATAACAGAGGTGAACTAACATGAACCACTGTCCAGTGGTGGTGAAAGTAATAGAAAGAAAGATTCTCGGTTCATCACAGAGTATTCACGTGGCTTAGGGACCAAGAGTAAAGGCGTTAGAGTCAGGTTGTCTGTTCTCTGTCACCTACTATCAGAGTGACCCTAGAGAGATCTCTGAGTCTCAGTTTCCATATTTGTAAATGGGGATTATAATAGTACCTATGTTATAAAGCTGTTATGAAGATTAAATGAATTGATACCTGTAAAAGTGCTTAAAAACAGTGGCTGGTACTTAGTATGCTGCCAATGTTAATTATAAGTCATATAATTACATATAAATAGAACTTGATGAGTGTTAAGACGTGGGGTTTAAAAGACAGAAGTCAAACATGGTTTCAAATCAAGGGACTACAGACTTAGAAATTTTGTTTGTCGATAACTTCTGGCATTTTAATTTGGTTTAAGGAAAGGTCGATGCTATTAAAACAGTTGGGAATCTTAATGGGTGGAAGAAATTATAAAATGGTTCTAAGAAAAAAGAGCATGAGATTGATTTTGCTCTTTTTAAGTTTGAAGTGTCATCTAATTGAAAAGTCCAGCATTCAACTGCAATTAAGAAACGGGAGCCTTGGGTCAAGTCTTGAGATAAATATTTGGACGTCAATAAGTTTGTATTGTAAAAAGTGATGAGCTCTGTAAAGAAGAACATTGGGCCCTGGCCAGTGTGGCTCAGTTGGTTGAGCATCGTCCAGCAAAGTGAAAGGTCACTGGTTTGATTCCCCAGTCAGGGCACATGCCTGGGTTGTGGGCAGCCCCTGGTTGGGATGTGTGCCAGAGGCAATCTGTCAATGTTTCTCTCACACATCGATGTTTCTTTTAACACAATAATCTTATTACATATGTGGATTGGAAACTGTCACTAGCCTCATTTTACATTTGTAAAAAACAAGGCATAGAGAAGCTAAGGAATATGCGCACAGTCACAGTTGATAAATGGTCTACCTGGAATCCATACCACCCAGTCTCACTGCAGCACAGCAGATCCTTTAGTTGCACCCTGTAAAGCCAACATTGGTTCCTACTCCAAGGAGAAGTGTGTAAAATGTTTCCTGTGTGAGATAGTCCATATATACTTCAGTGTCAAGTTCTCTGACACATTGTCAGCTTCTCTTTTTAATGACTGCTTCTCTGACTCTGCTTCCCAGCAACAAATACATTTCAGGGTATCTAACCCCCCTTTCTGTGGGAACTGACCTCCCCTCTAATGCACAAGAGGGAGACTCTAGCTGCCAAGTTTCTCTCACACGCCTTTTCCCTGGCAGTCAGTGACTGGATCTGGTTTGGATATGAGACTCAAGCTGGGACAGTCACTCCTGGCCACTCTATCTCAGGAATTTAGAATTAGAATGGACAGTGAGTTGGTTAGTGAGAGATTGGAACTGCAAAATATAAAGCTGGAAGATCAGAGAAGCAGAGAAGGAAGTCCCGGTGGACCTCAGCTTCCAGTTTCAGTCCCTACCTGAGGTCGAGGGTTCAGCTTAATGAGATAACCTGTATCCTTTTACTAAAGTTCCCTTACTTGATTTTTTTTTGCTAGTTCATGTGGGTTACAGGCATCCGAAAAGTCCTACTAATATACCGTACTTACTCTCTCAGCTCAACTTGGGTTTCAATAATTCATTTTAACAGCATTTATTTTATTCTTGCAATAAACAGATGGTGGGGATTCAAGGATGAATTCTTGAGATGAAGTCAGCTTTCATGAATCTCACAGTTGAAGAAAAAATACAAACTCAAGACTGTAATTTCTACACTATGTGGTTGCCATGACAGAGACACGCAGAGGGTGTCAGGCATGGGGCACGGAGGGGCTCATAAATGGATAAGTGTGTCTAGTTCCTGACTGACACTGAACATGGGCTTTGCTCTGACTTGTCTCTTCCATGCTGGTGTGGAACACTAGTGCTGGTATTCTTGCTGGTCCAGATTTCAGTTCTCCAGACTAGCTGAATGACTAAAATATCTCAAAACTTATTTTTTTTGGTGTGGGGAGTACAAGTCTCCAGGCCCTCCACAGCAAATACTACATTTCTGTAGGTCTGGGGTACATCTGAAAATGTGTGTTTTTAAAACTTCCATCAGACAATTCTGATGCACAATTGGACTTAGAGAGTACTAGTCTACCTGATTTATTCTGAATTTCACACTTAACTTCTTCGTTCATACATAGTCTTTAAATCTACCTTCAATTCATAACAGAGCAAACCTAGCAGAATAGAGAAAAGCAGGTCATGAGGATGTGTGTGAGCTTTGGGGAACACTACAATTAAAGGTAAGTGGTAAAATGAAACAGTTATAGGAAAAGAAATAGAAAACTGACATTCAAGAAAGCCAAGGAATTTCAAGAAAGAAGGAAGATTATAAGTTCCTCAGGAAAAAAAAAAGATTAGTAAGTGAATGTTTATTTGTACCAGGGACAGCTTGGAGTGTTTTATATGCAGATAAGCTATTTTGCACAATTCCACATAGAACAATGTGAGTTATACCCCCTTGAACTAGGCAATACAACAGCAGTGGCATATTTACCATGTTATGTAATGCTCCCAATAATTCTGTGATGTATATAATTATTATCATCCCATTTTACAGATGAGGATATCGAGGCACAGAAAGCAAATTTGCCCTAGCCCACTCAGTTAACAAGAGGCGGACGTAGAATTGTAAGGCAGACGATCTGGACCCCAAAGCTTGTGTTGAGCCATGCAGCAATAAATTTCTCTTCAGTGATCTTAGAGAAATTCCTCAGAGGAGTGGAGTGAGAAGGTAGGTTGAAAGGGGTTAGAAACTTTTACTGGTCCTGTAATTATTTGCTTTTTACATTAAAGATAGGCAAAACTGGTTTAAAAGTATCTAGGCTGGCTTTCAATTTTGGTGTGATTTGCAGCTCACCAAGTGAAAATGCAGACTGCAGTGTAAATAAAATGCTATTGTCAAGTCTGTCTGAAAAGCTGACATGTTCTGATTGTAAATCCTGGCGGCCTTATATTTCAGTTAAAAATACACTAAAACCACAGTCAAATGGTAAGATTTAGCTGATTCCATATAGTAATGACAGCTGGAAAGTGATGACTTCAGCCTGCCCCATATGCCAGCAGAATTTGTATTGTTATGCAAATTTTTATGTCCTCAAATCAATACAGGGCATCACTTTGTCAGAGCCCTCGTGTGTTCTAATTGCATCTCTGGAACAACAGACTGAGGGGCCAGCCAAGTGAGAAAAGCCACAATGCTTCACTGTCATAAAGCTTAGCTAGTTGAATATAATTCATATTTCTCATTTAAAAAAAGAAAAATTTAAAATTAGGTAATCACATTAAAAGCTTCTTAAGTTCACATGACTCTTTGATCACCAAAATCGTGTCTTTAGAATCACTAAAAAATATTCATATTAGACAGTTACACATTTGTTATTGTAGTTAATAGTTTGTATTGCACTCATATGATGTAATTATTCTTACTAGAAATAACTCAGAGATTAAGGACAGGAGCCCAGGTAATTAATTCAATTCATGGTGCAGATTCATGACTATGTTGAATGCAAATGGCAAGATAAAGCAGCCAGTCATGCTTGAAAGACTCTTTTCTTTGAAAGCAATCTTTTTCTCAAAGAAAATGACAATGTAACTATCATTGATTTTTTTATAAAAAGTAGAAATCTGAAACGTTTAATTTTATTCCTTTAATATATTCTCCTTGAGAGAATCTAATGTGATTTGAAGAGTCAAAGGAGAGCTAAGGTGGGGCAAACAAGTATTTTAGTGCTTAGAACTATTATGAGCCAGCAGGTCAGATAACTTTCCACGGGGCATTGGAAAATGGTGTATTATAACATTAAGTCTTAACAACAGCCAGTGGAGAATTGAGAATAATTAAATACTTGTTTTACTTTATTTTTCAAATGTGTTTATGATTTTGGGTCTATAAAAGAGGTCCTGCCACTTCATCCAAGGAAAGGTTTCCTTTTCTTTCAAGTCTCAAGAGACTTAAGAAGCCATGTTCTTTGCCTTTTCTTATAGAACAACGTTCCTACTTCTCAGCCCAGCACACATGGCCCTTCATCATCTGGCCTCTCACCAGCCTCATCTCCTACTATCCCTCACTTCAAACTTGACCTGCTAGTAGTTTTGTACTGCAATGCTTCCCCTCCAAAATCAGATGTGTCACACAGTGCCCTCTGAATAATATGATTTTTCCATCTTGTTGCCTTGGCAATGGCTAAAATAAGCTTACCGTTCTCCTTGCAAATTCCTTGCTCATCCTCGAGGAAAGAATAAGGACCAAGACATCTCACTGGCCACTGTGCCAGTGGGTGAAGCCTACTTGATTGGAGACCAACATTGAGAACTTTCATATAATCCATCCCAAAGCAGCTAATTCCATTGCTCTCAGAGACATTTATACTTCTAGTATTTGTACTGTTGTACTTAGTATCACAAGGCCTTTTTACATGCTGTGGTAGAAAGATATCCACATGCTAATTCCTCTAACTTGGGAATATTCTACTTTACATAGCAAAATAGACATTGCAGATGTAATTAAATCGAGAACCATGAGACAGGGAGATTATCCTGGATATCTGGGTGAGCCCAGTGTAATCACAAGAGTCCTTAAATGGAGAAGAGGAAGACAGAATAGTCAAAGAATGATATCTGATCACAGAAACAAGGTCAGAATAAAACAACCTGAGAAGACCTCAACTGGCCATTGCTGGCTTTGAAGATGGAAGAGGGTCAGGAGCCAAGAAATGTGGCTGCCTGGCAAACTCCTTTTCACCTGGGGCCACATCAGCCTCACGGTTGCGTTCAAAGGACCGAATGTAATTTCAACTCCTTAACAGTTAAGGATTAGTTACATTTATACAGTCCTAAAGTTATTTTGGCCCTTTGAAGGCAACCGCAAGGCTGATGCGGCTCCTGATGAAAATGAGTTTGACACCCCTGTTCTAGAGGCTGGGAAATAAGTAAATTTCACTCCCCTGGAGTCTCTAGAAGGGAATGAAACACTGCCAACTCCTTGATTTTAGGCCATTGAGGTGTATTTTGAAGTTCTGACTTCCAGAATCATAAGATACCAATAAATTTGTGTCATTTAAAGCCACTGTATTTGTGATAATTCATTATAGCAGTGAAAGGAAACTAATACACATTACTATTTCTCCTACTGAAACAATAGCTCCTTTAGGGTAGGAACTAGACCTTGGTTATTCTACTGTTATTACCTACTTTACTACTCGTGTACACTTGACAGGTACTGAATAAATGTTTATAAAGTTAATTCAAAAAGTGTCAATGTAATTTTGAACTCTTGTATCTTTAATTTAGGTTATGAAAATACAAATAGAAGATCAATTTTGACAATTACCAGGTAATTATTTTAGATAGATTTCAACATGGGTTAAAGGCAAATTGGTAGACTTCCAGAATTGCATTGATGTGAAAAATTGCATTGATGTGAAAAATAATTAGGGTAAGAAACCAACCCTAATTCAGCATCTATGTATAATGTCCAGATAAGAGTAAACAAAGGAAATAAGGAAGACAGTATCCCATACTGGTAAATTAAAATTGGATATTAAATTACCCTGTATCAAATGTCATTTCTGCAACCTACAAGATCTATAATCCAAGGAAAGTTACCTTTTATCTCTCCAAAATTCCATTTTATCATCTACAAAATGATAGATGCTAGTGTAGGAGTTCAGAACAAGTCACCTTAAAATGTGTCTCTGTGTATGTGGATTATTTTGAGCTCAAGGCAACAGAGACCCTTTGGACTTAAGAGAAACTTCTGGCCTGCCCCTCACCCCAATCCTAGAAGAATTTAAATTAGGGGCCTTGCTCATAATAAGAGATTATCAGAGATAACCTATTTGACCTATCTATCTGGCAGGCCAACTATTAAGTACTGAACATATGCCTTTCTTACTCTCCTGCAGTGACCTTCCTTCCCTCTGAAGCCCCAAGACGCCTGACCTCATCCTCAGCTCAGAGTGCCATATATACCGCATTTTAACCTTCTGCCCCCAAACTTCTCATGTATGTGAGGTGTCTGACTCTCTCCTATATGTGGGGTTCCCATATGTACATATGTAATTAAATGTGGTTCTTTTTTCTTATTAATCTATCTCATATAGATTTAATTATTGGACTAGCCAAAAGATCTTGAAGGGTAGAAAAAAATTTCTTCCTTCCCCACAGTAGCAAAAAATAAAAATGAAAAAAGGAGGAACTAATTTTTTCTTTCAGCATGACCATGAGAAATAGCAAGGTATGTATAAATTACTGTTGTATCCAAAGTAAATCAGTGTAGAACCAATGTAATCCACTTTTAGTTAAATGGTCACATTGTTTATAAGTGACACCAATAATTTTAGAAAGGTTTCAATAACTAAGATTAGCATGGCATTTATAGAATAACTTTTTGAAGGAGAGAAATTTTGAAGATGCTTCAAGGAAAGAATGTGCCATATGAGAAAGCTGGACAAAAGCACATGGTTAGCCACAGCAAAGGCTGTGCCTGGGGCAGGAGGTATGAGAGCAGTTAGGAGAATGATGCACATTATTGGGAGGCAGAGTAGGATTTACAAAGCCCCTCAGGTCTTTTGCAGAAGTACCGCAATTTTCATGAGTCTGTGTTTCTGCTTGATACAGGGGAAATAGAAGAGTTAAAGTCAAAGAACCAACAATAAAATTGTCGTATTTCAGACATGAGATGGTAGGTGTCTGACTGAAGCTGTAGAAAGGATGAGGAACTTCCAGAAGCATCTCAGAGGTATACATTCATTCAGTGGGGGTGAAAGGAAGGGCATGGTGCCATACTTCATCACTTAATGGCAGCAATTCCTCAAGCAGAAAATGATGTGCATTTCAGGGCTCATCTTTGGCAGAAACATGACCCCACATTGGACTTGACAAGATTAATGAAAATGCAAATGAGACTCTTTCAGCACTGATTGAAATCAAACAATAAAGTGGTATCATGACCTTACGATGGTTGTTTTTCTCCCCGTTTGAGTAACTTCTAAACATATGGGATGATAAATCACTCTGTTACATCAAGAATGTCAAATCTCCTGCTTTAAGAACAACTTTTTTCTAATGACAGGGTTGGTTTCTAAATAGTTTGCATCATTATTTGAAATAATTCACCTTATATAAACACAAATCATTAATATTTAGTTAGAATGTCAACCTTAGAAGTAATAATCTGAAAGAAGCAACCTTGACTTCTGAACAGATGAAAGAAAACATACAGAAAGCACTCAGGGTGCTTCTTAATAGACTGATTTTATAGGCAATGTTGAAAGATGCATGTTTACGGGGCATTGGAGATACACTTCTAAAAAGATGATTTTTCTTGACTACTGTGACAAAGCAGTGAATTTGTGCTTTAGAACAGCCACGAATTATTAGGTAATCACACATGCTCAGAATAAATAACATTCTGAATCAATATTGATTCAAAAAGAGAGTCTGGAAGCAAACGAGAACACGAATTGAGTTTGAAGGTTATCAGTGTGGGTTTTCTAATACTTTATTCTAAAAGACCCATGACATACTCTAATCACATTGAAGAGACTCCTTGTTTTTTCCAGTTTAATAGATTATGCATTTCATTGCCATGCTAGTCCCTATTCCCTCACCCCCTAAAAAATATAAGTACACAACCAGATGTAGAAAATGAAGAGCATATTTATACACCCTAAATATAAAAAAGTGACTCATCTGGCTTTTCCACCTGCAGATTTCAGGCAACAGCACAGTAAATGAATAAAGGTTGGGGAGAATAGTTTTAAAATGACCATTACATAAATACAAAAATTAACTTTTGTAAATAAGGAAAAATTGTTTTTAAAGTTATAGTTGAGTAAAAGACTTTCCATTGAACTTAAGAATAAATACTACTAAAAAAAATACCGGGAATGTGTCAATTTATCACAGGTGCATAAAATAGTTTGGTAGCTAGTGATAACATCTTTCCTACTTCCTCATATTTGCCCACTGGTTATTAATGAGAACAAAATTAAACTGCTTATCATCTCTGACTTTTTCCACACCTCAAGAAGATGAATGGTAATAATCACTGGGAAAAAATCCCTACTTATGGGTCTGAAGTGTAGAAGAGAAAATAATTTTAGTGCATAATTTGTACCCACAAGGCATCATGATCAAACAAATAAAAAGTGCAGGTGCAGTACACTATTAGAATCTATATTACAGGTACAGCCTTTCACCAATGGTTCACACTAGTCACTTAGAATGAGAAATGGGAGAATAACAGACAGCAGGGATATACACAACTTACGGCATGACCCACCCTAAACAGTTATGTCAATTTGGAGAGAGAGAAAACCAGAGAGAGAATGAGATTCTTTCTTCTTTTTTAGGGCTGGGGGTGGGAGGTGGGGAATGAGTGGGCTCCTGTTATAGAACAAGGTAATCTCTCGGAATGGACGCCTGAGGTTTTACCTCAGCTCCTCCAGGAGTCCTGTCTCCTTGGATCAAGTCAAGGATAAAATAACTTGTAAATTCTATGGAGCTAGCCTATATGAGGGAAAAATGCTGATAAGTTTTTTCTTCTATAAAATGGATTTCTCACAAAGAGACTGAACATGGTAAATTCATTGTAAAAAAAACTTTGGGTTTATTTCTTTTACATTCTGCATAGATATAAAGGAGTGAATGAAAGACTAGGAAAGGGAAATCTAGCACTCAAGACAAGGGTTTGCCTCATAGTCTTCCATAATGGTAATAACATAAAACTGTGAAGATAAATCTGTAGGTAAAAGTCTACCTGTTAATTGTGAGAGGTTCATATCTCTCTCTCTCTCTTTGTGTGTGTCTCTCTCTCTCTCTCTCTCTCCAAAAACAACTGAAAATTCTGGATACCTAGCTTAAAGAACATCTTCTTAAAATCACTCAATATTTGATAAGCCAGCAAAAAAATGCCAGGTCAAATTCTAACTGAAAGTAAGAACTCGGAGAAGAAGGTACTACTGAAGGTGCAAATTTACCAATTTAGTATTATCAAGGAGCAAGGGGGACAGAGGACCCAGCCCAGAGGCTGCTCAGAAGTAAAATAGGAAGCCTCCCTACATAAAGTTGAAACTCCAAAGGGCTATACCTCAGAATGAAACCCACTTCACCCTTAAGAAAGCCACCTTCACACTGAGCAGAAAGATGGAAGAAAACGCCTTCATTTGAATTTTCAGTGTATGACAAGCAATCTAAAGTGGAGTCAGTCCATAGGTGCTCCTGGGAAAGTGACAGATAAACAACAACAGACTCCTGTTGAAATGATCTATATTATAAAAATAATCAAACATAATTTTCCCTCCAAATATGTGCATCTTACAAATAACAAATTACATAAGGAAACAAGACAGTATAAAAATTAGATAATCAATGGACAAAAATAGACTCTCAAAGTCTTCAGATATTTAAATTATTAGTCCCAGACTATAAAACAACTATGCAACTATGCTTACTGTTTTTCAAAAATAAAAGAAAACTTAAAAACAAATGTGAAGAATTACTAAAAATTACCTAGAAACTTCAAAAATAAAGAAAATTTCATCTGGAAGTGTAAAACACAATAAATGAAACATGCAACTTGGTAAGTATGACATCGTATTAGACACAGCTAAAGAGACAACTGGCAAACTGGAAAGCAAGTCGATATAAACTATTCGGAATGCAGCACAGATAAACTAAGAATGAAAAATATTACATAATAGCAGCATACTGGGTACAGAGTGAGGAGTTTTAATATAGCAAATCAGATTTCCAGAAAGAGAGAATCGAGATGAGGGAGAGAGGCAATGAAAGAAAAATACTGCCAATGTAAAATTCTATATTTAGTGGCAATATGTTCAAGAAAAAAAGGTGAAATTAAGACAATTTTAGGCAAACAAAACAAAAAAAGAGAATCTGTCACTGACAGGGTCTCATTAAAATACATTAAGTAAGTATATATTCCTGAGAGAAGAAAAGTGAGCCAGATGGAAGGTCTTTGATGAAAGAAGAAATACAGAATGAAGAAAGAGAGGAAGGGAATGATCACCAACTATATAAAGCAACAATAATAAAGTCTTGTGGGGTTAAATAAAACCAGAGAAAATTATGACAGTAACAGAATATAATCCAAGATTGAAGCAGTGTAGGTCTTTTGTATTGTGTAGGAAATGGTGGAATATTAATGAATTTTAAACTTTTATAAGTATGCATGCTGTGATTTTAAAAGAACAGATCAGCATATACTATTTCAAAAATATTATAGTAAGGAAAATGGAATAAGAATAATTAGCCAATCCAAAATCAGGTAAGAAAAAGAAGAAAAATAAACAGAACAGTCAGGGGGATGAAAAAGCACAGATAAAGTAATATATGTTATTATGAACTGAGTATTTATGTCTTTCCCAAATTCATATGTTGAAGTCCTAACTCCCAATGTGATGGTATTTGGAGGTAGAGTCTTTGGAACATATTAGGTTTACATGATGTCATGAGGGTGGGACCTCCTCATGATGGTATGAGGGCCCTTATAAGAGGAGAAAAAGAGTCCAGAGCCAGCTCTGTGTGTTATGTGAGGACACAAGGAGAAGGCATCCTCTGGAGCAGCTTTACAGAAAGGTCAGCACAGCTGTGCACAGGCAAGAGCTTCAGGCATTCTGAAAATAACTCAGGTTACAGCCCGACCAATTATTCCCAAGGCTCCATGATTGATGGGATACCATGACTGATGGGAAGGTAGCTAGAAGAACTTACAAAATCAAATGATCAGTCAGTGGTCAAAAAAATCTTGAGCTCTTAACTAAAGCCTTTTAGGTTTTCTCATTTCTTCAGAAACTCTCCAGAATTTCTGAGGCTTTCATTTTTGACTCAGATCTATCAGGCAGCCCTACATTCTCCAGTAAAAAGGAGCTCTGGGTGTCTTTTCTATGTCACAATGACGCCAATCCAAGGAGAATCCACTTCCCTTTAGGCCAACATTAAATCAATAGAAGACTGACAAACATTTCTCCATTCCTCCTGAAATTTATGTGTATTTCTTGATGTCCACATTTCGCCACTCTGTGATCAGAACCACAAATGACAGGTTAGTAAGATGGGCTTATTTATTTAGTAATATACAATTTCATCAAAACTTTTAAATCACAGTATTCTGTGTTTAATGAGCAAAATTTTTCCACTCACATTCTAATTCATGAAAGTTGCACAACAAAATAGAAAGTGTTGATGCGTGTGAAGAAATAAAAAGTTCTTGACAATAATGGAATGGATTATTACAGTCTATTGAGTTGGCCAAGAAGTCTGCTTAGGTTTTTTCTGTAAAATAAAAGACACATTTTTCATTTTCACCAATAACTTTATTGATCTGGATATTTTGAGTATGTCGGCTATCTCCTGCTATTGGCTTCTAGTGGATAGAGGCCAAGGGTGCTGCTAAACATCTTCAAATGCATAAGACAGCCCCACAGCAAAGAATTATTTGACTAAAATATCAATAGTACCAAGAAACTTCCCAAACCACTTTTGACATGTTCAATCAGTCCCAGCACCTTCTCCATACCCTGCACAAATTTTTTTGTGTGTTTCAGTTGTGTTTTTAGCTTTCTTGAAATAACAAAGCATAATATGCCATAAATGTTGCTTATTTCCTTTCATCTTCAAGATTAAAATACCTATACAAAAATTCACCAATTTTAATTTTTTTGAATGCATGCTGATGACAGCTGTCACAATACAATGTAACAAAATTGTTTCAAATGAAGCTAAAGTGCTACTAGAACCATGGGGAGGAAAAGCCAAATGAAGTTTTTGGCCAACCCAATATTATTAACGTATATATTATTAATATATGTATATTAATATTATATATTATCATTGGCCAACCCAATGTTATTTATATATATGTACATAGAATGTAATAATATGTTATAGATATGATAAAATAATACAGGGTCCAGCAGGAATAATGCCTGCTGGAGTGTGGTTGGTATGGTAATAAATAATAAATTACAGTTTTAATTTGAACATTTCACCTAAAATGTCATATGGTGTGCTTGAGTGTGATAGTGTATGTTACAGAGTTACATGCTTATGACTTTGTAATAAAAAATTTTGTAATAAAAAGGAGTGTTATTTGTGCTGGATGCTGCATATTACATTCAATGTGATATTGTTGGGTTTATATCACATAAAATATGTTGTACAAAGGGAGCTAAACAAAGGATAGAAAGCTTGTATTTGAACAAATTATTTGACCTTCTTATTTCTTAGTTTTTGTTAAGGAAAGGATATAATCCATATACTATGTCAGGGCTAGAAAATCAAATAAGATCATAATATAAAATCATTTATAAAGTTCATGAAATAGTTCCATAAATGTGATAATGTATTATGTTAAATAACATATGTGAAATATTTGACACATCATAGGTTCTCAATAAAAAGTGTTCCCTTTTCCTTCCCTATTCTCATCAGTTCACTTTTAACCCTCATGCTGCTGCAGCTCACTTCTTTTATTTTGCTAGTGAGAGCTGAGAGAAAGTGAAGGATCAGCTTTACCTCTTCCTGCCTTGGCTTCAGCCTCTGGTGCCTTTCCAGCCTCTAAAATGACCAAAAGTGCATTCACATATCTATCTCACCTCCAAAAGCTCTGGAACTCAGAGGCTCAGGCAACCTATGATACTGTTCACTGACAGAGAGCCCTTAAAATACAAACATGCCCTGACCAAAGACTTCTCTTTAAGTTAACTTCAACCTCCAGTTTTCTGAGTATTGAATAGAACTGATTACATTTCACTGAACACTTACACTGTGAGACATCAGCAAGAACACAAAGATGAATAAGAAACAACTCCTGTCGTGATGGAAATAGCAGTATAGGAGTGGGAATGCGCAAATACTGTAACAGAAGGAACTCAAGGATGCTCAGGGGAGGCATAACAAAGTCCTTGGGAAATGTGAGAGGACAAGTTCACATTCAGCTGAACAAACCGGGAAAACCTTCAAATTAAAAAGGTGGCCTTTGAGCTAGACTTTGGAAGATGGGTAGAAAGTGGGCCTAGCATGTGAAGAAAGGAAAACAGGATGGAGAAATTCAGTGGGCCAAGGAAATAGTGAATCACACCAGAGAAATATAGGTAAATATGGTCACAGTTAAAGACTTGTTCAGATCAGCTAGTTTTAACTTTCTTACTAATTTGAATTTAACCTTGTTCTCAAATCTCATCAGTAGAGCCAATAAGCATGATTCAATTATTAATATGTCACTCATTGCTTCCAGAAAACCCATGCCAGAACTGCACAAGTTTGGAAAAACAACTTGCCAAAAAATTTAATATGGCTTTTGCACTAATCTTTCTCACTCCTGTGCTTCTTCAATGTCACTTAAAAAAATTCTGTCCTATTTCTTAGGAAATATTATTACTCCATAAGCTACTATATTTCATATTAGTAACTATACCTGATTCATAGTTTAAGCACTTAGCAACATACAAAAAGTAGAACAGAAAACAAATAAGAGTTTGAGCAGTCAAGTTTCTCCAGCAGATACTTTAGAAAACAATGCTTGAAATTATGTAAGTCAAGATGTAGTTGATATGAGAAGCCTAAGGGAAACTGTTATGAATTGCAGAAGTTTGACAAGCATGCAGATCATATCTGGTATATTTAAATTACCATTAGCAACTGTGGTACTAATGCTATACTTTGTATATTTAAGACTAAGCTTGGGTGCATTATATAAAAAGCCAAGTTTTGGCAGTGCATTCTTACATTATATTTCTTATGCTTAAAGATTACATTGGTTTGTAATTTTGCAAAAGAGCATTTAGCTAGGTTTATAAAAGTTTAACAAATAGCTCACAATTTTTTGGTCAATATTTACTTAGGCTGGATCACATCTCTAAGGCAGGTATTGGAGTAAAATGCCAATATTATCAAGAAATTTTGCTTTAACTAGAATTATTCCACAGAGAAATCAATCACGAAGAAATGCTCTCTGCTAAGTATCACACTTAATAAGACCATCTGACCACTTAGGACGAGGTCCTTATCATGATCACTGATTTGGGTAATTATTTGTTCTGTAGGTCCTAATGGGGCTCTGATTTAGATGGCATCAACTCAGTTTTCCTGAAAGATATGTTTGTAGAGACTAAGTGGGTACCTTGATAACATAAAAAAACTACAACTACTTTGGTTCCCCCCTTGCACAAACACGTGCATACACACACAACATACCCACAAATTCAAAACAAATTGGTATTTTGAATGCTTAAAATCAAACACCGGTATCCTGAAAATGTATTTTCCAAGAAATGTCTATTATTGTCAAAGGGAATTCTGCTTCCTGAGGCATATGCAAATATGAGAATATTCTGTGTGTTTATACACTCTACCACAACCTATTTGAAAACACAGAGGCTTTTTTTATGGAACATTAACACACTAACTAGTCAAATACACATCAAAATTTCTCAACAATACTAAACTACAGTCCAATAAAAATTTTCCCTGCAGGCATACATCTCTCTTATTCTTATGGTTTTATGGAATACATCCAAAGATAGCAAAAGTGATTCATTCTTTCCTAACATACTTACATGCTTTGATTTAAAGCAAATACTCTGCTAAGTATTAAATCAGAAATATTTTTAAATAACGTTAATTTTGTATTCTGAGTTTTAAAGATAATTAAAATTTTTAGGGGCTCCTGAAATAAAGAGAAGAAAACACTAGTGTGCAAGAGTTCTTTTCAAGGCAGTGAATCAAACTGAGATGATCACAGTGAGTCATAGAGAGAATCTGCTATAGGAGAAATTTCTATTTTGAAGGGTTATTATTATTTCAGTTTTGGAAACAATTTAAATCAGTCTCCAAGTAAAGGTTGATTTTTAATTTCTTAATAATAATTTTGCACATAATTATTTAAGATAAAAATCAGAATTCATTCTTTCTTGATATTTCCAATTAAATGTAGTCCTGTTGTTTCATCAATATAAAAATCAAATCGTTTTCCTTCTCAGTAACTGAAGAAGTTAGCTAAGTTCGCAAAGAGAAGAAAAGTAAAACTTCACCAGAAGAATAACAAAAGTGAACCGAGTTAACTAACTACCAGGTTTTTGGTTCATACTGTTTCGCCACGTTACTGCTTCCAGGACATACTCTCAAGCTCCAGTTATAGTTTCCCATGTAAACAAGCCACTGTCTCAGTGGGCTCTGAGCTGCCAAGATACTATCTATTTATATTTAAAAATAAAATTGAAGAGTTTAGTTTTTTTTTCCACTAAGGGTGATTCTGACTAAATGAAGAGCTTTCTTCAAAGAATAGAAAAATTATGTTCCTCAATGCTCCACACCCTGGCTTAGAGCCAGGCCTGGTAATCTAGCAAAGAATGTCAACCCCCTAAAATTAACATTGTAGACTTTCCTTCAGTTCCAGGAGGAAAGAAAGAATTTCTGGGCTCTTTGTAGTCATAGACCATTAACATATACCTCTCCACATCTGAAATAACTATTGTAGAAAGAAGAATATCACTTTAATGATTTGTTTATCAGAATTTCTTTTACTTAAAACAATTCCACTCATTTGTAATTCCTTTATCTTTCCAACTACTGGAACTGACACGGGCTCTGGTAGCATTTTGATCAGAATATTCCCAAGCACGGCTTTCTATTGAGGAAATGACCAAGTATGTGTGCATATACACCTGATGGGGACCTCTTCCATGCAGTCTGTATAGACTAAGTACTCCTGACCTCTTGCCCTTGTGCTAAAGTGTTCTGCTCCCTCCTTACCCTATGGGGACGAACTAAACTGTGATGAAATGTAGATATGTAGCTACAGAAGTAGAAAGAGGCAAACATATGGGGACTCTCGTTAGTACTCAAACATGTGTCTTGAATCTCTGATTGGTAACATAAGGCAGGAATCTGGGTCCAGTTTGCACATGGTATCCTTGTTCTCAGGTTATAAAGGCTAAGGGACACTTGTTAACATTTGAAACTTTTAGGGTAAATTAAAGAATATTATAAATGCCTGGGTACGACCAAAACCTCAAAAGTTTAACAAAGCATGGTGTTGATGGAGCACCGATTCTAAGATCTCAGTCTAATCCAGGCCCAGCGCTGACAAACTGAGTGACCTGGGCAGATCCTTTAACCCTTCTGAGCTTTAAGTATAAGTTGAGGTGATTGAAGGTGATCCCTGTGGTTCATTCAAGCCCTGAACAGCTAACATGTGATTGGTCCTGCATACATGCTCATTGAATAAAAATGCCTACCACTGCCAGAGACTGCAGGGCACAGCCTGCCCAGACTGCTCTGATACCAAATGGAGAGAGTGAGGAACCAACAGAGAACTTCAGAGAGGTGTCATAGGCTACAGGCAGGGGGCAGAAGTAATAAAATTTCTGAAGCAGAAACCAGAGCAACCCTAGCAGAGATTATTATATACAGGCTGTACTAAGAACATTCGACCAAAATTTGAAGGTGTATCTTGGTTTCCTGCAGAGATTAAACAGGAGCTGAGCACCACCCAACAGAGAAGCTTTGGTATAAGGTCAGAGTGGGAATAGGGTAGGCTAGTGGGAAAAATCAGTGCCGTCAGACAGAGAAAAGCAAGAATGAGGGGGGGAATGTAATTTCCCCTGTTCAATTAATAGAAAACCTAGCATTTAATAAATCTCACCTGAATGCAGCTTGTCCTAACAAACAATAATATAACCAGTTTTATTGGTTACATGAAATAACACGCACACACCAAAGGAAAGAACTAAACTTGGAAGCACGTGAGGAAAGAGGAGTGAGTCTCAGTCTGATGCGGAGAAAGCACTTCAGGTTTCCTATTGGATTGGGTAGCCACCAAACACGCTGAGGGGCCGAATCCAGTTTCATCAAATACTTCAAACTTCATTCTCTGTCTGTTGATGCACAGCAAGGATATATAAATGGGAAATTAGAGGTTCACCCCATTTCCTAAGGTGGGGAATCAAAAATTGGCTTTCGATTATAAACAAAATTCAGTCTTTTTAAAAATAGAAAATTATGCAATTGTGTCAGATCTTTACTGTACTTGTTCAAGTTAGTTAACCACACTATGCCTCAGTTTTCTCATCTATAAAATGGGAAAATGGAACCAACCTCAAAGAGTTGTTGGATAGATCAAGTAAATTAGCATATTTAAAGCAATCAGAATAGTTCCCAACAGCTAGTGTCATATAAATAAGTATTTTATTATTGTTGTTGTAGTTGTCACAACACATCTACAAAACCACATAGCTTTCTATGGTGCATAACATTTAGCCTTCCTGATTCTCAAACATAATAATAAATAAAATAAAATGGAAAGTAAAATCAACTCCAGTCCAGAGAGCCAAATTTATCTGTTTTGACTAATTTTAAAGGGTAGTCAGGCAAAGTCCAAACCACTTCAAGAACTGGTACTGGAAGATATACACATTTCTTTCAGTCACTTACACCAAGCCACCAAAAAGCAAAATGTGTCCTATTTAACACGGTGGAATATTTAGTTGTGATGTTTCATGCCAAGAGGCAGTCACTGCCACTACTTGAGAGAGAGAGAGACAGAAAGAGAGAGCAAGCCGGCTTGGATTGCCAGGGAAGGTAAGAACTCCAAGGTAAGGAAAGAGGTCTTTTCCAGGGAATCAGAAGTCAACTTTATATAACATGGTTTGCCTGAACAAAAAAAAATTGTTTTTCTCCTTAAATTTACATTTTCTGCCCAAAAATGTTTCTAGGCTTTTTGGAATTTTTTTTTTGGAGTCAAACCTGTTTTCCCAATAATTTTGAACTGCTGCAGCTCTAACATTGATATCATGATGAAGAGAAAAAATAAGCAGCAATTAAAATTAAAGCAGAATATTTTAACCCTGGCATTTTGACACTGAGGACATTTAACACAAAATGCAATTTGACCCAAAGTAAAATTAGACTGGCTACAAATTATTATGGCAAAATAAATCTAACAATGATAAAGATATGTTGATATATATACATATATATGAAATGTTATTTTTCCTTTTTTGCAATAAGAGAAAACAGACTGAAAAACACATATTGTTAGTAACCTTAAAAACTGCAAAAAATAACCTTAGGAAAAAATTAAGCTTTTATAGAAATCATTTATAGACAATAGAGTTGACAATAGCTAAAAGTTCTCCTGTTAGTAATTTATTGACCAAAAATTGGTGAAAGAATGATATTGTCTAGCAAAATTTGATACGGGAACACTGGGGTGGGCAAATATAATGACCACAAAAATATTCAATGAAATTAATAAATCTTAACATAGACAAAACATAATCAATGAATCAAATCTTTATTTTAAAACTGACACAGAAAATATTGTATTCTGAGTAAAATAAATTTAGTAGAATAAAAAGGACAAAACTATCAAAAGTTTAACACTGCTATAAGAAAAAGAAATCAAGTTAATTGAATTTATTATCGCCTTCCCCCCAAAACACTCTATTGACTCAAATTTATTGTTGTTGGTATAAGTCTGATTTACATGTTGGTATTTAGAAACCATCAAAATATGCCCAGGTTTAAATTGGGTCAAAATAAAAGAATCAAAATGTGGGAGTCAAAAGACTGAGGTCAACACAGCCAATATCCAAAATAGCACACTGACCATTCAACCTATTATTTGCTCTTGTGATGTACTGAACAAACTAAAATTGACTAAATTAGTACATTAAATAAAGTGAGGTGATAGTAAGAAAAGTACTATTAAATCATCAGTATCTGTGCTTTGAAAATTGAAATAGCAGTTTGTTTTCTGCTTAGCACACTGCTTGATTTTGGGAATAGAAGTTGTTTTAAACAGGTTCCTCTGTGGAGGATGACTTATGTTAAAGAAAGCTTAACTGTGTTTAGGGCAATAGCTAAAGTATAAAAGCAAGTTAAGTGGCTATTTTGAAGAACAGTGGCTTGAATAAAGTGATGCAGTGGAGATGAAGAGACCAGAGCCCTTCTTAGAGATGAGAAGATAGGGAGACAAGAGCAGATCTGGTGGCATACAAATTGAGTAAAGGAGTCTGAAGTAGGATAGAGTGTTAAGGGTCAGAGATATACAGTTAGGAGTTAACAGCATGTTTATGCTCTTTAAAACTATGGGACTACATGAAATTACCTAGGACAGTGCAGAAAGAGAAAACGCATCCTGGGGGCGATCTGGCCTTCAGACTCTATCTGTTAAAAACTGGGCAGAAGAGGAGGCAAGAGGAGGCGAGAGACATCACAGAGACAGAAGGCAAACAAGGAGAGTCTGGTATCATGAAAGCAGCAGAAGAAAGTATTTCAAAAAGGAAAGGAGGTAGCTGTGCTCAGAGCTGCTGAAGGAGAACAAGATGAGAAAATGAATAATTCTCCAGTGGGGGAGCAGGATGTAAGTTTTTGGAAACTTGGATCAAAAGCTGTTTCATAAAGTAGTGCAGATATGATTCCAGCTGGTGTGGGAAAAGGGGAGGAGAGCAGGGAAGAAACTGGAGTCATTGCCTATAGACAACTCTTTTGATGAGTTTTATGTGAAAGTAAGCAAAAAAAATAGGGTGGTTGTTGGAAAATGATGAGGAGATCAATGAAGGCTTTTAAAGAATTCAGAGACTGAGATTAAGGTCTGTTTACATGTAGATGGGAATGGTGCAGGAGGAGAGGGGATGATTTCATAGCAAGGTCCTTGAGGAGTTGTCAGCCTCAGAGAGAACAAGGATTCCCCTTCCCTGTAGGAGCAGAGGAGGTGGAGCACATGGGATCCAGTCACCAGTTTTCCTGGGTCTCAGCTTCTTTGGAACAGGAGGTGGTTGAAGAATGCTTTTAATGGACTAACCTCAACAATACTCCCCTTGTCCCAAGCTCACCCACATTGTTAACAGTTAAGCATTAACATAGGACTCTTAAAAAGAAGTATGAATGTTGAATGAATGGACCAAAGACAAAAATGGCACCAAATCCACCTGCAACACCTTCGGCCCATTCACCCCTAATTCCTGAGTGTAACACTCTTAGGATCTGGGAGTGTTTCCCCCAGTGTAAATGCATTTTCAAGGGAGGCAAAACCAGTAGTTCTTCCTGGGCCATGGTTCTGCTGTGAATTTTGCTGTATATACCTTCTCTCGGAGAAAGGAAGTTGCACAGGGTCTCAAAGCAAAGTGTGACAATGTCGGACTTTTTCCCTTTGTGTGGCTTCTGTCCATCTAAGCGGAAGCCGAGCTCAGTGGCTGCTCACCTCATAGGCTACAGTATCAAAATTGCAGCGCTTATCCTTCATTGGCTTACTTATCTCAAAAAATCTTGTCTGAAAGGTAATTTCTCATAGGCCTGATTGCTTTATGCCAACTAAGGAGACAAGGTTTATGAATGAAAGTATAATTGATCATACTGAGCAGTAAAACATGATTTTGCGCCATGGTATGTTTTGAGTTAGAATAACACTACCTGACTTCTGATAGCCCACAAGGTTTGGCTTCTACTTTTTTCTCAAGATAGGAGAAAAAGACCAGCTGATAACATTTTTCATTCCTAATGTTAGAAAATCACAAATAGAAATTTACAAAATAACTTCTACGCAACATTATATTACCTACCTTGTTACCTTATAGGGTCATATGTTATCAAGTAAAATCTGTGTGAAAGAACTTTGAAAACTAAAAAATGCTGTATAGTGTAAGAACAAGTCATAGAATCTACATACATAGAATTAACACAAGAGTCAACAAAGGAGTTTTGAGAACAGAGGCAGGAAAGTACATGCATAATTTTATTTGAGGATTCGGGATCTAAGTAATATAGGAAGTCACAGCAGAAAAACACTTATTTGTATATCCTAGGAACAATGAAAGTGCATAAAGGAAAAGCAATTCTTTTTATTTCTCTTCCATTTTCTTATTTTTTTACAGCCTTATTGAGGTGTAACTGATACAGAAAAACTGCATGTGTGTAATGTATATACAATGTGATCAATTTGGGCATAAGCATACACCCATAGTACCATCAGCACAATCATGGTAATAGATCCATCACCTCCAGAAATCTCCTTGTGTCCTTCTGTGTTGGGGTTTTTTTGAAATTTTTAATTGAGGGTAAAATTAGTATATAACATTATATAACTTTGAGGTTTACAACCTTATGATCTCTGTATACACTACAAAGTGATTACTCCTAAAACTCTAGTTACCATGCTTTAGCATATAATTGACCTCTTCACTTATTTTGCCCACCCCCAAACCCCTACCTCTGACTAATACCAATCTGTTCTCTGTATCTATGAGTTTGGTTTTGGTTTTTGTTTTTAGATTCCACATATAACTGAGATCATACAATATTTGTCTTTCTCTGCCTGACTTACTTCATCTAACAATGCCCTGGAGGTCCATCCATGTTGTTGCAAATGGCAAGATTGAATTCTTCTTTATTGGCTGAATAATATATATGATATATAACATAATATATCATATGTCATATTGTATATAAGATATAATATAATAATTATAATTCTATTTTATAATTATAATATAGTCCAATAAATGTATTATGATATATAACATGTCATAATATAATCATATATCATATATCATGCATATATGTGCCATACATATATCATATAATATATATATCACAATTTCTTTATCTATTTATCCAATGATGGACACAAAGGTTGTGTCTATAACCTGACTATTGTAAATAATGCTGCAATGAACATGGAGGTGCAGATATCTTTTCAACATAGTGTTTTCATATTCTTCAGGTAAATACCCAGAAGTGGAATAGCTGGATCACATGATTGTTCTATTTTTAATTTTTTGAGAAATCTCCATACTGTTTCCATAGCAGCTACACCAATTTACATTTCCATCAACAGTGTATGAAGATTCTCTTTTCTCCACATATTCTCCATCACTTTTTTCTTGTCTTTTTGATAATAGCCATTCTGACATGCATGAAATGACATCTAATTGTAGTTTTGATTTGCATTTTTCTAATAATTAGTGATGTTAAGTATCTTTTCACGTACCTGTTGGCCATCCATATGTCTTCCTTGAAAAAAATGTTCAGATCTTCTGCTCGTTTTTTAATTGGGTTGTTTGTTTTTGAGTTGTATGAGTTTCTTACATATTTTGGATATTAACCCCTTATTGGATGTATGATTTACAAAAAATATTTTCCCATTCAGTAACTTGCCTTTTCATTTTGATGATTGTTTTCTTTACTGTGCAGAAGCTTTTTAGTTGGATGTAGACCCATTTGGTTATTTTTGCTTTGTTTTCCTTGCCTTTTGCATTAAACCCACAAAACCTTGTTAAAGCCAACGTTAAGGAGATTATCACCTATGTTTTGTTCTAGGAATTTTATGTTTTCAGGTCTTACATTCAAGTCTTCAATCCATTCTGATGGTTGGGTTTGTTTGTTTGTTTTTTGGTATAAAGTGTAAGAGTGGTTTAGTTTTATCCTTTTGCATGTGGCTGTTCAGTTTTCCCAACACGACTATTGAAGACACTGTTCTTTCCCCATTGTATGTTCTTGACTCCTTTGTTATAAATTCATTGTCCACATATGTGAGGATTGATTTCTTGTTCTCAATTATATCAATTGATCTGTAAGTCTGTTTTCATATTAATATGATATTGTTTTTTTATTATTATAGCTTTGTGGTATAGTTTGAAATCAGGGAGATGCTAATATCTCTAGGTTTGTTCTTTCTCAACATTGCCTTGGTTAGTTGAGCTTTTGTGGTTCCATACAAATTTTAAAATTTTTTTGTTTTAATTCTGTAAATAAAATGACATTGGAATTTGGATATGGATCACACTGAATCTATAGATTGCTTGATTAGTATGGACATTAAAACAATACTAACCCCTTTAATCCATGCGCATAGAGTGTCTTTACATTTATTTGTGTCTTGACTTCCTTTTATCAGTGTCTTATAATTTTCAGTGTACAGGTCTTTTACCTCCTTGGTTAAATTTATTCTTAGGTATTTTTTGATGCAATTGTCAATGGACTTGTTTCCTTGATTTCTCTTTCTGATATTGTTATGTGTGCATAGAAACACCACAGATTCTCTATATTGAATTTATATCCTGCAACTTACAGAATTGGCTTGTTAGTTCTAACAGTTTTTGCTGGAGTCTTTAGGGTTTTCTGTATATAGTATCATGCCATCTGCATCATCTGCAAGCAGTTACAGTTTTATTTCTTCCTTCTGCTTTAGATGCATATTATTATTATTATTATTAGTCAGGAAGAACAATTATTAAAGCCAGCACTGCTCAAATTTTCATTTGCACATGAATCACTTGAGAATTTGAGAAAATGCAGATTCTGATTCAGTAAATCTGGAGCAGGGCCTGGGATTCTGCATTTCTAACAGGCCCCTGATGATGTCCATACTGCTGGTCCACAGATCACCCAAGGTTATATGCTGAGATGAAAGGATAGGAACAAAACAAGATGTTTGGGGTAAACTGCGGTAATGAAGTATTGATAGCTATATGATGTTTCCTCTGGGGGATTCTTTTATAACTTTAAAGAGAAGGAGAAATAAGCCACTTGAAAGTAGGTGGGAAAAATCAGCCACTTGAGAGAAGGACCCAAAAAAGACTTCATCAGCAATTAGTCTTTACTAACCAAACATTTAGGTGTTCCTAGACT
The DNA here is from genome assembly GCA_028533065.1 of Trachops cirrhosus. Taxonomy (NCBI): domain Eukaryota; kingdom Metazoa; phylum Chordata; class Mammalia; order Chiroptera; family Phyllostomidae; genus Trachops; species Trachops cirrhosus. Next base: position 50,593,663 of record CM052542.1, read on the forward strand.
TTGAAAGATCATGTATTTCTTAATAGACTGTAGGAAGGTTTTTTAGACTAAGTTAGCACTTAACACTCAGACTATGGTATACCATATTTGTTGTCCTTTAAGTAAGAGCCTGGTGGTTCTTCTAGGAAAAATCAAAAAGCAAACATCTTCATTTGTAGAGGTTGTTGACTCTGGAGTTCCACACCATCTCTCCCCTTCCTAAAAATCCTAGTCCTTACATTTGAACATGGAATAACATAAAATCAATTGGACTGGCTGAACTGAAGTTATTGATACTGAGCATTTACTCTTAAGAAGTTAAAAAATTGCATGAAGGTGCTGGAAGTAAGAGGTTTGGGTGTGGGATTTATTTATTGGCTGAAATAAAGTTATTCACTCTTCCATTTTTACCCACACCCTGCACAATGCAGAAAATATGCACAGTCATGAAAAATTCAGCACCAAAAAAATGAAGCACTTTGTTTACTTTCGCTTTGTGTTATTGAATAGGCCTCATAAAACCCCTTAATTATGAAAAACTTTATATGCATTAAATGCCTTTAATTACATGCAGAATAGCCAACGTAGATCAGAGAAAAGAGATGTAATTTGAATTCAGCAGCCACACTTTAACTACATATGTGTGGCCTTTTGTTTTAACAGAAGCTCCCACGTGATAGTTATTAAAATAGCCTATTCAATTGGGAAGACATTATTTATGGTTATTTTAGGTGGGGGAAGGTGGTAAGCTCCATAGTGATAGCACCATAAAGACAGGTTCAAATGATCCCTACACATGTGAAACAAAAATATTAATACTTCCTGTGAACATGCTTTATCAGACTCATCAATCCATTAATCAAAGCTGTTGAAAAGAATTCCAACTATAGGCCTGATGGGCAGAAATTACACCACCAGGCATTAGCGTTTCTCATTAGTCTAACAATGGTAAATCACTGAGTCAGAGTTGGGGTAAAAGTTCTAGGGAAAGTGAACATTTGTAAACTGTGTTTCCTTGGGAAAAATAATAATGATAATTAAAATAGCAATTTGAACACTTACTATGTATTAGGTGTCATGTTTCAGTTGCATTATCTCATTTAATACTCTCAAAAGCCCTTCCATAGTCACCATAATCAATTATCTCCTGAAAATGAACAGCTGAGGTTTCCAGAGGCAATGTGAACCCTAGGGTCTAATCTTTGCTTGTAGTCATCCTGCTAGTAAATGGAGAATCAGGCTTCATACTTAGGTCTGTGTGGCTCTAGACTTGACTCGTAACCAGTACAACTACTGGCCTCTAAAACTATCAATTTCATGACAAAAATAAAGATCATTCATAATGTTTTTCAGGACATCCCTGTCCCCTTTAAATAGCAGTGCTAGATCACCTTTAATGGGATGTTAAACACTATGTGACTTCCCAGCTCTTTTATTGGGGACAGATAGGTTATAGACTAACCGTTTGGAAAGCCAACTAAAGCCTCCAAAATGTCATAAGATTGATTGTCTCTCACTGTTGTATTAGACTATGGGCATGTATGTGCAAGGCTTGCTGTCTGAAAGATACAATAAAATGTCAAGACCCAGTTCTGTTTCATTCTTGTTCCTGGGCTCTAAATGACTAGACTCACCTTTAATATCCAAAAGTACTAAAAACAACAAAATTTGAGGCTTGTGGTCATATTAAAAAATCACATGTCACAGTGCTTTTTATAAAAAGCTCTACAGTGTGCCATTCTTAGGAAATGCTAGCTTACACAAAAGAGTGGGTCATCCCATCTCAAGCCTCCTACTCTGTCTGACCTTTCCCAGTTTCCCCCCAGTCTCCTGCCCAGTTTGATATACTAATGAACTCCACCTGTAAGCCGAGGCCCGTCAGGAATTAGTGCTGGGCACAATGTGATACAGATCAGCAACCCCAGGCTTAGCAAATGAGGGAGAAGGGAAGTGGGTACTCACTCTGATAGAGGTGTTTTACAGACACAGTTCATTCCTCACAACATACACTGTGTCAATATCCCCATTTGAAAGACGGGGAATATGGAATCTCAGAGGCATGAAAGTGCTTGACCAAGGTTGAACAGTTTTAATGTTTAACAAAACAAAGCAAAAAAATAAAGTGGGACCTAGGTGCTGGTTTCTTATTTCCAAAACTAAGTATTATACAGTATAATTTCAACTCTGTCATCCCAGATTTTGTACAGTGAAGAAAAAAATCAAGGTTCTTTTTTTTTGGTGTGATCAATTTAAGCTTATGTCTTTTATTGAAAGCTGTTATGAGAATATTCATATCTTATTCAGGCTGCCTTGTGGTATGTACAGACATCAAAGCCAAGTTCTATTGACCCTGGCAGCAGCTGTGAAGACTGGAATCTAAAGTGAAATAAGCTTCTGCATATGCATTCTGCCTACTTGCATCTAGTTAGTAGAAAAAATAGGCAGTTAAAGATGAGAGCAGTGGGCTCCCCTTCTGAGTCTGAATGCTGTGCCTTTCTGCTACTTTTATTCCCATTTTCTTTCCTGCTTGAAAGGTGCTCAGGGGGGTGCCAACTGGTTAGAGATAGGGGCAGAGGAGAGAGTAGGGGGGCAAATGGACAAATATGACTATTACATAAAAGGCTCAGATCGTTCCCCACCTAGAGGCACTTGTAGAAACACATGCTCAAGCACCTAAGGCCTGACATGGATGTGAGGCTGCTGAGTATCATCTGTAAACTTTTATGTTCTCCCCCCAAAACTGCTGGAATTGCTGCTGAGTCCAAAAATGTAACAGTGTCTGGGCATCATGGTCAAGTACAAGAAACAAGACAAAATTCATTATCCCATGCATCAATAAACTTTTTGTTTTTGCAGTTCGAGTAGACACAATTTTAAGAAAAAAATATAGTGAAGTTAGAGAAGGTCCAGAGGAAATCAAGAGAGAAAGGGCCAGAAAATGTGGTCCACACACAGAGTGCTTCACCCAGGGAAAAAGTGTGGTGGTAAGATGCCCCAAATCTATGAAACCCAAAGCTACATAATGGTTGCAAGGAAGAGGAAGTTGAACACTGCATTTCAGTAATCAGAAATGGTGTATGTTTTTGTGGAATATAAAAGGTTTGAAAACTCATAACCTGAAAAAAATAGGCTTCTGCTTCCTGCATGGCCAACGTGGAGTCAAAGAGCCTGGACCAGGCACTGCCCCCACTCCCTCTGTGACCTGGGGCAAGTTTACTGTGTCTATTTCCTCATGTGCAAAGTGAGCGAGGCTCTCTCAGGGCTGCAGTAGGAGTAAATGAGAGGATATGACACACTCACCACAGTATGTGTCACATGATACTCAGTGAATGCTAATGCCCTTCCTTATAGAACACAGGAGCTCCACAAGGTGCTGCCATGGGAAAATAAGAGGTGATCAATAAAGAAAATATTGTTTTTAAAATCAGTGATATTTTGTAAAATAGCTTGAATTATAAAGAAACATGTGCACCTCGAAATAGACCCAATGGTGGCCTTCTAAAACCACATTACAATAGATGGTCATTGCCATTTATGTACAGCAGGAGTCTGCCAATACTCCTGTAAGCAGTGATGGCTCAAGGCTGTTTCGATATTCACCCACTCAACTGTTTAAGTGCTGTTGCCACTATGATGAACATTCTCCTATACATAAACACATGCATACATCCATTAGTCACATGGGTTGTATGTATTTTTTCCAGAATTCTTGAACTCACTTTTTTCATCTGTCCTTCCCCTTAAATGCTTTCACCAATTAACTCTGCCTTGTTCCAGATATGCAGAAAGATGCAATGTATCCCACTTGAAGTCCTCTCATGACAGATATCTTTAATGTTGTAGTGTGAATTAGTGTAACATGCTATACATTTTAGGATGAAATTGTATAATTTATCCATATTTGTATTAACTACATTTTAAAAGGTGTCCCAAAGGAGAGAAACATAAAGCACAAATTCCTTGCATAAACGGTGGCACCCAAGTAATGGGTGGCAGACAAGAAGAGGTAAAGCAAAGGATAAGTTTGGTAGCAAAATGGTGCCATTTTTGAATTCTTCATGCAATTAATTACCTGTTACACTTATTTATGAGGCAAGTCACATTTCTCAACGTATGTTTTCTATTTGTGGTTAAGGAAAAGTCAGTCTCTCTGTGTCCCTCCCCAAAGACCAAGTGTTCACCGAATGAAGAAGATCCATATGTTATCTCAAGCAATGTCATCCTAAGGAAATCCATGCCTCTAGGATTCACCTCCATTCTCTAGGTTACCATAATCCTTTGAATAAGTAAAGTTGCTATGTCTTTCCACATCAGCCTCTATAGTATGTCATGATGATATATGGTAGGGCAGGTGAGGAAAGAAAACATAGAAATTGAGTAGAAGACAGAACCTAAAAGCTACACACATAATCACAAACTTAAAAAGCATTCTCAACAGTTTGTGGGAAATGGACACCATTGATTTTATTAATTCTTGTATGATATTCTGGAGGAGGGAGGTTGTAGAAATGGTGCCTGTTACATTTATGTACTATTTTAAATTAAAATTGGTTTGTATTGTTCTTATTCATTCAACCAAAATTGCTTGAGCACTTGCTTCTTGCTAATAGTGTGGCACTAGAGCCACAGTGAAATAGCAAGACCCTGTTTTTCTCTTGAATAATTTGCAGTCCAGTAAGAGTAAGAATTTTAGCATATCTTTTGAGGCAATGACAGTATATGGGGGTGTCACCATATAAGACATGGGTGAGATGTTTGAAATACAGAGTATGGAAGTTAGCAACTTCGGGGATTCAAGTTTAACTGCTGGCATAATGGTATAGCCCACTTTTAAATGTCAGAGCATAGTCAATGTCAGAGTTTTACCCGGGTCCATGAGACTAGAAAGCCGGTTCGTTTTTTTTTAAATGGTGCTCAACAGGGCTAACTCATCCCATTCCATAACCTTAAGCATCTTTACAGGCTTGATGAGGAAGAAGGTCTCAAGTGTATTGAGGTTAAGTAAGGCCCATGAAGTAGGTTAGGCAAAATTTGTCTGGTGCTTAGACACTTGTCAATTTCCTAACCTTCAAGAGACATCTGAACATCAGTCTAATGATCACTTCGCATAGATTCATTCATCTGCCTTTGGAGAACGTCCAATGAGGTTTACACCTCTACAGGCCAGGAGCAAGACAATTGCCATATTTTAGTTCAGATAGTGGATAAAGAGAAGAAAAATAGTACAAGCTAAATGAGCATAGGTTACCAAGTATGTGATGTATTGAAGATCAGAAAAGAATTAAACAGTCACAAAAGGGGACAGTGAGGGCTTCTCTCTTTCACTGTCACTGATGCAACAGAACCTGGTCACCAGACACAAAGAGAACAAGAGGATGATCCTCAATGAAAACAGGAAATCTGGTCTGACCAGTGGGGCCAGGGGCATTGACAAGTGGGGGAAGGAGAAGAAAGAGGAAAATAAAAGCAAAGCAGTACAGAGAGATCATTATATATGCACAGAAACACTCTAAATACAACAGTTTTTTCTGGACTATTTTCTCCTTTATTCTGAACAGCTGCCACACCACAATGATGTATTTTACAGTTGTGCTGCTGCTGCTGCTGTGGGGTTTGGAATATGTGCCAAAGTATAATTGTTAGTTCAGTGTAGCCCAAATGCTAAAATGAATATTCCCTGTTGGATGACAATTCACTATGATTTGTAAATTTTTTAAGATTTTTTTCATCTTGGAACCCAAATGAGTCAAGGATGACAGTTTTCAGCCTACCTTCAGTATCAATTAAATTGAGCAGATTTTATTCTCTAGGATTTGATGAAGAAAAAACAGAAATAAAAGGTAGCATTTCACAATACTGTTCAAACAGAGAGGCATGGCATTTTTTAAACGCAATAACATTATAATTTTATTTTACTTGAATGTAAGTTCTTTAAGTACAAGGTTTATACAATTTTATCTTTATATCTCCAGTGTTTAGCATAATGCCAGGCAGATCTAATAATTCAATAATTGCCTGCTGAATAAATGAATAAAATAATCTATTTCAATGAGTTGTGGGGGTAAGTTCTGTTACCAATTTGTGACGTGAGAGCTTCCATGACAACTTCCTGGGCCTATATCAAATACTTCAATCACAGTACTCTCTACCTTAAGCCTAGACACAGCCTCAGAATGTTTTTCAGCACAGAACTTCAGACAGCTACATTCTATTAAATCACAGTTGGCATTTAGAGTGAAATCTATTCCTTTCCCTGCAATAGAGATCTCTGTCATGCAAGCCATAAGCTGGGGAGGTTTTTCCTAAATTTCTCCTCTGGTATCAATGTGCATAAACAAGGCTAATAATTATTACATCCATGAACATATGTACTTTGTAGTCTGTTATTCTGTCTTCTCTTACAGGTTACTAGGTGTATCCATAAATTGTGAGCAGACCACAGATTCAGCACAAGACAGTCTTTACTGACGTCCTTTTCATAAGTAAAATTAATTTGTGCACTTAGATTATTATTAATATTATTAAAATTTGACATCATTTTTTGTTATCTGAGATGCATATTTATTTATATCTGTCTGAATCACCTTGGAATCACTAATACCTGGCACATATTATATGCTCAATAAATATTTATCAACTGAAATATAAAACTTCCAGGTCCTACAACGTTCTTTCTCTCTACTGTAGACACTTACCCTCCTATGCATGATAATCTGGGACAGTTTCTGCCTGTCCTGAATGCTACAGAATAGCCCACAATAAAATCTGCTACCTACAAATTACAAATTCCACTCTACACAGGTCTCTGGTTTAACGTGACCCAAGTCCAGTGGTACATTTTTAGAAATCCCTTTTCCACTAGCAAGACAGCAGGTTGGTTCTGAGAATGCTCTGTTGCCCTAAACCAACAAGCTATATAGCTAGGAATAAACAAAGTCCCAGGCACACTACATGAACTGAAAACTATACAGTTCTTCACTTTCCACCATATATGTCCAGTTTTACTTTCCTTCCCTTATCTATTATCTTAGCATCTGCTTTGTGTCCACATCAATGCCACCCATTTTGAACATGGTTAATGGAGCACAACAATCAGAAGGAAATCCTGATTCTTTTATCTGTATTCTATCAGCTGCTTTTCTTCCAGGGTTAGAGCTTGATTCATTACTCCATCAACCTCCTGACTTTTAACCAAAACTCATGGAGTTGTTAAAAAACATCCCGTGCACAGAATGTCTTTGCTTCACCCAATTGTCCTTGATCCTCTCTACTCTCTTCCAAAACAGGTTCTCATTGACCACTGACTTGGTCAATATCAGGTCTGAATTAGTTATACCAGCTTGAGTGTTTTGTTTCAGACTGCATATTCCTCTCTGTGAAAGCAAGACTGCACCAATAATCCTTTCAAAGAATTTTTTACTCCAAAAACACTAAATACCCACTATATTCAAAACACTGTGCTAAGCCCCAGAGCTAACGAGGAATAAGATGGACACTTGCTTGCTACCATGGAGCTTATATTCTAGTAAGAGAATAATATAACCAACTAATTTACAATAAATCATTGAGTTACAATTGTGTTAAGGTACCATAAAGAAGAGGTATAAGGTGCTATAAAAGGATAAAACAAGGAAACCTGGCTTGTTTCATGAGTTAAGGAAGGCTTGTGTTAAGTGTTGAAAGACAGGCAGGAATTAAATAGGTAAAAGTTTAGGAGGAGGAGTGTTCAAATCAGAAGGAACAGCACATATGAAGCCTCCTAGGAAGAAGAAAGCATGTACATTAGTGGACCTGGTAAAAGTCTAACATAATTGGAAAGAACTGAGCAAAAGAAACAGTGGTAAGAGAGAAGGAAGGAATAATAGCAAGAAGGCTTTATGTGGGGCCTTGTAGGTTAAGATTTTTCTCCGTACTATGGCATCAGCAGGAAGCCATTGAAGAATTCGAGGCAGGGGAATAATGTGTATCTTTCAAAGATGAGTCTGGCTGCAGTGTGGAGAAGGAAGGGAGGAAAATACAAATCATTCCAGAAGACCAGTCAGGGTACTGAAGCAAGAGATGATTGCAGCTCAGACTAAGAAAACGAAATGCCAGTGGAGATGGAGAGAAACATATTGACAAAATAGGTATTTGATCAGTAAAAGTGATAGAGTTTGACCACAGTTATGAGGACCGGAAAGAGGAGCTGAGGAAAATATCTGGATTGAACAACTAGGCAGATGATTGTACCAGCCACTGGGATTGAACACAACAGGCACGGAATGAGTTTGGAAGACTGGTGATGAGTTTGTTTCTGGATATAAGTCAGATCTCTAAGTAGAGGTGTAATGTTAGCATTAGATATATGTGGCAGGGGTCCAGAGAAAACAAGGAGTAAAAATATACATTTGAAAGAGAAGCTGTGGGCAAAGGTAAAGAGGGTTATGTAAAGAGACCCAAGAGAAGGGAAGAAAACCAAGGCTAAAATCTTTTTTTTTTCAGTGTACATCAATAAAGTTTTATTTTTTAAAATTGTTGTTTGAGTACAGTTGTCTCCATTTCCCCCTGCCATTTCCCCCATGCCAGTCCTCTCCACTTCCCACCCTTGATCCTATCTGCCTTTGGTTTTGTCCACGTGTCCTTTATAAATGTTACTGAAAACCCTTCTCCCTTTCCCTCCATTATCCCCTCCCATCTTCACTCTGGTTAGTGTCAGTTTGTTCTTTATTTCAATATATCTGGTTATATTTTGCTTGCTTGTTTGCTTTGCTGATTAGGTTCCACTTAAAGGTGAGATCATATGGTATTTGTCTTTCACTGCCTGGCTTATTTCACTTAGCATAATGCTCTCCAGTTTCACCCATGCTATTGCAAAGGGTATGAGCTCCTTCTTTCTTTCAGCTGCATAGAATTCCATTGTGTAAGTGTACCATAGTTTTTTGATCCATTCATTTACTGATAGGCACTTAGGTTGCTTCCAGCACTTGGCTATTGTAAATTATGCTTCTATGAACACTGGGGTGTACAGGCTCTTTTGGATTATTGTTTCAGGGTTCTTAGGGTATAATCCTAGCAGTGGAACTGCCAGGTCAAAAGGCAGTTCCATTTTTAGTTTTCTGAGGAAATTCTATACGGTTTTCCATAGTGGCTGCACAAGTCTGCATTCCCACCAACAGTGCACTAGGGTTCCCTTTTCTTTGCATCCTCTCCAACACTTGTTTGTTGCTTTGTTTATGATGGCCATTCTCACTGGTGCGAAGTGGTATCTCATTGTGGTTTTAATTTGCATCTCTCTGATGGCTAGTGAGGCTAAACATCTTTTCATATGTCTCTGGGCCCTCTGTATGTCCTACTTGGAGAAGTATCTGTTCAAGTCCTCTGCCCATTTTTTAATTGAGTTTTTTGTCTTCTGGGAGTGGAGTCATGTGAGTTCTTTATATATTTTGGAGATCAAACCCTTGTCCAAGGTATCGTTGGCAAATATGTTTTCCCACATAGTTGGTTCTCTTTTCATTTTAATGCTGTTTTCTTTAGCCATGCAGAAGCTTTTTGTTTTGATGAGATCCCATTTGTTTATTATTCCCATTATGTCTCTTGCTCTGGAGGACATATTGGTGAAAATATTGCTTCATGGAATATCTGAGATTTTCCTGCCTGTGTTCTCCTCTAGGACTTTTATGGTGTCATGACTTATGTTTAAGTCTTTTATCCACCTTGAATTTATTTTTGTGTATGGCGTAAGTTGGTGATCAAGTTTCATTTTTTAATGTAGCTGTCCAGCTCCCCAACACCATTTGTTGAAGAGGCTATTTTTACTCCATTTTTTTGCTTGTGCCCCCTTTGTCAAATATTAATTGGCCATAGAGACTTGGGTTTATTTCTGGGCTCTCTATTCTGTTCCTTTGGTCTATGTGTCTGCTTTTATGCCAGTACCAGGTTGTTTTGATTACAGTGGCCTTGTAACACAGTTTGATACAAGTATTGCGATCCCTCCTACTTTGCTCTTTTTTTTCAAAACGACTGCAGCTATTCAGGGTCATTCATGGTTCCATGTAAATTTTTGAAATGTTTGTTCTATATCTGTGAAATATTTCATTGATACTTTAATAGGGATTGCACTGAATTCTATAAATTGCTTTGTGTAGTATGGACATTTTGATGATGTTAATTCTTCCAATCCAAGAACATGGCACATGCTTCCATTTGTCTGTGTCTTTCTTAATTTCTTTCTTCAGTGTTGTGTAGTTTTCTGAGTACAGGTGTTTTACCTCATTGGTTAGGTTTATTCCTAGGTACTTGATTTTTCTTGTTGCTATATCAAATGGGATTTTTTCCTGATTTCTGTTTCTGATATTTCATTGTTGGCATACAAAAATGCCTTTGATATCTGAATATTGACTCTGTATCCCACTGTTTTGCCACATTCACTTATTAGGTCGAGTAGTTTTTTGGTGTAGTCTATAGGACTTTCTATATATACTATCATGTCATCTGCAAACAATGACAGTTTTTCTTCCTCCCTTCCTATTTGGATGCCTTTTATTTCTTTTTGCTGTCTGATTGCTATAGTTGGGACTTCCAATACTATGTTGAATAGGAGTGGTGAAAGTGGACATCCTTGTCTTGTTCTCGATGTTAGTGGGAAAGCTTTTAGTGTTTGCCCATTGAGTATGATGTTGGCTGTAGGTCTCTCGTATATGGCCTTCATTATGTTGAGGAATGCTCCCTCTATTCCCACTTTGCTGAGTGTTTTTATCATAAATGGGTGTCGTACCTTATCAAATGCTTTTTCCGCATCTATTGATATGATCATGTGATTTTTGTCTTTCCTTTTGTTTATGTGACGTATTATGTTTACTGATTTGTGAATATTGTACCATTCTTGCATTCCTGGAATAAGCCCCACTTGATTATGGCATATGACCTCTTTAATGTATTGCTGGATGTGGTTTGCTGATATTTTGTTGAGGATTTAGCATCATGTTCATCAGTGATATTGGCCTGAAGTTTTCTTTCTTTGTTGTGTTTTTATCTGGTTTTGGGATTAGGATGACGCTGGCTTTGTAAAAAGATTTTGGAAGGCTTCCAAGGCTAAAATCTTAAGCCCTCACGAAAAGGATGGGAAGAGGGTGATGAATCAACAAAAGATAGATACCAGGAAAGCTTTTCTTCATTTTCTAAATATTATTTTTTTTGCTTGCCCAATTTGAAACATTATTTCTTTTTTTATTGTTTATTCTAATACAGTTGTCCCGATTTTTCCCTTCTGCCCCCGTCCATCCTGCCCGCCCCTCTCACCCACAGTCAATGCCCTCTCTGTTGTCCACGTCCATGAGTCATTCATAAATATTATTTGACTAGACCCTTCCCCTTCCTTCCGCTATCCTCACCCCCTCCTACAGCTACCAGTGTATTCTATTTTTATTTTTCTCATTAGTTTATTTTGTGCATTGGATTCCAGTTATAAGTGAGGTCATAGGTATTTTCTTTCCCCTACTGGCTTATTTCACTCAGCATAAATAATTGTCTATGCTGTCACAAAAGGTAAGACTTCTTTCTTTCTGCTGCATAGTATGCAAATTTAATTAAAATGTCATATAATAAATAAAAGCAATACTCATTATTTTAAAGAAAATGAATCAGAACATTCATGGCAGGTCTCAGTTGACATATTTTTAAACAATAGATGTCGGGTGGAGGGAGTATAAGGGGACTGAATGATAATGGAAAAATACAGTAAAGGTGAAATAAAATAAAACAATAGAATTATAGCAACTGATAGTGATAAGCACAGAAAACATAAAAATACCAGAAAGCGACATTTTCTTTTGCTTTTATCCCTTACAACAATCTTTATGTGGCACTGAAAATAGAGTATACTAGAGGTATCTTCTTGGACCTGTACTTTTTCTTATTAGTAATGCATGTTTCTTATCTCATGATCTGTGAGGTGAAGAATTCCCCCTTAACTAGCTTGTACCACAGTCTGTGAACAAATATCTATTGCATTCCTACTCTATGCCAGAACTTAGGATGCAGGATGTACAAATAGCCACGGTCCCTGCCATCTTGGAGCTTACAGTCTACCAAGTAGATAGACAATTAAAAACAAGTGCACAAAAAAAGATAACTACAAATTATGTTCAGTGCTGTAAAAAAACCTACAAGATGCTTTGACAGAATGTAACATGAAAACCTAATCTTTTTTTGCTTGTGGGTGGTGAGGGATTGGGTAAAATCACTCTAAGTGGCATTCAAGCCTATGTATAAAAGATGAGTAAGCAGTACCCAAGAAATGGTCAGGGGAAGCACAGCAGGCAGAGGCAAGAGCATGCAGGACCTCTAAGCCAGGAAAGGGATTCAGGATTTCATTCTAAATGCAATAAATTTGCCAATAAGATTCATATATTCTAGTTTATATTTTGAAAAAATTATTTAGAGAATTTTGTGAATTAAAAATAAAGCAGGGGGAACTTCTGCTTCTGCCCCTCAAGGATTAACTGCTATGGGAATTACCTTGCTGCCATAAATTACTAAAAGATATATATATCTTCTAGTATAGAAAAGCATAAGGCTGTGATCTTTATGGGAAGGGAAATAAACCAGGTGAGCCCTCTGATTGCCCCAGAAGACCATCTGAAAGTACTATCCAGAACACAGCTCAAAGAAGGAAAACTAAACAGAGCCTGGGTATAGGAGACAAGAGATCAGAGTTTGAAAGGGCAGAGATGCCTAATGTTTATGGACAGAATATCAAAGGACATCATAATATTAAGTGATCTGATACATATCTAATTATAGAGTTCCAGAAAGGGGGTAAAGGTTAGAAAAAATACTTGAAGAAATAATGGATGAAATTTTCCCATATTTAATGAGAACTATAAACCTACAGAGCCAATAATCTCAACAAACCACAAGCAAAATAAACATTAAAAATTACACCAGGGACCATCCTAATCAAATTAAAGGAAAAAGCAAAATGGAAAATAATACCTTAAAAGCAGCCAAAGAAAGATAATATATGTACAAAAAAAGAAAGATAAGAATGAATGACTGTAGACTTTTATCAGAGATCCAAGACAATGAGTTTTAAAGTGCTAAAGTAAAAAGCAAGTACTGTTAGAATAAATTCTATATCCAGAAATAAAACCTTTCAAAAATGAAGATAAAATACTTTTTTTCAGACCAGAAAAAGGTGAGAGAATTCATTGGCAAAAGATTTGTATTTATGTTAAAGGAAGATCTTTAGCCTAGAAGGAAAATGATAGCAGATAAAATGTTGAATCTGCACAGAAGAATAAAAAGAAATAGAATTTTCATAGTACAGGTGTTTTACATCCTTGGTTAAATTTATTTCTAGGTATTTTATTATTGTTTTTTGAAGTAATTGTGGATGCGATTGTTTTCTTAGTTTCCCTTTCTGATAGTTCATTACTGGTATATAAAAATGCAATTGATTTCTAGATATTTATTTTGTATCTTGCTACTTTACTGAATTCATTTATGCATTCCAGTAGTTTTTTGGTGGAATCTTCAGGGTTCTCTATATACAGTATTACATCATCTGCAAAAATGATAGTTTTATTTCTTCATTTCCAATTTGAATGCATTTTATTTCTTCTTCTTGTCTGATTGCTATGGCTAGGACTTCCAGAACTATGTTGAATAAGGGTGGTAAAAGTGGACATCCCTGTCTTGTTCCCAATCTTAAGGAAAATGCTTATATTTTTTGTTCATTGAGTATGATATTGTGGGTTTGTCACATATGGCCTTTATTACATTGAGGTATGTTTCCTCTATTCCCACTTTGCTGAGTTTTTATCATAAATGGGTGCTGGATTTTATCAAATGATTTTTCTGCATCTATTGATATGATCATGTGGTTTTTATCCTTCATTTTATTTCTGTGGTGTATCACATATATTGATTTGTGGATATTGTACCAACTCTGCATCCCAGAATAAATCTGAGTTGATCATGATGTATAATATGTTTAACGTATTGCTGAATCCAGTCTGCTAATATTTTGTTGAGAATTTTAGCATCTGTGTTCATTGGGGATGTTGGTCTATAATTTTCTTTTTTTGTAGTGTCTTTATCTGGTTTTGGAATTAGGGTAATGCCAGCCTCATAAAATTAGCTTGGGAGTTTTCCCTCCTCTTGAATTTTTTGGAATAATTTGAGGAGTTTAGGTGTTCTTCTTTGAATGCTTGGTAAAATTCACTCCACAGTGGAGTGCAAGATGGAGTCCAGAGGATAAGGCCATTGCTTTTGCCCAGGCTCATGCCCAGGGAGTGAAGTTCTTCACCCAGAAGAAGGCATCAAGAGTGACTCAGCACAGGGATGCTGGCAGCCGTCTCTTCAGCTCCCCAGAACCACAAACCCAATCATCTTCATATAAGTCTAGTTTGCTCCACCCTCCCTCTACTGGAGCCCACAGAGAGTGGCTGCAAATGAAATTGTGTGTGTTGGTCCTTTAAGAGGGTGCCTGTGTCTCTAGAGGATGCCTGTCTCTCTCTGGTAGATAGAAACCCTGATTCTTTTCACAGCCTGATGTTATGTGGGTACCTCTCCCCTGCTCTGGTGCTCTGGGCTGGGGACCTGACTTGGGGTTTAGATCCCATGCTTTTCAGGGGGAACCTCCCACAGCTGAGCTATCCCTCTGGAACCTCAGCCACTGCCTGTGGGAGCAGGGCCAGCCCTTTCCCTGTCTCTGCCCTTCCTACCAGTCTCAATGTGGTTTCTTCTGTAAACCTTGGTTATAAGGCTTCTCTCCAGCTGGTCTTTAGTTGGTTATTCAGAATAATTTTTCTATAATTTATTTGTAATTTAAGTTTGGTCCTGGAAGGAGGTTAGTTTAGCTACCACCTACTCCACCATCACCTGGGACCTTCCCTGAGATTGTCAATTTAAATAAATAAAAAAACAAATCTCAACTACCATCTATCCATAGAAACACAAATTATGGGTTTGACTAATTTTTCAATAAGGTTCCTCAATTTCTTAGGCTTTCAGTGTGTTGAATAGAATCTGTATGTTTTCAGATTATTGTGATGTATAGAATTTTCTTCAATGAAAGGAAATACTTTCTGGTGCTAAATCAAACATATTTTTTCTCAATAATTATACAGACTAGTTTAGGAAGGAATTTACAAAATACAAGCATAGCCAAGGCTAAGATTTCTATTCCCATGCTTTGCTTTCATCTATCACTCTCTATCAAGTGGAAGATTTCATGGCCCATTGTTGTAGAATCACTCTCAAAATAGCAACGCCTTAGAATTTTCTTCATTGACTCTTGCCTGTTATAAACCATAGTTGATAATGAGTATAGAATAAATTTATTCATTTTACAAAAATAAAAATAGCAAGTATTTCATCATGCAAGAAGTGGTCTCATTGGAATTTAATATAGCTTGTCTGTTTCAGAGGGAGAATTGTATTATTTTACTCACAGGACTGTTTTCAAACATAGTATGAGTCCACTTCAAATCTTGCCCTTTCAAAACACTACAATTATTTACCATGAAATAGCTTAAAAAATGGGAATCATATGCTATCAGTTTAAATATATACCTATGTGCTTTAAAATCATTTTCTATCATTTTAATTAGCATAGATTGGATGTGATAAGAACAGTGACCCTACCGATCCTTGTAGCAGCCACTGTCATCTTTAAGACATCCTATTTGGCAAAAGCACTGCAAACTTGAGTAGGAAGTAAAGGGCCTGCTTCTTATACTGTGTAGAGAATGATACCAGCTGGTTAGAGACTTCAGTACAGGCCATTAGTCACGTGTGCAAACAGTTAATGAGTGACAGACCTAGTTATTCTTCTCATTTTAATTTTTCTTTCATCAGGAAAGGATCGCCAAGGGCACACTGCACTGTAGTGTGCTGTGGTTCATTTTGCTGACTGCGTGTAAACATTGTTTCAAAATTATACTCAATGGTGCCCTTGTGGTCTGAGAAATTTACTGAGGCTTTCTTCTTCTTTCATTAAGATCACCATTTTGCATATAGCTCTTGAAGGGCCAATACTGGTTATTCGTTTCATATATGTCATCAGTTCATTGCTGCATTGCTAAGGGGGATCCAAACATTATTAGAGGAAAGAAAATGTAGGTGGAAAAAAAAGCTTTTGTTATGTAAACTTTGTCTGCAACTCATAAAATTGTATAAGAAGGCGAACCTTTTAATCTCCAGAAATCCTCTTTAGAAGAACACTTATTTGTTTGGAGAAAGTACTTTGGTGAGCCCCTGGTGGTGCAGAGTCTACTGTGTATCCAGGATGTCATAAAACTACCCATGTGATAAGGAGAGGAATTTGAGAAGAAAGCTGTGAATGTACAATGTGGTCATACTCTGTGACCCCCTCAAGTATTCAGTAAAATCACTAGAGTCAGGAAACATTTGGTGAAAGAGAACTTGGGGTGTGTGTGTGTGTGTGTGTGTGTGTTTTACACAAAAGAGGCAAGACTTTTTACCCAGAGAGATATGTGAAATTTGGACAGCACATGTGGAAAGGTGAATGCCCTTTCTGGAGTGAGTGCTGCCATGAGCTGATGCTTCGTTTGAGTGTTCTTCTGAGAGCTATGCTACAATCGGGGACCGCTGTGGAGCACTGAACGCTCCACAAGGCTGCCAGCTCACTGAGGGCCAGGAGAGTCTTCTTCATGTCCTCATCCAGCTGTTCACAGCACAGAACAAAGTGTCTTGTGCTGAGCAGGCCTTCAGTAAATAGTTGTGCAAGAAACAAGTGAAGACAAGCTCACTTTGTTTTACCTTAAACATTCTGTGTATGGACAAAGCCAAAGTGGGTAGGTTCAAGGGTGGGAGGTTGGAATGGGTGGGCCACAGGGGGCATGGTGGGTTGAAAATGGAGATAAATGTACTTGAACAACAATGAAAAAAATATTTGTTGAAAACATAAATGTAAAGATATCTTTTCAATGAAAAGATAAAAACTTAGTAAACTTTAATTTCTTCAGTTTAGGCAAATAAAGAGTATCCCAAGACAGTGGATGCCATACAGAACAGTTGTGGTTAGGGACGCTTCGGCTAGGGGAAATGCCAATGTTACTAACAGAAATAGGAAAGTCAAAACCAGAGATATTGAGTGTGGATCAAGTTTTACATGTTAAAAAGTTGTTAAAATATTTGGCAGCTGTATAACATCTTGAATGTATAAGGGAAGGCTTATTTGTTCCATTTGCTGGCAAGTGCTATTAGAATCTCTCCACAAAGCTCAATGATTAATGGCCAAACTGGATCTTGGTCCTTCATTTTGACTCTAGGTATAATGCTCTTACCATTACCCTCAGTGGCTATCTGCTATAAACTCTAACTTAACAGATACTGGCCCTCCTACATTTCTGCTGCCTTTGTGTGCTAATCAAAAACAAACAAAAAATAAGTAAAACCTTCATTCCCTTTCTCTGTTCCAAGAATTCCCAAGGTTCGAGCTATTTTTATTCATTGACATTAAAACCTGATTCTTTCCTCAAATGTATCTTTTGCAAGGATTGGAAAAAAGTATTCTCTGGAGTGGGCCGTATTATTCTGGCTGCTGAAAGAAAGCAGAAAAGCCACAGTACTCGCTGTGGAATGAACACACCTGTAGCAATTTCTCATGCACACAGCAATTTCACATATGCAATTTTATGGATACAGTGCTTAGTAATCTGCTTCATAAGATCACACCTTTTCAGCACAGTGAAATATAAACATCTCCTACTGCAGTTTCCTATGGCCAGTAGAAATAAAGTAGATGGTTGTTTGTTTGTTATATGAATCTTCTACCAACTCAACTGTTGCCAACAGAAATATTGATCTAACACAGAGCAAGGAAGGTAGTATCTTTAAACAATCGCTTGGCCCTTGGTTATTTCCCTTAAAACTTTTTAAAAATAATTTACTTCTTTTTTAAAATGTGTGTTGTATTTTTCCTGTTACTATTTAGTCCCCTTATACCTCCCTCACCGCTGCAGTCACCGCACTGTTGTCATGTCCATGAGTCCTTTTTCCTCTTTGCCCAATCCCTCCACTCCCTAACCTCCTTAATTTATAACACTCAATTCCTAACTAAAGTCTATGAGTTTGAATTGTAAGAAATGATGCTTTTGCATCATGTTTTGCTATGCTACTAATATTCCCTTAAAGAATGGAGAAGAAGAAAAATTCAATGTTTACTGTGTTAATATGCTCCTGACTCTCTTTGACCTGCCTCTTTTGGAAATTGCTTCTGGCTTGACTCTACACTCCCTGCTCCCAGGACACACTTATCTGTTTACTAGCTGTCAAAGTAAATTTATAGTACTGAATGATGCCATTAGAAAGCTTGAAAGAGGGCTTGCTGAGCACACACAGATAGACTTGCATACATGTTAAGTTGAAATTTTGCCAAGAACCTATTAACCAATCCTAATGAACTGCTGTTTTCTATTTAAAACACCATTAGTTTCCTATGGTTTGTCGCTCAGTGTATAAGCAGCAAAGACTCCATCAAGTGGTGAGAAAAGGTGCTGCTTTTCAGGAAGCATGTACGTCCTTGGAGAATTTGAACTTAGCTTTGGTAGGAGCCACTTTCTTTCCACTCCTGGAAGTAATCAGGCATTCCAAGTGTTTAAGACCCCCAGAAGAGAGAAGGATTTTTTAACACATCTCATTGCTTAAAGGTTCGGGGTAATTTATTTTGCTGCCTGCTGTGCAGAGGCTTTTTGCTTCTAAAGATTGTTATATAACACTGACTATGTTGACAACTCTCAATCTATAACTCCACTTTGATAGATTAACAGGGTCCCTCCTCTGTGTTTCTGAAGTTTCCCCCTGAAATAGTTTTAAATATTTGATGATTGTCATACTCTTTAACAGCAAAGTCCTCTAATAAGAATCAGTATTCTACTGATAGTGAAAACGGCAAGTCAGTACAAATCACGGTTTCTGGATTTGTGGAGTTTGCTTTGGGTTTGAAGATCTAAGATGAAAAAAGAAGTGTTAAAATGCTAAGAAAATTTTTTTTTGTTTCATTTCATTCTCTGTAGCACATTGCAAGGAATGTGATGTGTTAAGTTATAGTATATCACTACAGTTTCTTTCTTGGAAAGAAAATGCAAAGTGAATAATTTAGAGAGCCAATTGTACCCCTCAGTTCAGCAAACAAAAACATATATATATATGATTAATTTGAAAAGTACAAGCAACTTAAGAAATACATTTCTCAACAGGACACATTTGTTGGTAGGAAGCATTAAAAATAATAGCACTGTTCATTAAGTTTATTGTTTCATACCATTTCAGCTTCCTTTCCAAGTTAAAACTTTTATCTTTATTATATTAAAGCTCTTTAAGCCCAACTTGTCTTAAAGGTGAGACAAGATTCATAAACCTAAGTGTACTAAGCAGATGGAAGGTGAGAAGAAAGCCAACACAGACCAAGAAGTATAAATTGTAAGTTATAAAACAGTCCCAGAGATATAAGGTACAGTACAGAGAATATAGTCAATAATATCATAATAATTATATACATGGAGCCAGGTGGGTACTGGAAACATCAGAGAGATCATTTTGTAAATTGCATAAATAGCTACCCCCAATACTGTACACCTGACACTACTACAAAACAATATTGAATGTCAACTGTAATTGAAAAATAAAATTTAAAGTTAGGTGGAGGGGAAGAAACTGCTGTGCTCTCCACATATTTCCTGCAGGTGCCCAGCACTATGTGAGACATTCATTAGGAACATCAGTAAGCATTTGGTGTTTGATTGATAGAATAATAAGAGACTGATAAATAGTAAAGAACTTTGTAAACTAGAACAACTAAAATTAGAAAGAAAGGGCAAAACTAATTGTGTGAAAGTGACAGATGGTCCATAAAGCTGTGGACACCGGAAGTCTGTAAGCTTGCAGGGGCATCATCTTTTCAAGGAACACCGTCAGCAATCACAGGGCTGAGACCTAGCAGAACACACAGAGGCTGCACAGATGATTATCTTCTCAGGAACCCAAAGGCTGTCAACCAGACAGGACAACTTAAGAAACTTGTTTTAGACCTACAAAGTCTGTCCTCGCCATTCTTCCGGAGAGGAAAGGCCATGGGTAGCAGCACCCCTGCATGGATCCCACCAGCAGTAACAGTGCTGCATTCTGAATGATAGGAACAGGTCAGGCTATGGGTCCTTCTGTCTCAGACCTCACGGTTCTACCAACACTGAGGAACATTAGCAGCACTTTGGGTAAAAATACCAGAGCAAGGACAGGTCTCACTGCCAGCACTCAGACCCAGCCAGTCTTCCCTTTCAGGGTCCCTCTTCTGTTTCCTTCAGGTGAGTTATCTCATGCTTTCTCCTCCAATTTCATCAGTATTTAAGAACTGACCTGTGACTGTTAGCGAGCAGGGATGGTGTCTGAGTGGCCGATACACCTAACTTCCTCCTGACACACCTCAGCAGAAAGGAGAAAAGCTCATAGATGAACAATACAGGATTGTGGGATTCAGATGATTTAGACACAGGTACATTGAGGAGGAGACCAACTGGATGCATTCTTTCTGATAAGCTTTAGCAGGCAAGCTAAACTACAGGAGGATTTAGTTGATTTAGGAGACTATGAAAGTCACCCGTGTGTGGATTTGTTTTGCTGTCATTTCTCTTAACTGTTTACCTTAATTTTCTCATATATTTATTTAATTTTCATTTTACTTATTTTAGCTGTTGTTGAAGTTCATTGAAAAGCAGCTTGAAGAGCAAGAAAAAAATTATTGGCTACTGGTAAAAAGACTAATTTAAATGTTAATTCTGCCTACTATTTTTCTAATCTCCAGTTTCTTCATATTTAAAGTGATATCAATACTTTCTGTCAAAATTGTGGTAAAGATTGGAAATAGGCATGAAAAATGTTTGGCATGTGATAGGCAGTCAAATATTGGTAGTAATTTGTTACTATTTTAGGGAAAAAAATCCCAATATTACTTCAGAAGTATTAGTGAAAAAGGTCATTTTTTTACAGCTACACTGGGATTAGCGAGATCCAGAAAGGAGGCAATAACATCCTAAAGTGGTAGTCAGGAGAGGGCTGGTCCTACTTGCTAATCTCTCTCAAGAACTGGCTATATTTGGCTCTTATTAAGAAACTCTTTCTAATTTTAGTGACCACATACAAAAACAATCACTTCCTTAAGTATAATAGGTGTAATATTTCTCACATGCATTCCTTTCTCTATTCTCAACGATTTCTTTGAGGGCCTTGATATCTTTGTCCTGGGTTATATAATGTCTCAAATAATTTCTCTGATTCTGGTTTTCTTTTGTATCTATTCATTTTATGTATTATTGCTAGATTGATTTTTCTAAGTCACAGTAGAATTTTTGTCACTCCCTCTGCTCAAAAACCCTCAATAGCTCCCCAGTGCCTATAAATTAAAACTCAAACTTCAGTCAGTAATTCCAAAACATCTGTGATCTAAATGTAATGCGTCTTTCCTGCCTTACCTCCATGGCCCTCAACCAAACAATTTGTTCTGTAAATACAGTCACACTTTCTTTTCTGGCCTTTTCCTCCATAAGAAATGTCTGTCCATCTCTGCATGTCTACTTGTCAGCTCAAACCCCCTTTACCATTGAAGGCTTTTCTTGTCAGTCTCCGTGAACTCTCTCTTCATCCCAAATTTAGATACCACTTCCTTACTCCTCCCCAATTCAGTCTGAACAATAATGAGACAGGGTCAATGTTTCTGTAACTCAGTGCCTAGAAAAAGGTTTCATGTGTTATAAGGAACAAATTATTTTTAACTCACTATATAAATGACCTTAAAATCTCTTAGTTATACATCTCTGTGAAAGGATACAACAAAATGGACAAGGGAACAAGGATACATTTTTTCTGATAAATCATGCAAAAAGATACTGCAAAAAGTCAAACCCAACGAGTTATAGTGGACATTTGTCCTCTCCCCACCCTTTTTTTTCCTACTGGCTGCTCAGCATCTGAGCTCCCTTTCTCTGTTTGGAGAATGCTGCATGTATGAAGAAGGAAGAGTCTACCACCCACTACACAACTTCAAAGGAGACTGACTTTCCTGCTGTCTCTGGCAACGAGAGCATAGCACCTGGCCCAGGCCAGGCCAAACAGCTGAAGCCTCTTGGGACCTTGAATGTGGAGTAGTTGGCACAAACAAGCAGGCAGCAGCAATGCCTAGTTTCCAGGTGTAGCAGTGGCATCCATGCCATCAGGACAAGCTGTAGCATTCAGTCCTCAGCACTGGTGGCAGTGATACCATTATAGGACTGGTGCTCGTGACATAGGCTGTGTTTCTAGGAGACCAGCTCCACTTTGTTCTGCCTCTTTCCTGGGGCTGGTTCTCCATCCAGCATTCCTAGCAGCTCTGCCAGCTACACCAATTCCATTCGATAACTCCATTTCCTGCTTATGTCAACCAGGGTCCAGTCCTGATGCTTGCACCTCTCCCCCTCGCCAGACACACCACACTTGCAAGGCTGTTGGTGGACCCTTCTGCCGCACAGCAAGATTCTCTCAGCTGTTTGCATCCTCGTTATTCTCATCATTTAAAGTTAACAGCCCTACATGTTACCTTCACTGATTTTTAGGCAAATGTGTTTTAAAGTCAGATTGCATGTTGATCTCTATAAATAAGCTATCATTTATTCCTTCTAAATAAACATGTCTAAATTAGAGCTTGCCATCAGGACACCAGTCATGCTTTGAAATTCCAAAGTACACCAAAATAGAAAACTGTTTCCTATAATAAATGTTCTCAAGCCTGGACTACTTCTGTTTCTGTGGACTTAAAGAATACTAGCAACAGTTACATTTCACACTTCTGGTTTGCCTACAAATTCCAAATTTCCATAGCAAATGTGTCATTAATTAATCATGTCTCAATAAAACCACATTATTTATAAATAATCCAGATACAGGACATGGTTTTGTGGTTAACAGCATGGACTCTGCTGCCTGAGATCAAATCCCACACTACAGTGGGATCTTGGACAAATTACAATTAAGTCCCATATGCCTCAGTTTTCTCATCTTACAAATGGGAATAACAGAAGTGTTGTTGTGAGGATTGACTAAGACATCATGCACACAAAGTGATGAAAATGGTACCTGACTCTTAGTAAATATCATCGAAATATCGGCTTTTTATTATATTCTAGAATTCTGCCTACACAGGCAAGTTATTAGAATGTAGGGCAGTCATTTGTGCTATTAATCAAACAAAATTCCCATTTTTCTGAGCTCATGGCACTCCTTCCCTCCCTTGTGGATGGAAGGGGGCCATGTTTCTGTCTCTGGACAATGAACCAGTTGAACACGTTAGAGTATTTAAATGGCAGTATGAGATTCTCCAGAGCACTCTTTTCCTTCTGGCATAGCAACTAGGAATGTTTGGTATGGTGGAGGCTTGAGGACTAGAATAATTCAAGTGAGCAGAGCCTCTCTACTGCCCTGAGATAAATGTGTTACATGAGCAAAATGTGAACCTTTGTTCTTTGAAGCCACTGGTATTTTGGGGTGTTCGTTATACAGAATAATCTTGACTGCCCTAAGTGTCACAGAAAGCAAGGTGACTATCCAGAAATTTCAAGTAAATACAGTATTCTCTATTCAAGTGAATGACCTCCTCAGGATGACCCAGGCTGTGGTAATTCCAGTAGAGAGTAATCCAAAGAATGCTGCCTAGGTCAATCACGTCCCCAAATACCTGCCTTGTCTCAGCCTTTCCTTTGAGGCCTGAAATTTCATCCTGAAGGATTTGGGGAATCACTGTCAAGTTGTTTCTTTAAATAAGGCAAAGAAAAACCTCTTTACATAAATAATCACATCTTTATGCATCAAGTGAATGCATTTATTCAGTCCATCTCCAGGAAGAATTGGGCAGCATAGATTATGCTGGAAGATAAACTTGGAAGGTCTTCCTGATATATAATTTAAAAAAGAATTATATGTGTGGGGGGAAATCATGGATGCTGTTTAATTACGGAAACAATTATCTGAGATCCATGCTCACTTTATATTCAGTCAGACCCAGCCAACTGCAGGAAGTACCGCTAAGTACAGACTCAGTGACCTGCTCAAGGCCATTTGATAAGTTATTGCAAAGGTCTTGTCTCACTCCCATATCAGGAGTTTAACCACTCTCCTGCTGTGATGTTTACAGTTCTTAGGCAAGGAGCCAAGCATAGCTGAAGAAAGACTCAACACAGACGTACAGAAAAGAGAAGAAAAAGGAGCAGAGAGGGGGAGAGCGGCTCCCTGCCAGAAGTCCAATCCCAGTCCCATCAATGGGTCACATCAAAGAGCCCTGTGTCCTTTCTTTTGTTTAAGCAAGCTTAGGTGTATACATTTTACTTACCATCAGGAGGCTCCTCACTAATTTATATGCTTAATTCCTAGATTCACCACTTACTAGCCATTTGAAATGGGGCAATTTACTAAACATCTTTGTGCCTTGGGTATCTTCTCTGTAAAATTATAATAACGGATTACTGTTACAATGAACTAGGACAATGAATGCCAAGCGCTTAGCTCAGTGCCTAGCATACAGCATGCACACAGTAAATGTTAGTGCTGTCATTCTTTTCATCAACTCATTTTCAACCCAAATGAAGTCTCTTTGCCAGGGCACCCCACAGGCACTAGCAGCTTTGTGTCCGAGAGTGGGTAAAAATTAGTCATGAAAGATTTTTCAAGTTAAGGTGAGCAAGTCTCCATGCTTTCTATAGTTTTGTTGGAATGCCAAGGTAACATAGCAGTGGCTCACCTAAGCAGTTGCTAGATTGTTAGATCTTCCATCTAGTTAACCTCATATTAAATTAGTCCAGTCTTCAAACAGCAAATTGAAGGCTGAACTTGAGCTGGGCACAGTGCAGAGGAGTATCTTAGCAGGTTCTCAGTGAGTTTAGAAAATCTGGGTTATTTTCCTTTCTGCATAAACCACGTCAGTGCATACTTAGAAAGCCACTACTTCCTGCTCAGATGGCGTAGTACCTACATCTCCATCATTTCCAACTGTAAGATGCAAAGCAATGAATGTTTCTCCAAATCTTTCTTTTCTTTGTTTATTCTAAAATCCACTTCCAGTCACAGCCACTTCTCAATGTCCAGTCTTCCTTGAAAAACAGACTGACCTATGCAGTCTCTATTCTTCACACTCCTAGGCCTAGATGATGATTAGATCCGGCTGTACTGCAGGAAAGACCTTGAAATATAGTGACCTCAGGTAAAAATGAGAAAAAAGTCACCAGTTTTCCATTATGGGCAATCACCCTGTTTACACCCTCCCTATTTCTGCATTATTGTTGTTAGCAGTCAAGGACAGGGACTACATCACATGATACTCTTTATATCTCAGAACTCAGCACAGTGCATGATATACCAGTTGGAACTCAGGAAACGTTTGCTAACCCAAATTAAGCTTTAGAGTATAAAATGTGATTCCATCAGATGTTCTCACTCTGGCAGTTGCTAATCCATGTGACTTTGGAAGCTAAATTAGCTTATCCAAGAAGGTACTATTTAGCATAATAAACTAAACCTGACAGGCATTCCCAGTGCAAGCACCAATTTAGAATGATTTATTTAGGGAAAAATAAATGACAGCTGCCACCAGGTACACACACCACCTGTGTGTGCAATGCTATTCCAGCCTCTGATTTTATCTTGGCTTATAATTATAAGGGTATGAAACTGTACAGTTGTCAGGAATCTGAGAGATTATCTACCCAACACCCTGATTTAAAGATAACAAAATTAAAGCCCTTGAGTAATAGATAATTGGCCACAGGCACAAAGTTAGTTAGTGCCAGAGGTAAAACTTAGTTTTCCTACAATACCAAATAGTTTACAGAATGTACATGTAATCAATAATCACAAAAGACATTATTTTGCATGCAGTATAAGTAGTGGTTCAATCCTAGTTGAATATCGGGATCTTCTCTGCAGATTTTAAAGAGAATGCATGTCTGGTCCTCATCTTTAGAGGCTCTGACAGTGGAGGGGACACGGTGACAAGTTATATTTACTGCCAATTTCAGTAATAACCATTACTGATATTTGAAAAATAAGCACTTCTACAAGAATGTCCAGGATTTTTTTGTTGTTAGGTGGTGGTTCTCATTTGAGGAATATATCCTAACAAACCAACAGGGGTCCAGGGTCAGTACACCTGGATCCTGACTGGCACAAACTAGCTTCATGTTAAAACCACATCCAAACGAAACAGCAGAAGATGATTACATCTTTCTTAGGCAAAATGAGTATTATGATGTCTAAGCATTGATGTATCTAAGTATTTACTGAGCAACTACTGGGTGCTGGCACTGTGCTAATCACTAAGAATACAACTGTGAAAATACAGTGTCATAGTCCTCACGGAGCTTACTGCCTTTGCAGAACTCCCTGATGCAAAGGGACCTATAAGAATTGTCAGGTGAGCAATTCTGGACAAAGTCACATACAAAGAGGATCCTGAAAGAGCATGATGTGGAGAGAAATGCATGCCTTTCCCTTCTGATAAATGTTAGTGTGGGAATGGCAAGAGATGACAGACAGCACTTAGGGAGGTTTTTTGTTTTTTGCTGTGTGTCAAGATCTCATAGGTCAGGTTCTCAGACTTTATACAGTCCTGAAACTTGTTAGAAATGCAAATTTGCAGACATACCCAGAGAATTTGATTCAATTGGTTGGAATAGGGCCCTTGGATCTGCCTTTTTAATAAGCACATCAGGAAATCTCAAACAGGTGTTGAAAAACTCTGCTGCAGATGAAACAAGATAGTCTCAAGGGCAGCTACACATTTTAGAAAGATTACTGGTCTTGAGTTCAGGCTTCTAGGCTCCAGCTGGATTCAGCTACCTCTCTACTATTCTGCATCACTTCTCCTGTAACTCTTGTTCAAGCACAGAGTTCCATTCAAACACTCAGAACTCATGCCAACAGCAGCAGCAGTGACAACAAAGAAATGAGAGGAATCATTACCAGTAATTAAGAAGTGGTTTTGTCTACACTATGCAGTCAAGCCAGGGGAGGATTGGGGCATCACTGAAGAATTCCATGGGAAAAATTCAAACCTATTTTATTGAATTGGAACATCTCTCCAGTGAAAAGAGTCAATCCTACAACCTTATGTAAGCACTGGCTTAAAACTAAAAAAAAAAGATATATACTGCAATTGAATACATAAATTTCTGTGGCTTAACATACTATCAAGGAAGAAATAAAGCAAATACTTGGAGAGTCAATAAAGCCATTAAAAGTGCTGATCACGTCTGTAAAACCTCAGTGGTTTGGTTCTTTTTTTGCCCCCATGCTCTCATGCCTGCTATCCAGAGCAATGAGCTGTGTTCCTACCGTTAGAAGAGCCGCCAGCCTACTGTGGCATACTGTGTTGTGGGATTGATTGGGCTACAATATTTTAATGAGGTACCAAGTCATTATTTCAATATTGTTTAAAAATTAATTAGAACTTTTCAGAATTGTTTTAGAATGTCAAGGTTTAATTAACTTATTTATTTAATAGACCCTTAATGTGACCTTCTTTGCAGAAAGCCTGTGGATTTTTCAGTATTTAGTAGTCTAGCAGGGAGGACGAAGAGGAGATTTTTGTTTTTATTGGAGAACTGAAATCCACTCATTGTCTTCTTTATCACTTTAATAGTTCTTTGTGTTGCAGGTAAAGCATTATTAATTCATGTCCAATGAGAAATACATAAGATTTTTGATGATGTAGCAAGAACTAAATAATAAAAATGGCCATATGAAGGGAAGGAGATGAATGGATCAGTACTTTAGATGAAAACATATAATTCAAGTACAATAAATGGTCAAAAGTATAGCTTGTTTATCTCTTTTCTCTTTTTTATTACAGAAGCAAAAGAAGGGCCCAAGAAGCTTAGGAGAAAGTAAGGCAAAGAAAACGCACTGGGGGGAAGAGGAGGGGCAGGGGAAGGGCATGCAAGAGACAGAGAGATTGCTTATTTCATTTTTTTATTATCCTCACCCAAAGAAATGATTTTATTGATTTATAGAGAGAGAGAGGAAGGGGAAGAGAGAGAAAGAGTGAAACATTGATGTGGAAGAGATCTCAATCAGTTGCCTCACATATGCACCACAACCAGGGATAGAACCCACAAGCTAAGTATGTGCTCTGACCAGGGATTGAACCTGCAACCTTTTGATGTATAGGACGATACTCCAACTAACTGAGCCACCTGGCCAAAATTTGTTTATTTCTTAATAATCAAAAAGGAATGTCTCTGTTTCAAATTACATTCCTCTTTTGGGGAAATTGTTTCACAATATAGAATTTCTAGAGTACTTTTGTTTTTATTTTATTCTTGCCTATGTATAGACAGTTATTATTTGGGATATGTGAATATCAAACCAGTTCTTGTCAATAATGCAAACAGAATTTCCTCCCAACCCATCCCCGTTTATTTTAGCAAGCAACTTTTATAATACATTAAGGCTACATTAAATCAAGGCTAAGCTTTCTTGTCAATTCTGCTCTGTCCTTCATTGCTCTAAACTCTCTCAGGAATGCATTTCTCATGCTGCTGATGACTCTTCCTAAAATGATTATTTATGAAATGACACCTTAACAGCAAAAGCAGTTTTGATGCAAAGTGAGTCAAAGTGGACATATTCTTTACAATACACCCAGCTTCTTTTCATCCCACTCTCAACTAATCCCCTGCAAGCATGTTCTACAGCCACACGGGAAAACAGTCACCCTTGCCTCAGGATGTAAACAAAGGGAAACTCCTCTCCTGCGAGGATTTTCAGTGCTCCAAACATCTCACTGGTTTATGAATAAAAACATAGATCATTCCTTATGCTCTCAAAAATGTTGAAATATTATGTATATCATTACACATTCAGAAGCTGACACTGCTATTATTTCACATGACCATCAATGGGCCCCAACAGCAGTCCTTTCTGGAGAAGGGCCATTATGATCTGCATAGCAAGTAAATTATTGCTTGCAAGATGGTTTCTCTGTGACTGCATGCCTGGAAATTATACCCAGCTCTATTTTGTAAGACTGACTTAAATGACTAGGTGGAGCCCTAACAACACTGAACCCCTAGTAGTATTTCAACTGCTGTTCAGAAAGCTCCATTCACCTGAAAAACATGATGATCCACCCCCGAAGAAAAATACTATTATTATGCCATTTCACAAACATTATCACAAACAATAGCAGCTTCAAAGAAAGCAATTGTTAGGGTGGATTAAAATTAAGAGCTCTAAATTTCACTTTTCCCCACCCACCTGAACTCTCTACCGTAGGCCAAAGTAAATGTCTCCACATGTGCTACGAGCTCATCTCCTCCTCTTGGCTTTATTATTTCTTCCTTATCATTTAACCTTGGTCTCTCCTTCTGCACTGCCTCTTTTCCTTAGCTAGAGGCCATCCCATTAAAAAATAATCTTTCTTTGACCCTGATTTCCCTTTAAATAACTATCCCATCTCTCCTCATGCCCTCACTTCACAAATGAGAGGCAAATGTTCAATAAATATTTATGGAATAAGTGGGTGAAAAGAAATCTATTTCCCTGTAGCTTCATCTCACATTTACTCCTCATTTCACTACAATCTAATGAAACTACTGAGCCCACCCCTCTACTAAAACCATTCTCCAGAGGTGGCCAATAACTTTCTAATTTGAAAAATACATGAGCTTTCCTTACTCTTCATTCTACTTGACCTCTACACTGCATTCTACATTGCTAACCAACCATCATTGTTAACACTCTCTTTCTCAAGTTTTTTTTCAATATCCTGCCTCCTCTTTAATCACTAATTTCCCACAACTCATTGATGACCCATGTTTTTCTAACCCTCTCCTCTTTTAACTCTATATTCTTCTGTAGTCTTTCAACAGGAGATCTCAGTCACTGACAATTTCAACAACCTCCTCTGTCAGCATCTTGCAGACTATAATTCTGGTTCTCATTTTTGATACCTCTCAGACTTGCCTTTCTAAATTCCTTTAGTACCTTTCTTCATAGATTTCCCATTGGCACCTCAAACTGGGTAGATCCAAACAAGATCTCAATCTGCCCTCACATCTCTAAGCCTGCTTATCTTCCTACCTTAATGGATAGAAGAACCATCCTCTCTCTTCATTACCTAGTTAGAAACTTTAGAGTGCTTTTTGAGGCAATCTACTCCCTTACCTGCAACTTCTACTCAGCTTGTGTCCTGTTGATACTTCCCTGAAATGTCTCTTGATTCTGCCCCATACTTTCCATTCCCCTTGCTACTGTCCTACTATAAAATTTTATCTCTCAAAGAAACTGTATGGAAGCCTATAAATTGATCTCTCTGCTGCCAATCTCATCCTTCTCCAATCCACATTTTTTCCAAAACACTAGATCAAGTTCTCTAAGAGTAGGATGTCCTTGTCATGTTTATGTTCCCCTCACAAGCACTCAATACATGCTTATGGAACTGAGCTCTCACCACCAACAGTTATTTTCCTGAAACACAAATCTGGTCCTATAAATTCACTGCCCCCAAATCTTCAATGACTTCTGCTATTGACTATAAGGAAAAATTCCTTAGTATGACTTTCAGAGTCCTCTGTGGCTGCTCTGAACCTACTGCTTTGTCTGATCTCCCACCATAAGTCTCCCATATGCTTGCCACTCTAAAGCACACACTATTCACTCTTTTGGCTTCTTTCTAGAATTTGTTCACTGTTACCTGCATCTACAATTTGGGAAACCTGTTTTCTATCTTTGCCTTCTGAAATCTTACTTAACTTCTAAAGGCAAACTAAAATTCCACCTCTTCAATAAATTTTTCTCCAATTCTTCCTGTAAGGAATAATTGCTTCCCACTCAGTGAACCCTAGCACACTGCACTTCCTTCTGGTACACGGGGCACTATCCCCTGCACTGCAGATACGGACTCACAGCAGTTTCCCCACCAGAGGGAAGTGAGCTCTCAAGGACATCATAAATCCCCTGCTATGCTAGGCCAGTGCCTCACAATAGAGAGCATTCAATATAAGAATTACTGAAGTGAACTAGGTCACCCTTCTTTCTGTTATTTGATTTTACAGGAGCCCAGTTTAATAATTTTAGTACTGTCTTCTCTGCTACTGGCACATTTGATCCAAAATACTTAAATGTATTCTGTCCACCCATGCAACCTGCATCCCCAAAAAGCATGGCTAATACAAGGTACTAGAATTTTAAATAACTGAAATGCATATGTCAGTTAACTATTTTAATATAGTCACCAGAATTTCTATGTAGAACAAAGATATACATGTAGTTCTAACACAGAAATTAAGACTTTTGTCAAGAATCTGTTTTTGAAGCATTAGTCATTTACATTAGTATCACTCTTGGCTCTTGGAAGGAAAAGGAGCCTCCTTTTCTAAGGTTTCCATCCCAAATCGCCTACCATGAGCCCTGATTCCAGTTTCTAATACACCACAAGGATATCACAAGGGTGGCTGTTATCCATGCTTCGTGCAATGAATGATCCTACTTTCTATACAACAAAGAGTGTTTCCTAACCAAGAAAACTAGAAAAGTTCTCAAAATTCTATTAATTAATCTGTTCTTATCTTTGCATTAACATCTAACTATAACACCTATATTCTCACCACATAGAGGCCTTTGGACAGGTGAGGTAGGCTACAGCTAGTGGTGACTCATTTGCATTTTAGACATGGCCTACAGACTATGCTGGCCTTCACATTCCCTATATGTAACAACAGAAAAAAAAAGACCTACTTCACTCCTCTGTCGGGTAAATAAATATACAAGCTTCCTTTCTTTAAGATACTGCTTCATACTTAGCATTAAAATAACTAGATTCTATACTGCTTACTTAACACAATATAATAAAATAACTAGCAATGTTACTCAGCCTTCTTTCAAAAGATGTGTCTTTGTATTTTATCTTCCTCCCCTCCAACTTATGCTTGTGCACACACACCTACTCACAGAAATACCACAACCTGATCTGGTCTTAACCTCAAAGATTTAAACCTTTTAAAAGCAAGAAGATAAAATGCTAAATTGCAATCACAGATAAGAGTGCTTTTTAAAATTAAATGTCTTTCAGCATGTTTTAGGTTATCTATTACTTGTTTTCTACAAGAAGGAAAAAGTAGATTTCCTGTATCAGTTTTCATTTGGTATTACAATCTTAAAGGAATTCAAAAACATAAATGGAGCTATGCTATATTTTTCAATATTATATTTGAACATGACAGTGATTTTTAACAAATTTTTCTGACTATAAAATATCTAATTATCATGATAAAATTAGTAATGTTTTAAAATGTAAACTTATCCACCTATGCCTTAAAAAAAATCTGTGTCATCTGTGCAAAGGCCTCTCAGTTTGGTTAGGAGTGACAGCTAATATTAAAAACTAGCATAATGAATACAAGTGATAGAACAAATGTGGCTGGCCATTCTATCACACATGGACTATTGTAAGGTTCACAACTTCTATACATGTCTAATTGTAATGTTCTTTTTCTATCACTGATCACTTTAAGTTTTATTCTTCCCTAAAGAACCTTAATCATCTATGCTACTGATTTTTACCTGACTGTAAAAACAAAACAAAACAAAACAAAAAAACAGTCTGGGCCCTGGCTGGTGTGGCTCAGTGGACTGAGCACTGGCCTGTGAACCAAAGAGTTGCCAGATTGATTCCCGGTCAGCGCACATGCCTGGGTTGTGGGCCAGGTCCCCTGTGGGGTCACACAAGATGCAACCACACATTGATGTTTCTCTCCCTCTCTTTCTCCTTCCTTTCCCCTTCTCTAAAAATACATTAAATCTTAAAAAAAAAAAAAAAAAAGGCTTGGAGTCACTTGCCCTCAAGACAGCAAACCAAGACATAACTAGCAGTTTCAGTCCCTCCCAGAAATATGACCTTAAACCAATCAGTCTGGAATTTTCTGATCAACACTAGTGAGATAATCTGCCTGATAAGATCCCTGCTACCCTTCCCCCAACCCTGAAACAAGCTTTTCCTTCCTTTTAGTGGTAACTTTTATGTCCCACCCAGTTTTTGCCTATAAAAACCTCCCATTTTGTACTTCTGTGAGCTCACTTCTGTTTACTAGATGTATGCTGCCAAATTCATGAACCATTCAATAAAGCCAATTAGATTTCCAAATTTACTCAGCTGAATTTTGTTTATTTTTTATTATTTATTTTTTTAATTTATTTTATTTTTAGAGGAGAAAGAGAGAGAGACAAACATCAATGTGTGGTGGTCTCTCATGCTTTCCCCCATTGGGGATCCAGCTCGCAACCCAGGCACGTGCCCTGATCAGGAATTCAATGGGTGACCCTTTGGTTCGCAGGCTGGCGCTCAATCCGCTGAGCCACACCAGCCAGTGCAAGAATTTTTTTTAAACACGATCCCAATCAAATAATTCACACAGATATGTGCAAACTCCAAAAGTTTATTTATTTTAGCATATATATGAATTTGACATTGGTTCACAAGGAATAAAATATTTGCTTCTTTTTAATTTGTATTAAAAAATAAAGTTAAAAAACAAGAGAGACCAAGTCATCTAGATACTTTTACTCACATTTGTGTCTTCTCACCCTAGCAAGTTTCAAACATATAGTAGTCACACAATCATATATAAATCAATTTATAAAGCAATTAGGCTTGGGGTTTGATATTACTTTACATTTAATTTATGAGTTATAAAAGCAATGTGACTAGTTTAAACAAAGTCAATAGACAGCACCAAAAATTAATATTCAAATATATGCAATTCATTCATACAGTGAACCAATTCACCTTTCATTCAAACAATGAACCAATGACATAATCTAATCTCAAAATTTGCATCCATCCATCCTGACTTAGAGGATTTACAGGACAAACAAATGTTATCCTGAATCCTGATGTAGGCACCAGTCTTTCATAATATCATTGCAAGAGCTTGCCTTTGCTGGGAATTGTAAAATTTCATCAGGGGTTGTTTCACTCACTACAATGACATAATAAAATGCACATTAGTGTTAGGGTAGAAGGGCCTCTGAGGAACCATAGCAATGATAAAACAGAGTGGCACAAAACACCAGAATTATTAGCATCATCTCTAACACCAGCTGATATTGACAGGTCTTCAATCTTTTATAAGTTTCTGAAATTTTACCAGAACCATTACAAAGGAACAGTAATTATCTTTTTCTCTGACTTCTCTACTTCTGAGCGAAGATTGTCAAAAGAGTTTAATCTTCCTTGTTACGTGTTAGCTGAGGGGAAAGAGAAATTCTATGACTATAGTAGCTTTTTATTAATGCATGTGTCTTTTGATTTATTGTTAGTACTACATTTGTTCTTTTGAATTCCTGAACCGTGTGCTGAAGTAATTCTGAGTAGGATTAGCCCCCAGAACGAGTCATTGTTGAAGATCTACTTAGCTACTTTCTTATTCACAATAATACAAAAGAGGTATCTCAGAACATCAAGCAATTCAAAGCCCAGATGTTCAACAGGTTATGTTAAGGGATGTTAAAGCTGTCATTCCAGAGCTGCTAAAAGATGGAGAGAAATGAGGACTGATTATTGGATTCAGCAATCCAGAAGTTACTGATGAACGTGACAAATTTAGTTACATTGAAATGATGGTAAAGAAAGCCTGATTGGAGTGGCTTTAAGACAGAATGATGGCTTCCACAGAGTGGTAAACCAGATTTTCTGAAAAAGCCATATTGCTACCAACCAAGTAGCTCATAAATAATACATACTGTTTAAAGAACTGCTGGCTTTGCAGGAACTAAGAAAAATACTCAAGCATCTGTACCACCACTGCCAAAACACAAAATTAGACAAAACCCCCCAAGAGCTAAAACTATGAATGCCAAATAAGAACATAAATAGGGTATGCTAAAGGCAAACAAATGCTGATACCATCAATACTATCTAAGAATAAGACTTGGGCTGGTTGTAACCACATCTTGTGAAGTACTTCAGCCCCTCATATCAATCCAAATGCCTCAAAGGAGCTGAAGTGGTCCCAGGCTGAGAATGCCTCAGGCTATGGGCAGAAGCAAATGACAGTTCCTACTGGTGGAAAGCAGCCCCAGCTTAGACTCATGGCATTCCCACAAATTAAGGTCAAACAAATATGAGATTGCATTAAATAACATTAAATTAAAAATTAAAATAAAAAATCACCAAACACCATGAGCAAGAACCAACCAAAACAATAAGCAATAGTTTGACTCTATTGAAGACTTCAGATATTGAAATTAACAATTAAAAACATAAGGGAAAGAGCTACATATATAAACACTAAGAAATTGGTGAAAGCATAAAGCAGGTGGTAAGAGGTCATAAAAATGACCAAGCAGATTGGAAAAAACAACTAATAAAACTTTTAGAAGTTGAAAACCATATACCATATGAAATTGCTAACATGTGACCACTATTGACTTACAAAAGTGGCAATTCCCTATGATTTACTTAATGTTTTCCTCAAAGTATTGTTTTCACAACTCCCCACAACTTTTAATATGCAACATTTTATTAATCAGCTCCCAGTTTTAAAATTTTTATTATTATTTTTTCTTTGATCTGTGAGTTTTTTGAGGTATTTGTGAGTATATGTATATATGCTTTAAATGTCCAAACTTATGGGGACTTAAAACTTTATATTTTTGTTATTGACTTCTAACCAAATTGCACTGTGTTAAGAGAATGGGGACTGTGTTAAAGAGAAAAAATTATTTCTTGTTGTTAAAGACAACAAAGAAAACTTTATCCAAGAAAAGGACTACTGCAATGGCATTTTGCAATAGGGAAGAGAGACTGGACTCAACTCTGAACACAGGGTAGGGATCAGTGCATAGAAAATTAGTAAGAGGCAAGGGGATTTGGGCTAAATCAACTTCATTGGATTCTTACTGAAGGCAGGTCAGGGTGGTAAGACATTGGGGGCAGGGATGGGGAATTGGATCAGACACTGAGGGTGGGGGATTCATACTAAACTGACCCAGCAGCATTCTTGAAAAAACAAGACTAAGTGGACCAAGGGCATAGCTCAAGGTAGAATCCTAGTGGAGAAGAATCTTGTTAAGTTGGTTTAGCTGAATGACAATGATGATGGTTATGAAAAAAAAGTGTCCTTTCATCATTAAGTATAAGAATACATGCATACATACATATATTGCATATGTATGTTATGCACATATATAATATAATGTAATATAATATAATATAAATAACATATACCATACATTGCATATATACAACCCAAATATAGATTAATAAGGGAATGGGTAAATATACCGTGAAATAGTCACACAATAAAATATTATATAATAGTGAAAATGAAAAAACACTGCTACCTGGATGGATCTTAGAAACATAACAATAAAGTGAAAAAACATAGGGTAGATAAGATTCCACACAGTTTGTAACATTTTCATAAAGTTCAAAAGTAAGCAAAACTAAATATACATGAATATACATGTAAATATATATGAATATACATGTGAATATATACATATGAATCTATGTGAATGTACAAGTAATAGATATGAATATATTAATATACCCATGACTATATATGAATATATATGAGATAAAATAGAAAAATGGGAAGATAATTACAAACAAAACTACAGGATAAAGGTTACTTTGGAGGGGCATATAGGGGCAAAACAGGGAAGGTGCAAATAGGTAAATGCAATGATATTAATCATTTTAGTTATTAAATTGTGCACTAGGTTTTCAGATGTTTGTTATCATGCTTCATATATCATGTTAAAACTGTCTTTTGTACATATCAAATATTATATTATAAAAGCTTTTTTTAAAGGAGAGAGAACAGGAGGTAAGGACATTGAAATAACAAATGCAGACAACTTACCTAGAGATGAGAATAGAAACAGAGCAAAAAGTGGGAGGGGACAAGGGAGTAAGGAAGGACTCTGGTTGTGTTTTTTTTTGTTTGTTTTACTTTTATTTTTTTAAGATGGGAGATAGTACAGCATACTTCTATGCTAATAGGGATGATGCAAGCAACAGGGGAATGATTGATGATGATGATGATGATGTGTGTATGTGTGTGTGTGTGTGTGTGTGAAGGATAGAGATAGAGAGAGAGAGAGAGAGAATAATTACAAGAACAGAGTCCTTGGATAGAAAAGAGGAAATCTGACCCAGTGTATCAATACATCAGTAGATGGGTCTATCTTAGAGAAAGTTCACTTATTTAACAGACGGGAAGGCAGAGTAGATACAACATTTGTTGATGGGAAGATCATGAAATTCTCTTTTGAGTGCCTCTATTTTCTTTGTGAAGTAAGTCAGGTTATAAGCTGATAGTGAGGTTGGGTGGGTAAGGAAGGAACATAGGAGATTTGAAGAAAGAGAAGAAGGTGGGAAATTGTTACCTTTGAGAGAAGGAGAGCAAATTGAATAAGAAAATGTAATGGGACATCCTCCTTCCCGATGGATGCACATTCTCTTTTCTTCCCCTTACCTCACAAACCAATCTTTATTTTTGTCCTTTGCTGGATTTTCCTCCTCTTCCTGACCTCTGAATAGTAAGTGCCTGAGCTCAGTCTTCAGATATATTCTGTTCATTATGTTCCTGTGTGGGCTCACCTACTGACTCACAAGCTGATATATGAAGCTCCTAACTCTGCCAGGAACTTGACTTGTATACCATTTCCCTACGTGATGCCTACACTTGGATGTCTGAAAGGCATCTCAAATTTAACATGTCTTAAACACACTATTTTTCTGCCCATTCCTCTTTCCAGTCAGTCTTCTACACTTCAGTGGATGGCATCACCATTCATCCAGTTGCCCAGAGCAGAAACTTTGTTTTTCCCTTATTTATCTTGCTTTTATACCTCACCTCTAACTCAGGGCAACCTGTATGAGCTCTACTTCAAAATATACCCCAATTCAAATTCTTCTCACAATCTCCACAACTACTACCCTGCCTCTAAGACACTATCACCTCTTTTCTACCTCACGGCAAAAGCTTCCCTGCCTCCATACAAGCTCCACTCCCACTTCAAGTCCGTTCTCCATATACAACCAGAATTATTTTTAAAAAACATAAGTCAGGTCACATACTCTCATGCTCAAATCTTTCTATTACATTTAGTCTAAAACCCAGAGTCCCCACTCAGGCCTGTCTGGTCCTACAGGATCTGGCCTTGGCTAACTCTCCAACAACCTCACCCCCATGGTCCCCCCACCAAATCACTGCTCAGACACATCAGTATTTTTACTGCTCTTATCAAGTGTCAAACTCATCTCTACCTTTACATCAGCTTTCAGTGGTGGCCCAGCAATTTTTAGGTTATTCATTCCTTTCATTAGAGTCTCAGTTAAATATCAGCTCTTAAGGTTGATATTTTTATCCAAAGAGCCCTGCCTTCTTCATCTCTTTATTTGATTTTTTGTGTTTTCTTGTTTGCATGGATGGCGTTTCATTATGTATACTTTTTGTGTGTCTCCCCTACTAGAAGGAAAGTTGTACAAAGGCAGAGACTTTGTCTTACTCACTGTTGTGGACTGTGAATAGTGGCTAGCAAAAAACTTTGCTGGTTGAATGAGTACAAGCCTATTACAAATAGCTTTGGAAATAACAACTAAATTCTCTCTTTCTAATTGCCAAATCTATCTTCTAAGTCATTTTGTTTGCATCAAGTTTATAGATTTATGGATCACTGTACACTCTAAAGTCAGCTTGCTTCCTAGTAGAAAAATAATCATTTCTTGAATTGATTTTCCAAGGTTTAAAATAACACTGAACGATTTGAAAGTACCTACAGAAATGACTATTTAGATGCAATTAGTTCATTCACCAACATCATTTCAAATAGATTATACTACCCCTAATTTGATAATGAACTTCCAGAATTTACCATTAGAAAACATGGCCTTGTGGAAGGTATTCTGGACTGAACATTACAACATTTAGAGTAAATTCCTTATTAGAGTCTTTTTTAAGTATATTTTATTGATTATGCTATTACAGTTGTCCCATTTTTTCTTCCCTTTATCCCCCTCCACCCCCTCCCTCAAGCATTCACCCCCTTTAGTGTCTTATTTATATGTAAACCTAGAAAAGCTTTGTTACTTAATAATTTCACCACCTCATCTGTTAAATAGGAATAGCTGCCCTAATATAGTACTGCTAATGAATTCTCTACAGATAAGCATAAAGGAGTAGAATTGTTAAAATAGGAGCTATAAAATATTCTTTTAAATTAAGATTATTGCCAGAATATTGAGATCTTTCATTGATTTCTATTTGAACTTATGGAAAATGTTCATCTTATTCCAAGTGAGATTAATATAAATTTGTAAGGTAGTGATAATTTTCATAATAATATACCTCTTATTTTACTTGGTTCTAGCTTCTAATAATTATGCCCCTGGATCAATAATATAGAAAGTATTTTGATACAATGTTTTTAGCAATCTTTGAGGCACTATAGAAAACAAAGGGAGCTAAAAATCTGCATATAGCTGTCTTGATTTTCAAAAGAAAGAAAATGCATGCTAAATATTGAGTATGGTTTATATCCCATACAAAATTACTAAATGGATTATTAAGTGTAGAGCACATAAAACTTTCTTTAAAATCAAACTGATGATATCTAAGACCCTCATAGATGAGCTAGAAAGTAAACTCAAGCTAAATTAACCTCATTTTCTCTTCACCTCTCCATTGAGATTTCTCTTGCCTTGTTTTTTTTGTTTTTTTTTTTTGCTTGTTTATCAACACTGATAGGTCAGCTCAAGGGTATAGAAATGAATACACCTAAGATTCAGCAAGTTAGATTTGCTTTTCATTATACCTTAATAGTGTGAAAAATATGAGCTGGGTGATGGCACAATTAGATAAAATTATAATTGGCAAAGTTTAATCTTATAAAAGGAATGAATCTGTGACAACACTGGGAGCAGTATCTAGCTTTGAAAATTTTATCAATTACTCAGATTAAGATATAAAAATAATGTTTAATCAAATATGTAAATGGCTCAGAGCTGAAAGATATGATACATGTTTCTCATCTCAGTCAATGACATCATAATTCATCCAGTTCAGTCCCTCCCACCACCTGGAATAATTAGACTAAATTGCTGAAACAAAGAGATCCAAAAATACAGTGGCTCAGCCAAGATAGAAAATGACCTCTCTCATGCACAAAAATGCAAAAGTGAGTAGAATCAAGCCAGTGGGAGGCTATGCCCCACAAGGTCATTCAGGAACCTAAGTGTTTTCTATCTTATTTTTCTTCTGCCATCCCTTAAAATGATGTACAAGTCTGCATGGATGGCAACTGGATCATCAGTACCCTGTCAGTGTTCCAGCCCATGGAAGGTGCTTACAGCCCAAGACAAGTAGCCTTATCTTTTAGGAGACAACTCAGATATTGGCCCAAATTGAGTTCATGGTCACATCTAACTAAAAGAGAGCCTGAGAAATGTAGACACTAGCTAGGTCATGTGTATGGCTCAGACACCTGTGGGGTAGGTGGTGTTATCTCAAGAAAGAAGAAAAAAATCAGATACTAGGGATAATTAGTGGTTTCTGCCATATGTGTCCTAAAACCCAGCCCGTCACCAAGTTAGGTCTATATGCCTCCTATACATTTCACAATGCTTCACATTTGCCCCTTAACCTCTATCTCCACTGTCACAGCCCTTGTCAGTGGTATTATCATCTCTCACCTGTTTTACTAAAATAGTTTCCTAACTGGTCTCCCTGCATTCACACTATCCTCTGCTCCCAAATCGATTGTCTTAATTACAACCAAAGGGATCAGTTTAAAATGTAAATCTAAACATTATAACTCTGGTTAAATCTTTCAAGTGTCTCCTCTTCCTCTTAGGAATCATTAACAAAAATGCTGAAGTTCTACATATTCAACCCTCTTTTCCTCTAGTCTTACCTCTCAGTACTCTCCTCTCTGCATCCCACTCCCATTCTCTATACTCCAGTCACATGTGCCTTCTCTACTTCTCAACCACAGAATGCTCTCCTCTGCCATAAAGATTTTGAACTGGCTTATACATATAACAAGAATGTCCTCCTTCATTTGCCTCACTAATACATCAGTTCTCAACTCAAACTGCTTTCTCAGAGAAAGTTTCCCAGAGCCACACACAATGTCATATCCTCCATTATATACTGTGATAACTCCCTATAATTTTGTTACTGTTTGTAATCATGCATTTATTTTTGTGATTGCAGCTTCAAATGTGGCTTGTTGCTTCCAAACAATGTCTTCCTATGTCTGTTGTGTCTCTTCCCTGGTACATATTTCCTCTCTACTTTAGACTTTGACAAGGCTGGCCTGGCTTACTTCAAGGGACCTTAAATTATAGACTCTCTTATATTAACTTCCCTTATTCATTCCTTTACCCAACCTCACATCTAG
This sequence comes from Trachops cirrhosus, assembly GCA_028533065.1. Taxonomy (NCBI): domain Eukaryota; kingdom Metazoa; phylum Chordata; class Mammalia; order Chiroptera; family Phyllostomidae; genus Trachops; species Trachops cirrhosus. The sequence goes on from CM052542.1 coordinate 50,635,072, forward strand.
CCATTTCCCACAGCTAAGATTCTAGGTCAGAGCTAACCAGGAGAGCTAGCCTATGGGGCTTCCCTTTTTGAACCACTCCCTTGGGGTCTTGAATGTGGAACTAGACCTGACCTTGGGTATAGAAATTGGATTCTACAGAAATTTTCCCACTTCTATAGACCTTTCAGGACCCTATTTATATTCATTCACTTTAATAGAAGGATCACTGAATGGGCCTTTCTTGTCTGTGACATTTGTGTTTATAGAAACCTATTCCACCCCAAGGTCAGAGGCTTATTTTGGCTCTCAGTGGTCTCGCATATTTGATCCAAATTTCACTATATTTGGCTGACATCCTTCATAATTGTTTGTCCTTGTTTTTACTTGAACATAGAGTTTTCTTTCCTGATTTTTATTCTTTGGGGGACTTTGGAAAGGGTGAGTTTTTGATTGTCTTTTTTGTTTGTTTGTTTTTATTAGTGCCAGGGAGGAAAATAGCATTAAAATAGCTATCCTCCACCATCTTTAATTAGAATTATCTGTAGCTATGAGAAAATGTTAACATGCCAGGAAGATGTGTCTGTTTATTCTGTGGCTTTACACCCCCAAGAGAATGCTTGCCCCAGTTTAAGAAGGACCTTACAGTCTTTTTAACAGAATTTCTCCTCTAATATAAAAAAGAATATTATAAAATAAACTAATTAACTGTGGACTTTCCCAATAGCTTCACACATTTTCCAATGAGAGTAACTGCCTTTCATAACATACATGGGGAATACAACCGCAAGCTTGTGAGTAAGCACAGAGCTCACATTATGAAACTGCAAATGCTTTCAGTTTGCAAAGTTTCTTGCCTTCAATTGCTTTTCTTCAAATATTATATAAATGCCTGGCATAGGGGCAGGCATATGGTAGGTTCTCAAAATGTTAATTCTCTCTTCCTCTTTCTAATGCAAGAAGGAAAACATGCTCTAATTTTATGAAGAATGCTCTGTAGAGTGTCTACTATATGCTAGGCACAGTGATAGACACTGGGTCTCTCAGTTTAGTAGGGGAGAAAGACAAGGAAATCCAAAAGGACAATCAGTACAAACAGTGCTGTGATAGCAGAGGATGTTTTAAGGAAACAAAAGTCAACCTTGTCATCTTATAAAATAGGAGTGTTGGGGAAGAAGAATCAGAGCTTCCTAGAGGAGGGGATGGCTAAGTCAAGCTGTCAGATTTAAAAAACAAATACAAATCACAAAGAGAAGCAGGAAGAAAAGTGTTCCAGGCTATGGAAGGGCATCATCATATAAACAGCCTAGAAGCTAGACCATAGACTATTCAAAGAAATATACGTTTAGATAGGTGGAACAACAGAGCGGGAAGCAAATGGCAGGAAATGAAGTTGGAGAAGAGTCAGGAGCAACATCTTCTGGGTCAATTTGCAAATACCCATCATGAACACCTATCATGTACCACGCACACGCGGAACCCAAGGACTAAGACACAATCCCCATTCTCAATTAATTTGTAATCTGCTTCTGACACATAAATGGAGAATTTAAACATTATATGATAAGTAAAATCATAGAGAAAGTCATTTAACTCACCCTAGGAGAGAAAAGAAAAGATTCATTTTGGCTGAGTATAAAGAATGAGAAGACATAACCAAAGGCTGGTGTCATAAGAATTAGAAAAAGCGTTTTTGGCAGAAGAAAAAAAGGTACAACCTGGATGTGATAAACGGCATGTTATACAGGATATCAACTAAACATAAGTAGTCCAGGGTTTCTGGGGTATAAAGCATGAAACAAACATTTGGTCAAAAGAAGGAAAATTAATGTCCTGCTAAGAAATTGAAGCTTAATCTTATAGGTGATGCAGAACTACTGAAGAGTTTTAGTCTGGGAGAAACATACAATATAGGTTGATCACTATGATAAGAGTATTGATAATGCATTTGTGGGAGACAAATGGGAGGTTTGAAGGACAATTAGAAGACTATTGGAATAGTCCAATAAACTCTGAAAGCTTGAACTAGAGTAGTTATATTAGAGATGGAGATTAGCTTGAGAGATGGTTAGGAAGGTAAAATAAGAAGAGGTTATTGACTGGGAATTGCAAAAATGAGGGAAAAGGAATCAAGAAGGACAGTTAATTTTCAAAAATTAAGGAAGGAAATATCTATTACACATTGTTGAGCTTATTTGTTTAAATTATAGTTACTTCTATTAGTCTGTGATCTTAGTGAAGGAAGATACTATGTTATTTACTTTGCATTTCCAGGCGCTAGTCCAGTACGTTCATAAACTGTGTACTCAATAAACACATGAGGAATTAATAAGAAAAGCAAAGGACTGGTGGAAATGATGAGCTTGTGTTGAACAGAGTGAGCTTGAGGATGCCTGTTGAAAAATCCAAGCAGAAACTTCCAGTTGAAAGTAATACAGGTTTAGAGCTCTGGAGAGAGGTCCAAGTGAAAGAGAATTAGATGCCATCAGAATAGTTGAAGCTGTGGGGATGGATAAACTCAGAGAGTAAAAGGAGATATTGGCCAAAGTGGGTGAACTGAGGATGTCACTTAAAAGTTTCACTTCATTTGACCGAGGATTAGGAAAGATGAACAAATTGTGTAGATCAAGATCTATAAACAAGCAGGACATCTACTCTTGCACACACTTTCTCAACAAGGAAACTTATTATCTTTCAGAAGTCATGTGACTTGGCAAGGAAACATAGCCAGCACCCAAGCCCACGTGCTTTGATTCCAAATGGAATACCTGTCCTTCCACACCTGCAGTGTCACAGTACCAGCACACCATCATTAGAATATGCAATGCCCAATGCAAGGGCAACAGTTACGGTCTGTAAAGTGCCTAAGACCTTTTATATGTTCAACCAATATCACTAATTGTTACTTAAAAACATTTTTATGTACAAGTAGTGCTCAAGCATTCTCTTAAACCAACAAGTATAAGTAGAAACTAAGTCTTGAGAGAGGTGATTTTATAACTGCATTATTTGGGTAGCAGGTGTTCTTCAGAATAAGGGCAACTATTAAAATTAACAGCTCCATATGCATAGAACATAAACTACACAAGTCAGTCTCACTGAATATACATTCTCTGTGCTGTTCTCTCCATATGAATGAGCACTACTGCAGCAGCTCTGAACATTTGCTCTTGAACTCTGGAACTCTGGTTACAAATGGAGTTTGTAACATTATAATAATGAAAAGTCGTATTTTAAAAGAGATCATTATTAAGTTGTTGTGCCTTAATTTGGGGTTGCCTTCCTATTTCCGCCCAACTTTATTTGGAATGAGTTGCAATTTCTAACCTACTACCAGTAACAGAAGCTCTGTGTGATTAAGACAATAAATATATTCACAAAATGTAAACGCAGCTATTGGGACTTTAAACATCTGCTCTGAAAGTAAAGCTTTTACAAACACACAGTCATGGGCAAAATAAAACCTTTCTCCCAAGACTTTTTTTAATGGAACTAAAATGTCTGAAACACAAATAATGGTATCTTTTCAAACTCGATATTCAGATTTAAGCTGATTCACCTGTGATGTTGGTCAATCCTATGAGTCTTTATACAGCGGCAGGGCACACTCATAGCTCCTTGCACTGCTTTAGATAAAATTATTCAATGGGGCTAAAAATCTACCTCCCAGATTTAAGTGTAACAAGATCTAGAAATTGAAATGTCCAAAATCTCTGTTGGTTTTGTTACTATTTTTATTGTCAATATTCTCACAATGTTGGGAACTGCCCTACCTGGTTTCAGGAGCTGTAACCCCACCTTGACTAAGGCCAAGTGAGTGACCTTCGGACCATAAGCCACTAAGGAAACAAAGTTTATCTCCCTGGCAGGGGCACCGCCTCTGCTCCTTTTTCTTCCCCCTGCCTGGCCCCCAGTGCTTGATTGGTTAGCCAATGATGGGAAGATTCTTCAAGGGAGGGATGACCTAAGACAGGCATGATCACAAGGGGGCCCCAGGGAAGGACTTGGGGGGCTATAGAAAAAGGGGGTGATGGACCATCGCCCCTCGGCTTTGACATAGCCTGAGTCCTCATTCTGTCTGCAAGAGGTCTCCTAATCTCTTGGCTGCCTCACTTCCCCTAACTGACTTAAGCCTGAAAAAATGCCTTAAGCCTGAAACAATGCCAGTGGTAGTGCAGCCCTGAGCTGGAAAGGGCGGGTTCCCTAGGGCGATCAGGCCTAAGAAAGAATGCATAAAATTCTATGAAACCTACTTTGCTAATACCCTCAATTTAAATGATAAGGGTCCAAGCCTGAAATAAGTTTGTTTCCCCAAAGTTTTATGGCCCTTTAACTATCTGACCCTGACTCAAAATAAGCCCTCAGAGTTCTTTGAATGTTATCTATTGTTTAATCATTTCTGCCTGACAATGATTGATGAGCTTTATTTCTGTGCTAACTGAACCCAATAAAAACTTGTCAAGGCAAGGGTCGAGGCACTCCCCTCTTGAGAGAGTGGCCGCACTATACCTTTTCCTCCACAGGACTTGGTAGCCCATGTGAATTTGTCTTGTGTCTCATCCACAATGCCGCAGACCCCATGAGCCGGGGTCTGAGTCATCACAATAAGAACCACCTTATGTCATTATTTAGTAAACCTTTGCCCAATTTATCTTTTCAGTGCCAGAAATGCAAGAAAGAACAGGAAACCACTTGTATTGTACGCTCTCCTATTTCAGTAATTCTTCAGGTTCAGCCAAGAACTTACATGATGTTTCTATTCTTACAAAAATATACTATCTCCTTTTTTATAATGGTTTGTATTTTTGTTTATTTTTTTATTGAATCTATTGGGGTGACATTGGTTAACAAAATTATAAGGTTTCACATGTACAGTTCTATTACACATCATCTGTATATTTTATTATGTGTTCACCACCCCAAGTCCAGTCTCCTTCCATCACCATTTATTCCCCCTTCCCCTCTTCTACCTCCCGCCTACTATCTCCTTTAAAATCAATCTGACATTCTTAGAAATTACCTGAAATATGGGAAGAGTTTTATAGATATTTATGACCACAGCATTAATAATAGAGAAAAATAGAAGCAATCCAATGTCCAAGAATAGGATGACTATACAAAGGCTGATAAATTGATTAAATACAAAATACTATATACCACTTAGTAGGATGGTTACATAAATTATATAGCTGGGTGAAAATTGTTTCTGGCATAGCAAGTCTTCACATAAACCAAAAGAAGCCCATTCTCTGATATTTAATTGAATCCACAGATAACTGAGCCACATACTATTATAAATCATGTTGAAAATAGTTTCAAAAATTTTCCCTGACAGTCTTCATTTCTGACAGTTTTTACCTGCACTCTTTTCTCTAGATGACAATGTTATTTAGGTTACCTCCTTCCTACATATTATTTTATTGAATCCACATAAAATCTAAAGAGGAGTGGTTTAATCCCAAGACGTTAGATATATTTAATTGCCTTTGGGGATCCCATTCCTGTAAGTCAACCAGTCACCAATTTCACTTGCTACAGTGACTAAATACCTCCTTTTCTAGAAAGAGAAAACAAAAGTTCTCAATATTTAGACTCTGTCCAGACCAGTATTGCCCAAAAGAAATATAATGCAAGCCATGTATGTGATTTTAAGATTTCTAGTAACTGCACTACAAATATATTTTTTAAACAGATGAAATTGTTTTGTAAAAATTTTACGAACTCTTTAAAGTGTAGCCTGTGTTTTATATCTACAGCTCATTTAATTCAGACTGGCCACATTTCAGGTGTTCAATAGCCACATGAGGCTAGAGACTACTGTCTTAGCACAGAGGAAGACAGTGATTGTGAGAGGACGTTGAAAATACTTGTGTAAGATAATTTATGACATAGTAAGCACTGCTCTGTAATACCATGTGCCACTTACAACAATAATACCATTTATGTCATTCAGAAGTAGATTGTATTACCATTCCTAGCTGAAAGCATAACATTTTTTTGCTTTTATCACTCTAAAACCAATATGTGTGTAACTTAGTGAAAAACATTAGCAAATGTTGTGGAGTGTAATGGAATAAAAACATTATGCCAATTGGCTGAGATGTCCTGGTTATGAGACAAAAGAAAAGTAGTCAATACACGTCTTGCCTCTCACAATGCAGTTGCAGTTTAAAAGGAAGAGGCCTTCAAGGCCGACACAAGGCACATGTGTTCTAAGCACCAGAAACTTTCTTTAGAGGTATCACCACCATTTCGTTTCAAATTTCACAAAAGGTATTTCATGGTCTAGGTGTTTCTATAAGAGTAACTAAGCAATGACCCTGAAAAGACAAGGGCTTTTGATAGCAACTAAGCGTTCAAATCAATCCTCAGGATAGACTTTAAACAAAAAATTGAATGAGGTACAGAGTGAAACTAAAAGTTACATTTAAAAAAAAAACCAGGGTTTTATTTTATAGCAGTTTTAAAAAAATACCCAAGGATGGAAGAGAAAACAAATTAATGTACAGTTGCGCCCCCATACATATCCCTCACCTACTGCCCCAGCTGAAACTGAGCCACTGAAACTGAGCCTCCAAGTTTAAAATAATCTTTCCAGCCCTGGCTGGTGTAGCTCAGTGGACTGAGCGCAGGCTGCGAACCAAAGGGTCACCTGTACGATTCCCAGTCAGGGCACATGCCTGGGTTGCAGGCCAGGTCCCCAGTGGGGGCCACATAAGAGGCAACCACACATTGATGTTTGTCTCCCTCTCTTCCTCCCTCCTTTCCTCCTCTCTAAAAAAATAAATAAATAAAAGTTAAAAAATAAATAAATAAAATAATCTTTCCACAAAAGCTAGTTTATGCTATGAGTCTTCTTCGGGAAGATCACAAGAGAGTTTATAGTCTAATGAAGATTATTACAGTGAAGTAAATAGGCATCACAATTACTATATAGTATGATGGCCACCACAATATAAAAGGCATTGTGAAGTACAGTGATGGAGGTGAACACCAGTCTGGAGGAGGAACATGTAAAATGAGGTCAGGTTCCTGGAGAAAGAGAAGCCTAAGCTAAACCAATACCTGGGTAGGTGTTAGCCTGCTGAAAGGAGTTTGCAGCAGAGGAGACAGGGTGTTGCAAGGCCAGTGGTGGGAGAAGCACACCTTGTCAAAGAACTGGGAGAATCGGGGGTGGGGAGAGTGCTGAGAGGACAGTCAGGGAAAGGGCACATTCTGAGGCCTCTTGTGAACTAAGGACTTAATCTTCAGAACAATGAAGAGCTATTAAAGGCTTTGGGGGACTGCTTCTGCCTTGACCTCTTACTTTTTTGGAGTTTCTGGCTCCATGATCCCTTGAAAACCTTAGAACTAAGGCATTTTTAGAAGAGCTTCAGGAAAGAGAAAAAAAGGAAATACAATTGCTTCCAATACAACAGAGAGAGGAAAAAGGCAGGCTCAGTGAAATTCATTCACTGAACTTAGAAAGTCAGTGTTTTCTCTCGATGATTCCTAGAAGATCTGTTCTTTCCCCCTTTTTATGGCCTGGCTGTGGTTTCTTTAGAGTTTCATAAAATTAATGGCTTGTAACATCTCATTACAGGGCAAGTCTAAGGGCACCTTTCTCATCATTGCCCAAATCCCTGCTTTAAAGGGGGACCCCAGGATGGAAATTTTTCTGAGAGATAGACTGTTGTTCTATTTGAGAGTTTCTTTTCAGCAAGGGAGGACTGTTTCAAATCCCTCCCTTTATCTAACACACACACACACACACACACACACACATACACACCAACACACACCATGAACTAAATCAGAACAAGGGCAGAAGGAAGGGAGGGAGAAATGGCATCAGCAGCTTTCAGAATCACTGCCTCTACCTGGCAGTACTCTTTGTCTCCCAGTGACAAACAGGACAGCGGAATCCTCAATGCAGCAATCATCCCCTTGAGAGGGTGCAGACACACCTAATGCCTCTTTATCAGAGATTTTTCATTTTCCTTTTCTAATTTGTTCAAGGTATTTCCCCTCTCTGTCATTCCACGACTATTTCTTGTTAATTTTCTTCTGCTGAGTATCTTAGACTGGCAGCTTTTTCTCAGCTCAGTTTCTAAACCCTTGCAGTCATTGCTTAAGGCTGTTGACTCTTATTCTTTCCTCAGGAAAGATCAAACAAAAGCTAGTTACCAGCCTCTGTCCATAAATTCTGCACAGTCTTAAAAGCCATAACCAAGAAGCCACTAAGTCTTTTCTTTTCCCCTCTGATGTATCTGTAATACCACTTCCGAACCATTTTTATTCTCCAGCCCCCAATCTCTTTTGTGGCAGGTCCTGGAAAGTCCTCCCAGGTTCATTACCCCGCCACTAAGCAGGTTTGGGCGAGATTAGAAACCACATTCTAGTAGGGCTCTGGCTATATAGGACAATAGGCAGAGCACGTATCCCTGGGTTTAAAAAAATAGTGAAACCCAACAGGATGCCAAAGGGAATTGAATAATGAGCCTTATTGGGCATTTATTCTTCCTACTCCCATGAAGGGAATAAAGGTCTCAAATAAAGACAAGGAACACAACTAGAATAAAAAGGCTTCATAGCAAAATTAAGGTATCTCTAGGGTTAACCATGCAGGAGGAAATGTACCAAGCACCTTCCTGTAGTACATTTCTGACTCAGTCTTGAGTAGCAACTTAATTCATTCTTCTGAGGAGAAAGCCAAGGCATTTTTAAACGCAGAGCTGTTTAGACTTGCTACTCATTCTGCAAAGTTAATGACATTTTTGAGGGTTCATTAATCTCAACAAGCCTGAAAAAAAATATTTTCATGTTCTTGCTCTCCAACTATCATCTTTACAGTATATTTTTACATAAATAATTGGTTATGGCTCAAATTAAAATAGCTTTGACAATTATCAAGCAGGCTGAGGGTTTTTGAGCTTGTTCTGGGATATGAGATATAAGCACCCTCCGGGGCCTGGAGACCATGTGTTATCTTATGATAACATTCAACTCATTTCTTTCTAGGCTCATAAAATACAAGTTTTTTATCTAACAGCTGAAATGACTATGTTCTGCTTAGATAATATTTCCTCACTGAAAAAGTCATCTCAATAGAATTTTCTGACTCAAATATAGAAGTGGACTAGGATTCATGTCCCTAGTGACCTGCGTGTCCTCAAAAGCATGGCCTACCTGTCTTCATGTCACAAGGCCTGTAATGCTGCACAGACCACTGCATCCTCTATATTCAAATCTTTCTCTTCACAGAGTAATAAGTGGTAAGCCTTCATTTCTACACATATTATCATTTTTCTTTGTGGCATGCACTAAAGACCTCTGGTGTGATGAATTGTCATCTCCTTCAACCTCAAAGCTAACTGGCTATAAAATTATTTTATGTTCCTAGTATTCCTAGTCCTCAAGTAAAAATAGTAGCTGTAATTCAATGATGACAATGTGGTATTATTCACAACGCATTCAAACTGTACTTTCCAGTTTTAGAATGCCATCAGAGCTGCCTGACTGAAATACAGTCTGGCACTAAACTGGACATCCTTTTTTTCTGCATGATTCTGCATGACTCACAGGCATTTCCCAGCATTCCCACAGGCTCCATGGAAGTTCCAAAGGGAGTGACACTTTGTGCAATCCTTCACAAACTTCTACAGGGACATTCAAGAGCCAACAATTGGATAAAGCTATTAAAATTAATGCTGGTAAGAAATGAAAACAAGCAAACAAACAGCTCACGTAATGAAAATATATTGGTAGTTTTCCAAAGAGAAAAGATGATGTCTGAAGATACCATTCAATTTCATTGGCTGGTTTCCAAAGCAAAATTCCTAAATTGATGACATGGTTTTAGACAGTGTCTGCTTTTGTGAAGTAGAAGGGAGGATGGGATTTTGCTTGCTTATTTATTGGGGAGGTGGACTTGTTTTGTGCTGTTGCTAAAAGCACATTTATATGCCCCAAGCAAAATCCATTTATGCATAGATGTCTCATTAATCTCTCTTCCATAGTTTAGGAACATCTCTATATTTAGATTCACGAGACTATAACTTTACAGTGACATTCCTTATTGTATTCAGCCTCTCTGACTCTAGCACATAGTCAGACATTTAATTTTACCACCTCTTTTCTTGGTCCTTGCCTTATTTCTTTTTCATATGTTTCTCATAATCTTTTCCTCTACAGTATCCTTATAAGACTTTGTCCAATGGCAATATGCCCAACCCAGTTGGCAGTGGAATATTTAATACTAAATCTTCTAAATACAAGCCCTCTGGCTTTGCAATGTAATTGTGTCACACAGAGAGTCCAGATATTTTAATGATTCAGTATATCTAAGACATATAGACATGAACTTGTTTTACATCTGTATCTCAGACTGTCTTTCCATTAGACTTGTTTTGTTTCCTCAAGACTATGCATATAAAATGTGAGCAGATTTTCTACCTCGTTGAATATTTAACACTCCTTCATTAAATCAGTTTACTGTCAATAGCAGATTTTGTTCTAAGACCCAAGAGGAGGAAAATGGCAACAATCTGATAGCTAGAAAAGGCAACCTCTAACAATATATATTTTGATTTCATTATTATACATTCTGCACCTTCCACCATTTCCTGAGCACCTATTGTTGATAGAAAATTAGTGCAATCTAGATCTATAAGATGCATTTTGTGTTTCATTATTAAATAAAGTCATTTAATAGTGTATAATAAAGCTAAATTAAACATGCCCCAGGATAATTATCTTTAAGGATACTTACACTCACCCAGCAGAACACATTATTTTCAATCTTATAATGCAAATTCTTTCAAATAGACACCTAAATGCTAGTATTCTCCTCTGAGTTTATCATTTCCTGGACTGATAATCAGCAAACTGCAGTTATTGTCATTCATAAAATTAGGTCATATAGGTCATTGATTAATCTTAATAGTAAGACATTATGTGTAACTTTGGACTAGAATGTTTTGTTTTGTTATCACCAGTTGGTAGGCCAATTTAATTGTTTAGTTTGCTTTCTGGGACCTAGGATTATGTAGCCCAAGCAGATTTTTAAAATGGCAATACAAGAGAGAACCATAATCAGTGTAATTTTATACCTGTATTTCTCTTATGTAAATATACATTTAATTCATGACTTCAGTGGCTTGCCTTAAAAAAAATTCAGAAAATTCTGCTTTGTACTAACCTTGTGATAAACAATTTAACTGTTCTTTTTATATAATTTGGTTTATGCCTTAGAAACCAGAATTTTCAAATAAGTCAGAACTCTTCCAAAGAGACACATTACTAAGATGGTCCTACTAAGACCTCTCATAAGAGACTTCTGGCAATTCTGTGACCTGCATGAAATACCAAATGGCATAAAATAAAAATGTTGCACATCACTCTGAACTATCCACACATCAGCAGGAAGCTAAATAGAGAGACTGAGTTCTGTGTCCCTTCCTACTTGCCCTCCATACCTTCTATGAAAGGACCCCTTGTATGGCAAAATAACAGCAGCAATAATGGTTTTATGCCTCATCCCTTAAATATTCACGCTTCAGCAAGAAGGCAAATGAAAAGAGTGGTTTTTATGTGTTCTGTCTAGGTGTCCTTCCAATATCATTTGAGAGAACCTTTCAAAAAATAAATAACAATCACAATAGCAGATCTATTTCAGAAGAAGGAAAGGCACCAATGAGGAAGGTATCTAATGGACATTTCCACAGATTAGATTTGAAATTACCTCTTGCTTGCCTCTAGTCTTGGGAAGGACCGCCTCTCCCACACCAAGGACATGAGTTTAAACTTGTCTGAACAAATATCATTTCACTAGCTACCTAGAAAGATCTGTTTTCTTTCAATAATACTTTATTGAAAGTATTGCTTGTTCATCCAGAATTCCACATTACCAGTTCTTCTCCTAAAATACTGCCTATGTCTTGCCCTGGCAGGGGCTCAAATAGTTGAAGCATCATCCCATAAACCAAAAAAAAGCCTACAGGTTCTATCTCTGGTCAGGGCACATACCTAGACTGCACGCTCAATGTTTCTCTCTTTCTCTAAAAAAATCAATAAACATATCCTCATGTGAGGAAATATATGTATATATATATGTATATATCTATGTGTATATATATATATATATAGATATAGTCGTATCCTCATTTCAGCAGCTTTACCAGCTTCCTTTCATTACTGTTCCCCACTATTTTCACTGTCATTGTATTAACTATTTCTCACTTAGAACACACAGCCAGCCATCTCTAAAGTTTTCAGAGAACATGATCATGGCAACAAAAGGTTACGAATTAGGGCTTGGAAGATCTTGGCTCCAGTCACAGACTCAACAAAGCATGTGACTGAAAGGAGCTCAGAGAGGTTAAATATCTTGACCCAAATCCCAACTTTACCACTTTCTGGATAAGGAGCTTATTTAACCCTTTTGAGCTTTTCCTCACCAATAAAATGGGATAAAATAATAAGCACATACCTCAAAGGGTAGTTATCGTATTAACAAAGCAATACGTGAAAAGTATTTAGAATCATATCCAATATTCCAAGTGTTGAATACGCGTTGGGTTTACAGTTGTGAGCATGTAAAATGCAGTTTATTTTTGTGTTATTATTTATTAATTGTTGAGTTATCTTCCATACGAACAACTATAAACCTATTTTTGCCTAATCCTGTATATACACATACACACACATAATACTAATGGTAACAATCTCTCATGTTTCCCACTCCTTGTCTAAAAAATGACAAAATTAAATCAGATATCCCTAAAATTCCTTCTGGTCTAAAAATATCAAGAGTTTGAGTCTAATACAAATCATTTTCCTTTAAGACTTTATTTTGCATAGAGGATGAAAATGGAAGATCATGAGAAACATATGGCATAGTTCCTGTCCTCAAGAATCTTAAAATCTTTTGTTTTAAAGAGTAAAACTAAGTTTTATTCCCCTCTCAGACACATATTCTCTTCTTCCTATATTACTTGATCAGATTCTCAGGAAAATGTGAAACACTAAGAAAATTCATTTATAGAATAAATGGTATAATACATTATGAAATAATATAAAGTCACACAAATGTAAGTTTACCAGATAGAAAAAGTGGACAATTACAAAATAATATTTATGGTGAAAATAAATTACATTTGTATTTATATACAATTAATACTTACTGAGCATAAATTAGAGAAACCTTTAATATAAATATTTAGAAGAGGGGAAAGGAGAGATGAAGTGACAGAGGGACACTGCACTGGCCAGACAGCCCAAGGGAAAGTGTGGTGTTTCCTTGGAGGAAGATTAATCAGCCTAAATTTATGAGGTAGAGTCTCCCTAGGTGTGAGATAAAAAATAATCAGGACTTGGTTCCAAAATCAGTGTGACATTTAGAACTACAACTACTGCCATTATTATCAACATCCTAAACCTCAAAAAAAGCTTAAAGACATCTTGTTCTTTAAACACACAAATTATCTGACAGCACTTAGGATAACTTATTTAAAAGTCTTCAAGAGGGAACAGGTATGCTCCAACCAAGATTTAGAAAGTATGATAAGAAACATCCAGGGACTTCCTGCCAAGATGGAAGCATAGGTAGACACACTGTGCCTCCTTGCACAACCAAGATAGGGACAACAACAATTTATTTACTTTTATTTTTTTACTGTATTTTATTGATTATGCTATTACAGTTGTCCCATTACCCCCCCTTCATTCCCCTCCCCCTGCACACCCTCTCCCACCCACATTCCCCCCCTTTACTTCAGTCCATGTGTCATAAGTTCTTTGGCTTCTACATTTCCCCTACTATTCTTGCCCTCCCCCTGTCTATTTTGTATCTACCTTCATTGCTACTTATTCTCTGTACCTTTTCCCCCTCTCT